>JAFBMS010000004.1:27549577-28239408 GCA_019788955.1 Albula glossodonta | reverse complement strand
TTTGACTTAATTTCACATAAACAAGCCGGCCAACCGAAAACCCCAACTTTAATTTGCAATGATAACCCAGGAAATCACATTGGGTAGTGATGGGGAAGACATTAATCTGATGTTGGAAGGAAGATTTGATACCATGATGAAATGAACCAGACTTTGTGGGAATTTTTCCCAAGACACAGGACCTCACTACCCCCCTCTCTCCTTAAAAGTGTCACAATCACATGAGTGCAGATGTTCACTTGAGCTTTGGAAGATTTCTCAACTCGTGAACCAACAGGTGAATGACAGAGATTAAAACATGCACTGATTTATTGCAGCAAACCGTTGATAGTGCCTTGAACTGTGATAAGGTGTTCCTTGCCTGGGGTATGGTCTACCAGTGTACGTGAGGTCCTGGGTAGTAAAACCTTATCACAGTTGCTTGGGTATCCTAAGAGTCTTCAGTAGGTCTCTGTTATTGAGTGGTATTCGCTATTTTATGCCCATTTATAAGACTTAAGTCTTTTTCTTAATCACACAGTGGCTTTTTGTTTACATCGATTAACTATAGTCTATAGTTTAGGAGAGTCTTCAGTGACGGTACCAAGTGGTGTCAACATTTATCAATACATGCCTGCATTGTTGGTTGGAGAAGGTTATTTTTAAGCAGTTATTATTTTGTGCAGCGCTTCACATTCATAAGATTTCAGATATTTTACATTTTCATATTTGACTGATATATTAATATCTGGTTTTATAGATAATTGTAAGAGAGAGATGGGACTTGTAAGCATATGAATGCATGTGTGTGTGTGTGTGAGTGTGATTGTCAGAGCTTCCCACCCATTAGCGTAGCTCTCTAGTTCCCCAACACACAGTCCTTTGTTCACTGCACTGATGTCAACCCTGTCAGATTGTAAACCCCTCCCCCCCCCCCCCCCCCCCCCCCCCCCCCCCGCCACACACACACACACACAGACACACAAACTCTTATACACACTGCTCCACACACATACATAAGCATGCATACATACATATACACATACACATATAGATACATACTTTAAAACTGTCAACGGTGGTGTCTTGCAAATGCTGGGAGGCACATCCTATTTTTGCAACAAAAGTGCTGGTCTCCAGTAAGTGCAGGTCAAATAATTTTTAAGTTGCCTTAGATAAAACCCGTGAAGCCATTGCAGTGACGTAGATTCACTATCCTCTCACAGTCTTTTACTTTAATCTTACTGTTTTAACGCAAGCAATTGCACACCATGCCTTTTTTATCTATACAACTTAATAGACTTAATCACCTGACTAATGCAAAAACATGAAAACGGTTATAAAATGTAATAATACGTTATTCACTCAGTTGTCATGCATTAGTATGCAATAATAGTTTCATCGGCAAGTTTAGCGATGCATGGCGCAACAGTAAAAACTGTAACGGCAAACAACGTAACACTGTATCTCAGGAGCTGAAATGATAAGTAAACGAATAAGATAATAACCATGAAAATTGAAATTACATGCACGGCTGTGTGTAGCTGGTTAGCAGTGTAGTGGTTGTTACTTTATAGTTAGCTAGCCACCGCTAGTTATCATGGGCACCGTCAATGATGTTTACAGGTCAGTGCTTGTAGTTATCAGCTATGTTTTGTGCCATATGTAATGGTTATTCAAACCAATGAAAGTGCTCGTTATACTTTGTAGGCTAAATGTGTACACTCGCACTGTTGTTAGGTGTGTTATTGAGATGGTTCTGATATGTGAAGGTTAGCTGCCATTCATTCCACTTGATTTATCAGTTCTTTGCTCTTCCCATTGCTGGTGGAATCTGCACCAAATATGGTTCTATTTGGTAGACCTCTCAATACAGATTGAAACATGGTCATATATTGCATCAAGTGCCACTTTTAGAGAAAGACGTTTCCTCAGGACCTCAACTGGATGTACTTAATTTTAGGTCAAATGAAGCCCTATTATTTCAAAGCATATTTTTAAAAGCCTCATATATGTTCAATATCTGCTTGCCAATATGGCACAAAAATAGCATTGTTTCTTGTTTCGTATGGAAATTTTCATAAAAGCTACACAACGCTGTTATCAGTGTGTATGTATACATTCAATGTATCACGATTTGGTCATCATAATTATGATGACTCTTGCAGTTTTGATAAGCATAGTTAGTAGTGCAAACATATGCACTGTTGAAAATTATGACATCACTCATCACATATGGGAAAAAATGGTTTGTTTATTTGCATTATGTAAAAGTCTATGAGTCAGTGTTTCAGTGCCAAATATTTCATGGCTGTATGTCCAGCAGCAATTGAGTAATCAGTTTTCAGATATGGCTATATACGCCCAAAAAAGGCCCAAACTGAAGAAACCTCCCCTTGGTTAAGATTTCAATGCTAGAGGGACATAACAGAAATATTATTACAATACTAGGGCCTTAATATTTTGCATGTTTTAATCATATATGTTACAGTTACTGTGCGCGAAAACTGGAAGGGTTCAGGTGGGGACACTGCTTGATGTCTGACAGAATGACCCACATGTACACTCACCGAGCTTTTATTAGGAACACCTGTACACCTACTCTTTCATGAAATCATATAATCGGCCAATGGTGTGGCAGCAGTGCAATGCAGAAAATCATGCCCATGTGGGCCAGCAGCTTCAGGTCATGTTCACATCAACCATCAGAATCGTGAAGAAATATGATCTCAGTGATTTTGAGAGTGGCATGATTGTCAGTGCCAGAGGGGCTGGTTTGAGTATTTCTGTTACTGCTGATCTCCTGGGATTTTCACTCACAGCAGTCTCTAAGACTGAGAATGGTGCGGAAAACAAAAAATGTTCAGTGAGCGGCAGTTCTGCGAACAGAAATACCTAGTTGGTGAGAGAGGTCAACGGAGAATGGCCACACTGGTTCGAGCTAACAGAAAGGCTACGCTAACTCAGATAGCCACTCTGTACAATTGTCCGTGAGCAGAAAAACATCTTCAGAATGCACAACACGTCAAACGTTGAGGCGGATGGGCTACAACAGCAGAAGACCACATCGGGTTACACCACTGTCAGCCAAGAACAGAAAGCTGAGGCTGCAAGATTCCCAGGCTCACCAAAACTGGACAGTTGAAGGCTGGAAGAACGTAGCCTGGTCTTACGAATCTTGATTTCTGCTGAGGCACACAGATGGTAGGGTCAGAATTTGGCGTCAACAGCATGACTCCATGGACCCAACCTGACTTGTTTCAACAGTCCTGTCAGAACTCAGACAGTGCAGACGAAATAAATAATAAACCGTAGTTTATTAATGCAGCCAAAAATCACAAAACAGTAATCAATGTCAGAGGAGGTTAAAACCAAAAGACATGGCAAAGGTACAAAGACACAGGGCAAGAAGGGAGGTCAAGAGCAGGCAGGCAAAAAGGTCAAAATCAGGAGAAACAGCAAACAGGTACAGGGAGGTCCAAAGAGCAAAAAATGAGAAAATGGGCAGAGTCAGGAAGAGACAGTCAGAACAGGCAAAAAGCAAAATAGGTAATTAGACACTGAGACGAACTTGCGACTAACAGAAAGACAAACAGGGTATATAAGCACAAGACTAACGAGCAAACAAGCCACAGGTGAACAGCAGGGCAGGTGTAACAAATCAACAATTACAAGGCAGGTAACAAGGAGGGCGGGGTGACAAAAACGAAAACAAAAACACAAGGACGGGGAACGGAAAAAAAACAAAACAACACGGAAACAACCGAACAAAACCAAAATAAAAACAACGCAGAAAAACAAAGCACAAGTCAAACAGCATAACTGACAAGCCCAGGCTGATGGTAGTGGTGTAATGGTGTAGGGAATGTTTTCTTGGCACACTTTGGGCCCATTAATACCAATCATTCATTGTTTGAATGCCACAGCCTATTTGAGTATTGTTGCTGTCCATGTGCGTCCCTTCATGGCCACAATTTACCCATCTTCTAACGTCTACTTCCAGCATGATAATGCACCATGTCACAAAGCAAAAGTCGTCTCAAACTGGTTTCATGAACATGAATATGAGTTCAGTGTTCTTCTGTGGCCTTCCCGGTCACTGGATCTGAATCCAGTAGAAAACCTTCGGGATGTGGCAGAACGGGAGATTTGCAGCATGAAAATGCACCTGGAAATTCTGCAGTAATTGCGTGATGCGGTCACGTCAACATGGACCAGAATCTTAAAGGAATGTTTCCAATATCTTGTGGAATCCATGCCACAAAGAATTGAGGCTGTTCTGAGAGCAAAGGGAGGCCCTATCCAGTATTTGTGTAGTGTTCCTAATAAAAGTGCTCAGTGAATGTATGTGTATCTGGTTATGCAGTTTTTAATTTCCATCTAAGAAATGCCATTTGAGATTCAGATAGCAACACTGGTAGTTGATTCACTGGTGCTGATATTCTGTTTGTTTGCACATTCCTGTCTGTTTAAACTTTAATCATCTGTTCTGTTTTCAACACAATAAACATCCCATAATTCTGTCATTATCTCCCAGTTACTGCCCTCTGCCCTAAGGCAATTTGCTTGACTGTTACCCTGTTTTGTTTCTCGGTACAATCTTCAAAACCCAAAGTACCATGATAAGAGATTGCTATGTGATTCTGTAACGTTTATTTTTCTGTGTTTTTAGACCACATTATATATTTCTCTGAGCGTGAGTTTGTGTGTGTGTATTTGTGTGTGTTCATTTGCATGCATGGTTGTTTGCACTTTTGCCTCAGATATTTAGTTTTAATACAGTAGGTGTGTGTGCGAGTGCATGTGTGTTTTTCATACTAATTTTTATGATTGGCAAACGCACTTTGACAAAGTCCAAGTCTTTCGATGTGAGCAGAGTTTTTCAATCATAATAGCGGAGTCGTGTCTGATTATTGATTTGAAGGTTCAATGACAATGATTTGAAGGTTCAGCGACATCACGACCTAACCAATGCAGTTGGGGACAAGATGCACGTGTCCACAAAGTAGGGCTCAGAAACTCAGCTCTTATTTCCTGTTGCAAATAGACCGATGGTGGATCTCCACTCTGAATCACTCAGCCCACTGATACATAATTGGATTCATGAATTTACTGTCATGTTTACAGAACCGTTCTTGGATCTGTAATCTCGGCCTTATTGTATTGAGCATTATCCTACTGAAAAACCCCATTGCTACACATTCCCGGATTGCCACACCACTCCCGGATTGCGCACCATGTAGATATGCACCTGATCAGCAATGCTAAGATATCCTTTGGCGCTCAAACGTCACTGTACTCGTAACAAGGGGCCCGATGTGTTCCATGAAAAAACACCCCAGACCATTACCGCCACCTCTGGCCTGCATTGTGTAAACTTGGCCATGGCCTCCCAGTTTTTAAGTCATGTTCTGGTCCTCCCATCAGCATGAAACATCAGGAACTGGGGTTCATCAGAGCAGGCAATGTTCTGGCAGTCTTGTTTTGGCCAATGATTGTGTTCTTTGGCCCGCTGTAGCCTTGTTTTTCACTGACAAGAGTGAAACTCAACTTTTTTGGCTACCACACCCTTTGACAAGCTACAATGTATTGTTCACTCTGATATGCCTGTTTTGGTTCCTGTGTTGTGCTCAGCTGTAAGTTGACTGACTGCTGTCCTTCTGTTATTCTACACATGTGGTTTTGATTGGCTTCTTTCATCGTAAGTCTGTTTCAGACCACAGGAGCACCACTGGCTGGGTGTTCTTTGACTGCTGGGCCAATCTCAGTACACCTGTAAAACTGTCATATTTGAACTCCAGTGGTGCTGTTCCTGATACACTCACACTGGTATATCTGGTGCCAACTAGCATAGCATGTGCGAAAACACTTAATCTTGAGATGCTGTCACTGATGTGATTGCGTTTGTGTGTGTGTGTGTGTGTGTGTGTGTGTGTGTGTGTGTGTGTGTGTGTGCATCATCCAAAATGCACCAAGAAAAATTCAATGACTGCTGAAGATATCGAATGAATCGGGGACAGATAACGATCTCCTGAAAAACAAAGGACAGAGCCGACCCCTTGCCCAATACCCACGCACTTCATTCCTCGTCTCTGATTCATGTCTTACCAGCACAGCAGCTCAGCTTCGATACAGGTTATTTTACACTCAACCACTGTGGTCCAGGACACCATGATGCAGTGCCCATTGAACTGTGGTCTCTCAGCAGAACTGCGGTCAGATCCATTTCAGTTTGGACAATACAGGAAATACTGATTGCAATCCTGTCAACCAGTAGCTGTGACGAAACACGAATGATGTACCATGTGACAACAGAGACAAAAGACAACACTTTAAAACAGTCAAAATGAAAACACACAATATCACAACCACACCTGTATATACAGGTAAAATTCCAGGGCGTCCTGTACCTAACAAAGATCTGCAAGGGATTCAAACATTGTCCTTTTTCATGTCACGTATGTAAATGAACATTTTTTGGGAGCTTTACGCTGACATGTTTGCTGGGTCCCAGCCAAAGTAAATAAGAATAAAAGGCCACATTTCAGAGTACTATCTGGGTACCATTTCTCCTCACTGTACATTTTATGGCACAATACTCTATACGCTTATGTTGTGCTGAGTGATGTTCTTTCAGGGTCTATGGGTCTGTTTTAATGGAATATAACCAAGGCATTTCGCAAGGTCAACTTGTACTCATAATGTGCCATCAGAGATCCGGTGTGTCTTTTGTAGTGATAGAACTGGATTAGAGTAAACACAGCTGGCTATCTGGTCATTACATAAAATGTCTCTATTACTGGCCATAATACTCTCTTCTGAAAGATATACTTAATTGTTTGCATGTGATGCTTTGGACAAGATGCCATGATTTTTTTTCTGTGATGTCTCCTCAGTGGCAGTGTGCTCCGGCACTCAAAATTCGCTGAGCGTGACAGGAAGTCCTGAGGTTCAGTACAACATCATGAAGGACATGTACAGCGGGTGCGAAATCGTCATGGGCAACCTGGAGATCACCCACATGGAGCACAACCGCAACTTTTCGTTTTTGCAGGTAAGCAGACATCGAAGGGTGGGCGGGGGGGGGGGGGGCTCTGGGCCTCCACAGGTGGCTCTAATGCTGTGTTCATACGGGCAGCAGTGGACAGCTGATGCCAGTCTGGATGCCACTGTTTTCTGTGAGAGTATGAGATGAATTCTATCAAAGCAAAAAAATTTAAACCTGAAGTTTATTTCCTGGGAAGAACTCCGCATAAGCATTCGATCAGGACAGCTGTGGTGTAGATGGGGCAGTACATGACCCCTGAATTTACCCCTGAAACAGAGGTCCCTATCCATGGTCTCTATCCTAGACAGCCACAAAGGCTGATAGCTTTCCTTAAACAGTCAAAACAGTTGATTACATTATTAACTTAGCCAGTTACTATATAATAAGCCACTGACAGCTAGCCTTCATCAGGAACCATGCTCGTTCTTTTACATATGTTTTCTATGTGTTAGTGTACAATATTGGCAGAGTAGGAGCCGGCCTTGTAACTCAGAGATTGATTCGATTCTCATCTAAAATGTCATGTAAGACCTCATCCAAGCTCAGATTCTGCACACTGACTGAACAACAGTAGAACGTACAAGTGGCTAATCAAAGTATGGTTTGGTTCTGCTAACCATACTGTATGTTACTGCTAGCCATTTCTGTTGATGTTCGTTGTGATGGACAGTATGCAGAATTAGCATTAACGATCAATAATGCACAACTCCTTTCTGCAGTCCATCCGCGAAGTGACGGGCTACATCCTGATCGCCATCAACGAGTTCTCCCGCCTGCCGCTGGAGCAGCTGCGGGTGATCAGAGGCACCACACTGTACGAGGACCGCTACGCCCTGGCCGTGGTCGTCAACTACCAGAAGGATGGGCAGAATGGGCTCCGGGAGCTGGGCCTCACCCACCTGACCGGTGAGAGAAAAAGCCGCTACGCCTCACAGGGAGGGCCCGGTTTGAGGTGGGAGCGCTCAACTCATTCGTAAGGGAGACAAAAAGATTTTAAGATGGAACCAGCTAAGGCTAGAGTTCTGCACTTACAAGGGAATGATGAAGAATTGCCAAAGGGCGATAAACCAATTCGTTGGGGAGCTGAAGACAAAGCAGACTATGGTAACTTGGAGACAGGTGGGGGGGTGCGGGTTTGGTGTTTTCGCACAGAACAGAAAACAGGTTTGGCATGAGTGACGTTTGCTAGGATGTGCCAGAGGGCCGTCCCAAAGTGACAAGCGTCGAGCCACACGTAGACTTCACTTCATAATTTAGTGATAATCTCCAAATGTAATCTTTGTAATTTGTAAATGAAATTTATTTAAATGATTTGCCGGCCACAAAAACTGAAGTTCCCCCTAGGAAGTAATGTTTCTCTATTCTGTTCTATTAATTGGAAATCAGTAATGTAATCACATGACCTGGACATGGAAATGGCATGTGATTCCCGTTGCTGAACAAGGTTAACTAAAAATAACCAGTGTGATTTGCCAGGACAGGTACACACATGGTTTCTTAGTATTTGATCCTGTCAGTGGCAAAAAAAAACTAATTAATGGATTCCTTCTCAACCATAGTAATCTCTGACTGACTGAACTAAAAAAAGAAAAATAATCACAGAGTGCTAATGCACAGAGTGACAGGCTTAAAGGCGAATGTGTCATGCTGCATGTCTGCATTCCCACACCCACACAGCCAGGCTTGGACACACCCTCTACCTGTCCGCAGGTGTGCGCCATGAGGTGGGTGGGAGGTGACTTTTGGGTGGAGGGGGGGGCCGTTTCTGGCATGGGCTGTTTTTGGGAAATCCCTGGAACCGGGAACTTTCATGGGAAAGCAGAAGCAGCGGTGTACCTAACATGACTTGTGGGGCCCACTCACAGAGGCCTCACTGTGCTGTTACAGTACGCGGCTGTAACAAAGCACCCGGAGCTGGCTGCTGTTCCGTTATGAATACGTGCCCTGGCTTGTTTCAGGCTGCTCGCTTCAACACAGTTTACCTTTGTGTGCATCTGTGTGTCCATGTGAATGAGTGTCTCTGTGACTCAAGTGTGTGTGCGTTTGTGTATGTGTGTGTGCGTTTGTGTATGTGTGTGTGTCTCTTGTCACAGAAATTCTGAATGGGGGCGTCCAAATCCTGAGCAACAGGTTTCTGGGGTACGTCTCCTTGGTGAACTGGGCAGACATCATGAGGGACGGTTCAGCCGAGGTCAAGATCGAGGACAACGGGGAAAGTGGTGAGTGGAATCCCAGGGAAGGAGAGATATGGAGTCCTCATTACAGAGGGAACAGAGCGATAGAGAAGTAAAATGCATAAAACCCACGTCCTCCGACCGTCTTACACAAACACAACTGGGTGAGACCACGTGGCGCGTAGTTGTAAGGCAGCCAGCTCTGAGCTCCCACATAAATAGGTCCCCTGTGAGGACAGCGTTCAGTCCAGTAAAATGAGCAGTGTACTAATGGTCTCTTTACCTCCTCTCTGCTTTCTCACTCTCTAAAACTACATTTCAACAAGAAATAATACAAGCAGGGTTATCCGCTCTAATTTTTTAAAATCGTTCTGCATAAACGTTTGTTTAAACAAGCCGTACAAGCAGAGTAATGTATGCCACCTTTGTGCTAGTTTTATAAGCAGCAGAAGTCACTGAGAATGTATGAGGGAGGATTCGCAAATGTGTTTTTACTCAGCGACTTTATTCAAGTTCTGAATCCGATTGGGAAAACCCCACGTTTTCTGAAGGCATTTTTAGAAACAAAAGGACTATGATGGTTTCCAAAGACTTGACTGCATCTCAATAACAAAAGCTGGAAATAGAAAGGATGAACGTGCATTGAGTCAACAGGTCAAGAACTCACAGTGACTCATATCTGTTCTGTGACTCATTTCAAAGTGATGCAGTTCCTGTGTCTGATTGGGTGCGTTCCAGTACTTTAAAAAACTACATATTGTATGTGGCACTTCCCCTTTAAGAGTCAGCCTGGTGGGGGGAATGGAGTGTAATATTACACTACTTCCTGGGCAGGGAGGAAGAAGAAAAAAAGGAGGGAAAAAGAGTTTTGTGTGGTATGTTTACATGTGTAGTATACTTTTTTGTACTCTGGCTTTAATGTTCACATGGATATGTTTGAAAAAGTGAACAGTAATTTTGTCATTTAATGTAATTTTGCCGGTTTACTGTTCTGGCACTTCATTTGAGTGTTGGTAAATTACTTGTATTGTTTTTAAAACTTTTGATGGTAAAGTATTCTGTAGGATGGTAATTTAATATGACTGGTTGTGAGCATAATGATGTCACCAAGAAATGTGAAACCTTTTACAGTAGGATACATTGATGTACCCTTCGTTTGGAGGAGATAACGAAATGAGATGTAGCCTCCTATGATTTTGGAACATTGGAGGGAGGGGGGACACATTGATCAGTTTCCGGGGCATGGAGGAGACCAAGTGATTGTTGGGGAAAGGAAGATACAAATTTTGAGCATTGGAACACACCCAGGCTGGAAAAGCCTTCAATTCTAAGGCCTTTGGGCTGGAGTTTGCTACGCTGCCACTGATTTTCTCCAAGAAGCCCATGCCCTGGACAAGGATGCAGTTTACCAAACGTCCCCTTTTTCCGGGAACAGTCCCCGGATTGGCTGACTTGTCCCCAGCTGCCACTGGGAAATGGATAATTCAGAAAGATTTAGACATAGAACTTACATCAGAGACTGTTTTATTTAGATCTAAAATGACGGAAGCCACTCCACAAAGTCAGCGTTGTCGCATAAACCTAGCTTGTTAATCGAGTCACTGCTGATGTTACTATAGCGATCCATGACTCAAATTCCTGTCTCATGCACACTCACGATTCCACCGACAATGCCATAGGTAACGTTGACCATGGCCATATCAAAATATTGGAGGTGCCATTTTAATGGCAAATCGCAGGAGTTCCCATTCATCAATCCTGCGAACAAAGATGAAACAACTGTCCTATGCACAGAGAATGCAAAGAGAACGTCAATTAAAGAACACAAATGTAGGCTACATCAAAACATAAATCGGTCCTTCAAGTTGTTGCTTGCAGCACACCCATTATCAACGAATGGGACTACAAAGTATGGATTCCCAGTAAGACCCAATTAACCCGAATTTGGATCGCGTTTGATAAGAAAAATAGAAAAACTACAAATAAAATGGGATTTCGTAATCAGAAGGCCAGCTTACCTGGGACATACGCCTAGGTGGACAGGACTCACAAGTGACTTGCTTGATGGAATCAGATGTTCTGAGCACAAGAAAAGAGCCTGATCACTGTCGGGAAGAATGAAAATGGCTGAGCTTGGTTGGTGATTGAAGGTTTCTTCTTCCCACCCCTGCCTTAAACAGAGGTCACGTACTGTGGGATACTGGCAACATGGCTAAGTGAAGCACTGGCTATGCAGAAGAAAAAAACAAAATGTACAGGCACCGCTGGGATTTGAACCCAGGATCTCCTGTTTATTAGACAGGTACTTTAACCAACTAAGTCACGGCGCCCTTGTTATTTGTTTCCATTTTGCCATTTGCAAAAAAACCCATAAATGAATCAATGAAAACGATGAGATGCTTCCCCCTTTCTTGATTGAGAGGATGAGGACGAAAGCGCAGTGCTTGTTCAGAGGTGCGACAAAATGCCACCACTATGCATGGCTGGCCATGATGGTTTAAATCTGTTGCATGTCACTACTGTGCTTGCAGAAAAGTCATTGCCCAACGTGGGGCTCGAACCCACGACCCTGAGATTAAGAGTCTCATCCTCTACCGACTGAGCTAGCCGGGCTAACATGCTGGCATGTTGCAATGGCACCGCAGTGAGACTTATATGTCCTTTGAAAAGACCCTGAGCACAAGGATAAAATGAGGAGTAATAAAACTGAGTAGGTGGCACAATGCGTGCAACTTGGTCTCTGTGGCGCAATCGGTTAGCGCGTTCGGCTGTTAACCGAAAGGTTGGTGGTTCGAGCCCACCCAGGGACGGGTACCTTTTCTCTCCCTCCTTATTGTAGGACTTTGGTGAACCACAGAGGTTTTGGGTGATCACGTATGACCCCTTTACATATAGACACATAGATCAGTTTCCAGGGCACGCCAGAGATGATGTGACAGTGGAGGAAAGGAGGATACAGATTTTGAGTACTGGACTGCAGCCATCGACTCCTGTCAAATGATGGACTTCCTGTGTTTCAGGGAAATGCCATGAGGCCTGCGGGGAGAACTGTTGGGGACCAAACAAAGAGGACTGCCAGATCCGTGAGTTCCCCATTTCATTCCTCAGTCTCCAGTGTGATCAAACTCTGGGCCGTGTTGCAGATCATTCACCTCTGCTTTTTATTCTATCTTTGTTTCCGTAGTGACAAAGACTGTGTGCGCCCCCCAATGCAATGGGCGCTGCTTTGGAACAAGCCCCAGCGAGTGTTGCCATAGTGAATGTGCCGGAGGCTGCACTGGAGCTCAGGACACAGACTGTTTTGTAAGTCTGCTGCCTCCTACTGGTCGGAGGCCCTGCGGTTCTCATCATTGTCACATGCACACTCTTTGCAAAGAACAAAATAATATGATACATCAGCAACTTGCAATTCAGTAAAGTGTTAGTGCGTTTAGCCCAATGAGTCCATGTAAACTAACTCCAATAAGTATATATTCATTACAAATAATCCTCCGTTTTCATTTTACCTTGGCAGATTAGAAACATTACAATATTATGTGCAGTGTATTAGTTTAGTATGGAAAGGTCTGCATGGTTTAAACACTGATATGAACATGCTAGAGGTCTGAAGGTGTATCTGTGTTTACAGGCTTGCAGTCGCTTCAATGACACGGGAGCATGCGTCCCACACTGTCCGCAGACACTCATCTACAACAAGCACACCTTCCAGCTGGAGCCCAACCCCAGCGCCAAGTACCAGTACGGCTCTATTTGTGTGTCCCAGTGTCCTAGTAAGTCATGAATCTGTCTGTGTGTGTCTGTGTTTGACTGTGAGTACTCATCTAGTGTCTGTGACTTAATGACTGCTGAACCTATCTGTGTGGCTCAGTCAGTACTCAAACTGTCTCTGTCACTCAGTGAGTACTCAACTTGTCTTTGTAACTCCTGAATGAATCCTCAGTCGGTTAGTGTGGTTCAGTGAGTACTCATACTGTTTTTGTGACTCAGTGAGTACTCATCCTATCTCTGTGAGACTCCAATTACTCAGTCTATTTGCATGTCTTATACGCTGTATATAAAGTAATATAAGTGAAGTCAGATTTTTATAGGAGTATATATATATATATATATATATATATTTCAAGAGTCGTAATAATCATGTGTAATCACCTGATTCACAACGCAACCATCAGTGGTAAACTAATGTATGATTTCAGCATGCCCTCTCCTTATGTCAGTAAGAATTTTATACCGTGGCATTCAGCATATCAGTGGTTAGAAAAACTATGTGTGCAAGCCTGAATGTGAACGCTCAGCAAAAGGCAGTCAATCGTGACTCCTCTCTGTCTTTCTTTCTCACAGCCAATTTTGTGGTGGACGGCAGCTCGTGTGTCAGTGGCTGCCCAGCAGACAAGAAGGAGGTGGACAAGAATGGGATCAAGCAGTGTGAGCCCTGCGGGGGCCTGTGCCCCAAAGGTAAAATGAAAACTGAGCAGCACCCTGAATATTTCTCCTCATCCTACCCTGTACATATTTACACACACTGTAAATATGCCGTAAGGTTTCCTGGATTGAAGTTATCCACTGTTATCCGTAAGTTATCCACTGACTCAGACTTGGACTTGGATTCAAGCAGTGGAGACTTTCGAAGTCATATGTCAAAATTCAGAAATCAGTCATTGCCCGATTCTCGCAACATTCGATGGGAAGGGTGAACCCGCAAAGCTACCTGCAATATAGGAGGTCCTTAACATGGCGCAATCTGCAATGGGTGGAGTAATCTGTTAATATCATTTAGATGGCGTTGCATGTTTCAGCCAATCATTATGAGCGTTACATACAATAAAATCACGTGCACCCAACACTCACAAGAGAATATGGATGAGCTAAGGAAGAGGAAGGTGCGTTTCACACTAGAGGAGACAGAGGTATTATAAAACCTGTTTTATATTAAGTAACTTCAAACTCCGACTCATAAGAAAGAATATAGCTCCAGTAACCACGGTAGCTAGAATGACGTATATCAGTCAGCTACATTAAATACAATTCCAACAGAATGTAACCTATCTGGCAAAAACCGGCAAATAACAGCATGCAAAATTAGCAGTTAGTCTACTTGAGAGGGAAGGCAAAGCTTTCCTCAAACATGCAAGACATCAGGGCTACTGGAGGGGGTACTTCCAACACCCAGCCGGCTGTCAAAGCCGAGGAATGGTGAGAATGTCTGACCATTCTTGCTGAAAATAACTCTGCATGTGTTGTTTTGGTAATGGCATGTTTTAACTCAGTCCTAGCATGTTGGACCTGCTGCCATAAATAGAGCCCTAGGTGTGGTGACTTGATTATATGACTGGAGTGCACTCAGGGGGACTGAATATACACCTCTGTGGCTGTTTCACTCCTCCAGCTTGCCTGGGTACTGGCTCCCCTCACAGGCAGACGGTGGATTCCAGTAACATTGACACCTTCATCAACTGCACCAAGATTCAGGGCAGCCTCCACTTCCTCACCACCGGCATCTCAGGGTGAGTCCCAGCCAATAGAGTGAGAAGAAGGGAGGGTCTAAAGGTGGGTACAACAAATCAGTGAGGAGTATTAAAGCATGACCCGCCAAGGAAGAGGCAGGAGGAGTCTCCATCTGTTTAGGGCCCCCAGTCAGGACTCTGTTGTTGTCTTAATGTTAAGTCTTACTTAAGTCTAACTCTCCTCACAGGGACCCGTACCACAATATCTCGGCACTTGATCCTGAGAAACTGAACGTCTTCCGCACTGTTCGAGAGATCACTGGTATGTGTGTGTGTGTGTGTGTGTGTGTGTGTGTGTGCTATTGTGTTAATGTGTCTTCCTTATTTCCGTGTGTATTGGTGGGGAAAGTTTATTGACTGTCCTGTCTTTGCCTCGTAGACATCCTCAGCATCCAGGCCTGGCCCAGAGAGTTGTCCAACCTGTCCGTGTTCTCCAGCCTCACCACCATACAGGGCAGAACTCTGTACAAGTAAGACCCTTCACCCCCCTCCGAAGTCCTTTCCTCAGCATTAAGGCTGCCAGCTCTGTGTGCATCTCTTACAAAATGCATGTTCTGTAAACTCCCCATCTCCCTGCTTAATGACATCATAAAATAATGCTATCTTACCTCTACACTTCTGTGTTTAACATGAATATAAATGTCTCACCACCCAAAATCCTCCTTAAAAAGCATTAGAAAATAATAATAATTATGTGTTTTCTGTCCATCCCCTTGTTTAACAGCATCATGAAATAATTCAGCTTTACCAATACATTTCTTTATTAATATTGTGAGGTAAGCTATATCTAACATGCCTCTAACCAGCCATTTTGTGTCTGTTATATCCCTCCTCCACTCAACGTTTCCTCTCTTGTATGTGCTTCAGAGGAGTCAGCTCCAAAAGGTATGTGCTCTGCATTGTCACTAACCACCTAGCTGAAGCTAGGCTAATTTCCTGTTAATATCACATGTCATTCATCAAAGTTATTATTCTCACTCTGAGTGGTCCCATAAAAGCATTAAAGGGTGCAAACATTAATTCTGTACCAAGAAGAGCGATTGTTTGTTTTCGGTTTGTCCAGAAGGTGTTGAGTAAAAGGAACGTGTGAAAATTACATGGGTTATTAGTGGATTAGTGGAAATAGCAGGTTGGGTAATGGGTAGTAATGGGCTCTGGTCACAGATTCTCAATAGTCAACAGATGGTCAACTCCTACATTCCCTGATCTCTTCTATTTAGTGTTACAAGGCTGGTCCATTACCATGACTTCCATGTTGGGAAAACTGTTGGTTTTTAAATCTTTACCAGCTTTACTTTACTTTCTTCTGCTGAACTTTTTTTTTTGCCAAATACTTACTCTTTTTTTGTTCAATCAGTTGATCTACCATCACCTTTTTCCCTTTCATGAATTCCTTCACCCACTTCCCCAATCGTCTGCTTTCATGCTCCTTTTCTTCCCCTCTGCTGCTAACCTCTACTCTTCCATTACATTGCCCCCTTTCCCAAAACACTCTGTCCCTTCATTCATTCACAATCCCCTCTGCTTCCTACACCAAACCTTCCCTCATCCCAATCTGTCCCTCCCCTTCCGACACTGACCCTCCCCATCCCTATCCCTCCCCTTCCTACACGGACTCCTCCGACATTCCTACCTGTCCCTCCCCTTCCTACACCAACCCTCCCCATCCCTAATCCCTTCCCTTCTTACATGGACTCCTCCCCATTCCTACATGTCCCTCCCCTTCCTACATGGACTCCTCCCACATTCCAATCTGTCCCTCCCCTTCCTACACCGACCCTCCCCATCCCTAATCCCTCCTGTTCCTACACTGACTCCTCCCCATTCCTATCTGTCCCTCCCCTTCCTACACTGACACCTCCCACATTCCAATCTATCTTTCTCCTTCCTACACTGACTCCTCCCCTCACCTCAATCCATGCTTTGCCCTCTCTCATAAACCCCTCCCCTTTCCTGCCAATCAGGGGCTACTCTCTCCTGGTGATGAAGCTGCCCTCTCTCACCTCGCTGGGTTTGCGCTCCTTGAGGGAGATCAGTGATGGCAGCGTCTACATAAGCGGGAACAGGAAGTTGTGCTACCATCACACCATCAACTGGACCCAGCTGTTCACTGGGTCCCGCACACAGAGGCGCCAGGACACCAAGGACATCAAGAAGAACCGACCCGAGAGCGAGTGTGGTGAGTATCGGGGGACTCCTGCTAGAAACTAAGTGTTTGTCTAGTTAAAGACCGAAAATAAAAACCAAAACCCAAAATCAGTGCTGTTTTGCAAATGTGGATCATAATCTCAGGCTGCTTTGCATGCAGTTTAAAATTGGCTCCAGTTGTGGTGTCACAGCTGGGCTCAATTTGCATGATTGTCCCCCATGTAGTGACTTGAGTCAGTTATTTGTGTTAGTTTAAGATAATGCGTTTTGCATGAGTTAACTGCTTCTCCGTTCTGCGTGCTTGCGTTTTGGAATGCAGTTGATGCTTTGGGTTGGGCAATAACCAGTTCTGTCACCCAATCAGGACTCCGGTTCTTTAATGTGAAAGCATGGATATCTTCACATCCACTCAAATGGCCTGTTGAATTCAAAGAGGGAAATAGCTGCAGGATAATCCATGATTATAAATTGTTATGACATTAAGATGGCGATATGGGGACTTCAGTGTTTTGCAATGTCTAACTTATTCAGATCTTTTTTGGACGTGGGGTTGGGACATGGGTTTTTGTTTTTAAAGTATATCCAAAAATATACCCATGAACTTCAGTGAGTTAATGTTATGAGTTAATGTGAACTACCAATGGGTTCTTTCATAACTGTAAAGCCGTGGCTGTGAAGCTAATATGGTAACGAAAGCTAGTGTAATATGGAGATGGTTCTTTGCGTATTGACGAATCACTGGCCTGCCGTGTGTTTGCGTGTGCAGTTGCAGAAGGGCACGTGTGTGACCCCCTGTGCTCATCCTCGGGGTGCTGGGGCCCCGGCCCAGACCAGTGTCTCTCCTGCAGAAACTACAGTCGGCAGGGTACCTGCATCGCTGAATGCAACTTCATTTCGGGGTAGGTCGATGTTAATTTAAATTACATTACATTACATTACATTAAGTTATTTAGCAGACACTCTTATCCTGAGTTCTTACACAGTTCACATTTGTACACTCTATCCATTTACACACCTGGATATTTAATGAAGCAATCTGAGTTAAGTGTCTGTCACAAAGGTACAACAGCAGTGCTCTATCTGAGAATCGAACCCACCACCAATTGAACCCGCCACCACAGAAAGCTCTATTTAAAGCTAAGCACAAATCTTGCTTTCTGAACTCTATCTCTCCTTTTCAGTGACATGATTTCTTTGAGTTGTATTTTTTGGGGTCGGCATTGTGTAGCAAGCTATCTACATGAAGTGGCCGTACATTGGTTGCGTTTGTTGAGCTGATTACTGTTTGTCAGTAATGAAGGAGGCAAAGAAGCATGTTCAGTTTTTTTATGTTTATCCATGTTCTCTTCACCTGTATTTTTTGCTTTCTTGTACATATGCCCATTTTATACATTACCGAAATTATAGCATACAGGCTGACAGAATGACGAGTAATTGTAACTTGCTTCATTTTTAATCTCTTGATTATCTTCTGTGTGTATCAAGAAGGTGTGTGTGGCCCACACATACAATGAAATAGGTGGACATCACTATGTCAATAGCACTGCTAAAATAACAAGATAACAACCTTGATTTCATACTTGGATTTGGTTGGAGGTAATTTCTCAACTTTGTGGTGTAGCAGAATAGCAATGCGTTTGACCAAACCTCCTCTTAGCAACTTGCCAATAGGGCTGCAAGAATTCTATACATATATAAATGGGAAGAGTTTAAGCAGGAGACAAAATTATTTCTCTTTGTATATGATTAAAACGTATTCAAGACTATCCTTGTCAACTAATGGACAGCTGGGGTCACAAATGCTAGTTTGCCGTGTCAGAAATGTGAATGATAATTTTAAAGCAATATATGGGTGGGGAGCTGTTCTTCCAACGCAGGGGTGGTGGGTTCGATTCCCAGTTAGATCACTGCTGTCATACCCCTGAGCAAGGTGGTCTGCCCAAATTGAGTGAGTAAATCAATTTGGTGTGTAGGAATGTAAACCATGTAAGTCACACTGGATAGAAGTGTCAACTATGTGCCTAAATGTAATTTAAAACACATTTTATTCTCTGTACCTGTGAGGCGTGGTCAGTGACCAGTGATCTCCCTCTTAATGGCTCCGTTCACCTGCAGGGAGCCACGGGAGTTTTCGGGGCCAAACAGGGAGTGCGTAGCCTGTCACCCAGAGTGTCAGGTGCAAGAAGGGAAGGCCAGCTGCACAGGACTGGTAGGCTGCTCTCCTCGTCTCCACCCAACCCATAGCACCTCTCACTTTCTCCAGTGCATCCAGGGTCCAGCTCTATAAAGTCTGACTTATAAGGCCAGCTTCCTGACCATTACATTTCACCGCTGCTTATGTACATAAGGAGAGTCCCCTCTTGATATTTCCTTTCTCTCTCTCCCAAGGGAGCAGATGAGTGCATTGCGTGTGCGAGCCTTCAGGACGGCCCCCACTGTGTCCCCTCATGTCCAGACGGGGTGATGGGAGAGAAGGGGCTCATCTTCAAGTACCCCAACTCCAAGCGTCGCTGCGAGCCGTGTCACTTCAACTGCACCCAGGGGTGAGCAATGCAGTGGTGGGCCTACAGGGGGCGCTGTTATGATGGGTGCCCAGGCAGGATTATATCATGCCTCATGCTGTCCTAATTTATTTGCATGTATGAATTTATGTAATGCATTCCAGCTGGACTGACAGACTGGCTTATACAATAAGGCTGGAAAAGCACCAGTGTTAGTAATGCTTAGATAGATATTTTATGTAACATTGTACTAAGCCAAGTTTTCTGAAGAATGCTGCTTTGGTACGCTACAATACTGTGTGTTTGTAACTGCTCTGTGTATATGTATGTAAATGTGTGTGCACTGTATGTGTGGTATGAAATTTGAAAGTATATGCTGTTTGTTTTCTGCTGCAGGTGTTCTGGCCCAGGCATTTCAGACTGTTTGGAAACACCCCGTGCTTATACTGGGTTAGTGTCTCCCTCTGCTGGATAGAATACAGAACTGCAATATTAAGAAAAAATAGAACTACGGTGCATTGATTAGAACAGAGATGTACAGTCCCAATGTGTTTTCCTTATCTTTAAACTTGAATGAATGCAGTACTGTGTATAGGTTGTGTTTGTGCATGTGTGACTATATACATTGATGTACCATTTGTACAATTTTCACACATTATTCCTTTAATGTTATTTTGTTCTAACACTGAATGCCATTCTCATGAAATGTATGCAATGTTCCATAACACTTAAAGATGAAGTCAGAGAGATGTTCAGGAGACCAAAGAAATGTAAATGAACATTTATCCTAATTTTTGAACGTTCCAGGAATGTTATCTGATTTTTAAATTTAGTGTAGTGAGATTATATCAGGTTGTAATACAGCTGAGAACAAAAACACAACATTGTTTATATTAAAGGTATTTTTTTAACCTCCCCAAACTTACCTACCTTGTCAATATCTCCATATAACACAATTTCCACAAACTTATTTGTTTTTATTATGTTTTTATAAATGTTATTTGCATAACCTGATTTATTTCAGGTTCCACCCAAGCACAGTCCTGAAATTCAGGTTCTGTGTTCCAAATTATGGAGGAACCTAGGATTGTGCTGAAATTCAGATTCTAGGATGATGTCCTCCTACGTACTTTGTCTCAGCTGGTCCGCACGTTTCACTGTAAGGTCTCGATGTTTGTGCCTGCCGTTGTCTCCCTGTACAGCGTGAAAACCACAGGGATTGTTCTGGGTGTGCTGGCGAGTGTGGTCGTGTGCTTCGCCGTTTTTGTCCTCAGCATGTTGTACCACCGAGGCCTGGCCATCCGCCGCAAGAGAGCAATGAGGAGATACCTGGAGAGAGGGGAGGTGTGTGTGTGTGTGTGTGTGTGTTAGGTTTTAGTCAGCATGCTGTCCTACATTTCCTTGATAAGTCCAAGCCTTAGACTGTGTGAGACTTGACATAAAATGAAGAACTCGATTTATGAATTGTTCCTTTGAACAGACTGTGCAGTTTATGAATTCTTCTTTTCATGTGAGACTTGAAATAAAATGAAGAATTCAAATGCTTTTTGGGTTTTTTTACCTCTTCATCAATATTTGTGTGTTTCTCTCCGGCATACAGAGTTTAGAACCCCTGGACTCAGGAGAGAAGGGGACCAAAGCCCATGCCCGGATTCTGAAGGCTGCAGAGCTGCGTAAAATCAAATCCCTAGGCTCGGGCGTCTTCGGCACTGTCCACAAGGTGCGCCTCATGTTCGAATATTATACAGCTGACACCCTTCTCTACACCCAACATGGAGGAGTCAATGCGATCGATGAGGAGTGATGTGTAAACACTGGGGCTTGCAGTTTTGGCACTGGCCATTGGAGAGGGCTTGCAACAGGGCTTGAGTTCCTGGATAAACCCTGTTACAGCCCAGTACAGTGGAAATGACCCAGGAATTCAACATGCAATGTCACTGCACTGAACACAAACCTAACCATGCCTCCACTAAACTTAAAATGAAGGAGATTACACTTCCCTTAACATAACACAAAAGTAATCCATACCATTCTTTATAAAACATAACTGAGGTCAAGCTCACATCTATACATTCCTAAACGGAGGCTACACCCCTTTATAACGTTATAACGTAGCAACCACACTTCTCCATGCATCCAGTGTAACTGGGCCATGCCTCAACATACACTTTATATAACATGCCACATATAACATAAGATATAACTGGGGACTCCTGCATTACAACTGAAACTATTACAATTCCATAACTACTGGCACCAGCCAACGAAACCATCAACAGTTTCTGCATGGGTTTACCTAAAACACAAAATACTTGAAATTATGCAGGTGAATTTCCAAAGTGAATTTGTGCAACTGAGTAAGTTGCTCCAAGGGCTGGTTGTTAACAGTGGAATAAAGTCTTTCTCCTTCATGGTCCTGGTTAATCTCCTGTTCTCTGGCTGTGCTGTGCAGGGTGTGTGGATTCCTGAGGGAGACACCCTGAAGATTCCTGTGGCCATCAAGACCATTCAGGATCGCACAGGCCGCCAGACCTTCACTGAGATCACTGATGTAAGGCTCTCACACACACATACACACATACACACACACACACACAGGCACACACAATGCCTCCACACACAGACACACACTTACACCACATATATACACACAATGCCACCACACAAAGGCACACACTCATATACACTGCCAACACATACATACACATACTCACACCACACATACATACACTGCCACCACACACATACACACACTTACACACAATGCCACTACACACATGCATACACCGCCACCATGTGTACAATTATAAAAATACACACACACCCATTTACACACATGCCTAGACTCTACCACAAACACACACACACACACACACACACACACAACCAGTCCAGCACACTCACACCTGCAGTTTACACTGTGGTACGCAAATCCGGACATAAACACATGCTAATATCACCAGTGTAGTAATGTTTCATGTTCATTTCGATATTGCGATCTCCCTGTAATACATCCTTCTTGACTCTGTCACACCTGACAGCACATGCTGGCGATGGGCAGTCTCGACCACGCCTACATCGTCAGGCTCCTAGGCGTCTGTCCAGGTCCCTGCCTGCAGCTGGTCACCCAGCTCAGCCCCCAGGGGTCCTTGCTGGAGCACATCAGGCACCGTAGGGACAGCCTGGACCCCCAGCGGCTGCTCAACTGGTGCATGCAGATTGCTAAGGTGAGATGCCACCTGCGGCTGTGTGAGAGAATGTACATGGTGGTTGTGTGTGTGTGTGTGTGTGTGTGTGTGTGTGTGTGTGTTCCATAGCTGGGTACTGAGACCATAGTGGGCACAGGATACGGGTGTTTGTGCCCAGTAAGTGAGTGACGAGGAAAACGGTGGTGGAGTGCGTGAGACTGACGGCAGATCGGGATGTTTGGAGACGGATGGTGATGTCATCAAAGTGACCCAACGGCCCTCGGGCTATGGGAATGACCTGACCTGACCTGAATTGAGTGAGGTACCACCTGCGCCTCTCTGTCCCAGGGGATGTACTACCTGGAGGAGCATCGGATGGTCCACAGGAACCTGGCTGCTCGCAACGTGTTGCTGAAGAGCGATAACGTGGTCCAGGTCTCTGACTACGGCATCGCAGATCTGCTGTACCCTGATGACAAGAAATACTTCTACAACGAAGTTAAGGTACAGCTTCCCCTGGCCTGTCCATCACAAAGCTAAGGTCACTCCCATCTGAGATGACAGTGCAACGTGGCCTATTTCTACTTGAGCGTTTTTAACCCTTCATTTCCCACTGGTAGAAATTTCAGGTCTGTAACCTAGTGTCCACAATTTAAGGATTTAGGACTCCTGCAACAGCATACTTTTTCCTGTCAATTAGTCTTTTGGAAAATTTGGAAAGTCCAAGATGTTATACCATAAAACAGGTTCACAGGTTAATAACTATCTGTCTATAAACTAAAACAGCCTCTTAATTATTTTTATTTCTGCGTGTTTACCAGCTAGCTTGGTAAACCAGCTTTATGGTACACCCCACAAGTCTGACAGCCCTGAAATTATGTCCAATGGATGGAATATACATGTGTAACTCGTGTGTTACTTTCTTTTGTGTTTATTTTTCTTGCTCTCTCAGACACCCATCAAGTGGATGGCCTTGGAAAGTATTTTGTTTCGCAGATACACACATCAGAGTGATGTGTGGAGCTATGGTGAGTGTATGTGTGTGTGTGTTTGGGAGAGACTGCGTATGTGTATTTATTTGAAAATGCAGTGGTTAAGTCTTTTAAAAGTGGTACTTCAACCAATTTCAATGTATGCGTAATATTTTTACCTCCCATAGGCTGGTGGTTTGAATTTAGTCAATCTTAAACTCTTTCATTAACCCGCTCATTTGTAAACCACACCCCCACAGGTGTGACAGTTTGGGAGATGATGTCATTTGGGGGCGAGCCCTATGCAGCCATGCGCCCCCAGGAAGTGCCAGACCTGCTGGAGAAGGGGGAGCGCTTGTCCCAGCCCCAAATTTGTACCATAGACGTCTACATGGTCATGGTGAAGTGTGAGTCACCCTCAAATTTTTTTTGCACATTGACATTAGTAAATTATACCTGGACGCACTGTGGTTAACATATACGGTGTAACGTTTCCTCAGCAACAACTTCTTTTTTTATTGGTAGGCTGGATGATTGACGAGAATGTCCGGCCCACCTTCAAAGAGCTCGTCAATGAATTTGCTAGAATGGCGAGAGACCCGCCCCGCTTCCTAGTAATTAAGCGCAGGGAGGTGAGTCACTCTGTTAAACCATGTGAAAACTGTTTGGTGCAGAAAGGCAATGTGGGAATGTGGGTCCTCCAGGAGGCTCATGCGTTAAGACAAGCGCTCAGGAAACAGGCATTAAGCCATGAGTACTGACCGAGCAGTTACCTGCTATGGCTATTGAAGTTTGCACTGAAGATCATTAGGCCCACCCTCAGGGAATGACTGGGGCTGAGCTGGTTAAGATTGTTAGTGTTGTGGCAAATCCTGATTGGATGGGCCTTAGGAAACGAGTACATGCTGACTTTCCGCCGATGACATAAGCAAGATGTAATTACTGATGTGTGTGCAGCATAGAAAGAACTGAGGATTATTTGCCATGTGGAATGGAGGAATCACATGTTCATGGCTTCCTCCTGAGTTGGCAGGAGAGGTTTGCCGGAGGCGCTAACAAGTTTGGGAGAGCTCAGTTTGGGGAAAAGGCTTAAAGCCCTCCATGTTAAAATGTGTGGTTTCAGACCACGGCCAGCAGCCTTCAGCATCACCCCAGAATGGAGGGATTCCACTAGTGGCATGACCATGTTTCACTGTGATTAGCAATCCTCCTTGTCTCCTTACAATAACTGCATAGCTCAGCATATGGGCTGCAGACTGAGCACAACCACATGTTTGAAAAACATGGCTGCAAGTCTGCACACACCCACTGGTGAAGACGCGGCAGAAAGACCACTTTAAAGATGATGGAATTGGGCATTACAAGAGAGGAAAAAAATGTGTCAGATAAAGAAATGATGACATTTCGGTTGAAGCCCTGATTGGCTGCCCTCTCCCGCTCCAGGTGGACAGTAACCAATCACAGGGCACCCCAGACGAGACTCAGCAGCTGAGAGAGGAGGTGACGGATTTAATGGCGGGGCTGGAGGACCAGGACGGGGAGGGATTGGACGATGACATGGACTCCCCTTCTCTGTACTCATCCAGGAGCCAAAGTCGCTTGCGCCATGATTCCCACAGGGTAAGGCTGTCCTGCCAATCAGTACCACATATAAGAATAGAAGTTAAAACTAGTCTCTATGCTTCCTCTAGAAAATATAAAAATGGAATTAAAAAAAAAGTCAATGAATGAAGCAGTTTTCAATGTTAACTCCCTCATTTAATGCTCTCTAAATCCTGAACACAAATGCTAAAACCCCTCAAACACACACACATATATATATATATATATATAATATATACAGGCCAGTATTTTCTCATGTAATGGCTTTGAGGGGTGGGGGCGGGGAGGTCTTACCTCTGTGTTTATTTATTGCATATTCCAATTATTTGTTGAGAAGTACATTAGCATTAGCTTCTGTAACCGAAATGACTGAGAGCTAATTAGTTTTAGTCAGTTTTAGTGTATTCCAAAAAGCATGAAAATGTCCCTTAACAAAGTCCAGAACAATTTATATAGCAATTGTATATTCCCAAATATGTACACAATTTGAAGGAAATAAGATGGTATTAATATTTTGTACCATGTGATAAATAATGATATTCAATTTTGAAATATATTCAGGAATATTTTCAGTTTTGCTTTCTATGTACAAATGACAAATAAAGTACCAACAAATGAAAATAGCAAATGTATTTCTTTAGCATATACATTTTAATGTAAACTTTATTTTGTCTGACTATTTTCATGGCCATAATTATCTCAAGACCAATGGTATGTCTGTACAAATGAAAGGTCTGCCTTTTTTCCCTCTGTCTGACTTCTGTGTTATATTTGATTGAGTATCTGTGCCGGTTTATGAAATCTGACTTTGATTTCTCTCTCCTTTGTATTGCTCTCCCTCCTCAGGGTCAGCTAGGCCCAGCAGGATATCTGCCCATGACACCTGGACTAGGAGAGAGCTCACGGCAGGTCTGGCCCAGTTCAGCCTACATTCCAGATATTCTCCCCCTAGCGCTGCCCTTAGCATTTGAAAAGGAAGTTAGTCAGTTTGTGAGATAGGATTCCTGATTGGTTCTAGCAAGTTTAAACCAACATTACGTAGTAGACCAATGATGGGTTTGCAAAAACTAACTAAATATGTTTACCTTGCCAAATTTTTGCTCTGTCACTCACTTGCATTGTATTTGTTCAGCTGGTTTGGCCAGCCCTTTCCTATATCTTTGTACACCCTATCTTCTGTGTTCATACTGGTGGTTTGAAGCAGTTAGTAGTGAGGACAGGAAAGTGTTCTTTCTTGGAAAACAAACACAACATGTGAATATAACCTAAAAGGCACAGATCTGGGTGATGTGAATATATCCTATAAGTTGTGGATTTGAGCGATATTAGCATAGCCTAAAATTCTCCCTTCCCCCAGCAGTTACGGCCTCCACGCTCCCGGCTCAACTCGGCACGGACAGTGTCAGAGTGCTCCGAGGGTCGGGGGACGATGCTGGACCTGGAGCTGGATGACTTTCCATTGGCTGGCAGCCTTCGAAGGGGGCGGTGCAGAGAGGATAGTGCCTATCTCTCCCAACGAATCAGCATGTCCAGCCCCTCTGAGACACCCTCTCCTCAGACCGAGGGTGAGGAGGACCAGAGCGAATATGTGCTGCCTGGGGCAGCCGACAGCCCGGAGAGAGGTATGTTTATGTGTTTGTGTGTGTGTGTATGTGTGTGTGCAAGCTAGTGTGGGCATTGGACACTGCCCGCCATGATATTCGGTATATTTCTGTTAGAATCGGAGAATTTGCCTTAAATGTTGTGTGCCGCAGGAGTTACGTGTCCTTTTTTAAAACAAGTTTTTTTTCATGTTTTGGATGATGTTTTGCAGTGATAAGATTATTACAAGCCAGAAACAAAACAAGAAACAAAACCTTCATACGAAATGTTCTTTATGTTTTTAATATATGACAAAGTAGACATAAACACAAATTATTTTCAATAACCATAACACCTAGATGGCCGAAAATTTAGTTAATCTGTTTTATTACATTTTTCATTCCTAAAATTGTGTATGTGTAAGTAGTAACTCATTACGTCGCAGCATTGTTCACTGTCTTAGTGTGGAATACCCTCCAATTATCCAACCATTCCTTTTTAAAGGGAAACTAATTTGCATATATTCCTCAAAATGAATTTCATCTGCAATTGTAGGGGTGTCCCAATCCTTTTGATAGGGTACTTATGTTACATACAATTCCTTGTATTTATTTTTGATTTCATGATTTAACATACTGAAGCTGAAGTCTATTCAGGTACAGTTTTAAGATACGTATATATAAATGTATTTATCTATTCTGTAAACTGCTCTAAAATCTAGAGTTAAGCATATAGAATAGGGTACTGAAGTAGAAAACAAAACGTCCGTTTCATGTGGAGTTGAGTTTATAGAAACGGAATGCAGTTTAGAAAACCTGAACTTTCAAACCCTTTGATTTTCTTTTTCTTCCCCTTAATTTCAGAGAGTCTGCTGATGCCTCCAGCCTCTCACGTTAGGGGTTCCAGTTTTCCATCTTCTTCACCAGGATTAGATGGAGAGAATATGGACTATGAGTACATGAACAAACAGACATGTACACTGCCGGCCTCACCCAGGCGTTCCACTGACCTGCTCAAAGAGAGGGCTCAGAATCACAGGGTGAACAAACAGACAGTCTCTCCTCTGCCCACCCTGAAGGGCAGTACCCAACTGTTTCCAGCAGGGGGAGACATAGAGATGACAGAGGACCTAAGGCAGCAGGACTGCACAGATTTCAACGGTGTTGAGCATCCCAAAAGGAGTGTCACAGGAGGAAAACTGCCTATAACAGACTGCAGCAGCAACGGTCCTGTCTTGGTGACAGACAATGAAGGAGGGAGGATGGAGGTCCTCTGCAGAGACGTGGGAAATGAGGCAGGGCAAGGGAGGAGCCCAGAGCAAGAGGCTGTGGAGTATGAATACATGGACATCTGCAGCGGCAGGAACAGGACCACAGGCACCGCCTCCAAAAAAGATGCTGAAACCATGGGAACAGCTACCATGGAGAGGGAGGGAGAGGCTAGAATGGAAGAAGTTGAAGCGGATGGAAGCGAGCAGCAAGATGATGAAGACTATCACTACATGAACAAACAGCCCAGGCTGAGGCCAACGCTGAGAGGCAGGGGAGTCAGGGAGCAGGGCCTGGGAGGTGGAACCAGGGAAGGGGAAGCGTATGAGTATGAGGAGATGGACTCACTTGCAGTGTCCCCTAATGGGGGAGACCGCACTGAGTATGAGAACTTGGAGGTAGCAGCTGGAGGGGTCCGCTGCTCGGGAGTGGGGGGGTACCTGAAACTGCACACAGGCGGGGCCGAGGTGAGTGATCACTCCTTCGACAACCCCGACTACTGGCACAGCAGACTGTTCCTCAAACCGGATGCAGTACGCACATAGCAGCGTGGAGCGTGGGGGAGGGAGAAACAGCTGGTGGGGTGTAAGCAAGCTACAGAACAGTGGGGAGGCTCTGCTAGTGTTTTGGTCAGTAGAGGAATGAAGTGTTCACAGTTCAGTGAACATTCCAGCTTAAATCTATGAAGGACAATTGAGAGAAAGCAAAACTACCCCAGATGAGAGATGTGAATGATGTAGGCTGTAGGATAATGGTGCAGCCATCGCCCATTCTTTAGTCTCACAATTCCTCTGTTTACATCCACAATGTGTCATGGTTCTAGTGAGTCTTAATGAAGTCTGTAGTTTACAAAGAAGGGGTGGTTGCAAGTAAAATGGGTTGGGGGGGTGGGGGGAGGGAGTTAAAAAATGGCCAGTAAGTAAGCTGAGCTTTCTCACCAGAACAAATCAACAATGGTTTCTTGCTTTTTTTTGTACTGCAATTGCATTATTATGTACCAAGATAGTGAAGCTTTATAACTTTTTGTATGAAATGAATTTTCTCTAAATATTCTGAATCTGTGTTAACTCAATAAAAGTATTCCACAATTGTGCCTTTTATCATTGGACAACTAATGAACAGGAGCTATAGAGATCCATCTCCTTGTTTCTGATACTTTTCTCATATTCACAGCATGGTACGGTGTCCACATGGCACTTTATGTTGAACCCAAGTACAACGCAACAGTTCATTCCAAGGCATGTCCTGCTGCTTGTCAATCATAAAACTGCCTTTCTAAAGAGGGAAGTTTGAAATGACTCTCCTTTTGCCAGCTACACTTAAATCAGTTGCCACAGCAACTTTTGAAACAGTGCTAGACGCTCTTATCCAGAGCGACTTACAAGGCAAAGTGCATAAGAACAGTACAAAAAGTGCAAAGATAACCCTAGAGAGGGGTAAAGTCCCAAGTGCTAAGGTGATCACAAGAGGTGTGCATGCTGCAGCTGCGGTGTGTATGCACTGACCAGTGTGATCATTCTGTTTCTATTACAGAAGCCATCATGTCAGGTTGAAGCATTTGTCAGATATTGCACTGTTTCTGACATTTATATGAAGATACGTTTTGAAGTGCAGCCATTTGTGGCTATGGGGGGAGAGGGGGGGCATCTTTGGGCTGGCTGGATGGGTGGGGTGCCCCTGCAGTATTGCTAACTGACTGCCCACTTGTTGCAAATGCTGTGTTCTGTTGTCAAGAGCTACCCCCCCCAGGGTTGATGGCAAAGTGCTGTTGCAAGGTGAGTGGGCATTTGACTTCCATCAAAACATCAGCATCTGCTCTGCAACCACACCACTGCCAAAACCCAGGATCGAACCAGGGACCTTTAGATCTTCAGTCTAACGCTCTCCCAGCTGAGCTATTTCGGCACGTGCTGCCAGCCCCTAAGGTACGTGTTGCCTCGTACGCGAACGATCGGACGGAGTACTCGTGCGGGCAGTATTGTAACTTTAGCAAACCTCCTTTGGTGCTCATCCTCATTTGTATAGTGATGAGTATCCCTGTGTATCACACAGGAGACTGGGATTTGATTCCCTGATAGGGAGAGGCTTTTTTTTATGTTACAAAACGTAACATACTACCACCAAAAAGCTGTGGCCCGTACGGGGGTCGAACCCCCGACCTTGGCGTTATTAGCACCACGCTCTAACCAGCTGAGCTAACCGGCCAATGTGCTGCCATATGAGTGCAGTTGGCTGCAACAAAAACAGGGAAGCGTGTACCCAAGAGCAGAGAGCAACGGAGCCACATGGCGTCAAAAAACCATGCAGAAGAAGTTTAACAAGCGTTCTATAGCGGCCCATAATTGGATGAGTGTCAGGTGGGTGATCGTGACTACCTTACAGCCACTCCTGACCGGAAGAAAAGGAGTCTGTTGTGTCACGTTAACCCCAAGGAAGAGGGTGAGGTGAAGGGTGGGGCACTTTCATGCGTTACTTCTGCTCTCCCCAAACAGGAGGAGAGGGATGTGCTTGTTCCCCCCAAGAGTGTGATGGAGGGCAGGCTGCAGAATTCTGAATTTCTGCGCAGTCTTGAGGTGCACTTGACCCATTTGTCAAATTCTGAAAGAGCCAACATTGTTAAACTTATTCATTCACACCTGTCCCTGTTTTCTGATGTGCCTACCCATACTCACCTGATAGAGCATGACATTGATGTGGGTGATTTCTCCCCAAATCAAGCAACACCCTTATGAACCCAGAGAAACATTCACAGATAAAGAGGGAGTTGGATTACATGCTAAAGAATGGCATCGCTGAGCCCAATTCAATCAATTGGAACACACCTTGCCTGCTAGTGAACAAGTATGCTGGCACGTTCCGTTTTTGTAAAGATTACTGGAAGGTTAACGCAGTCACAAAGCCTGACTGTTTTCCTGTCCCGAGAATGGATGACTGTGTGGATCCTGTGTGGAAGCTTTACCTCTAGTTCTCACGTTACAGCACTTTGATGTGTATGTAAGTCCCTCTTTTCGCCCCATTGTGGTGCTGCAAGATCATAATCCACTTGTTTTTCTTAATCGCATACGTAACAATGATCAGCGTCTCATGCGACGGAGCTTGTTTTTACAGGGTTATGATGCAGACATTCAGCACATCCATGTTCGTGATAATGATGTTACTGATGCCTCTGACGTACGAATGTCATTCCACCCAGGCTGTGATGGAGATGAGCATGTGGAAAGGGTGGTAAGGAAGCCAGGACCAAAAACATGATTTTTGTCATGCAAAGTGAATTCACCATGATGAACATGCAATTAATCTTGTATCTTAATAGAAATAAATGTTTGGGACATCATTGCATACTCACTGTTCCTCACTTTGTTAGATACAAATTGAGGTCATAAACGTAGCACAGAAGTGAGTTAGCATAAGTGCATCAAGAACTTTTATGAAACGGAGGTAAAATGTGCCACCAGTGTTGGGGCAAATTGAGCAAGCACTCCATATTCCACTCTCCAAGACTGCATGGGAAGAGAAACTGATTTTCTCATCTTGCTGCTCCACCAACTATGAGAGAATTTGCAAGTTTTTCGCAATGTCTTTTCTTGGGAACAAATACAATGACAAAAAAAATCCCTTGGAATTTGACGATGGTCATTTTTCATGTAACCCTAGTTATTTGTGACTGTGGAGATGCGTTTCAAAGATATGTTTTGAAGTGCAGCCTTTTGTGGGTGTGGTTATGGGGGGCATCCTTGGGCTGGCTGGATGGGTGAAGTGCTCCTGCAGTATTGCTAACTGACTGCCCGATTCTTGCAAATGATGTGTTCTGTTGTCAAGAGCTACTCCTCCAGGGGTTGATGGCAAAGTGCTGTTGCAAGGTTAGTGGGCATTTGACTGCCATCAAAACATCAGCATCTGCTGTGTAATTACATTGCTGCTGAAACCCAGGCTCGAACCAGGGACCTGCAGAGCTTCAGTATAACTCTCTCCCAACTGTGCTGCCCAGCCTGGAGCTACATGCTAACTCGTATGCATATGATCAGACGGAGTACTCGTGTGGGCAGTATTCTACCTTTAACAAGTTTTACAAGGACCTCATCCTCGTTTCTATAGTGGTGAGTATCCCTGCCTATCACGCAGGTGATTGGGGTTGGATTCCCCGACGGGAAGAGGCTTGCCCTGTTTTTACATTACAAAACATAACGTGCTACCACCAAAAGGAATTGGCCCGTACGGGGATCGAACCCGCGACCTTGGCGTTATTAGCACCACGCTAATAACCGTGCTGACCTTTCACTCCACTTCTGAAAGGGGTCATTTTTCATGTAACCCTAATTATATGTGACTGTGGAGATGCGTTTCAAACGTATGTTTTGAAGTGCAGCCATTTGTGGCTATGGGGGGAGAAGGGGGGCATCTTTGGGCTGGCTGGATGGGTGGGGTGCCCCTGCAGTATTGCTAACTGACTGCCCACTTGTTGCAAATGCTGTGTTCTGTTGTCAAGAGCTACTCCCCCCAGGGTTGATGGCAAAGTGCTGTTGCAAGGTGAGTGGGCATTTGACTTCCATCAAAACATCAGCATCTGCTTTGCAACCACACCACTGCCAAAACCCAGGATCGAACCAGGGACCTTTAGATCTTCAGTCTAACGCTCTCCCAGCTGAGCTATTTCGGCAAATTCTGCAAGGCTCTTAGGTAGGTGTTGCCTCGTACGCGAACGATCGGACGGAATACTCGCGCGGGCAGTATTCTAACTTTAGCAAACCTCCTTTGGTGCTCATCCTCATTCGTATAGTGATAAGTATCCCTGTGTATCACACAGGAGACTGGGATTTGATTCCCTGATAGGGAGAGGCTTTTTTTTAAGTTACAAAACGTAACATACTACCACCAAAAAGCTGTGGCCCGTACGGGGGTCGAACCCGCGACCTTGGCGTTATTAGCACCACGCTCTAACCAGCTGAGCTAACCGGCCACTGTGCTGCCGTATGAGTGCAGTTGTCTGCAACAAAAACAGGGAAGCGTGTACCCAAGAGCAGAGAGCAACAGAGCCACATGGCGTCAAAAAACCACGCAGAAGAAGTTTAACAAGCGTTCTATAGTGGCCCTTAATAGGATGAGTGTCAGGTGGGTGATTGTGACTACCTTACAGCCACTCCTGACCGGAAGAAAAGGAGTCTGTTGTGTCACGTTAACCCCAAGGAAGAGGGTGAGGTGAAAGGTGGGGCACTTTCATGTGGAGGAGAGGGATGTGCTTGTTCCTCCCAAGAGCGTGACGGAGGGCAGGCTGCAGAATTCTGAATTTCTGCGCAGTCTTGAGGTGCACTTGACCCATTTGTCAAATTCTGAAAGAGCCAACATTGTTAAACTTATTCATTCGCACCTGTCCCTGTTTTCTGATGTGTCTACCCATACTCACCTGATAGAGCATGACATTGATGTGGGTGATTTCTCCCCAAATCAAGCAACACCCTTATGAACCCAGAGAAACAATCACAGATAAAGAGAGAGTTGGATTACATGCTAAAGAATGGCATCGCTGAGCCCAATTCAATCAATTGGAACACACCTTGCCTGATAGTGAACAAGTATGCCGGCACATTCTGTTGTTGTACAGATTACTGGAAGGTTAACGCAGTCACAAAGCCTGACTGTTTTCCTGTCCCGAGAATGGATGACTGTGTGGATCTTGTGGGGTCTGCTGTCTATATTTGCAAATTGGATTTGTTCAAGGGATATTGGCAAGTTCCCCTGTCTAAGCGTGCAAAGGAGATTTCCATTTTTGTTATGCCAGATAATTCCTACAGTGCACAGTCATGCCTTTCGGGATGAGAAATGCCCCTGCCACCTTCCAGAGATTGGTTAACCTTGTTGACCTGCCAGGTTGCAAGGCATATTTAGATGACCTGGTAATTTACAGTGCGAATTGGTCCGAGCATGGAAGACAGAAGGAAACTCTTTTCGACCACCTGTCTGCTGCCAATTTAACTGTAAATCTGGCAAAGTGCGAGTTTGGCCAAGCAACCGTTGCATATCTGGGTAAGGTTGTTGGCCAGGGACAAGGCCGTAACTAAATTTCCCATCCCCAAAACCCATCGCAAGTTTTGGAGATTCCTGGGCATGGTACGTTACAACCTCAATTTTTGCAAAAAATTCTCTGCAGTTGCCTCACCATTGACAGATCTCCAGCACCAAAACTGTTTTAGTTGGACTGAGAAATGCCTACGGTCATTTGAGAATGTGAAGGCCCTGCTGGTCAGCGCACCTGTTCTCTCAGCACCCAACCTTGCGCGCCCATTTAAGCTTGCTGTAGATGCAAGTGATTGTTATGCTGGAGCCGTCCTCCTCCAGAAAGATGCTCATAGTATTGACCACCCCATGTGCTATTTTTCAAGGAACTTTAACCGACATCAGCCTATCACGCAGGAGATTGGGGTTGGATTCCCCGACGGGGAGAGGCTTGCCCTTTTTTTACGTTACAAGATGTAACGTGCTACCACTAAAAAGAATTGGCCCGTACGGGGATTGAACCCGCGACCTTGGCGTTATTAGCACCACGCTCTAACCAACTGAGCTAACCGGCCAGACCACAGCCTCAAATGTACAGTCAGCTGCACCATAAACAGGGAAACATGTACCCAAGCAGAGAGAGCAACGGAGCCACATGGCGTCAAAAAACCAGGCAGTAGAAGAGCAAAGGTCCCGTCAAGATTTGAACTCGGATCACTGGATACAGAGTTCAGAGTGCTAACCGTTACACCATGGAACCTACAGGGTGATAGCCATAGGAGGCGCCAATACCCAAAACATGCTCTCCCATCCTGCCGCTTCTTAGAATGTCGTTCAGAGATCCAAGGCACGGACTGAGGACCAGCCGTGCAGTGGGGAAGCAGCTCAAATGGTAGAGCGCTTGCTTAGCATGTGAGAGGTAGCTCGATCAATGCCCATATTCTCCAGAAGGCCCTTACCGAGGTCTATTTTTTCCCACACTCCACCAGCAGGGTGGCCCACTCGGTCCCAGCACCACACGAGACCCTGCATGGGGGTATTAGCCAGTGTTGTTTTAGCTCAAGTGTTCTTTTCTTATCTATGGCACTCAATGAGAAGCATCCTGGCTGATTTACATGTGTTTGGGACTTGCGTATGATATAACCCCAACCATCGTTTTCGTATGTCAGTTTTTTCTTTGGTTTAGTACTGATTTCGTAAGTGCTCTAAACTTGGGTCAGTTTTCCAAGGCGTTCTCAGGACTAAGTGCATCGTAATGATCACTCATACCCATTGTGACCAACCATCAAGATAATTCATTCAAGTGCATGTTGAGTTGGGTTACAATACAAAGAACAATAATACTCAACTCATCCTTGGTCACAGAATTTTTCATATCATTTGACTTTGCACTCAGTCACTGTCACATTGAGTCACAGTTCCTGCCCATTTTTCTATATAAAAAGAAGTAAAAGACTTGATATATCACACTATGTATGTATATGTCAACACATGTAACAACCAACCCCGAAGAAAATGTGAAAAGCACCCCAACTGGGATTTTTTGCTAGCGCTAAAGCTAATCACCATACATTGTAGCATAGATAAGAAAAAACCAATCTAAACTATAGCTCTCCCTTCATCCTTTTTAATGGTAATAATTGTTTAATGATAAACCCATTGTGTAAAAGCCTTGAAGAGAAACACCAAAGAGATGGATAATAACATTTTGACATGAAAAACACAAAAGTCCTCTCACCTCAGTGTCAAGTGTCTTACTGCTGACCTTTCACTCCACTTCTGAAAGGGGTCATTTTTCATGTAACCCTAATTATATGTGACTGTGGAGATGCATTTCAAACATATGTTTTGAAGTGCAGCCATTTGTGGCTATGGGGGGAGAAGGGGGGCATCTTTGGGCTGGCTGGATGGGTGGAGTGCCCCTGCAGTATTGCTAACTGACTGCCCACTTGTTGCAAATGCTGTGTTCTGTTGTCAAGAGCTACTCCCCCCAGGGTTGATGGCAAAGTGCTGTTGCAAGGTGAGTGGGCATTTGACTTCCATCAAAACATCAGCATCTGCTCTGCAACCACACCACTGCCAAAACCCAGGATTGAACCAGGGACCTTTAGATCTTCAGTCTAACGCGCTCCCAACTGAGCTATTTCGGCATGTGCCGTAAGATCTGGAAGTACGTGTTCTCTCGTACGTGAACAATCGGACGGCGTACTCGTGCGGGCAGTATTCTAACTTTAGCTAACCTCCTTTGGTGCTCATCCTCATTCCTATAGTGATGAGTATCCCTGTGAATCACGCAGGAGACTGGGATTTGATTCCCTGATAGGGAAAGGCTTTTTTTACGTTACAAAATGTAACATACTACCACCAAAAAGCTGTGGCCCGTACGGGGGTCGAACCCGCGACCTTGGCGTTATTAGCACCACGCTCTAACCAGCTGAGCTAACCGGCCAATGTGCCACTGTACATGTGCTGTTGGCTGCAACAAAAACAGGGAAGCGTGTACCCAAGAGCAGAGAGCAACGGAGCCACATGGCATCAAAAAACCATGCAGAAGAAGTTTAACAAGCGTTCTATAGCGGCCCATAGTTGGATGAGTGGGTGATCGTGACTACCTTACAGCCACTCCTGACCGGAAGAAAAGTTGTCTGTTGTGTCACGTTAACCCCAAGGAAGAGGGTGAGGTGAAGGGTGGGGCACTTTCATGTGTTACTTCTGCTCTCCCCAAACAGGAGGATGTAGTCTGTAGGATAATGGTGCGGCCATCGCCCATTCTTTAGTCTCACAATTCCTCTGTTTACAACCACAATCAGTCATGGTTCTAGTGAGTCTTAATGAAGTCTGTAGTTTACAAAGATGGGGGGGAGGTTTATGGGGTAGTTGCAAGTAAAATGGGTTGGGGGGGTGGGGGGAGGGAGTTAAAAAATGGCCAGTAAGTAAGCTGAGCTTTCTCACCAGAACAAATCAACAATGGTTGTTTGCTTTTAGTTTAACAAGCGTTCTATAGCGGCCCATAGAGAGGGATGTGCTTGTTCCTCCCAAGAGTGTGATGGAGGGCAGGCTGCAGAATTCTGAATTTCTGCGCAGTCTTGAGGTGCACTTGACCCATTTGTCAAATTCTGAAAGAGCCAACATTGTTAAACTTATTCATTCACACCTGTCCCTGTTTTCTGATGTGTCTACCCATACTCACCTGATAGAGCATGACATTGATGTGGGTGATTTCTCCCCAAATCAAGCAACACCCTTATGAACCCAGAGAAACATTCACAGATAAAGAGAGAGTTATATTACATGCTAAAGAATGGCATCACTGAGCCCAATTCAATCAATTGGAACACACCTTGCCTGATAGTGAACAAGTATGCCGGCACGTTCCGTTTTTGTACAGATTACTGGAAGGTTAACGCAGTCACAAAGCCTGACTGTTTTCCTGTCCCGAGAATGGATGACTGTGTGGATCTCGTGGGGTCTGCGGTCTATATTTGCAAATTGGATTTGTTCAAGGGATATTGGCAAGTTCCCCTGTCTAAGCGTGCAAAGGAGATTTCCATTTTCGTTATGCCAGATAATTTCCTACAGTGCACGGTCATGCCTTTCGGGATGAGAAATGCCCCTGCCACCTTCCAGAGGTTGGTTAACCTTGTTGTGTCTGACCTGCCAGGTTGCAAGGCATATTTAGATGACCTGGTAATTTACAGTGCGAATTGGTCCGAGCATGGAAGACAGAAGGAAACTCTTTTCGACCACCTGTCTGCTGCCAATTTAACTGTAAATCTGGCAAAGTGCGAGTTTGGCCAAGCAACCGTTGCATATCTGGGTAAGGTTGTTGGCCAGGGACAAGGCCGTAACTAAATTTCCCATCCCCAAAACCCATCGCAAGTTTTGGAGATTCCTGGGCATGGTAGGTTACAACCTCAATTCTTGCAAAAAATTCTCTGCAGTTGCCTCACCATTGACAGATCTCCAGCACTTAACTGTTTTAGTTGGACTGAGAAATGCCAACGGTCATTTGAGAATGTGAAGGCCCTGCTGGTCAGCGCACCTGTTCTCTCAGCACCCAACCTTGCGCGCCCATTTAAGCTTGCTGTAGATGCAAGTGATTGTAATGCTGGAGCCGTCCTCCTCCAGAAAGATGCTCATGGTATTGACCACCCCATGTGCTATTTTTCAAGGAACTTTAACCAACATCAGCCTATCACGCAGGAGATTGGGGTTGGATTCCCCGACGGGGAGAGGCTTGCCCTTTTTTTACATTACAAAACGTAACGTGCTACCACCAAGAAGAATTGGCCCGTACGGGGATCGAACCCGCGACCTTGGCGTTATTAGCACCACGCTCTAACCAACTGAGCTAACCGGCCACACCACAACCTAACAAAAGCAGAGAGAGCAACGGAGCCACATTGCGTCAAAAAAACCAAGCAGTCGAAGAGCAAAGGTCCCGTCAAGATTTGAACTCGGATCACTAGATTCAGAGTCCTACAGGGGAGAACCTAGAGGGCAATGACCATAGGGGGCGCCAATACCCAAAAAGTGCTCTCCCATCCTGCCGCTTCTTAGAAGGTTGTGCAGAGATCCAAGGGACGGAGTGAGGCCAAAACAGGCAGTGGGGAATTGGCTCAAATGGTAGAGCGCTCGCTTAGCATGCGAGAGGTAGCGGGATCGATGCCCGCATTCTCCAGAAGGCTCTTACCAAGGTCTGCTTTTTCCTACACTCCACCAGCACGGTGGCCCACTCAGTCCCCTCACATAATGAAAGGTAAGTCAGTTAAATGGCTCCTGAAATTTGATTGGTTGATTGCCATCATTGTTTTTCAGCTATCAACTTGTTCTTGTAATATTTATTAAGACCTTTGACCAAGACACAGCATGGAAAATATGACCATTATTGGGCTCTTGGTGAAGGAGTTTGTTTGCTATAGTGTCTCCCATCGACATATTTATACCAAATTTTGTAAACTTAACCCTCATGTATCATAGATATCAATTCTTAATTTTTGTGATAATTGGACTTTGCGCTCAGGACTTAGAGCTCACTATATCAGATGAGGCCCTGCCCACAAAATTCTTGGCTTACTGCAGCCATATTCTTTTTTAACAAAGCATCTTTGTTTGCATACGTTTTAAAGATATTGGTTCAAAGATATTGTGCACATGCAAATTGAACACATTGTCTAGGATGAGATTAATTTTAATGCTTTTACAAAAAATTATAAAAAATCAAATGGTGGAAAATCCAACATGGAGAATCCTTTTGGTCCAAGGGGCATTTTTGCTACAGAAGCATAAAAGGAGAACAGTTTGTAAGAAAATTTGTTTGGTAGAGATGCTCTCAAAAATAGCTACAATACAGTGAGGATGAAAAGCTAAATGGTATGAGACTGTAAGATTCTCAAGTATTTTTAACTGCCTATCTTGAGAAAATGTACTTTGCACAGTCAATGTAACTTCCATTTGAGATAAGCTGCAAACCAGTTTTGCTACTGGCCACCGTATAGCCATTTTACACACTCAGCTAGAGTCGTTGATTACACAGTAATAAAGTAATTATTATGACATACAGTATTCAATTTCATATTATATTGCATAATCTATTATTCAAACACATACAAGTAAGCAGTGGTCAATACATTTTGTTATGATAGTTTAGCTAAAGCTAAAATGAGGTCATTACAGAGGCTGTACGTATATTCATTAGTTTGTGAATATTTCCTCAAACGGGGAGTCCAGCAAGCAGAGCATTTATATGTAATGTAAGTGCAATTGACATTCATACAAGTTATGTGCTTGATACCGTTGCAGTGCTGAAATGAGGGAGTGGAAGAGGTGGTTGTAGGGGAAAAATAGGATAGACTACATTTTCGAGTATTGGGACACAGCCTTTGGACAGGAGGTGAGGAGTGAAAAGTATTGAAACGCACCCCTCTTTTCTCATTTGTACGTTGCTCTGACGTTGCCCTGACTATCTTCTGATTGGATAAACTTGAACAGGGCAATGACATGACTGCATGACGCGACCTGCAGAATACAGAGCATGACAAATAAACAACCGGGCCTAATGAAAAACAATCACACCACATCAAAATAATATTTGGCCGAAGGTAATCAGTTTAGCAAATGGCTTTCAGTCATTATAAGACAACGAAATTCTGGCGCGCTACGCATCATACATGTCTTCGGATTTGTCATAGGTGGCTGTTTATGTTGCTGGCTAGGCAGTAAGCTAACCTGTTATATTATGTGTTTAGCTTTTTTTGCTGAATCTGAATGCAACCGAGCGACTTTACCACTTCTAGTTGTTACTTGCTTGATAAGATACCTAGTGTTGTTTTTGCAAAAAGTAACAGGGCAATTGCCGTCCGCATCATATTCAGAGAAATATTAATCGTTAGGGTAGCTGGCTAGTTAGCCAGGTCAGCAAGCATGCACAATGTCGCGCACTCGGACTTCTCTGATCTCCTTAGACATATAGCTTTGCTGAGATAGTTGCCAGCTTGTGGCAGAAACGTATGGACTTACAAAAAAAACTGTATTTTGAAATATTTAAGTTATCTGTGTTATTGCTAGTTGTAGGAAGTTGATTCTGTTGCTATAAATGTTATCCAACGAGACAGCTGGTCCACTACTTAACATTGCTCGTGAATACCTATTCAACAGTTAAACTGTCTGTCTGTTTTGAAGTTTATAGTTAATTAATATTAGGTTACAATGGCTAAAAAAAATAATGTTCATGAGCTGTATACTTCATTCAATACGTAGTTGTATCTGCCTTAGGGCTGCTGCTTATGGTCGTCTGGGACCAGGGTGTTAATCGGGCTGACAGCGAGAGTCTGAAAGATGACGACGGAGACCCACGTTAAAGATATTAAGCCCGGACTGAAGAATCTCAACGTTATTTTCATCGTGCTAGAGACAGGTACGCTGTTTTACACCAACTTTCAACAAGTTCAGATGGATTAAGGTAGGATCAATAACACTGCTAATCTTAAATTATATTGACAAACCAAAGGTGGTTTGCGTTTCTCAAGGTATTGCAGGCAATTCATATTTTAACGTCAAGTTAAAATATTGTATTTAGATATTAATTTACCAGGTCGTGTCTCGATTTTTGGATCTGCCATTGCAAATTATAGTCTTATTGCCGCGGTTCAAGGAAGCAAGTCATCTTCCTATTAGAACCAGGTAATATAAAAATCTAAATCTAAGCCTAAATGCACCCAGGTGGCAAGGGCCATATCCTGGCTCAGTGTTGGTGGTGTAAAGTTTGATTAAACCAAAAATGGGAGGAGCTATCCTGCAGTGTGGATGATTGAGTGATCTCGACCAATGGCCACACAGTCTTAGGACAGAATATATCTTTTTTCATTGGCCTAAACAAGTCACATTGACAACTGAGTGTAGCTCCACCCATAGGGGAGGTTCATGAAACTTAATTTCAGCCATCACTATCCTGGCTTATTTTCACAAACATGGGTAAAGAAGGTGAAATTGTGTGTTTGTCTATTAGCATGTCAAATGGTCCTTGGGAGAAACAATTATGCTGGTGCCCTGTAGGTTAACCACCCCAGGGTGGCTAATAGCAATTAGAGCACTGTCCCCATCATTAAAATTAGCGTCCTTCCTAGACAGCATAGCATTCTCATTTTAAATATTGCAGCTCCAGCCACACTGGGCTGTAGCGTTGAAGGTGTCCTGGGGGAAGCAGGCTGTGGTCCCAGGTTCGGAACCAGTGCATTCAGGAGCTGCGAAGCAGCAACTGTGGTGAGCTGAAGCTGGAGAGAAGTGACCTCTCAGCTTGGTGTTTTGCTCAGCTGAATCCATTGAGGGCTGATGTTGGGGTCCTCTTGCTGCCTTGTCAGGTCTTAGTTGCTGAGAACTGACTCCACAGACTGATGCTGCTTGGTTTCTGCACTCTTTGAGTTGTTTTGACTGGTCAGGCCATGCACATGGGTGGTGACGAGGTCATCATGGAGATGGTCAGACGCAGGGTGGCACCAAAGGAGCAGCTGACCCTTTTTCTGTCAGTGTGTGCAGCTAGGGAGCAATGTACCCTTGAAGTGACGCACAGCGATGACTCTCAGGTGAGACTCTGTTTACGATGAAGGGGTAGGCCTCTTCTTCACCACCCCCCACCTTTCCTACAGCTGTCATGACTCCGTGTTTCCCCACAGTGTGACCCAGAAACATGGGGTTGTATTTGCACAAGTTCCCAGTTGGCTGGGTAGGCTTGTTCGATAGGTGGGGCTGGCTGAGCTGCGCTGGAGAGACTGGTGCAGGTCTGTGACCTGACAGGGTTGTGTCATATTTGGGGGCATGGTTCAGAATGACATTTACATAGATACAAGGGGTGGATTGTCATGTAGGACCTTTTCCATCATGTGATGGCATTTATTATGTCTGTCCACCGCTGACTCTTCTGGACTTAAATAATAGCTCATTTGAAAGTTTGCAATGACTTTAATTAGCAGTTGGTTCTGGTTAGCCATGCTAGCATTATTCAGTTCATTGGGGACAGTAATGTTTGCTAGCTAAGTTAGCATTGGCTACAGAAAACTTGCGATATAGATTTTTAGCTTATCAGTTAATTGCATTTTGGAATGTCATATTGATCATATGAATGAAGTTGTAATTTAAACCTTACAGCCTTCTACCACTCATCTTACCATAAATATTGCAATCAGATCTCCTCGCTGATAGATACTTTCTGTAAATTTCTTTTTACCATTTTAAAAATATTTAGTCCTTAGAAAGAAATGACAAACACGAGTTTTGAGTTTGTTGTAAGCTTTATTATATGGGCCAAGCAGCTGGGTATTTCCAAGGTAAAAATAAATATAATACAAGCACAATAAAAACAAAGAAACTTCACCAAATGTTTCCAGTACTACCCTGTCATTGTCCTGTCAGCCAGTGTTGTTCTGTCAAAACTTTGGTGGATGCGTTCTCCATCCTTGCGAACTCGCAAGACCATTCTTCTCAAGAACAGTTGACAAGTACGATCTTCTCAAGAACACAGTTCCATTCTTGTGTTCTTGGTATTGAGAAACACCCACGGTTTAGTGCATTGCTGCCTCCCAGTGGTGTTGTTACGTCATTGCTACTTTAGATCTGCGAGGGCTCTCCCCATCAGCAAGGTATAGTCAAAATCCATACCCTTGGGCAAATTCATACCAGTGTACTTTCTACACTGTTTATACTGTCCACCCCTACATTGCAGGGCTCTTGCAGAAAATTCCCATGAGCCCCAGCCGATGTTGAAGGAGGTCTCTTGCAGATCAGTGTTACCTTATTGAGCCACCTGTGATTAACACTGGAGTGGAGTGAGCTGTCAGATATTAGAGGTTCATCAGAGCTTCAGGGCTTCGCCTTCTTGGGACACTGCTAGTCTGACACCACTGTCAGGGAGAGTTGCCCCAGTCCAGTGGGCCGTGTCTGGAGGGTAAGGCTTGCTGGTGGAGCGACTGGATGGCAGTGAAAAATTTTCTTAATTGGCTGGGGTCTGATTGATAGTTTCCCTGGGTAAAAATCTAACTCCCACTGGAGGGTTTTGACAGTTGAGAATATTGTTAGTTGGCTTGGCAATGGCCAGGGATTTTGGCCTAGAACTCCACTGGGCACCTGGAGGTGAATAGCCATTGGGTAGGTTGGCTGCGTATGACCTCAGGTGGCTATCAGAGCTCGAACAGAAGTGGAGTTAGCGCCTCGCTAATCTCTCCGAGTGGAGGGCCTGGCATGGCTTTGCATTCCTGTTTTTGCAGAGTGGCTGTCCAAATTCTTGGAATTTCCAGCCACTTCTGACCACTCCAGCCCTCGGCCTCTGTGTAGGACTCTGTCATTCTTCATCGATTCTTTGTCCTGCTTCAAACAGCAGTGTACCAGTGGAATAAGTAAGCTCATGCAAAAGGGAACTGAAACATTGACATTGAAACAATGACATTCTTTATATAGGTAAGAAATGCAAAATCCGGTCATGATTTGACAAAGGCACATGTCTACAGTAGGTTTATATAACAGCCTGTCACCTTGTCAAGGTGATTATGAGTTCAGTTGTGGGACCCTGCCACAGACAACAGAAATAGAAAATCAGAAAATTGTGCCGAAAGTACTGAAGTGCGCGACTGTAGTTAATGTTTCTGGTACCCCTTTCTCTCTCGTCTGTGAAGGTCGTGTGACTAAAACGAAGGATGGCCACGAGGTGCGAACCTGCAAAGTGGCGGACAAAACGGGCAGCATCAGCATCTCGGTGTGGGATGAGGTCGGAGGCCTGATACAAACGGGTGACATCATCCGCCTCACGAAAGGGTGAGTCAGTCAGCACCCAGAACATCCCAGGGGTCAGTACCATTCGCCTTAACTGAAAAGGTGTGAGTTGATGTAAGTAATCCCATTTTAACTTTGTCCTCTTCAGGTACGCCTCTGTGTTCAAAGGTTGTCTAACTCTGTACACCGGGAGAGGGGGTGAACTGCAGAAAATCGGAGAGTAAGTCCTGTATGATACATGGCAACCATGATGTGATAATAGCAATGATGTCATGGTTCAGCTGTGATGGACAGTCACATTTCATTTTTCATTGAAAAGGACTGTGGTTTGTGTATGTACTGGTTGATCAGTGTTGTGCTGTGTTTTATTAGAGTTAACATACTGTCCAGTGTCTGGCTGGATTATAACAATTCAGGTGAACCATTTTGCTTCATAACAACAATTCCTTAGCTGGGAATTGAACATGCAACCTCTTAGTTACAAGACTAGTGCCTTAACCATTATACTACTGTGCTGCTTCTGCTTGTTAGGTGGGCACCCAGCTGAGGCTTTTGTAAGGAATTTAGCACATCCCATGGCCAATGTCCAGTTTGGATCAAGGCACTGCTGACTTTCAGCAATTCCACAGGACAGTGATGCTAGAACAAGCCTGTAAAAAATAGACCCATTTATGGTATTTGATGTCTTTAATCTGCCCTCTGTAGCTGTCAAACGTGCAGCTGCTGGATTGCTTAGGGAATATATTGACTGCATACGTTTTGGACGATGTATAGGACAATGTCCAGCCTGACATCAGAACATGAGGACATAAGAAATTAGAAATTATTAAACCAATGCTTAGTGCTGTTCCAGTTTCCATTGTGCTTGTGGCACTGTTTTCCAGCACCAGCTCAAGAGTAATCTGCTACATTCCGTAAAAGTTGCCTTTAGCAGTGACGGTCTTATTTCTCTTTAGGTTCTGCATGGTCTATTCCGAGGTTCCAAACTTCAGCGAGCCAAACCCAGAATACTTGGCTCAGATGAACAAAACGGTAGGAGAATCCTACAAGTCACCTGTAATGCAATGACAAGGGATTTGTGTCGATTCACACCAACATCCTCATCTGTCCCTCAGATTCTGTATTCCCATTATTTGTGCACAGTTGCTACTATGTGCATGATGGGAAATATCATAATTTTAAGTTCATGAAAAGACCTGCTCTTTATCTTCAGTTTGGTAACAAAGCTCACTTGCGGCCATGATTTCTTCTTGACTAACATGGCAGCGAAATGTCTGAATAATAGCGAAGGATAACTAAATCGAATCTTCATTTTACTTGCTGCTTGGTGGCTTATATCTACAAATGAGATGAATGGTTTGTTGACATCAAGTAAAGAAACAAATCTTATAAGGCTTAGGGGTAAATGGCAGCCTCCCCGCTGCAGACTGTAGTACTTTAAAAAAGGCCCTCATTATTTCTCTGTCTCTCAGGCACTCAACGATCAGGGAAGCGCCATCAACAGCAGCCCCAGTACGCCTGCAGGTGCCACTGGTGAGTCCTTCCTGACTGCTCTGTGTGCTCATCAACCACAGGAATCCCTTGCAAAAGTAGCCTGCATTTCATTAATCTGCTGGGCCAGGGCTTGACTTTATTAGGAAACTCTGGGTTGGAAAAAAATCCCTAAATTGCTATAGCTTTGCCACATCTTCACGAATTCCACCAAAACGTGTACTTGCATCATTTAGAAATTCAGACGTAAGTATGAAAATGAATGAAAATTTAAAGTTTTGCTAACGGTTATTGATGCATGTATTGCTGATCCAGATAATCTTCATAGAGATACCCAACCGTGACTACCCCTTCAAGGTTAAATTCAAGTATTGGTAATGGCAATCACATGTGAGATGCATTTTTCAAATACAGGTTGAGCTTCCCTAATCTGAAATCCGAAATGCTCCGAAATCCAAAACTTTTTGAGCGCTGACATGACAGGGATTTAAGAAAAGACACGGCATTTGATTTTTAAAGATTTGTGGTTCCTAAAGGAATTAAGGGTGCCAAGGAAAGAATAACTGTGCTGGGACGTGCTAATGCAGCAGGCATACATAAGTGTAAGCTTGCTGTGATAGGCAAAAGCGTGTGTCCTCGTTGTTTTAAAGGAGCAAAATTTTCTACCAGTCCATTATTATGCTAACAAAACTACCAGGGACATCTCTCCTGATTGGTTTCACAAACAATTTTGTACCAGCGGCTCGTGCTCACTGCAGCGAAGCAGGACTGGATGACGACTGCAAGATTTTGTTGTTCCTCGACAGGTGTTCTGCTCCTCCAGCTGAAATTCTCATCAAAAATAATGTTTATGCCATGTACCTTCCCCCAAATGTGACTTTATTAAATCAGCCTTGTGACCATGGCAGCAGTGAACATTACATTATAGTCATTTAGCTGATGCTTTTATCCAAAGCAACTCACAGTTGATTAGGCTAACCAAGGGGCAATTCCCCGGCGGTAATGTGGGGTTAAGGGCCTTGTTCAAGGGCCCAACAGCAGTTGTGTTGTTGCTGTGGCTGGACTGGGGCTTGAATCACCAACCTCAGGGGTCCCAGTCATGCACCTTAGCCACTAGACCAAAGGCTAAACAGAGGTGTGAGTGGGGAGGGTTTCACATGAACGAAACTGTATATGCTGTTGCCAACGCTAGAAACACAGTTACTGAAGACACAGTTGTAAAACGCCTGGCACAACCTCTAGCCTGCGACTATTTTCAGTGATGATGATGAACAAGATTGTAATTTTGAAGGATTCCATATGTCAACTGAGAATGTCTGACCTCCTTATATATGCAAAAAATAAACCTTCAGAGTCTGTCAGTAAACTCGAAGAAGTGGATATCGAAGAAGTTTTTAACATCGATAATGAGTCTCCAGGTGGTCATTCACTGACCAATGGTGAAATAGCCAAAATGGATCTGAATCAAGGCGATTGTGATAATAGTGATGATGAAGACGACGTTAGCACTGCAGAAAAAGAGTGTATAGATGACATGGTGAAAATGTGTGATGGACTTATTGAAGGACTAGAGCAGCGTGCATTCATAACAGATCAAGAAATCTTGTCAGTTTATAAAATCAAAGAGAGACTTCTAAGACAAAAACCTTTGTAAATGAGGCAGGTGACTCAACAGTGATGTACCCTCTCCCTCAAGTTTCTCAAGTCATATGTTGTTTTAGGATTTGGTGCTGCATTTATCTTCTTTTGTAAGCAGAGATCAGTTTCTGTAAGCACAAAAATTATTTTCATCTGAATTTCATCTCTACCTTATATGCCATGTTTGAGTGTAATATGACCAGCAACGTTGAAATTTATTGCTTTGAAATTTTTCATAGTTAGTTTTCATTACATTTACAGCTACCTGTAATTATCGTAAATTCAATGCTTATTTGTTTTTATATCTTACATAAAGCCTTAAAAATAGTGTACTGTGTACATTGTACTGTAACCATCAAAACACAGCATCGTAGGTGGAGACTGAAAGCATGCTGTTGTTTGTTGTTGCTGTTGTTTAACAGCTGATACAAGTATTCTGCTAATGCTACTGTGCTGCTGCCTGTAGTCTAGTGACTAGAGGTTGGGAGTGATGTTTCTTTACCCAGGAAGGACAGGAGACATGCAAATTGAAATGTCATTATCCAGGTTTTTAAAGATACTTAAAAATAATCTAAACTGATTAAATCCTGATTATCGACATTGCGATATCCAAGAGTTTATCACATATCACATTTTTTCTCCATATTGTGCAGCCCCAGTATACATTTTAACAAACACAAATGTGTTGCATGTATGTATGTATAAGTTGTACTGTACTGTGATACTGTACTTGTTTTGTTACTGTACAGTAAACGAGACTACCAATGGCAATGGAATAAGCACCCCATCTCCCAGCAGCTCCACCAATCAGACACAGGCAGGACGAGGCGGCAACAACAGTGGCAGCAGAGGAGCAGCCAATCAGGGAGGAGGGACAGCCGTCAGCAACGGGAAGGAGACCCGGCGATCTGCTAAGAGATGATTGGCAGCAGAGATTTGGAAGGCCCCTCCCTCACTGAAGCAAACAATACGGAAGGCTGATTTGTGCCACTAAAGACTGTCTCCCATAGACTTCTGCATCCACCATAGCTGCCACACCACCTTGTCACATGCACCCTCTGGGCCAAGCTCTCATCAGAGACTGGGACCGCCCAGGTTTAGATGAGTGCGACAGTGCCACCTCTGTCCCATAGACCTTGTATTTGTAGAATCTGTCCTTGAAGTTGGGGTATTTTTGAATATGGCGCAAGCGACCAAGTCCATACTGTACTGCACGAACTGTACCGTACTGTACGTGTTTTACTAACGAGTTCCTTGTGAGAGCTCAGACAGATTCTAAATGAATAGCCATTTATTTCCTGAAAAGCCAGGTCATGTTGTACTAGGCACAATTGTAAGAGATTTTTATATGAACCTTTTAATTCAGGCTGTTTTTATGGGTGTTCTGATTTAAACTGCTCAGTTTGGTGCACTACACAAATTGGGAAATCTTCACCTCCTCTACTCCAAAATGGTAACCCTAAATTTACAGACGATTTCAAAATCTCTGCAAGTCTAACCACAGGGAGGGGTCTCGTTTCTCATTTCCTAAAGCTAAAAATGTGACATTCCCTCTGAGCAAAATGGGTAATTTCTTTGCTTTACGTTTGAAATTTTCCTGTTACATGGAAAAAAACTACTGTGACTATTTTACCAATTACCTTCAAATTTCATGTCCAAAAATCCATTTCTTTTTTGCTTTCATGTTTCAGTCTTTTCGCTGTTGCGTAACCATTTGTTCCTTTTGAAAGAACAATGTCCATTAATGCAAGGTTATTGTCTTTGCATGGGGTCCTGTTCATATTGGTTTTTCCGTAGAGTGTCAGTGAAACTTGTTCTACCTTTGTTTAAGCTGAAAACCATCCTGTCTCAGCTCAACATTGTCTGTATAATGATTATAAAACAGTTGGATTGCTTTGCAAAGACTATGAATCCATTTATTTTCTCAGATATGACATTACATACAAAATACCTAATCTACATGTGTCTTGAGTGTTCTGTCAGTTTGTGACTGAAACATTGAATGTCAGGAAGTTCCTGTAGATTTTATTTCTGATGTAAATTCGCAAAGGAAAAGCTGTCATTACATTCAGGCTTTCCAAGAATGGCAACAGACGGCATTTTATTGTGAGGGCAGACGGCTGACTGGTGCACCTAAGAGCAAAGTTTAATGAACAATTTTTGAATTGAGATTCCTTTTGAAATCAGTCTTCCATTGGTCTGTGTGATAGACTGAATGTAAAGAGACAGAATCACTTATGGGAGGAATCTTCATGTTGAATGTGTAGATATAACCCAGATGAGAGCTTTCACAGGAGGACTTGAATAAAGCACACGTTATAATCTCACTTTGATCAGTCCAATATGGGAAGTTTCAGTTAAAAAGTCTTTTTTTGTGAAATTGTACCATAATGCACAAAGTAAACATATTTAATTGACATTGCGTAAAGGTTCAAAGGAAGTTTTGGATCTGAAGAATGAAAATTACATTTACATTCCACGGTGTGCAGAAATAAAACATCTCTACCACACTAGACCGCTAGACCGAAGTGGATACCAATAATAGCTAGTACTGATTATTGGATTTTATTTTTCTCAATCATTTCTTCAGTGAGCTAATGTTAAGATACAGATAGCTGACACCACTACTGCTCGTTATCTCAGAGACTGCAACCCTAAACTGGAAGAAAGGCAGTTAAGATCTAGCGAAATCAAAGCTCCGGGAAAACGATTACGCAATCGTCTTTCAGGAGGACCTTACAACCACGGTCCCCAGATCCGGGGAAGAGGGGAGCCAAAAGGGACTGGATTTGTGCTTGGCTTAACAAAAGGGAGATTTCACTTATGACAGAATTTAGGTTCAAACCTCCCTATGACTGCACCAATAAAAAAAAAAACTAATTTGTTGCTTCTGTAACACTCTCACAGAGGCTTACACTAAAACTGTGACCTTGTTTCACATATGACTCCCAAGGTGTGCACGATTCAAAGGGTGAAATGAAAGGGAGCTAGATAATCTTCATGCACAGAACATGTCTGTGTCTCACCAGTGCTTTCAGCTATGCAGAGCAATTATCAGACCCAATGACCTCCATAAGATGGAAGCCCATAGTATTAGTCATTGTTTAATAGCTGGCAACAGACATTGTAGGTGAGGCCCTCCTCTCAACATAGGCTTTCTCTAAACATAAACCTGTCTGGATGTAATAGAAAGAATACCAGATCCTGAGGTCCCATCAGACCTTTTTTTCCATAGCTCAGGTGTCCAGCTTGTGTGGTCCTTACATCGGGTTATGCATCTTTGTTCCTTAGACACAAGGGGATTCTGAATAGCGGTCTTGCCCTATATACCATCTTTGTGAAGCCTAAAATGCAGCTTTGTTTAGACAGGAGCACAGAGGTGTTTATTTAGTTCTGTGGTATTTAGCAGCTGTCCTGCTAAGTGTTTGTCTATCCCTGCTGGTTATGTAGATGATGAATTTCTATTTTGGGCACCAACTAGTGGGCCTGTGGAACTTCAATTGCCACATATTACTTGGGCAAAATTTAAGTTTGCCTTGTATTCAAAAAAGACAGGAACAAAACAATGATTGGGTGATGTTTTGCACAAATTAACACCACCAAAGAGTTTATAGGGTTGCTGTAGTGGAGAACATTGCTGTTAGCTGACCTTGTTGTTTTCCTTTAAGCCCAAATCAGGGACAATGTTACAAAATGCAGCGATAGCCACATTATTAAAGTAGTTCATGGACATGCCAAACTGGAGCTTAAAATGGTACTATTCACTTAGCTAAATTATGCTACATATATTAACTTCATTTCAGCAACCTCAAACAGCTAGCGATGTTAACGATAGCTTTTTGAATAATAGCTAGTCCAGCTAATCTTGTCATGTAGATATTGTCACAATTCAATGCCACAAATTAATGAGGCAAGAAGAAATATTAATATTACACTGAACATCCTTTACATCCTTGTAACATAGCCATGTTTGCATGCAATATAAATACGCTACAGCTTGAAACTCATTTCAATAATGGACCTGGTTTGCTAAATGTAGGCTATATGGCAACCAAAAAATTTAGTGGAAAATCATCCATACTGAATGATACAGCAGCCTTAACCAAAACTTCATTTGAAATGTAACTTGCTGCAACAAAGATATTTGCTTAATAAAAAATTTTATTCAAAGATTTACATTTGCGAAGTTTATTACTTTACCTAAATACATCCAAAATAAAAAGGGGGAGGAGGAGCGTAATGTGTATGTGTGCATGTAGTAGGGAACCAATGTCTTGTCACTGCAATGCCATTGCACCCACATTTTATCTGTATGGCATCACTTACTTTCAAGGGAAAGCCACCACCATGCTAGCAGCACTGTAAGTGAAACATTTTCAGTTATCCAGTCATGGTGATCAACTGCGACAATGTATAGCACCTTTCATTATGACAATGAATGTAATTTAATGCACGTAAGCTGTGGCAGTAATGACCACCATTATAAGGAAACAACCAATAGGAATTTGACATGTCATTAAGAGGAGGGGTTAGCTCCATACCATCCCACTACACTTGCAGCGCATGTGCTTCGACACCAACACAAAGCAAAGACATTGAAGTCCACTGTGTGAGATCACATTTTTTTCCCCACATTTTTCATTTGCAAGCTGTTGAAACAAAAGGCAATCGTGTCAATAAAAACAAGGACTCCAGACAGGGGTATAGGAACAGAAATCCATTGACAGAAAATGATTTTTACAAAACGTATGAGAAACGAAATTCACTGAACATACTTTAAAACAGCTGGAATGGAGGGGAAATACAACCAAATATAAACACATCACATGTTGCATCCATAGACTAATTGAGGTGAACTTAAATAACAGGTAGGAATAATATGCAAATACTCTGGTTTAGCTGTAATGCATAAACATGAAAATCAATAGTCAAAGATTGGAAAGCACCCAGTAAGTGTATAGCTTCTTCCAATCCCAATATGTCCAACATATTTGTACTTAGAGTCTCTACGAGAACTGATGGTGTACAGTACTACGAAAAACTATAAAAAACTATTTGTTCAAGATTCTGCCCACAACATTGAGAGTGCTTATTACAAAAATAAAAAAAATTTTGTGGGACAAGGATAATTTTTAAACATTGGGTTGTCTCATTAGTTTTCTCCATTCAGGATAAAAAAGAATGTTTATGCACTCATGAATACAACAGGGAAGAGGTTAAGCGACATGATTGGTTTATGTTACAGTAGTTATCCAATGAGAGTATCCCAAAATCCAGGTGAGAACTGATGTAATCTTGTAAACAAGGGTTCAACATGGGGAACGTCTGGGGTTCCCAGTTCTACCTTTCAGTTACAGAGGTGTGTGTGTGGGTGTGTGTATGGGAGTATTTGCGAGTGTGAACGAGGAGCAGAAGGTGATCACAGCTCATCATGAGGAATGTGTAGAGCATGGTCACACAGATCTGTGAACAAAGAAAAGAACCCACAATCCATTTCAACATGTATACAAACACACACACAATCTAAATCATCTAAACATGAAGAATTCCCAATGATAATGACTGATAAAAACTCCTGAAGTCGAGTTTGCTCAGTTGTAGACATTCCTAGCAGCTGCTTCATTTGGTGTGCTGTAAACATACATTTCAGAGCATACCCTCCACACATGGATCTAGAATAGATGATTGTGATGAAAGCTATTTTTGAAAAATGCTGATATTTTAATGATAGAAAAATTATTCCGATATTCTTGACGACAAAGGTACATCGTTGATTGTTGCCACAGACCTATTCTGTGGCGCATATTTGCCATGGAGGCAGCGCCAGCGCGGTTTACCTGTTCGTTTACTGCAGAGTTTGTCCTTGACGTTGTCTGTCTCATGGGCAAAGAACTCGATGAGCTCGTCCTCATGTTGCTCAACAATGGTCTCACACTAGAAAACAGATCAAACAGAAAGGATATCAGGATGATACCAAAGGATGGACAGTTATACGCATATGATCTCGTGTTGCAAAGATGGCCGGTTTCCAGAAAGAACACAATTGCCATTGCCCCTATACACACCAATGAATTCACCTACCAACGCACCGGTTTCTCCTCAGATGTCCCACAACAATCAAAATCGAAACAGAATGCATAAGGGATGGTGAAAGGAGACTTACAGCAAATTTCAAGCTGGAGGTAACTCGCGAGTCCAGTGTGGTGTCTGAGAGATCCATAGCCTTGCCATCCCGAGAGGTCACCCTGGCGTAAGTCTTGCGGTTACTCGAGGGGTCAGTGCGTTCTCCATAGTCCTTCATCTTTTCACACACCGTCTCCATTACCTCCAGCAGGTGGCCTTCAGATCGAGCTAAGGGGACCTTTGATGATGGGCAAGTAGAACACAATGAAGCACAAACCCGACATACTTGAATTTTAGGTAGCTGCATAGCATTTCATATTCCCAGGGAGATCCAATACAAAACTTCCATAATTTTAAGATCTGCACTTCAACTTTTTTTGAGAATCTGCCAGTACAGTTAATAGATAAATTCCCTGACTGTTGTTTTGCAAGTCGAATTATTTTCATAAAGAAAATATCTACAATTTGCATATTTCACTTGGATTTCTACAATGTTATTTTATTGTCAATTTTATTTTATTTTATTTGGGCTTCAGTTTAACTCCTCAATTCTCACCACAGACAAAAACAAATACCAGATTACCTCACAAACTGAGATAATGAAATTTTAGCAATGATAACCTGGCAATTTCACTGTCTACCTTGGGAGTGCTTTCCTTAACTAACATTTAGGGAAACCTATTACAAGAAATAGCAGGTAAGTGATAACTATTTTGCAATTCTTTTGCCCTATCACTTCATGTGTAACCAAAATAGAATGATACTGTTATACGATTTTGTGCACTCACTCATACCAGCACAAGTCAAATAACTGGTAGCCTAGCCTCTGACGGAATATACAGTCTGGTTTGTTGTGGGATTTATTTCTTCTCAGGATTTTTAAATTAATTACAGCATGCCATTACACACCAATGACTGGAATTCAATGGCTGAGACGGGGCAGCTTTTACCAAGGGGATTGCAAAAATATATATTGTAGTCATCATCCACTTGAAACAAAAAGAATTGTTTTCCCTTTTTGGGCATACAGATGTCTTTCAGAACAATGACAGCCTCTTTCCCCAACCAAACATCACACACCACCCATCCTTTTCATCGCATCACATTTCAAAATCAGCTTTCAATTAAAGATAAAAAAAAACTGCAAGCTTTTATTGTGCAACATTAATGGCTATCAGGCTGCAATTACTTTATCACCTCATGAGTATAGTAGTATATTCTATATCTGATAACTGCTGGATGCTAATGTTGTTGTTAAAATTTTATATATGTAAAGCTATATTACAGTTTGGTATCATTAGTATGTGGGTATCAGATTGAAGGCATTCTGTAATTAGACAAATGGAGTGCTATATTAGCCTAACTGTAAGTGTTCGGTTTTTGCAGAACTGATTAAAAAAAAAAAAAAATCGTACTGATTTTTGACACATTTGATTCATTCCCATAATCCTCCTACACAAACACCTTTGCCACCTGACCTCTCTGATTGACTGACTGCCATCTGGATTGATCCTGAAGGACCCCGTCTGGATCATTTTCTTTGGATCCACCTGAGATATCTCCCACTCCATCTCATCCACCAGGGCCCTGCAGGCTAGAGACAAGAATGATACATTAATACACGGGTTAGGGAAGCCAAATATTGATTTTGAAAAGATAAACAAAGAAAAAAAAAGTAGTGAACTACAGGTAGTTAGTAGCATATAATGAAGCAAGAGGAAAAAATGTTCTTAACCCACATAACAGTAAAAATCGTCCAAACCCTCTCAATCTGTGTGCATTTAAACAAATTAATTTCCAAAGTTCCACGTATGTTATTTGCAGCTCCATACCTCCACATTTTATATCCTGTGTCTGTCTGGCGCCTTGACCAGACTGAAGGAGCAGAAAAAGGAACAAACAGAGACACACCGCATGCACCCGGTTCCTCATCGTCACCTGGCACATATTAAAAGTAAAGATGACACTTAAACTAAAATAATATTGGGTTTTGCATTTATATCATAATAACGTGTGACGCCGGTTGGCCATTCTGTAAAAAAAAAAAGACATACCAATGAAGTACTGTACTTAGCTAGCTCGCTAACAGGCAATTAGCAAGATACAGAAGGCAAGATAAGAGGGAACCTGAATGTGCACCAAAAGAATAGCTGATAAACAGTCGTAACAACTGTAACCTTACCACATTAACTGTTTAAAATATTTACCCGAGCAACGTCTACCTCACAGCCACCGCTACAATGCCACATTCATTCCACGCTGTTCCACACCAATGTAAAAGTTGGTGACGTAGGCAGCCGGACGCTTAACAAGGTGTCCAAAAATTTGCCAGCTTGCCTGTAAGAACCTGAAAGTCAAAAGAAGGACCGGAAACTACGCGTGCTCGTTCCCCCAGCAAATGATAAAATTCTTTTATTAAGCATAATGAAAAGGGTGTCTTTAAAACTTTTTTTTTTTTAAGTTTTAAAAAAAAATTGATTGGGTATGCTGCTTACCGTACTGCGTGGCGCTGACACGCCAATACTTGTGACTGCCTCTATGAGCAGTACAGACGTTCGTCGAATGTGGAGAGGCATCGTCAAGTTACACAGACAAAAAATCTGTGCTTATATGCCTAAACATAATGGTTTCCAACAATAATTAATAAACGACAAATTTCTCTTTCTACATGTCCAGAAACAAAAATATTAAAATCTGTCCGCTCATCAAATCATTGATATAAAAACATTACTCCAGGTTTTCCTTCATTTTTTCACCGAACTTGGCTTTGTCATCTTGTCTTCTCTCTCATTTGGCAACTTCACACAAACACGAATCTGAAAGGTTAAGAATATGTATCATTTTATTACTTTAATAGTATACACTTTCCATAAAACCTTCATTGTGATATTGGAATATTGATTGAAATTTCACATTACATTCTTTGAAACCCTAAAACAAATGAGATTGACAATAGTGCCTGATGACCAACATTCATACTTCATTTACATAGGCATTTTTTTACATTTTAACATTTGGCAAAGCACCTGCCAATAAAACCATTTTGTTATCGATGGCATATTATTATCTGTGCCTCAAGGAACACAGTTGTTGCAAGAAAACTATTTCAAATGTATTTTGTACTTTATCATTTTTTCCTATTACAACTGCATGTATTGATAAATGCAAATTTAATAGTTTATAGAGCTACTAAATCAATCATTGTGACTCATAAAAGTCTTGTTTTGAACAAAAATAACACTGATCCCACCAGTGGCATATGGTTACCAGGCAACAGGTGGGACACAAATCACAGCCTTTAAATTACTCACTTATATCATAAGTTTCCTGTCAACCTTCTTGAAGTAACAATCGATTAATTCACTGAATGATTTTCATATTTATTTTCTGACAGTGTATTGTTCCTTATATGAAAAAATCACATGTTTTCTTATATCCACATATTCAATTAATTAGTTTAAGACCAGAAAATCCAGAAAATTTCCCTGTATTACCTCAAATCTTCAGAGTGAGTTACTGTGGATACTACACAAGATTGTAAACATTGGCCAATGGTAACACACGTGAATACCACCATTTTTTTAGATGGTCAGACACAGACAGTTTAGTGACTTAGACCACTTATAATTCTATGCTGATTTAGACCACATGTAAATCTATGCAGACATAGACTACACCTGATTCTATACCAACAGAGGATCAACCATTGCCTTTGGTACACCAAAGCATAGGCTAAGATGGTGAATTTCTTTCTTATAATCTTATTTTTTTAATTGATACAAATGTATCAATTTTTGATTGGAAAAAAAAAAATCAAAAAGTGACAAGGACATGTCCCCAGCACAAATGATGCCTATGCTGGTGAGTGATCACGAAAAACAACCCAAAAAACTTTTTTTGCAGTTTGTCATAAACTGGAAGTTTGAGGATTTGTCTGCACCCCAGTAGTGCTGTAAGTCTAGCAACAGCCCTGCATACAATTTTTATTGGATCCAGAAAACACCAAAAAAATATCGTTTTCTGCATTTGAGGGGATGACAAGCTCACATAACTATCCCACCTGTTATGGGGAGTCCACTCTTAACAGGCCAGTCATATGATCATTTTATAATGTAAATGTATTAGTATTTAGATTTATATAAATGTCTTATGTTTATTAATTTATTAATTGTGTAATACGAATATTATAATTTTATAATTGTACATACTTTACTTGGATATGTACCATTCTTCCTGGCTATGCTATTATGACTTACATTTAATTAATAGATTTGCTGTAGCATTCTTGATAGATGCACTTTTAGATTTGTTGATGACTGTATCCAAATCCTTCAACAAAAATCTAATCCTTGTAAGTTGCTTTGGATAAAAGTGTCTGCTAAATGTTAATGTAACGCCCAAAGAGGTGGTCGTCAAAGAAACAAAAACTGAATGTTGGTACAGAACTTCATTGTATGTAAGAGAAGAGAAGATTAAACAAAGCATTTCTGAGAGAAGGGGCAGTATCAATAAGTTTGATAAAGGCCACTCCATACCTTCCTAATCTGTTAAAGCACCCCCTGAAGAAAATGTCATTAAAATCTAAAATTGTTGCAATTAAATATTTAAAAAATGTAAAATAAAAATACAGAGAGAATTCCTCATCTTTATGCAATGCAATGTAAATAACAATGCCGTTTGTTAAAAAAATTGGGAGCACTGGGCACACATTAAATCATTTATTTTAAATGAATCAATTAGGCTATAGACTAATTCTCGATGACTATAGCCTCGATGACTACCGACTGCCCCTCAGTCCTGACCCAGGGTCAGTGAGGCTCACCCGAAAAACTATCCATAAGCATGTATGTGCGCTCCTGAAGCTGATCCTAGGTTGGGACTTTGGAGCGGTGCCCGCATCTACACCCACACCCGCTCTGCTGCGTTGCAACGTCATTGTTATTGGTTGGTGGCGGGTACATTTGAAATGTAACGGAATCAGGTGGTGGACAGTAGGCAGAAATAGAAAGCGGAAAATAAAGACTGTGGCCGCCGGTCAACGAACCACGTCCTCTGGGAGAGGAGCTGAAATATTCGGCGTTGTAGGCCATTATTAACTAGTAAGTTGCCAGTTGATAATTTCTTGTTGTTGTTTGTTTGTGCATGAATAGCAAACGTCAACCTGGGCTAGGTAGCATAGCTAGGATAGCTAGCGTTTTCTTTTCTACTCTGTCGCTGTTGTTATATTTGAAAACTTATTTGGCTAGCTTATCGTCTGTTGTCAAATGAGCTTTGTTTGTCGTGTCAATAAACATCCTTTTAAACGCTGCAGTCAGACAAATGAAGTAGCTGGCCTGATAGCACGCATGTTTAGCTTATAAGGCAAATTTGGCAGCTACCGATCAAGCTAACAATGTTACATCAGACAGCCAGGTGAAGTTTACAAGCACGTTTTGTAAGTTTTCAAATTGCTGCAATCAGAAATTAGATGTAGTGTTTGCTAACTAGGTATCAGCAGTATACAATCAGATTTTATAAAGCATGTACTGTGATTTCGTATTGATACAATATGCTTAAATTATCAATAAACCAAAAACTGCTTAGAGGGTTACCGTCAGATAATTCTCCCAAAGTTACTCAAGTTATATATTAACTTGAGTAACTTGATTAACTTGAGTTGTGATTCCGATACTTTTAAACTGCAGAGGATTGGTTATTCGTTTGTTTTGGTAGGCGAAATCTTTGTTCCTACTTCAATGATATTGAATTATTGTTATTATATGTATTGTTATAATTAAAATCTTTAACATGAATTCGTTATAGATAAGTTCAAAACCTGCATATGTGGTGCAGGTGACGGGTTAGTGTTACACTAGTGATTGCATGTGGTTCACAGACGTTGCAATAATGGGAATAAATCCTTGGGAAGTGATGGCTTCTATCAGCTTGATAGAGTCCTTATAATTTTTTTTTTCCCACTTGAGTTACTTGATTTTTGCAAGAACAATTAGGCAATGAGGTGTTTCGTTATTTCTTCATTTTTACAGTAACACAGCTAATTCAGGATACATGTGCAATCATAACAAGTTTATTAACGGAGAGGTGGCTGTAATAATTTTTATTTCTAGTATGCAACAAAAGACTTGCACTTCTTGTGTTCTTAGGACATGGAGACCACCATGGCCAACCTGTACGGACAGCTGGAGAGGGTGCGAGCTTACATGGAAGTGCTGAATGAAGGCATAGAGCCTCGTAAGTCCTACAAAAGCAAAGTGTATTTGGACCTGATATTGATTTGAGCCACCCTGACATCGTCCTTCGACCGACTCCACAGAGTTCATCCAGATGGCCGTGAACTTCGAGGCCTGCCAGCTGAAATGGCGGCGTGTGGAGCAGGAGCTGGGCGTCTGTAAGGAGGTACTAGCCAAGGCAGAGACGGAGAGAGGAGCGCTGGAGGTGAAGCTCAAACACGCCCGTAACCAAGTGGATGTGGAGATAAGACGGCGACAGAGAGCAGAGGCAGAGTTTGAAAAGCTGGTTTGTATAGTGTACATATGATTCATCGTCATCTCAACAGATTTCAACAAAATTCTCTGAATTTTCATATGAGGAATTATGCAGGATTGCATTCTTTTTGGCATCCGTTAAGATATGCTCCTCTTTACAAACAGGATTTTGAAAGTTTAAGTTGTAATTTATCATTTTAAATTACCGTTCAGCTGAATATTCAAATATTGAGTCATTTACGTGTGTCTGGCTGCCTTTTCAAAGGATAATTAGTGATTTTTAAGCGGGATATTTTTCTTGTCTGCACCTGTTGCACTACGCCCAGTCGGACGCAACAATGTCACAAAATTGTGATGGCTGACTCCTCATCAATCAGTACTTGTGTGCCTTGCTGTGTGCCAAACATCATCAGTGATAGAACTGTGTTACTGTTAGTGTAAAGCAATTCTTTGCTTACGGTGAGACATTGCAGTGATGTGACATTGTCAACAGTGTTGTACAGAACTGTCGGACAAACAGTTGTAGCAGAAAAGTGTAGGTGAGAAGTTAGCCCACTTGGCTTTTAACAGCTTGTGCAAAGACCCATTCACAAGATTTTACTGGTCTATCAAAGTTGTTTTTTTTTGTTTTTTTTTTGTTTATTGCACATAACTCATTTAGTTTGTATGTGCTCCTTACAGTGGAATGGTGAATATCCTTGAATATCTATGGCCTCTATTTGTAATTTGTAAACTATTTAGGCAAGTACCATTTTGTATTTTTGTGTGAGTTAGGAGAAACGAAACAGAGGACTGAACCAATATATTTTGACAATGACATTTAAAAAAGTGTTTGCTCAAGTGTGCAAAGAACACTGTTGCAAGTCCACAGATTTATGGTACCAACCTTATTCCCATGTTTACTTCATGTAGGACCGCCAGATCCAGTTGATCAGGGATCTTCTGGTCTCTGAGTGCTGCAGCAACAGCATCCAGCTAAACGAAGAACAGCGCTCCGCTCTGGCCTTCCTCAACACGTGCCCTCCGGCCACCAGTAACCCCAACAGCAGTCGCCGGTCAGCAAACAAAGACGACTATACATGATTACTCTCATACTATCAAGCTTATTATTATTGTTTTAAAATGCAGCCAAATCTTTCCAATATTATCACACTTTGTTTCAGTTCCTGAACTCAATGGTGTATGTGTCAGTCATACCAAAAGGATAGACAGTTAGGATTAAATTTTGGCACAAATTTGCCCTGCTTCCTTTCAGAGTACATTATAATTGAAAAGATATGGAACTTACCGAAACACCAGTCGACTGAGCGCAATATCAGCCTAGAGGTAGAATTATACTTATGCATTATTATAACATTATATTTCACCTACAGCTAAGTGTTTGGTAAGTCTCTCTATATATATTGGCAGAAGATACTAGTGCTGTGCTCATTTTATCAAAAGGCTACAAACTAGAAAAAAATAATCAAAATAAGGTAGTAGTTATACAAGTAATAATTGAAATCATTAAAATATTAAATGGTTTTTTGAATTTATGTATTTTGACAATGCTTTTACAGTTACAAAGATTTCAGTACATGTGAATCTCTAGAGTTCTACTGTATTCCTAAGGAAGGATTTGGTAGTTGTGGACGTATGAAAATGTAATCTAGTTGAAGTGTTAAAATGGATTGTGCACTGTGGTTGTTTGCATAACAACAGCATTGTCTGTTTGCTTCGCTTACTCATTGATTGTTTCACCTTCTGTGTTCTGTGCTTTTGATTACATGTGATAAAACGTATATTTCTGTGCCCATATCATGTAATTGAACTGGTGTGTACTTGTTGAAGGACACGTTCAAGGAAACACTTTTTCAGAGTGTGAAAAACACAGAGCACCATGGACATTGCATTTAGGCTAGATATTTCATCAACAACTGAATGTGTATTTGTAGTTGTATTTTTTATTTAATTGCCATGGGAAGCATTTTGGGATTTGACTTTGCCTCTTTTACCCTGCAGGTTGTCCACCATTGACGAGTCTGCATCCATTCTGTCAGACATCAGCTATGACAAGACTGATGACTCCATGGTAATCTCACAGGAATTTGAAAGCATTGTGTTTTAATTTAGCTTTGGTATTGTTTGGTAGCCTTTAGATACCTGGCCTATATTCCATTTTAAGACTTGATTTTGCTCCACATGGTATGGTTGCCAAAAGTTTCTACATTTTACAGAGATTCAGACCTCTTTCATGGATTTATGGATAGTGTCAGAATTGTGTAATTTCAAGATTGTTTGGCAACCGTGCCTCAAGTGCTTTTCACAGTCCCTGGTGATTGGTGGTTACGCATTTTGTAATTTAGGTATGGAATAATTGTGCTTCTGTTTCTCCTCCAAAATTAAAAAGTAACCCATAAGCTCTCACACGATAAACAGTATTTACAGTCACGCAACTGTCTCTGCCTCCAGTAAAACCTTGTAAGGATATGAAACCCAAATAACCAGGCCTGCTGTGTTTGGGTGTGACAAGAAATGGAAAAGCACAGAAGATATAGTTGGGTAAACAGTGAGAGTAATCATTTCTCAGGTTTGAGTTGAAGGGTTCTGTCTTTACAAAATTGTGGAAGAAAATGTGAAAGTGTGTTTTTGTGCATTCGCTCAGATTCCTGGGACATTGAAGGTGCTTGATGAAAACCGTTACGATCAACCATATTTCCGTCACCTGTCATCTTCACTTCTCATATCTTGTTTCAGATGATTTCAGATAAAGATAGTGCTGTTTTTTTTTTTTTTTTTTTTTTTTGCTATGGCAGGATTGGGACTCCTCTATCCTGAGGACTGTAAAGCTGAAAAAGCGGCACAAGCGAGTAAGCTCTCTGTTCTTTGTCTTAATGCTGTATAATGTTCGCCATCTTGACCAGGAGTGTATCACACTGGTCCATGCTCTTTGGCACTTGATATGTTTATTGTAAAATGTTGTCCCGATCGTGTGGGTTCCAGTCTATTCTTGTTAGCCTCAACCGTTCTTTTGATTTCAGCGCTCTTCGCAAAATCACACGGATGGTCCTTCTTCCAACGTTAAGAAGTCTCGTTCAACAGCCCTTACCACAGAGAAGGTACTGAACACGATTACAGCTGAACTTATGGTATTTATCTCCCCTGAGCATTTCTGTGACTGGTGTTGTCATAAATCTGGTTCAGGAGGATGAGTCTATTCTGGCCAAGACCACAGTCGTGATGGCTGCAAATGGAGACCCGGTGAAGGCTGTGTCCACCATCGAGACCATACCTTACTGGACTCGCAGCAGAAGGAGGGCTGGTGAGATGGCCGTCTGACCCAGTACAGTTTTTAAGTACCAATTACTTTGTGTCTCTTTCTTTCATCATTACAACTAAATAATCGAAACTTTCTTCCAGAGTTGGGGTCAGTACTATGTTAATTCAGTTAAAGAAATGAACTGAAATTGACGTCATGAATTTAAGAATACTCACAATGTTTTATGGATACTCACAATGTTCCATTTTTTTAATTCATCAATTGAAGTTTAGTTCATTTATGGGAATGTAATTAATTGAAATGGCACTGATTCTGGCTCTGTTATATACAGGAGTATGTTATACAGCTGTTGTAGGTAGTGGATGGAATTTATGTCCTAAAACTGAGCTGAAGTAACAGTGTACATCACAGTTCTAACAGCAGTAGAAATCCTTCATTGGTATGAGCACTTACAGTTTCTCTTGTGCCCGCACAGCTCTGGAAGGCACAGACACAGATTCTGTGCAGTTTGAACCAGTTAGTGAGATACCCAGAAAACCAGAGAGGGTAGTGGCTGCTGATCCTATTGGCTCCCAGGGAAACCTTGGAACCCGGCAGCATGACTTTATCTCCAAAACGGTAAGCAACGTTACATTATAATACACGGATAAAATGGATAAAGGTGAAAAATTATTTAATTATTCTATTTATTATGTTTTTTCTTACCTATTAAGACCAGTCTTCTGCTGTTTTGCTGGGGTTGCAGTAGTAATCGACTTGTGTTATATCGTTTCATAATTTGGACACTTTTTGAGATCTGCTGTATTAGCTACTTAGCTTGAGGGCATTTTTATGTATTCACAAGCCCACACACGTACCACTAAATCTGAACTCTAGTGAATTTATAACTCTAAACGTCCCTAATGAGGAAGGTTTCTGACAAGCCGTAAAACCTGTACAGGTCATCAAACCGGAATCCTGCCAGCCTTGTGGGAAGAGGATCAAATTCGGCAAGCTGTCTCTGAAGTGCCGTGATTGCAGAGTGGTGGCACACCCAGAGTGCCACAGCCGGTGCGCCCTGCCCTGTGTCCCCTGCCTGGCTGCCACGCCCGTCCGCTTTGGGGAGGTAGTACTTCACTTTCATGTAGCATTTTGTCCCTAAACACAGTGATATTGAGTAACTGTCTGTAGGTATACCTCACTGCTGTTTAAAGCTTATGGTAAAGCTGTATGTAAATTTAATGTAAATTTCTGTATTTTTGAAGTTAACACTTGCTCAGCCACCAAATGTATGTACAGTTTGCTGCTGGTGGTAATTTATGGTGTCTTAGCTAGTGTAAATGTGTTTCTGGATCCACCATTTGCCACATCTAATATAGGGGAAAATATCAATAGCCAATGCGGCATTTATCTTTGCTATATATTATAATAATGGCATGGAGGTATTTTTAGTAAAGTCACATTCAGCACCACACGTATCACTCCTATAACCACTGCACTACATTCCGAAAGGGAGTCTGTGATACTCACAACAACATGAGGTGAATGCCAGAGCTGGCTGGCCAGCATGTGTGGAGCTGGTTACATGACAGCTTTAATTAGTCATGTGAATGACCGCTTTATTGTCTTACACTTGCATACTTTGGTTTCTGCTGGCTAGTCCTTTGAATCCCATCTGGTGCCAGTCCTGTTGATAACTCAAACTACTAGTCATTGTTCTGTTACTTGTTACCATTTTTGCCAAAATTTAATTACAGTGTGATTGAATCCTTCTTGTTTTCTGAAATTGTAATCTGGTACTGGGAAATCAAGCACTGCAACTCAAGCTGAAGTATTGTTGCGACAGTGGAAGTCTACTTGAAGTGAAGTAAAAGATGTCTAAAATGCTACAGAGCAAATTGCTACAGTTACACTCTGTTCAGACTGGCTGGTCTGAAATGAGGGCTGCACTGTGGGATTGTGAACACTGTGTTGGATGTAAAATACAAGATCAGGTGTTGTAAGTGATTTTTCTCTTTGCTTCCAGGGAACCCTGGCAGACTATGTCCCTGCTAGTGGTCCAATGATTCCCTCCTTGGTGATTCATTGCGTCAATGAAATTGAGCAGAGAGGTTTAAATGAGGTGATTATAAATACTTTTTCTTTTTTTTTTTTTTAATCCCTTGATTTTTTTTTTTCCTTCTTTCTGTGCCCCAAACTCAGATGAACTTGTTGATCTCCTGTTAGCAACCCTTTCCTGTCCATTTTAGGAAAAAAAGAGCTGGAGGCACGTGACTTCTCCAATTCACGTGACAACTAATCTTACTTCTTTTCCACACTGACGCACCACCAGTCACATTCTGCCTGTGTCATTGTAGGATGACGAGGGCAGCATACACTAGGTCCATGGTTCGGCTGGCCCGATCGCTGATTTGCCTCGCCGATGCAGACCTCTGGCCATGGTTGGCAATGGTCCAGCTGGAACTTGAACACACAATTGCAGCGCTCATTCTTGCTTTCTGAGCCAGCATCATTACTTCATGAGCCATCCCGAGGCCCCATATAAATCTGTCCTTTTTAAACAGTGTAAAATATAGGTTTTTTGTCTGATAAATGCTTTATAATGCTGAACGCATTATATTTTCTGTACTGAAGTGAGCAGTTTGCCATTTTATTTTGCATTGATTTATCTTGTACACTGTAAGAACAGAAAGTTGGCCCTGAAATTGTGGACATATTTCCGCCTCGGTCAATTCTGTCAGTTGAAACCCTTAAGGAACTACATTTCAGAAGACTGTCCAGTTGTGCACCCACAATGTCAGTTTTAATGCAGTTTGACAGTACAGGCTCAATATAATCTTCTTTGCAGTAATTTTGTTTTATCAATTCCCCTCTCACACATTAAAACATACATTTTTGCTTAGATATTATTTTTGTTTAAGCTTTGTCAATCTTCCTCCAACTTGTGGCTCAGTAGAAATATCCTTGACTCCCTGGAGGTATCTGGTCACGTTCTGTTCCCCCTTATGGTTTTTTTTGGCAGCCTGGGTTGTACCGGGTCTGCGGTGTGGACCGTACCGTGAAGGAACTGAAGGAGAAGTTCCTGCACACAAAGACTGTGCCTTCGCTAAGCAAGGTAGAAGACGTGCATGTCATCTGCAGTCTCCTGAAGGACTTTTTCAGGAACCTGAAAGAGCCGCTGCTAACCTTCCACCTCAACCAGGCCTTCATGGAGGCTGCAGGTGAGTCCAGCTTCTCAGTTAGCTGGAAGGGAGTTCCAGGTTTTGTCCATGCCTGTGTTAGAGCTATGTATTTGGATAGATTATGTTTTCTTTATTATTATAAGCCTACTTACAGCTAGGTAGCATAAGGTTCATTGTCATAGTGCAGTCATTTTCACTGATATGAATCAGATAAAGAATCAAAATTGTTTAAATTGTGTTTTGATGTCCATATTAGTGTTCCGAACCTGATCCTGAGGGATTTGGATCACCGACGTTTGTACATTCCCCAGCCACCAGGCCATTGCAGCTTAGCTACATTTATGTAGGAAAAACTGGATCGTCATTGAAAAATAGGTTGTTGGCAGTTTTTTCATTACAGGTTTTGTCAGTGACAGTAAATGTACCTCTTTTCTTTCCCAGAAATTGAGGATGATGACAACAGTATCGCCATGATGTACCAAACCATTTCCGATCTGCCCCAAGCCAACAGAGACACATTGGCCTTCCTGATCCTGCATCTTCAGAGGTAGCTGCTTCTCACAGCCTAATTCCTTGACTTCATTGCAGTCTAAGCTTTAGTCCTAACCTGCTGCCGTTATGTTTATGAAGAGGAAGAGGTTTTGTATCCTGGCCTGGAAGGAAGCGTGTGTTAAAACCTGACCTGCGTTTTTAGGGTCTCTCAGAGTCCCGACACCAGGATGGACGTCATCAACCTGGGCAGGGTGTTTGGGCCCACCATCGTTGGCCACGCAGTGCCTGATCCCGGGCCTATGACCATTCTACAGGACACCAAACGACAGCCTAAGGTCCGTCACAGCCACACTCTGCCAGCTTTTACTGTTCTTATAACATTTATATGCTCTGTTTTAACATTTACATTTATGCATGCAGCAGACTCTCCTATCCATAGTGACTTACACAGTTTACATTTCTAAACACTGTAAATGTATACAGCTGGATATTTACTAAAGCAATGTTTTGGGTCAAGTACCTTGCTTAAGGGTAAAACAGCAGTGTCCTACCTGGGAATACAAACCCACAGACCTGAGTTTAGAAACCCAGCTCCATAAGCACTGGACCACACTACTGCCCTATTAGAAACCTTTGTCATCACTTTATCGTTAGTATGTTTCATTTCTGTAATTTGTATTTCATGAGGTATACCATGTTTATTCTGCTAAATATCACATGCCATATGTATGTATGTATGTATTCCTACCTGTGTTCAGTAAGAATATCTGGTCTTTGGTCAATGGAATTGGACAGGTTGTTGAGCGTCTCATCGGTTTACCTGTGGAGTACTGGAGTCAGTTCATGGTTGAGCAAAACCACACTCCTCATGTTCGCATGGAGTCTGCTAACTGCTACAGCACCCCTGACCAGAAAGGTGAGAGTCAGGGCTTTTCAAAGCCTTTCCTTAGTGAAGGATTTCTTTTTGAAATCAAATGGAAATTAATCATTACAGAAACAAAATAAAGAATGTGTGTCTCTGCACCAAAAGTCCTAAATATCTTGCCAAAGTCAGGGTAATTGTAAATGACAATGTATACATAACTCAGACCCACCATAGGCTTTAACTGAAAATGGGAACTTGCCTTTAAATTCCTGAGCTGTAAGGAAAAAGATACACACAACATAGCATGTTGATTCATAAATGTGAAATTGACACCATTTTTCTGTTGTCTTGTTTTGTTTTTCTGCCAGTGAGCATGCTGGGGCCTCTGACTACGCCAGAGCACAAAATGAACAAAACCCCGTCCTCCAGCTCACTGTCTCAGCGCATGAAGTCAGCCCTGAGCTGGAACACTCCCAAGTAAGCACACCGTCCTGTTGCCCAATAGCAACATAATATACCTAACTCAGTAAATAGCAAAGCTAGCTAGCAAACAATCGAAACATGAGGCCAGACAGTGCCCACAATGTGCCCACCTCTGACTTGGATCAAGTAACATTTATACAGCTACCTACTTACTTTGACTGGACACTAATATTGACCAAAACTGTAACTAGCTTGTGAGCTCATCCCAGTTACATATAAATTGTTTTCTTGTTAACTTTTTAGCATAATAATCAATACAAATCTGATTGATCTCTAAGCAAGCCTGGCCAAACTCATATGCAAGAACTTTTGAAAAACCTTGCTACTCAGGAAATAAAAATTAATCATAGGGAATTTTCTTATAGATGCCTTTGTTTTGACAGAACTGGGGTAACTGAATGACTGACGACCCATGACCTTTGACCAGTAGCATGTTAGCTAGCCAGTACAACTACAAAACTGGACAATTATGACATAGGCTGAAATCTGAGTCCACCATTAGAGCACAACATCTTCCCTTTAACTGTTATAAAAGTCAATCAGAAATAAACAATTGTATGAGGGATGCATATTTGACATTTTTGTAATTTTGCAGGTTTGGGAGCAAGTGCGGTTCCTCTTCAGCTGCTTTCAGCCGTCATGGCAACTTCTTTGACTCTCCTCTCCTGAGGTGAAGCTCCCAGGGACATAAGAGTTTTACATGGGAAATTGGTGCTAGGTCATTTTACATTTTTAAAACAGAACAATTCTGTCATTGTGGTTTTTTTTCTTATATTTATTTTTGCTAATCGAAATAAGGATGAGATTTTCAGGGCACTTGAAGTATTTGTATACTACAATTTGTCAAACCAGTTCCGTTAGAGTTTTGATACATCTAGATAGTTTTGATACATTTAATTAGCTGGTACTATTATTTAAGCTGCAAATAATTTTGATGTTAATTGTTTGGGTATTGAGAAAGTTGATTTTGAATGTCTTGTTATATTGTGTGAAAACATTATCTTAGTTGTGTAGTATTGTCCTTTTGTATTTTATCAATTTTACTGTATCATGCTAGTCTGTAGGTTGAATGAGTAAATCATAGCTTCCGGTCAATAAACAAAATGCATGCATCTTTAGAAAAGGACTCTGGATCCAGTGATAGATAAAGGCAAGCCTTATAAAATCTCTCTTGTACATTTTTCAGAGTAAACTTTTTTTTCCATGTAGAAGGTAGTCATTCAGGGCTAGTATCCCAAACATGAGTTAAGCATAGTCCTAGACTAAAAGAAAATCCACATGATTCCATAACATGGGTGGGATGGCAGTATTTCAATGGTGCTATGTCAGAAATCCAATCACTATGGCTTCCAGTATTTGTAAATATTTATGAATGGTTGTAATGCATGTTTAGTTTTATTTAGTTAGAGAAAACATAGTGGGAATGTTTACTTTGTGTTGAACTTTTGTAACTGATCAGATCAATATTCTGCTGGTTTTGTCAGTAAAACACCTTTCTCAGTTTGTCATCAACTCTCTGTTTGTTCCTTTTTTCTTCGCTCGTATCAGATTTATGAAACCCACACTGTACATGGGCACAGTTACTGACATCAGGGTAACTGAGAATGAAGGGCAGTCAGTTAAAATAACTTCATATTGACAATTCACAGTTTGATTCTAGTGTTCTCCTGCTCTCAAAGGTAATGCAGTGCAAAAGTAGTGACCTGTTTCCTGTCATAGGTTTACACTTTTATGTCAGTATTAATATTATAAGAGTATATGTAACCAGAGAATTACCAGTTATGCCAGTCTTTCACTCAAACTGTAAGAAACCTTTGGGAAACCTACCCTGATATGTCCTGGAGTTGACTGGTGTACATGGGTACAGGGGTGGACATTAGTATTTGCTTTCTACATGAGAAGCAGGAGCACAGTGTGATTTTTGCTCTTAGTTTGTCACAGCCATATACATTGTTTTTCCATAGCTTTTACCAATTATGCAGTATGTTGAAAGGGGAATTAATGTTATGAAACTATTCTTAGTTGATCAATCTACAATTTGTACAATATGTCCAGTACACCAGACTTTCGATCTCAGTCTTCCATCCAGGAAAAATCCCCTTTTTGTTGAAATATTTGATGCTAAAAAAAAAAAAAACTCATTTTTGGTTTCCCCTTTAATTTGAATGAATGCATGAGTTGGAAGTTTTCCACCATCATGTGAAGTATTACAGAAATGAAGACCAAGATGCATAGTTTTTACACCAAATTAGGTCATAGTCTTAAAGTAATTTGTGACACTTCATTAGTCAAGCGTGATGTTTTTCAGAATTTTAGACCAAAAGGCAAATGTCTCTTAAAACATTTCTCACTTACTGCAATTGATGTTAAGATCACCCAAAACTTCTCATTAACCACTGAGTAGATCATTACCATATTTGGTATGCCAAATCTGCTTATGATTTTCTCTTCAAAAATGTTTTTTAGATGCCATGAATAAACATACAGGTTATGAATCATCTCAAATGGGTATGGCATCATTCAAGAATTTAAAAATATAATTTAAATCTAAGTCTTAACCAAATAATGAACTAAACTTGTAATCAAACTTTTCATCAACATAAACATTCCTATTTAAGGTAATTTTAGTTTTTTTTTTCATAAACAATATGGAAATGATGTTTCATGTTCAACATGAGAAGGGCCACCATTTTTCAGAAATAAGGTCCACTCACCTGTGAACATGTTTTCCTTGGATTCCCTTGGGCTGTGCAAGAAAAGTTGTGCTCATATCTGAAACATAAGGCACCTATAAATCCCCGAACCTCTAAAGCTGAACCAGAGCCCCTCCTATTGCTGCTTGTAGCTAAATCCTCCCATTTTAGCACTTTCACAACCCTATCAGAGACGGCTACATGCTTAACCTAACAGCCCTTTGTCACATACAGTAAGTTGCAGATTCAGGTCCTTGCCGCTGAATGGCTTGTGACAGGGTCAACCTTGACTGTTCTGGAGGTCAGGGTGAAGACAGAAAGAGATCATGCACTATCTGTCAAAGCCCACAGACTCTGGAAAAGCCCTCCAATAAAGAAAACAGCAGCCACCTCAGTGTGCACTTTCAAAAATGCATTTAAAAAAGCTTTTTGCATTTTCTGCCTTTTAATGTTTATTCTGCACTTTAATGGGTTGTGTAATCTTTTTATTTGTTTTTATTTAAATATTTTGTTTTGTTCTACGCTCCTGTTTGTTGTGCTTAGTTTGATAGCTTTGTCATAGCTTTACTTGATGTCTGTAAAGTTCTTGTGCTGTATTCTTGAAATGGCATATAAAAAAGGTGTACATAAACCCTTCATCAAGCCAGGAAGAGTGAGCTTGGAATAATTCGCCTTCAGCTACAGAAAAAACTGACATTAGGTTGCTCGGGCCAGAGAGGATATGTGTATATGTGTGTCTGCATCTTTGCATATATGTGTACCTGTGTGCATGTGGCTGTATGAGTGTGGATATACAGACAAATATGTGTGCATATTTGTGTGTGTGTGTGTGCGAGTGTGTGTATACATGTGTGTATTTGTGTGCATGTATGTATGCATGTGTGTGTGTGTTCGTGCGCGTTTCCTGACGTGTGGTAGCGGAATGTGTGGAGCTCTTGAGTCAGATACGGCTCTGATGGCTTTGGGAATTCACAGCTGGCTTCAAATGTTCTGATCTGGACGAGGGGAGGGGTGTGACGCCCATGACTATTCCATCATGGGGTCACGGGGGGAGGGGGGGTGTTGGGTTGAGGTCTTGGGACCTTTCTTTCCTAATGATCCTTCCCATTTTTCTCTCTGTTTTTTGTACCTCTAACAATGAAAAGGATTGTTTCTAATTAATTGATTTATATGCTACTGATTGAGAACAGTTTGCCTCGGGGATGAATCTAAGCATAGAAACACTAATAAGGGTTTCAGTATTTGAGGTTTTTTCTGTTAGTTTTTATGTTTAATGATCCTCTAAAAGCTTCCTTTGTCTACTGCAACAGAGGGCCTTGTTAAGTCTGTGTTTTAGGAAAAGATGGTGTGGTTTGATGTATCTGTGCTGCTGTGAACTCAGTGTTTAGCCAGGGTCTTAGCAGATGCTTCAGTTTTGGTAAGGGAGGGGGTGGTGGGATACCTGCTAGAATACAGGGAAGAATGATGACAGTGAAAATGTAGCCGTGCTACGCTACAGTGTTTCTGTAACTGCTGAGAGAGAGAAACAGAGAAAGAATGTCTGTTGGCTTTACTTGGGTGGGTGTGTTTTGTATTTTTTTTTGTGTATTCATGCATGTGTGTGTTTGTGTGTGAGAGGGAGGAACAAGAGAGAGAATTTGCTGGCTCTCCTTCGGTGTGTGTGAGTGAGCGAGTGAGAGAGAGATACAGGGGGAGACTGTTGACTCTCGTCGGGTAAGCACGGGGCAGAATGGGAACCAGCGAGGGGGAAGGGGATGGGCTTTACGTCAGTAGACAAAAACAGCTGCCTCTGCGCGGAATGGAAAACAGAGCCGGAGAGAGGGCAGAGAGAGGGAGCCGAGAGAGGGACACAGAGAGGGAGAGGAGACGGACAGGGGTGACCCATGGGGTGCGCCCTCAGCACGGGGGGCAGCGGGGCGGAACGGGGTCCCACGCCAGCCGAGAGGACCCCGAAAATGGGCCGCGCCGAAAAAAAACTGAGGAGAACGGGGATGAGCAAGGTAAGGCAGAGGACATGTGGGAAAGTTTCTGGAGAGCACAGAGCACGCAGGTTCAGAAGAGAACGGTGTCGGTTTCTCAGGGCATGTGTTTGGCTGTGGGAGGGTCTGAGTTGGGTCTTAGGGGGTTGTTTGGACTGTATAAGGGTTTGTTCGTGTGAAGGAGGGTTTGTGCTAACCTGCGTGAGGGTATGTGTTGGGTCGTAGGTTTGAGTTGGGGGCTGAAAGTGGTTTGTGCAGAGATGGAATGAGCTCATGCTGGGCTGTAGGTTTGAGTTGGGGCTGCACTGTGAGGGGTTTGTGTTGGAGGCGGCGGTAGGAGCTCTATTGCTGTATTTCTAGGTTGGCACTGAATGACACTTTCTCATGTACTAATGGTACATGCTCTTGCTGTTGATATCTGTTCCTTTGGCCACGCCGACCTGCAGTAGCTAAATATGCTCTTCTATGACGTGATTTGGGTTTCATTCTCTCTCCATGCAGTCTGACTGACCGCTAAGAAGCTGCTCCCAGTAAACCTGAAGACCTGTGTTTGTGTTTCTTACTCCTGCTTTAGACTGACTGCAACAGAGCGTGGAAATTGGAGCTGTAGGCAGATACACCATCCAGCTAACGGCTCATGAGTTACAGAGCATGTCCGTTGTCTCACATGATCCTCAGTCAATGTATAAACTTGACTTAGCATAGTACATCGCATAAAAAGTACCACTGACTCCCTACAGCTCTGAACAACTCAAACATTATATCTGGTGGGCAACCTTGTAATCAATAAATATGAACACAAATCTTATGCAAAGACAAGTCAGATGATAACTGCTTCATCATAAGAATAATACATACATATAAGACAAATCTGAACACTGGTTTTAAGGAAAAAATACAAATATCTTACAATCAATGAATAAGTGTCTATAAATTAAAATGACTGATTTGGCAGTGTCACCATGCCGATTTTTAAATATGACAGCAGCTCCTAAATTGTGTATTGAGCAGAGAGACTGTGCTTTGTGCGGTAATGCACCCTACGGGTCAAATCTGAACAGTACCTTGGCAGCGTAGCTTCGGCAATGAGCCCCGCATAGTGACGTGTGATTGGCTGTACAGTAAGGTCAGAGTTTCATTGAGCAGACCAATCACAGAATTGGATGCAGCCATGTTGGGAGGGTCCTATTGGTGTGTAATTAACAGAGGTGGCAAACTCCCAGTTCAGAAATGTAAAGCACTATCATGTACTTGCTCTACCAGTGCACTAAAACAGGTGATTCCACCCATTAGCTAATCTACCTGCCTGAAGAGTTGAATTAATTAGAATCAGCTGGTTTAGGGTATGGATCCAAAAAAAATGGTAGTACTTCAACGTTCCACCTCTGGAAATTGACCATTTGAAGTGAAATTCCTTTGAATTAACCAGATCGTCAATCACCGCACTGGTGTGAATGTTTGGTTGAATGGTGCAGATCAGTGCAGATCTAGGCTCCAGGCTATCTTGATAGTGATTTCATTAGAAACTATACCACTGTCACTGTGTTTTCCATAATGTTCTTGGCACAGCTGTATTGAAATGTCTATATATAGCTGGTTGTGAATGTTCATATTCTTGTTTCTTGCCATCTGATGAATTGGAATGGAATGTAATGCTACACACTTGACAATGTGTCAAACTGCAAACAAATCAGCAATTGTACAGGACAATTTCACCAGTACTTAAGCTCTTCCTTGCATGCCATATGTAGGTTATTTCTTCAGATTTGGTTTTGGAACTATATGACTTATCACAAGTGGGCTATTCATATTTTTAGTATCACAATAATTTGTTTCTATTGCCTTCATAGTGTACTTGTTGAACTGTGGTGACTGTCAGTAATTCAAATGGCAATGAGTACGGAGTGTGTGTATGTCTGATGACCAAAATGTGGAGCAACAGCAGACGTTGTCATGACTGTAAATCCATTTATGGGAACAGTAGCACATTTTCCCCACATTCAGGACAAATTTTGTGCTGGTGTGCAGCTGTGTTACACTTCAGAAACATCATGAATCCCGAAATCTTCCCAGATGAAGTAATGCCTACAGTTAGCGCTGTATAAAAGCACTGGAAGATTTTAAACCCAAAAGCTAAAAATGGGAAAGATACATTTCAGTACTGCATTTCATTACTTGAAATGCAATAGATAAATAGCATGGACTGAAACAGAGGTTGTGAAATATGCTGGCGCTACACAGCTGATGGTAGCTGCAGACCTCTTTGTGATTTTATTTACTGAAGTTGTAACACTTTAAACTGAACTATTTGCACACTGTTTACCCCAACAGCAGAGTATGGGGGTTGATGCGTGGGCAGTTTTGAAGTTCCGTAGTGGTGAGGCCTACTCAGTCTGTGTGGTGTGCTGGAATGAGTACTCCACCTGTAAGGTGATATTAGCGCTCGTGTTTTCTTTGGTTTTTTCTTTGAGGAGGTAGGACAGGACAGGAGAAGGCATTTCCAAAAGGCATGCAGAACTGTTTCTGCTCATGCCCATCGCAAAGGGATAGACATTACTGTGGCTCACACCTGCCGTTTCAGCATTTTCCTTCTAAGGCCCGAAGAGGCATCACTTCTCGGCAGTCTAAATTGTAGACGTCCCCCCATGGGGGGTGGTGGGGGGGAGGGAGGATATAAATAAGGTCAGAGTTCCTCAGATCCTTGACGAAGCTCTCACGGTCCACCTGTTCCTGTCACATCCTGCAGGGAATGCCAACCCGCTGTGGTGTCTTTCCACATGCACTACATATCAGTGGCACTCAGCTTTATTGCAGGGCTGTGTGTGTGTGTGTGTGTATATGCATGTGTGTGCTTAATGTGTGTGTGCGTGCATGTGCGCGTGTGTGTCTACGTGTGTATGTGTTTGTGTGTGTGTATATGCATGTGTGTGCTCTGTGTGTGTGTGTGCTCAATGTGTGTTTTTGAGTGTGTGCGGGCACATGTCTGTGTGTTTATGTGTGTGTGTCTGTGTGTATGTGTGTGTGTACAAATATATTACTGACACCGACATTTAAATCATTTGTGTGTACAACAGCGTGAAAGTGAGACAGACAGACATATAGATACAGAGAGAGTAGAGTATGTTGGGTCTCTTTGCGTGAGTGTGTGTGAGTGAGTAACTGTGTGAGAAGGAGACATGGCTGACAGTGTAATGACTCTTCACTATACTATGATATCTGTACACCTCTGCAAGGACTTCTGTCATCCTTTATTCATTTGTCGTTATTTTGGCGAGATAAATATTTCTGTGATCTTTTTATCTTTCTGTTTTATGTAAAGTTTTACAACTCGCATTTCATTTTTGTCTGCCTTCATATACTATGCAATACATATTAGCATATAGCTTATCTAATTTGACTCGAAATGAGCAAGAGACATGAAAAGATTTCCATATTTATTTTGTAAAATTCTTTGACGGATTTTGATAACTTTCGTCACTCAAATAAAGCCTTTGGAATCCTTGAGTGAGAACTACATCATTCAGAGGTCTCGTAGGCCAGCATTATAAAAAATAACAAATACCACATCTTCCCTTGCATTCATAAATGAGTCATCAGCTTCTCCTCTTTCAGCTCAAAAGGCTAAGTGTTTCTGAGGGGTTGGACATTTTTTGGGAATGACCTGAAATTTGGCTGAAATTTGGTGCAACGAGTTATGATTCACCATTTAAACATGAAACAGTCATGGATGTTTTCCCAAAATAACATAAAAAGCAAGGCCCTGCGTTTCGTATATTTTCTATATCTCTCTCCCTCTCCCTGTTTGGCTCATATAAAATGGGCTTTAGTGTGTATATATAGTTTATGCGAAGGTGGAATTGTACATACATGTGTAAAAATGGATGTTTGTCTGTCCCATGTTTCATTTTCAGTGTATTTTGTCAGGGTTATTTTCTCTTTCCTCTTCCTCGTTTTGGTTAGGCTTGGCTGTACAATATACCTCGATGTGACTTGAGATGATTTCACTCCAGCTTCATGCAATGTTAACTAAAATGTTTTTTTAAATGTCAAAAGTCTTTCCCTCCCTCCCCCTCCATCTCTCTCACCCTCTCTCCATCTGTACCTTATCAGCCTTTTGGCTTGGTTTTCATTACTGCTCTGCGTTAAAGCAGTGCTGATCCCCTCCCAGTCCCATGCTATTTCTCCCTCTTGTAGCCTCTCCCTGGCCCTTCTTCTCCTCCCCTGTCACAGGGGTCTTATCCTACTCCTGAGTCCTGCCCTTTTCCTATTCTACGCCATTCTCACAGTTTGTTGTAGAGTTCTCACCAAAAAAGCCCACCCCGGTTTCTTTTTCTTGCCCTATCACATTGTCCCTTGCATCTTTTATCTCTGTGTCTAGCGCTGTTATCTCTGTTCTTTTTTTCTCTTCTCTTTCCATGGTCGTCGGTCTGAGCTGAGAACAGTTGCCTGTCCCTTAATGGGGTTTTCTCTTGGCAACCCCGTCCACGTATGTGTCTTCCCATGATCCAGATGTTCTTCGAGATATTTTTCCTATTTGGCATTAAAGAAAACATTCCTGTGCAGATTCCACATCGTTTGTCCACATGCCAGAGTATGGTTTTGCACAATTACTATTTAATCATATTTGATTTCTTGTTTAGAAGGTTCTTGAGCTGTAGGTGCTGCCATGGAAAACAGGAGTGGATCTTACAAAAGACAAGAAATTCACCAAAAGGTCTTTGTTTTAGATTATTCTACTTCTTCACAGGGGAGATAAATAATTATTTGCAAGAGATTTTGTCACTATTTAGTAGCTGAGACACATAATGTTGCTGTTTCAGGTGGGAAACTACATAACAGGCCAGTCAGTGATGTTATGTCTTAGAACAATTGAAAAAATGACCACTTTTGTCTTCTAGGAATTTATACATTTGCAGCACCTTACTGAATGAGAAACAGGTGTTGTTATGTCAATGGTAACTATAGATGCCATTTGTAGTAAAATAAAATTTGCCTCCGGAGTTCAGCTTTCATTTGCTGTGCCTACCTTTAACCACCAGGTGTCAGCATTGCACAAAATGCAGTCTGATAGCAGAGATATGTTGTAAAGGAAGATGACTATAGAAGTTGGCACTCCCAAGTGAATTGAAACATTTCCTGAAAAAAAAAAAACTTGGCTCAGTTTCCATTTACTGACATAGTTTACAGTAGGTTAGCTGTGAAAAAGTCAAATAAATGTTCACAGTATACATTTTGTGTGGGTTGCAGTTGGCCCAATAGATATCAACTGTACTAATAATCTGCTGATGAGTTTTGAGAGCTTCTTGTGAGCGTGTGTATAGTTCAAATTCACTGTCTATCAGATTATTCACCTTTATATAACAAGGTAGCTCAGTGGAAAACTGTGTTGTTGTTTGCAGTAATGACCTGATTGTGGTGGAGTGGTTGTGGTAGGCTAAACATTATTTAGTATTTTTTTCTTTTATTGAAAGCAGTGAATGTCTCTTCTGCCCTAGTATTTGTGGCATGAGAGGAACTTCTCTGTATCTAGCTCTTGTAGACTGCAGTGTGTGCACAGTGTGTCTTTTCCTGTACCAGCCTCTCCAACACCACTGAGTAACGTTGTGTTGCTTAATCTAAGTCTGCATGGATTCCCTGAGATCTGGATCGTGTTTGAGGTACCACGTCACAGTTTTGGTTTTACTCAGTTTTATTGGCAGGGGCCAGATCTGACCTGAGAATGTTTATCTGCCAAGGTCAACCTTCGCTGCATTCCTTTTTCCATTCATGACGGCAGAGCTAGCTAAACCACAATAAGAACGAATTTAATTTCTTCATCATTAGTTTAAGTCCAAGTGCTACATATAGATGTAACATGAAGATTACTTAAAGCTGAAGCTCTGACACATTCGCCACCTCTCACTGATAAAACATTGCTGTTTTCATAATTCTGTCTCTGAATTTTTTTCTCTGTGTTTAATTGATATTTAATCACAATATTCACACTTATGCCAAAATGAATCAAATGCTTTCTTGAAATATACAAATAATTTTAAAGTTTTTTTGTTGACATTTCCCTCTCTCTCTCCTCTGCATTTCCCTGTCTGTCTTTCTGCAATAACTGTCAAATAAAGTGGAAAAATCTACAAAAAAAAAAAATCAGTGCAATGACTGCATGCTGTAAAAACACCATGTTAATTTCGTGCTAGCCCCTCATCAGAATACATTTTTTACATTATGCACGTATTGATTGAGTTTCACTTTACTTTTTAGTATTGTGTTTTCTCTTATACATCTACAGTAAAAAGATCAGCTATGCAGATATCATCTTTTTATAGTGTACGTTTTAGAAGAAATCCAGTTCTGACTCTCTTTTATTTTGTTTTCCCCTTTTCCTCATGTAAATCAAACTGCGCTTCCAACCCCATTGAGCAAACATCCCACTATTCCAGGAGGGATTGTATGCACATGTGACTCCTCCAGTTTATGTGGCTCTTGCTTTTTCCACCCTGCAGATGCGACACTAGTCTTATTCCCTATGCCATTGGAACACCAAGTCAGCTGGCAAACCCATCAAAAGAGGATGTCCGAGAGAATAGACCCTGTGGGTCACATGTGATTAATCCCTATTTGTCCTGGCGGTGTCGAGCCAGTTGCTGCCTTGCCAACGTGGCCCCTGACCGTAGCCGGTAATGACGCCACCGGGACTTCAACACTCAGCTGCAGAATTCACACCTGCACCATGAACATGTGTTTTTGCTTCACAGGCCTATTTAACTTCTACTTAGGACATTGTGTGTAATTAAAGAAAGGCAACTTGCCTTGCGTTTATCGTTCTGCACAGCTGCACAGAGCCTTCCCAGACTGCCGTGGTAGCAGCTGGGGTGTAACCTGTCTGTACTTATATGGGTGATTTGTCCTTAATTCCAAACTTCGGGGAAACTAGTTCGAGCTGAGACCCAGAAGAATAAGCAGACTTAGCGCAAAAATGTGTCCTGTGGAAGTCATTTTGGCTTCACGTATCAAGAAGATGGTCGTATATTTAAACCATACATTCTCATTTTGTAAAGCTATATGAACAATTGTTTCAGTGCTGAAAGTTTCATGACTGTATATTTGTCAATGACGCAGTAATCAGCATTCAAAATGGCTATAGCTTTCCTTGACTAAAAAGAATTGAGGGTTCCCCTCCATGGGTTAGGAGGGGCATAACACAAAAGATATTAATGGTTGTGTTTTGGGCCCCTTCATGCAGGAACACTGAGACCTCTCATGCAGGAGCACTGAGCCCCTTCATGCAGGTGCTTTGGGCCCCTTCATGCAGGTGCTTTGGGCCCCAGGGCTGCAAGCTGGACATCTCTGACCTAGTGGTGCATTAAAAGCACTTTCTTTTTTAATAAATTCAGTCATTGTAAAAGTCTTCAGCCTGAAGCACAAATCATACATAGTTGGGCCAAGTATTCAATGTATAACAATACTCTGCCCGCTAAATGGCAGGCATAGTAAAATTAACGCCTGCTTGGTCAACAAATGAGTTTGTAATGATAGGTTTATATGCCATTTTGTGACATGTTCCTTTCGCCTTGTAAATTAAGCATGACCCTTTTGTTTAGAGCACCACAATTCCAATTTATTGTTAGTACACAAAATCAAATGACATGCCACTAAAGGCAACAAAGGCTACACAATAAACGGCCTGTAGGTGGCGCACAAAGTAAAGGCACGTGTTTGTGCTGCAGCTGTGAGTCCTGAGGCTAGGTGTTCCTGACTCAGTTGTGCTGCTACCAGCCATGGGAGGAAGCCGTGATTGTAGAGGCAGTGTTTGGCTCAGCCTTGGCGAGGAGTGATAGGGGTTATGCCAATCATAGCAAATCAGTCTTATCACTCTCTTTCAGTCAGCCATGACCAGCCGAGAGCTCAAATGCCCTGTGTGAACTAGAGGCTGTCTGAACTCAGTGTTCCTCCCACAGCATGGTCAAGTATGTCTTTTATGATATACCGTATCTGCGGCACAAAAAGTGGTGAGCTTGTTAAAATATGGATCAGAGGAAACAGGAAGTCACATGATCACTCCTGGGTCTGTGGATCTGGTGGGGAAAAAAAAGGAAAAACTACAGAGTATGGTGCTGATGGGACACCAGCTTAATAGGGTGTATACATTTTTTGGCGGGTAAACACGGCAAAAACTATGCCAAACAAGCAAATTTCTTCCCTAAAGCCAGTCTTCCATGCATCATTTTAACGATTTGCAGATCACAGATAATGGTGTTTTGGTGGTTACATTTCGAAGACTGGGTAAAGGTTCCGAGGGCAATTTCAGCTGGAAATTCTGCACAGCTTTAGGGCTGACCTCACTGCTGGAACAGAGTGTCTCTGTTCAATTCTGCAGCCCCACCCTTCTGTGGGAATCTGTGTGGATAGATGAGGTGGGGGGTGGGGGGTGTGGGGTGGGGGTTCTCAGAGAAATATTGGGAGGGGAGGGGGTTGCCTTGTAAAAGGGAAGTGTTGTTTAGCATACTGAAGAAATTGCAGCAACAAGTGATATCTTGAAAGAAACAGGATACAGAAGTTCTTGAAGTTATTTGCTCACTTGCCAGAAGTAAAAGGTTCATCTAAACTGGCACACAATGACTGAGCACACGATAGTGTTCAGGGCATACAGTGACTTAGAACATGGCAGTGTTCAGGAAACACAGCTACTCAGCACAAAGTAGTGTTCAGGGCACATAGTGACTGACAACACGGCAGTGTTCAGGGCACACAGTGTCCAGTGCATACAGATATATTTCCGGTGCATACACACTCCACCACACCCAGAACAAATGTTGTTGTAATGCCCAATAGCCTGTTGAGATTTAATTCTGCTGGTGGGGCCATTTGTATCTCCTAGCTGCGCTAGAGCAGCAGGCAGAAATGGAATCAGGTTAACTCCTCTTGTAACTCCTCACCCCAGATACCAGACAGAGCCACTGTATAGATTGGGGTACAGTGAAGAAATTAACAGACGAAAGAGAAAGGTCAACATGTTTATCTTCTTCACTAACATACTGTGAAATGATAGTATTGCGTTGTATAGACACGGGCACACACTCAATCACACAGTTGCTGGCTCAAATTGTTTCGAATCTCAGTCTTAGTCAAAATGCGATGTGGCATTTTATTCAGTTGTCCTGTCTGCCTATGTCAGGGAGGTTAGACACAGGACTTAACCAAGGGCAGCAAGAGATGAAATAAAGTTGCTTTTGTTTACAGGGATACCATGGCTTGCTGGCTAAATTCACTACCTCCTCTGTTCTTACTTCTGGGGACAAGGGAGATAGAGGGATCTTGAATGGTTCTTTGGTTCCCTGAAAGTTATCAGGTAGCCAGAAATAAGAAAGCATTTGTGTGTTTGGCAGTGCCGTTGGCCAAAGTCAACAGGCAGAGCAATAAAGGGGTTATCCCAGGGAGAGAGGCCTTCTGGCATGGCATACGAGGTCTGGCATGGGAGTCAGCAGGTGGGAGTAACCGCACTTGGATGAACATGATATTTAGGGACCGAATGTGAGTTTTTTATTTAGAGTTGGGGCTTATTAGTCACTAAGACATAGCATACTACTACAAACTTCAGATTCTGATAATATTATGAATTCTTCTTATAAATTCTTCAGAGGATACAGCTGATTTTTTTGATCCTATAGAGGTGATCTTGATGTGGTCCTCGCTAATTAGTGCTCTTTATGCTAACACTTAAACCCTACATCCCAATACTAGGTTACTCCAGTTCTTTATTTTGAAAAAGGCCTTGTATTTGTTTGTCGGTTGTTTACTGTGACCCTAGCCTGCTAAATGACCAGAACATTGGTATCAGTGATTCTGGATTTTTCACTGTGAGAGCATGTCCCAGTCCAGCAAAGGGGTTATCACTCCTTCACTAACAGCTGAGAGCTAAATAAAAGGAAAAAGCCAGCATAGCTGTAAATAAGCAGACGTGATTGTTTGGTGTCTGCAGGCAGGAATAGACACAGGCGGGCTGGATGGCAACAGCATTACAGACCATAATACAGGCTGTATGAGATTACATACATCTAGGCTGGCACTAGAAAGAGTGAGCAAATTTGGACAGTAAACTTTAGTAACAACTATGGAGATGTTCCAAGCAATTTAAGCCGTCCATGTGGTCATAACATACTTAGGAACCTACAAAAATTAATGTGTAATTATGAAGTAAAAATGTCAAAATCTTTATTTAATTAAAATGTATCTTGTCGTCAGTTTTCAGCTTGTAAAAAAAGTGAATGCAGGGATGTTAATAAATGAAATATACCCACTCTAGTAAAAACCCATTTCTCTTTATTTTGTATGGTATTAAGGTTAGACAACTGACATACATATTATTTTTGCAAGAGTGAACATTTGAAAATTAAGGGCTATTTTACATGGGGTTTGAAACTGACACCAGTTGTGACTTCACAAATGGGCTTAATTTGCATATCTGTCTCCATGATGTATCCTAGTCGGCTATTATAGATGTTCATGGGAGTTTTGACTGCTGCATTCTTAATGCTTGTGCTTGGGAGCACACTGTGCGTTTTGAGGAGCTAAGGGGTTTTTTAACCAGCTTATCATTCTGTAGCATGACGGAACCAGTTGTTGCCTCACCAGTGAGGACCTCCGGCTTAAATCGGTAATTTTTCCTTTTTTGGATGGCTTTGTTACTTCATCTGTGTGTCAGGTTAATGGTAGTAACAGTTAGCATTTAGTCACTTAGTATGGTTGAAGGGATGCCACTGTAAAAGGCTGTGCATGTTAGCTAAAGTTAGCTAAGGTTGAATATTGAGTTCAGCAGTGATGTGGATTGAAGTGACTGGACAGCTCTATATCTGTGCTGCTCGTTGCAGTTGGAGAGCTCTGTCTCTGTGTTTTCCAGACGGGGAATGGGGAGAACCACATCTTCAAAGAGAAAATCTTCAGGAAGAACCGTCTGTGTGGAGTTTGTAGCGAAAACATCGACAGCCTGGGCTCCTTCTGCAAAGGTGAGTCAGCCGGTTGACACTGAGCTGGGTGCAGTTTGCACTGCATGCGTTCAAGTGCCAGTGACGTGTAGCAAAGCCATGAAAGTCAAACGAGTCGGGAAGAAAATGTTCTCACCACTAATTATATTTATTGGGTTTGGAAAATGATCATCTCTCTGCTCTTTCTTTCTCCATCTCCACTCTCCCTCTCTACAGAGTGTAAAATGGCAATCCACAAGAAATGTGAATTAAAGGTAAGTGCTCCTCTCCCTTAGTAATGGAGTTGTACCCATGATCCATTTAAAAAGCTAACTGAAGTCACATTTCTGTTCAGAATATGGAGCCTGTGCAGCTATAACATGGCTGAGGGATCCCAAGAGGGTCGTATCTGATCTTGGACATGGGAATTACCTGGTAATCAGTATTTCCCGGAGATCAACACTTATAGTTTGATTGTGGTTCTGTTTTATACATAGGATTTGGGAGATAGTCTCTCTTTATTGGGTCATAGCAGAGCAGAGATTTGATTCTTTAATAGAGATTTATTACTTATGATTCTTAAATGTCAGCGTCATTTTGGTTTCATTAGTCAGGCCCACTTGGCCTTGCACAGACAATGGGTCGGTGGACTGTCTGATGTGGGTTCAGCCGGGTTGGGGCGGTGGGGTTTCTGGGAAGAATTCCTTCCTGGTCACACCCCTTCACTCAGAGATAACTATCAGATCTGCTCAGGAAGGGAGAGGCCGGCCACAGAGGCGGGGTTTAGATGGGGGGGGGGGTTTAGGTGGGCCGGGGGTGGTCTCTTGAGTGTTATCTGTTCCAAAGGGAGGGGCATTGTTTGAGTTAACTGACCAAGGGTGACTTTTGAAAGTTTTGGTTGGAGGGCAGAGGCTAAAAGATACCGGGCCCTATTTCCGCGCCAGCCATAGCAGTTACATACGTGGACAGTAATGGTGTTGGTGATTTCATTTGACATGGTTTCATTTATGTTCAGCCAGGTTGCAAAGTTTGTTTCTGCACAAACCCGTGTCTGTGTCCACGGCCGCGTTCAAGTGTGACGGCATATTGCAACCGTTTGCTGGATCCAACCACTATGTGCAGCCAAGGTTTCAGGAAGTGGCCACTACTCTTTCAGTGCTGTGAAACTAGTCTCTCATAGTGTTCAAGGCTGGTGGTGGTCTGGCCACAACAGGATTTAAGATTCAGAATTTTGATGAGAAAGTCAAGGTTGGGTAGTGCTCACATTTGTTCACAGAATCATTTCTGCTTATTGCCACAGATTTATAATAAGAATAATTCATATTTTACTGAAAATATCTCACTTGTAATATTGCATTTAAAATATTTGATGTCTTACTTTTAGTTGATTATAAGTAGTAAGCCTATAACCTTAAGTGAATCAATGACTTTCTTTAATCGCTATCATCTAGTAAGCTTATTTAATCTCACATCTGATTTAGAATTACTTTTGACTTGCTGTGTAAGTCTATCAGTTTATTGATTGATCGTCAGTTTATTGATTGATCGTAATTACAATTTACATTTATGTTGGATGGTACATTTAGGTATTATGTTCCTGTGATCTGAATTCAGCAAGTTAATCACATAGGCTCGCTAGGTGGGTGAAACAAGTTTGGGAGTTTCAGACTGAGTGAGAACACATGATGGTTGGAAAAGCTTGGCACTCGAGGGGAGGGCCATAGTGTTTTGTGTATTCAAATATCAATCTTCTAAAGAAAGGGAGTGTCTCTCACATAACCTTCTGGAATCTGTAGGAGCGACAGGGGATTAGGTTTGTGTCTGGAGAGAAGAGAACCCGACTGAAGAGGTGCACAAACACCTCCGCGCCACAACAGAAGTGGAATACAGCTGTGAGAATGTGGGACGAACTTGGAATTGTTACTGACCCAGTCATCACTGATTGGCTGTCTAGCTAAAGCGTCCTAATCCACACAGCACAGAGGTGTGCGTTGGTAGTTTTGTCGGTTTCTTAAGCCCCGGACAAAGCCAGGTCTTGTGATGAGAAATTCATCTGAAAAAAACCATGCCCAGAAGAGCTGCAGCCCCCCCGTTTTAGAGCAAGACGATGCTCCAGTACTTGTGATGTGAGAATCTGAGAAAGCCTGAGAACAAGATGCAGGTTTTGAGCAGGTCTTGGTCTGAGGTAAAGCTTGGGAGATTGACAAAACAGAGAGTTACCTTGGCATCTGCATTCACTCCAAAGATGACAACCAGACAGAGCCTAACAACCTGAAATTTTAAAATACTTTGCATATTAGTGAAATACATACAATCTCTGTTTATAATTCTTCTATCTATATATGTCATAATTTTTTGTGGTATTTCTAATTAACACTCTAAATAATTTAAATAAGATTTTGCTGTCACTTTATCTGAATAATTTTTTAATTGTTAGTGATTAACACAAAGTAAAATTGATATAATTAGCAGTTATTAAAATTAATGGCATTTTTTTGTTCCTCCCAAAGTTTTATTAATTGTTATTAATTAAGAAGTGTTCCATGATTGGAGAATGTCCTTGATTTACATTTGAGGAGTATAAATAAGACAGAAAATGTCATACTTAATTGCAAACACCACTACACTGTAGGTAAACCCATTGTTGTGACATAACACACATGTTGTATGCTGAAGGTCAGTCTGGAGAGTTCATGTGGATTGTGAGGTCACAGTGAAGAGTGTTCCTGCAAACTATGAGGTCATTGAAGAGAGTTCCAATGAATTGTGATGTCAGTGGTGAGAGTCCTGTGGATTTGTGATGTCAGTAAAGGGAAATCCTGTGGATTTTGAGCACAGTCAGGGGATTTCCCACTAATTACTAAATGAGTTCTGGTAATGTTTCCCTCCCAAAGGAACCTGAAGCATTGCACTGAGTACTGGAATGTACTGCGCCAACCTTCCACATGTCAGTCAAAAAAGAGAGAGTATAGACAAAAGTCATCTCCTGCATTGTCTATACTCCTTTCCCAGAAGAAATAAACAATGAACACTGTGCAGAATTCAGGGGTCCTTGTTTAGAGGGGGTAACCTGTTAATAGTAAATACAGAATCCTAGTAATCCATAGTAGTACAAAGTAATCCGTATTAGGGTCATACTGCCAGCAAGTAACTGAATGGTGTCCTCATCCACTCTAGAGTCGTTAGGCAAAAGAGCATTCGGTGGCAAAAATGTGACTCCACTTTTTATTTTAAGAGTTACTTTTAAGGATGCCTACGGTAAGATAAAGTCATAGATGTACATGAAACACCATTTACTAGTAGTACAGCTCCTCTGTGCCCTAACACATGCCAGTGTGTGTTATTGGTAGCCCAAAGAGGAAAACTCCTCTGTAAACAACAACCTGCCAGCATTGCCCTGTATTAGAGGACTATAGTCTATTAATCGGTCTTTAAAACATTACCCGGAGTTGGCATCCCAGCGTGAGAGAGGTTCTGTCAGTGTGTGTGTGTGTGTATAAATAAGCAAAGCCAACCCTCAACGTCTGCCAGGCAGGGCTGGAAAGACCACAGGATCTCTTCAAAGGATCTGCGGCGTCAGAAATCTGAGAGGCCCGGCTCTGGACATCTGCCCGCATATTCCGTGGTCCAGTGAATGGGGGGGGGGGGGGGGGGGGGGGGGTGGAGGGGGGGGGGGGGGGGCAGTGATACAGGAGATGAGGGTTGGGCTTCTCGTCCAGACACACTAACACAGTGAGAAGGGACGGGAGAGTTATGGCTTCTTGCTGAGAGGTATAGCTGGCAAAGGGCTTCTTATGTTCACCATGTCACAAGGTAAGGGGGTGGAGTGTGGGAGGTGGGGTGTGTGTGTGTGTGGGGGGGGGGGGTCCAACCTGGAGGGGTGTTCTTACAGTTCTTCTCTGTCACCCTTGTTTACTGTGCTGCTATACTGTACATACAGTAGATCAGAATTAGGTAAATTCTTGGTCATTGGTGGAAAAGTACGTAAAAGTTACATTTCTGGTGTTCATTTCAGAAAATTTGTTGAAATCACAGCAGACCAGGAAATAAATTTGGCAGTTAAATGTACACTGCAAATCAGAATCGGTTAGATTCTGAAGACTTGACTCGACATGTGCAATCAAAATTCTATACAAAACTATAATGTGGAATCACATACTTTTAAAACATGAGGGAATTAGTTGAAAACGTATTTAACTTGATGCAAATTTATTTCTGTCCAGATAGTAGAGAAGTTTAAATCCGTTTGTCTATTTGGGCAATATAAAAGCGCACATCTTTCCATATTAAATGTATATTTGTGTATTTGGGCAGTATAATGTTTTAAATGCATGTGTGTACCTGGAAAGTTTGACGTTTGAGCATTACACGCGGAGTAAACATTACAGTGTAAACTATCGTTAAAATGAGCTTCCATATTTGGGAAGGCTTTCTGAGTGGGAGTGAAGGTGGGAATGTGCGCAGGAAATTTAGCAGCGATAAGCCAGTGGTGCATGATGCTAACAATAACCTGCGCATTATTGATGGAAGTATGAAGAAACATCTAGCAGACAACAGCTTACAGTGACAGCTTGAGACAAAATGTACATAGACAATGAAAATTTCTGAAGGAAGGACTGGGAACGTTTTGGTGGAGTGAGCGAGTGAAAGTGAGTGAGTACGAGATAGAGAGATGTGGTCTGAATATTCTTAGATATTACATAAGTTTAAATCATGTATGCCAGCTGCAATGAGTGCTCTGACACGTCTTAATCAAGCTCCTTTGTGAATGAAAGCCTTCCTGTAATGCTCTTCCTGTTTGGTGACTCCTTTTTAAAGATCTATATTAATGTGCAACGGTGTAGTATAACGGTTAAGAGGCTTTCATCGTCTTCAACCTCAGAGGTGGAGGGTTTGATTCACGACACTGCTGTTGCACCATTGAGCAAACCAAATTGCTTCAGTACATATCTCCCTATATAAATGGATTGTGTGTAGAAATGTTAAGTGAGTAAGTCGTTTTGGATGACAGTGTCTATTAAATGCCGATATGTAAATGCAGCCACCCCAGATAGCAGCACACATGACCTTCAACATGAAGGACACCAACCAATGAGATGCAGAGGAGCCAACGGATCTGAAGCAAAATTCTGCTGTTGAGAAAGACGACGGACGGACGAGGAATTTCATAATTCAGAATAAATAATCATACTCTGGATAAATGTTAATTGGCTATCATGTGGAGTGAAAGGGTTCATATATAAATCTTTTAGTATGCAGTAAATCTGAGCACATAAACAGAATGTGTTGACTGGCGCTTTTTTGGAACTCATCCTCTCTGGCTGATAACAGATTCTGACAAACAAACAGCGAAACAGGCGGGAGAAGAACACACATTATCTAAATAGCCAGGGCTGTTGAAACAGGACACCAGTCCCCATGAGATTATTTTGGTCACAAGGGCACCTCAGCTGTTGTACTTTCTTAGCGTCCCAAGCTTTTTTTGTTGTAATTGTTTGTTTATCTTGCATTTATTTTCGTTCTTTATTTTTGGGTTTCTGAAAAGATGTACGCAGTTGTTTCCCATGGAAGGAGTGGCTGTGACTCAATCACAGTGATTCCCTGGGGGAAACCAGCGTTCATGTTAAGGTCATCACTAATCTTCACAAAGAAGGAAGAGGCCAAAAAGAAATGTAAATCTACATTCATCATAGAACATATTTGAAAAATAAAAATAAATTGCAGCAGATAATGTTAAACAGGCAAAAAAGACAGGCTGACATAACGGAAAGGCAATAGCATTGCTGACTGTATCTTCAGTGATGGATAATATGTTGATATTCCCTGATACATGAGCGATATTTCCTTCAGCAATGATACATTCTTGTTTGTTTGACGGCCTAGGTTGACCTCCGGATGGCTCTTGCAGTAAGACGTTTGTTTGCCGGAGGCAGAGATGGTGGCGAGGCAATAGTTGGGTTATCAGCCCCACCGGGGAAAGATAGGGGGTTAAACTCGTCACGAGTTAGTCTCATAGCTCTCTAGCAGCCACTACTGGTTGGCTGGATGCCTGTGTTTGCATGACCTGAGTGCATGCTGACTTTGTCATCCTCCAATGAAAGAGACTGTATGTACTTTGTGGTGTGTCTGCAGTGTGGAAAGGAGAGAGGGCTTGTTTTAATGTGAATCAGAAGAGTCACATGACATGGCTGCCTCCTCTTGCATTGCCAGTTTAGCTGTGTTCGAGTGGGATAAAGGAGGAAAATCCAGAAGAACCAGACTTGAGAAAGGACTGACTCCTACTACTCAGGTTGTCTCACATGGTTGAGACACTGTTTGTACACAATATTGGGGAAAATCTTCATGTGCTTTGTTCGGGCAGAGTGTAAAAGGATATTGTTCATGTAGCATTCAGATTCTGTTGTTCATAGCAGGCCTCTGGGTTGCTCACACAGTAGAGATGCTTGTTTGGAAAGCAGGCATGAACCCTGTGACTGGGGGTGGAGTCCAAGGTCTAATCACTCTCTAGAAGTAAGGTCAGGCACTTGAAGACGCATAAACAAAGTATAGGCTAACTTTGTGCTCCTCTGACAATATAGGCAGCATGTGATTGGTGGTGCATCTATAGTGTGCGAGATTGGGGAAGTCACATGCCTACAGCTCTCTCCTCCCTTCCCAGCAGGAAAGAGCCACTATCGTGAGATCAAAAGGTTTGGTTGATGAGTGCAGGTTTGGAAAAAAGGGGGAAAAAGGATTTTAAAACTTAAGATACAGCGTTCAGATGCAGTACCTTGTGTGCCTGGACCATGGGTGTAAAGTGTGATCTGACTCGAGCAGCTGAGTCAAGCTGGCACTGCCCCACTGGCACGGGAGCCTGTCGCATAGTGTGAGCGACTGGCAGGAACCTGTGCTAAGACCTGAACCCTGACCCAGCTCCTCAAGTGATTACATCACTCATCTTTGGCGATTGCATCGCTGCTGCTGGCTCTTCACTGCTCAGTGAGTACAATCACAGCTGCCAGAAAATTCTGTTGCCAATTTATGTCATAGAGGTTGTATTTATATTTCCGTGTGAGGAAAATGAAAGAAGTTCCAAGAACATGTGTATGAATATTCTATGGAATTTATGGCAAACATTATTAATAGTTATCTTCTCCAAGCTCACTCCCTGTAGTGTTCATTCTCTGGAAACACTAATTAACACTGAAGAAGCGCTAGCTTTTCATGCTATCTGCTTGAAACAGAAGACAGCTCTGTATTTAACTTTTTATCCTGTTTTTGTTGATAATTAACATTTGTTATGATTCAGCAAGCCTTTTTGGTAAATTATTTATACATTTTAAAAAACATATGGTTTGTAGACAGGATTCAGCAGTGAGTTTATTCTGACCTTTGACCACATAACTGCAGCTAATGATTTTGCTATAGTATTATTTCAGCATGGGATGACGATTGGAGCTAAACATGAGTTGGCAAGCATTTATGACTGAAAGTGCTGGCGAACTTAGAGATGAACTCACATGTTTGTTTCTTGTCCAGTCTAACACCGTTGAAAGAAACATAGTTACGCAACCTCAGGGATTTGGTTGCTTCCTGTCCATTTCCCTCGGTTCCCTTTAATTAGCAGATGATTAAAACCTCAACAAAAACAGATGGTTAGCCTCGTGTAAATGAAGGTAATGAAGGCCCCAAGGCTGGCGTTAAAGGCTGGGACCCCCGTGCGTTTATACGAGGCTGCTTCAGTCAGTTCCAGATGCGATGGGCTTCAAAAAGCGGTCTTCTGTCCTCACAATACATGTCCACTGAAGTATAACCCTGCTAAGGCGAAGCGCTGAGGTTAGACCGAGAGTTACCCTAATCTCCAACGGTCAGGACCAAGAAGTGGAAATATTCTTCTGTTCCCTTGATACTCAGCCGTGAGGATGAGCATCTCATACGTTCATGGAAAACGTTTTCACCGCGCAGGGAGCCACAGTGCGTATATCAGAGCTTGCTTCGTGAAAATGCAACCGTTCGTGGACTTCAAAACAACGATATCCTTTTAATTCTCTGTCCAAAGCAGTTGATTAAGGGCTTGATTTACTGCAGAATTTACTACGTGCTAAAAGTTTTTTTCTGGTGCAAAAAGGCTGAGAGAGCATGTGATTGGTATAATAAAACATGTCACTGAAATTGCCTGTGCAAAATGTTTATCATTTTCTGAAGGCTTTGATAGATCGGGTTGCAAGAGTTTTTCGCAAGGTATTTGCTAAATGCAATCAGAAAGCTCTACCCTGATGTTTTTCTGTGTGTATATATTGTGACCCTGCTCTCTGCCCTCCTCGCTCTCTCTCTCTCTCGCACAGTGTGAGATAAGATGCTGTTTGCTGTCTGCCGTAATGCTGGTAAATTGCATGCAGAGATCAGAGACAGAGAGGAGGAAGAGGGGAAAAGGAGAATTAGCTATTTACATCCGCTGTCCCTTTCCGGCTCAGAGAACTGGACTGGAGTTCCTCTCGGATCCGTTGACATTTATCATGTCATTTATCGTGTATCTAATGACTGTGTTTACAAGCAAGCGAGTTCAGCTACAGAGAAATCACTATGAGCACTCTGTCAGCTCACACCCTTCTGTTGCCACTGTCTTCTTTCCTCTGGTTTGTCCTTTGTTAACCACATTTTTTCCTTTTGTGTCCATCTGTCCACCTCTCTCTACCTTTCACTCCTTTTTTGTCTGGCCCGATAGCATTCACGCATTTTATTGATGTAGATTGCTACACTAATTTTGGTTCAGTTACCCAGTCTATGCATAAATTACTCCATTCAGTGTCAATGGAGCATGTTCAGGTTGGGTCTATCACTGGGTATCTTTTCATCTGAACATAGATATATTTTCGATCTGTGACCTTACTGAACGTCAAACTCTTGTGCATTTCCCCCAGTCTAAAGTAATTATATATCCAACACAGTACCTTATTTTGCATTTTTTAAAAATATATTTCAGATTTTTTTCTTCATTTTTTTCCAGTTCAGTCTGTTTTTCTTGTCACCTTTGTCTTGTCTTTTCACATGAATTTTCTTTTTATTTGATGGTAGTATTACATTTTGAAATGTATGTTATTCAAAATAATATTTTTCTGGTTTAGGTGTGTTCAGGAACTATGGGTCTTTCAAACATTTTAACCCTCATTTTCTGTTTGGGGTTCTGGAGACAATAAAATGAAGAAGGCGGTATGAACAAAACATTAAGGTTTAGGAATATTTGAATGTGTGGATTGTGCACACTTCATATAGAAATATTGACACCTGTTCCTGTTACCTGCACACTTCTGAGCCCCGCTACCCACATCAGTGTGTTGGTGTCCCCACCACAGGTGTGTAAACAGCAGCGATGACTGAGGATGAGCGCAGTGGGCCATAGCGCAGCTGGGTACACTTTTGGTGGAGAGATGGTGGACATATACAAATATAATTATGTTACAGTGAGTAACAGCTGGCTTTGATAGAATGCTAGCTGCTTATTCTGGCCTAGTGCTCCACTGCTGCAGGTCAAATTCTGTGGAATTTACCATAAAATGGCTGCTGCAAGACCTACCAGTGTGCTGTCTGTCTGTAGCAGGTAGATTAGATATCCATTGTTTATGACTGTCAGTCAATATTTTGTCCAAAAAGGAAAACAAGCAAGACCAAAAGGCATGTATGTATGTATAATCACAAATTGCTCACACAAAGTGATGCCTGGTGCAATAATTTCCACTTAATTAGCATAAATTTAAAGCATTTTTAGCATGAGGATAATTTTTAGCACTGTCAACTTCACCACACCAAATGTGGTTATAACCAAACAGGCCCGCGGAAGCTGTTCTGCTTCAAGCAACGACAGATGGGTCAGAAATCTAAATGTTTCTCTACCATAGCTATCTGTACCGTACTTGGGTTCCGGTTATGAGGCTGTGAGGTAATGATTCGAGCTTGGACTGAGTTTCTGGCTCTGAAAATGAGCACTGATGTAGAGAAATGTAATGGAGGGCTCTTCATCATTTCCCCTGGACTGTTGACTCAGTATGAGGTCCATTGAGGATTGCTTCGTCCCAGCTTTAATGCAGTGGTGTGAGGAAGAGTACGATACAGCTATGATAAGGCTTCCCAGTACAGCTGTGGTATCCCAGTGGGCCCACAGCCTCATCCGTCGCTCACGTCATCCCTCCTTCCTCTCCTCCATCTGGCCTTTGGAGCTGCTGAGTTTGGGAATCGGGTTTTACAGCTACGTCGTACCCTGGGCTAAGCAGTTGTGCAGTGGCCGTTTTATCGGCTTACGTGAATGCTGTCAGCTGATCTCAGATCAGGAGATTCTGATCAACTCTGCCTTAAAAAACAGCCTCTTTTTTCACGTTGATGTTCTCTGTGCTGTATCATCTGTGGATTTTGTGCCAGAAGGGATATTAACCTTCTTCTTCTTGTTTCAGGTGACAGCTCCATGTGTCCTTGCTCCCCTCTCTGATACGGTAAGTTGATATCTTGTTGGATCCAGTAAAGGATTTAATAGTGCATTAGAATAGAGTATATGGATTAGAAGTAGTTTATAGAAATAGTTTAATAGATCAGCTTGGTTTATAGTACCGATGAAAACGTTTTTCTGTTCTTGTATCTCCAGGAACGGCAAAGCACTGCTCCCGCCAGACACATACAGCACGTCGTGAGTCACTCTCAACTTTCTTCCCGTCTCTTTTATGGCTTACGCACTGTCTCCATACCTCACCCCTCTCTCACCCCCCGGTTCATGCTTCATAAATAGCCTCATGAGTTGGAGTGCTGATCTGGGATCAGTTTAGCCTTTTTAGCTCGTAATGGATAATTGGTTATGAACCAAGGGAAATTGATCCTATGTCATTTCTCTTTCTGATGGAGGCCCTGACCATCAACCATTCCCGTACTGACTATTGTAGTCTGTACAATTTGAAATGTTGTCCAAACCATTTAAATTGAAAGTTATTTTGAAATGGACTGTCTTCTTAAATGTCTGCTGATAATGTATAATTTTGTCGGTTTAGATGTTAAATGCCGCGACCCTTTGTCTCCCATGTCTTCCTCTTGTGACACTCAAACTCTGAAAGTGCTGTTTACACCTGTCTGTTTTCTCAGGGATCCACCCGCTCTCTGACCTCCATCAAGCAAAGGAGTACCTTGCCCAGGTTAGCAATGCCCTGTGTTTCGTGAGCTTTGTTCCGCTGTTCATCGCTATGCGATTTCTCTCCCGGCTCTTTAAACTTCTCTCTCAACCTGTTTCTGTATACACATCTGCCAACTCTCCCATTTTCAGTGAGTTTCTGCTGTATTTTACGTCTGTCTACCAGTGTTCTACAGTGTTGTTGTTTCATGATACACCATCTCAGGCAACCTGGCAACCCGAAGGTAGCTAGCTACATTGCCATGGCGAAACACACACATTACTCCCCCTCCCAACACTTGCCCCCCAGAATAATATCCCATTTTTAAAAAACCTAAATGTTGGCAGGTATGTGTGTGTCTTCAGATTAAAAATAAAAGAACTGATCAAAAATGAGAAAATACTCTGAAGTATCCATGGAACATTAATTTACGCCTTATTGCTTTGATTTTTTGTTGCCATCATCTTTGCCTCTCATTGCTCCATTTCCTAATTCCGCTCTACTTTACACATTTTTGAAAACTCTTCTCAGTTAACTTTTTTCACATTCACTCAGTCATCGGTCATTTTTATGTCTCTATTTTCTAACGCATTATTTCCACGTTTTCCTCTTCCTGCTGGTTTCATACCCTCTCTCGTCTGGGTGTGCAGGAGTTTCAGTCTGGATCGGGTGATGGACAGAGTGATGGAGAGGGCATTTGACTTTGACCTGACTTACATCACAGAGAGGATCATCTCCGTCTTCTTCCCGCCGCTGCTGGAGGAGCAGCGTTACCATGCCAACCTGCAGGAAGTGGCCGACATGCTTAAATCCAAACACCAAAACAACTTCCTGGTCAGTGGCTCCTCCATATAAATAATTGTAAACAGCATTTGTTTGGGCCTCTAGGTGGCTCACAGAGTAAGACACATGCCTGGAAGCCTTACAGCTGGGTGTTCAAGTCCCAACTGTGCTGTTACCAGCTGTGGCTGGAGGACTGCATTTGGCAAGCCCCACTCTCAGTCCTGTCAGGTGTGACAGGGGGTTAACCCAGTTAAAGTTTATACAATGGTGATCTTGCTGTGGCTAGAGGGTAAGCCTTTAGCTTGTTGGTCTCACCCCTCTCCAGCAGCCATCACTGCTATGACCAGATGCCTGTAGTAGTTCAAACTGAGTGTACACTGACTTCATCATCGTCCATTGACAAAAGCCACAGTGTTTAGCCAGTGGTTGTCATCACATGAGTCAAATGCTGTCTTCCCAAAGCGGGCAGAATCAATTACTCTAGTGAAAATTGGGTAAAAATGAATTAAACACTTTTGGTCTTCCCTGATTTGAGCCATTTTCATAATAGGAAACTGGAAACGAGCTTCTTCTCTTAAATATGGTAGACAATTTCTTGTGAGCATGAACGCTGCATGCTTTGGAGAAAATGTTCATCCCTCAGTAACAGCAACACACAAAACAGTTGTTGAAATCCAAGACCCAGGCTGCTAAAATCAGACAGATTAGTCGGAGGACTATTTATAGTGTAAAAAGGGTAGTGACTGGCTATCTGATATTGCTATTTATTATTTTTTCCAGCTCTTCAACTTGTCTGAAAAGCGGAATGACCTCACTCGAATCAGTCCTAAGGTAACTAAACAATGCTGGTCACTGCTCACCTATCCTTCTGCCTTTTTAAGTGTCGTTTCACATTATTATGGCCTATCTTCATCCCTGTCATGTGTTATGCCCCACACCCCCACCCTCCATGCACTTGACCTCCTCTCCTCTTCTCTTTGGTCCCACCCCCCCCCAACCCCCTCACCCCCCCAGCTCCATGACTTCGGCTGGCCTGACCTCCACGCCCCTCCCCTGGACAAAATCTGCGCCATGTGCAAAGCCATGGAGACCTGGCTGACCTCCGATCCCCAGCATGTGGTGGTCCTGCACTGCAAGGTCAGGGGTCAGGGCTGCACCGATAATGTAGCTGGGTGTAAACCTGAGGAATGACATAGCTGATGTTCCCCGCATGAAGGCAGGCTTCTCAGTTCTCAGTGTCGAGTAGAGATCAAGTTTATTGGGTTGGGGTAATCATTAGAAATCCATGCCACTTCCTCGTTGGTTGCATACATTCTCTTTGGGTCAGATTTATCGAAGCCTTTACCTCGCGTTAAAATTTTGCACATGCAGTTTCAGTGATATTATTTGTGATTGGAGCAAAAGAACTACCTCAGCCAATCACAGATCACAAAGATTTATAAAACTCTGGTTGCCAGATACAGTAGTACCACACCTGAAAATCATGAGTCCTGAAGGTATATCTCAAGCAGTTTTTGTAAGGTTTAAAGTTTTAAGTCTTTGCTTTAGCAGGTGACTTCAGGAGGCGAGGTAAACTATCAACATCCAATAAAAAACTTTTTTTTTTCATATATTGCAAATTCCCATTCAATAGGATCTTGCCTGGTAAGGGACCTCCAGCAGTTAAAATAATAATCAAAAAACAATAATGACAAAAAATAAAGTAACTGAATTACCTAAAAATTTTTACTAAAAACAACTGGAAATGTTTAAAATGTAAGCATGATTAATGCATTATAGCTCGGCTTAGTTGGCGTAAATTTTTTCAAAGGGGATCCTCAGTTTTGTTTATATTTGCCGTTAGCATTCTGAGATGTACATGTTTTTATATGTCAATGTCAGATGTCAGTGCTGCGCACACAGATGTTGATTATAATGTTGTTACCGGTATCTCTGTTACTTGCTGTTAATTGCTGTGAACATGTGCGCCAGATGCAGGTCTGCAACCTACTGAGCAATGTGTGTCCTTGTGTCCCCTCTGTGTCTCTCAGGGTCATAAAGGCAAGACAGGGGTCATCATCGCAGCCTATATGCACTACAGCAAGATCTCTGCAGGGTACCAAAGCTGTGTGTGTGTGTCTGTGTGTGTGTGCGTGTGTGCCTGCTTATGTGGGTGTGTGTTGGTATGAACATGCTTGTGCGTGCTTGTTGGTATGGATGTGTGCTTGTGTGTGCATGTGTATTCTCAGTATGTACTCATACTGTATTAATTATGCGTGCACATATGAATATTTATGTACATGTATGTGTGAATATTTATTTATGAATGTATGTGGATGTATGAATAACCATGTACAGTATTATTTATTCATGCATATGTATGTACTGTATTCATTATGCATGCGTATTTAGGTACGAATGTGTTAGTTATGCAAATGTGTTTACAGGGCAGACCAGGCTCTCAGCACATTGGCTATGAGGAAGTTCTGTGAGGATAAGCTGTCCACATCCCTCCAGCCCTCCCAGAACAGGTAAAGCGCAGATGGTCCCCCTCTCCATTTCTCATCTTCAGTCCATTCAAGCACGAAGCATTCCGCCTTCCTCTCTTTTTCTGACTTCCTTGTGTAGCTGTCCTGCATTTGCTCATTCTAACCATGAAGTCCAGGTGGAAAATATGAGATGCAGTCATCTACAGAGCTGTAAATCCATTAGGCAAATAAAGAAATTAGATAAATGAGGGGCATGTACTGTGAAGGAAGTGTGTGTGTCTGTGTGTGTGTGTGAATATATATACATGTAATTGCGGATGATTTTCTTGGACAGAATCTATCAGACAGCAGACAGGAAGCCGGATTGAGACAGGCAGTTGGAACTGTTTACTCTGCGGGCCATGACTCAGACTCGCTCAGCTAGACAGTAACTCTGACTCACAGTGAGTGCTGTTCTCTCTGCAGGTATATTTACTATTTTGGGGGGCTCCTGTCTGGGGCCATAAAGATGAACAGCAGTCCCCTATTTCTCCATCAGGTTCTCATCCCATCTCTGACCTCTTTCCACCCTGAAGGAGGTAAGGGCCAGCGTCAGTCTTTGTGTAAGAGAGTCTCAGTATGTCAGAGTGTGTACGTACGTTTATAAGAGAATGTCAGTATGGATGTGTGTATGTATGTGTATGAGGGGTTTGTTTGTTTCTAATTCATTTGATAAATAAGTGTATGTAATTTCTCTAAAGTGTTACTCTTACTGACACTGAGTTTACCCTGGTTTACCCTTCATTCTCAGGTTATTTTCCCTTCCTGAAGATCTACCAGTCCATGCAGTTAGTCTACACCTCTGGGGTTTAGTAAGTACTGAGAATCTGATGAACGCTGGAGAGCTGTGAGTGTTTGTACTGTGTGATATTGATTAGAGCTGAAACGATTATTCGAGTATCTCAAGTAGCTCAAGTAGTAAAAATCCTTGAATAAAATTTTAGTTCCTTCAAAGCTTTGTTTATTTTTTCCCCCGGTTTCCCCATGCTGCAGACCAGCGCTGCAGTGTATCAACATGGACCATTATAACTTGTGCCCTCAAAGATAGAGGAATTTTTGGAGGAAGTCCAATTTTGACTATTATTTGTTTCCGATTACTCGATTTATCATCAAATTAATCAACAATTACTTGATTACCAATATAATTGTTAGCGACAGCCCTAATATTGGATGCGTTATACTACTGCCAGTTATGCAAGAAATGGGCCATGGGAGGGTGGTTCAGGCCCCAGTCTAGCCACAACAGAACACCATTTCTGTTGGGCCCTTGAGCAAGGCCCTTAACCCCACATTGCTCCCAGGGGGGATTGGCCCTCGGTTTGCCTAATCAACAGTAAGAATTGAAGAATTTGGGCAGTATTTTTCTTTTTTAAACAAAACATCTAGAAGATAGTCATAGCAAAAGCTGAGGCTGGACGAAGCATTGACCCACCATATATAGCCTGCCCTAATAAAACACAGCTCCAATGTTGTTCTCTTATAACATACAAAACCATTTATAATGTGTCTTGCACTGCTGTTTAGTGACCTGCAGGGCTCCGGAAGCCGAAGGCTGTGTGTGACGATCGAACCCGCACTGCTGCTCAAGGGGGACATTATGGTGAGTGAGGCTCTGTATTTAGTGTAGGATGCCTGTATCTGAGGCTGTGTTTTAATTCTGTCTTCACTGACAGCAGTCGACCTGACATCGTGCGCTATATTGACTCTGGCTCCCTCTACAGGTGAAATGTTACCATCGGCAAGCGCACATCACGGAGAGAGAGACCGTGTTCCGGCTGCAGTTCCATACCTGTACAATTCATGGAGCCCAACTGTGGTTTGGCAAGGAAGAGCTGGATGAGGCCTGCTCTGGTATGATGGTTGGAAGCCAGAGACCAGACACTGCCATTTCAGGAAGCTAATAAGATTCAGTTGGATGATATGAGCAGGGAAAAATATTTCTTTATCCAGTGTCATTACATAATTTTATCCTGGAGTCATTCAAGAGAGGTGGTATCTTACATAACCTCTAGCATAGCTTCCAGTCCTGACTCCTACACCATATGAAAACTTTGCGTTGGAATGTATTAATTATTCTAACAATTCACACAGTCTGTAAAGAAATTCCAAAATGTTTCATTTTCTTGTGTGAGCCATCCACAAATCCTGTTGAGTGTTTTTTTATGTTGTGAGACTTTATGGAGAGAGACTTATGGAAAATAGCTTTGCTACAAAGATTTGCATCTTACCGCATTTCTTCCATTTTTCTCCTTAGATGACCGATTCCCCTCTGATGCCACGGTGGAGTTTGTCTTCTCTTACGGACCAGAAAAAATCCCAGGTGCTCCTTGATTTACTTGGCTGTCCTCTGTCTCTCCGTGCTGTGAGCCAGTGCTCTCCAAACATGCAGAGCCCACAACCCACTTTATGATTTCTCTGTCCCTTTCCAAAATATTATGGCTTGATATATTTTTGCACATGGAAATAAAATGTTTTAAACGTATGGCAAAAAACAGCATGTACGCTGTAACTTATTTAACTTTTCTGAAGTGAAAGGCTTTGGACAGGGTATAATCTACAGGACTTTTTCCACTTGTAATCCTATTTTTTGAATCTCTTAATTCCCTACCTCCACCTGCAGTTTGGGAACCAAAGCTCTAAAGGGTTTGTAGATTGACATGGTTACATTGTTTTCGGTGACCTACATTGTAAGCCCATCAACTAAAACCAAACACTGTTTTTCGGCTCAGATCAGTTTATTAAGTGGCTGGATTAATCCAGTGATGAAGCTTTTGGGATGTTTGGGGGACAGAGATGTTCCCTGTCAGTTGCTCAAAGAACATTTATTCACTTTCTGAGCATGGTGAATGAAACAGTGATGAGCTGTGAGCTGTTTTCCAGAATTCATGTTGCTCTGCTGGGGTCTGTGGCAGGACGGGAGTACCAGAGGAACCACCCAGCGGTCACAGTGGACTACAACACTGCCGACCCTGTGGTGCGCTGGGACTCCTATGAGAACTTCAACCTACGGCACCAGGACAGTCTGGAAGGTTGGTTTCGGCATCTGTCTTTTACACAGTTTCTACTTATGATTTGCCTGTATGTGAGTGTAGACCAGCCATAAGTGTGTTTTTAGCTTAGTCTAAAGCCAGAAATGCTGATGTGTGTAATTCTGGGAAATGTAGTCCCAGCGATGTGGTGTCATGACAGTGTGCTGGAGCACATGCTCACTGTGTTCTCCCTCCGCCTCTCAGATATCTCGCACACACGTGGGCCCCTGGATGGCAGCCTGTATGCACAGGTGAAGAAGAGGCGTGGCCCAGGATCTGGGGGTCTCAGTCCTTCTAACGGTGACCCCTCCAGCGTGCCTTCATCCCCAAGCCCCTGCCCCGAGGATGTCCTACGGCCTCTGCCCCCCACCCGGCAGGAGAGAGAGGAGTTCGACTGTCTGCTTAGTGGAGCTGACAGCAGAAAGATGAGAGGAAGGGAAAGGGAAAGGGAGACGGCCATCTTGGATGACAGTGACGCCGTTCCCTCGGAGCGTGGAAGGGGCATGGCACTGGGTCGGCGCCGCTCCTGCCGCTGCTCCGTGGGCTGTGAGGAACCGGGCTGCGACGGTCCTGTGTTCCTGCCCAACGGATGCTGCCCAAAGACCAGCAATGGGCACCTTGTCCCTCCTGTCCTAGACCTGTGCCAGCACCACCACCCTGCCATGCCCCCACCCGAGCTTCTGTGGGAACGCCAGCAAGCCCCCTCTCCATGCATTCAGGGCTCCCTCTCTGACAGGCCCTCCCGGCGCCTGTGCCCCTGCCCTGCCCAGGAGCTGCCCCTCCCACCCCACGCCCACACCCTCCCCACCCCCAGGCTGCTCTACAAAGGGGACGGGTACACGCCCATCCTCCATCACTACGCCCACATGCATCACCCCCATCCCTCCAGCCCCTACCGTGAAATGATGCTGCTGGATGTGCCAGCGCACCCTGGCTGCCTGTGCCGGGACTGCCGCTGCCGCAGGGAGGAGTCTGCCGCCGCTGTCAAAGCCTTCCACGGCCTCCGACTAGACCAGGGGGAGGGGTCTTATTACACCAGGGAGGCGGAGTTTCTGCATCGAGAGGCGGAGCTGAGGCGGGGCAGGAATGTGGACCTGGAGTGGGACAGGGAGGCGGAGCTGCAGAGAGAGGCAGGGCTGAGGCGGGGCAGGGATGTGGCTCATCACTGGGATAGACACAGAGAGGTGGAGATGCAGTGGGAACGGGAGGTGGAGTCCCGGCACCGAAGGTCCACGCTAGCTCCCTACGGTCCCCAACACTCACCCCACGGCCTCGACCCCTCCGGGTTCATCTTTGACCCCCTGCCGTCTGGTCACCCTGCCTACCCTGAAGCCTCCCACTGTCACTCATACGCCTACTCCCACTCACACATGGACCCTAAATATAACAGTGCAAGCAGCGGATACCAAACCCCTACTCCCCCATACCCCTGTGGCCCCTATCATCCCTCCCCCTCTGAAAGCAGGGGGTATGCCTCTGGGTACCAGTCAGAATCCACCTCCCCCCTGCCCAACCACGGGCAGAGCACGGCTTCCCTGGGTCAAGCCGCCGAGGCGTCTGATGACCCACCCTCCTCTGGACCCCACCCCCAGGTCCGTCCTTCTGACTGCCACACTGGTGAGTTTCCTCTGACGATCCATCCCATCAACTCAGCTTAGTCTCTGGTTTTCTAATTTGTTCAATGTAATTCCTTTTTTCCTCCACTTCTTTTCTTTCTCTTGTAAAAGATGGCACCGGAGATGTAAGGGACAGCGTGTCATGGCAGGAAGATGTTTCCCAGAGTTCACTGAAGCAGGATATGAGGAGCACCCCCTCTGACGTCTCTGATCCTCCTACCCCTAGTCATAGCAGCAGCACTCTTCCCACTCAGGAAAGGTACGCTCCCCCCCCCCTTCACCGGTTTTCACTTTCATTATTCTGGCTTGGATCTTCACTTTGAGTATCTGCTGTCAGAAGGCATTAAGTTTCCTTTTCAAATGTCTGGATACATGAGTGGACAGAATCCACATCTTACGGTTATTTTGGTTTTTTTGTCCTGTGTCTCTGTTACAGCCCAGTAGAAGCAGAGGTGGTTGTGAGAGACGCTGACACAGTCACTGTCAGCGTTCCTCAAAAGGGCCCCCAGGACCTCAATAATGCATGCCCAGGACCCCAACAAGGTCACCCCGCTTCCCCAGACTCCCATAAGCCATCTCTGGCACCCACGATCATGCTACAAAGGGAATCTCCAAATCAAGCACATACCTCACACACACAGGTACCTACTGCTGTGGTGAGCACCAAGCCCATAGAGAACCCAGAAACGTCCACCCTCACCCAAGCACCCTCTGAAAGTGTCCTAGACCCCCTGCCTGACCCCCAGACCCTCTCGCCTGGGTCTGGCACAGCTCTGCTGGTCAATGCCTCCACCTCACCAAAAGAGAGAAGCCTTGAGTCTCTCGATGCAAGTCCCACCCCCAGCTCTGTCCCCTCCTCTCCCCATGCCAGTTCAGAGTGCCCCTCCTCTGATGCCCCTGTCCCCGACTTTCCTGCAGGGGGGCGGAGCCTTGGGGCAGGGCATCTGCAGCCCTACCTTGACGCACATTGCAGCAGCAGGAATCCCAAAACCCCGTCCCCTGTCCCCGATGGCCAGTCCACCCCAACCTTCCCCCTGTCTAACTACTTCCTGCTGAACGTGCCCCCCGTCCCCTACACGGGGTACACAGCCGTGACCATCCCTGCAGGCCCGTCCCAGCCTCCGCTCCCCGAAAAGCGGCACTCATCTGCCCTATGTGTGCCCACGGTCGAGCGGGGTGCCACCCTGAGGTCGCTCTCCAGACACCAAGGTCACTCCGGCCCTCACCACGTCACCTTCCTCCCCTCTGTGAGGGACTCCGTGCCCCCTGTCGGGCCAGCCGAAGGCTCCCGCAGACTGGACCAGGAAGTGGAGATCAGAGTCAGCGCCAAGTTTGTCCAGGACAGTTCTCGATTCTGGTACAAGCCCAGCATCTCCCGAGACCAAGGTAATTGCATGCATTCTAAGAGACTGCACTCAAAACAGATGTATCTTGTTATGCTTCAGGGGATTCTTATTTATATGGGGAGATGCCTTCAATGAAAAATGCTTCTTTGACACTGATTATGTCCCTTGTCCTTTATACACTCTCTGGGCCAAGTTTTCTAAGGAATAGTCACAAAAGTATTTGCTATATAGCAACTCATTTGCAGTTGCAAAAAACAAAAGAGGGCAATTTTTGAAAGGCGCAAAATTTCCACCTGCTTTCAGAAGTCGTAAAAATTCCCACTCAAAGATGGGAGTTGTAGTTACCGTAAGAGTTAGTAAATTAGACTGAATACTTAATTGCCCTCATTTACAAAATCTCCACCCTGTTTTAGCGCCTTCACCCCAGGTATACATATGCATGAACAGATTTTACTATGTATCTAGATAGAGTTGCAAAGTGACTTAGTCACTGCAGATTCCGTCTTAATAGCGTTTTTCATCCATCGTGACTGTTTAGTAATTCACATGTAAATACCAAGACGCTTTAGCAGCTGCTTTTACGCCTTAAAAGCTGTCTCAATCCTTCAGTAAATCTGGCCCTCTGTCTGTAGCCATTGCTGTGCTGAAGGACAAGGAGCCAGGGGCCTTTCTGATTCGGGACAGCAGTTCCTTCCAGGGGGCGTATGGCTTGGCACTGAAGGTGGCCACTCCTCCTGCCAACAGCAGTGCAGGTAAAGCTCCCATGATCCCCTGCAGTCACCACCATGGCAAAATCAGAGCTACCTTCACACAGACTGGGAAACAATTGTGCGATGCTTCCGCAGGCCTTGTTTTAGGCCTCCTTTTTCAAATGTAGTATTTTGCATAACACGAACATATTGCAGAGCATTAAGTTGTCGCTCAAATGCAAAGTTTATTTAACATTTTAACCCATATTTTAAAATGACCAACTACCTTAGCGCTTATATCAACATATTGCAAGATTAGATCAAAGCTGTAGCTCATTACAGGGGAAATATGTCATTTTAATATAAAAAAAAGCAGACGGAGTAACACCTTTGAGCTAGCTTTTTCAGTTGTATACTTTTTGATAAGTAACTTTCTTGCTTGGAATATTATCTTTAAATGAGTAGCTAGTTTGCTAACAAGATTATATTTTAATGTGAAGTGCCTACTACATTTTGCTTCATAGAACCTAATTACAACCACTATAATATACTTATGGAACTCCTCCGCAAAAGTTGTAGGCTTGAGTCTGCTGTGAAGTTTCAGACACTGAAAGTCTGTATAGATTGCTTCCAATCTGCCCATAGTGTTCCAATGCCAGCATGTATTCTGTCAGTGGCGTTCTAATACCAGCATGCTTTCTGCCTGTTGTGCCATAAGTCAGCACCGGTATCCCTTTCCGCAGGTGGTAACCCCCAGGACCAGCTTGTCCGACACTTCCTGATTGAGACGGGTCCTCGGGGTGTGAAGATCAAGGGGTGTCAGAATGAACCTTATTTTGGTGAGGGATGAGGAGGGGGCAGGGCATAATCAGATGTGTGGAGGGGGTGATTTATACACAGAGCTGAGAAGGGGGTGGGGCATACACATAGGGGGTGGGCCAAAAAGGTTAGGAAGGGGTGGGTCATTCTGAAAGCTGTATAAAAGGGCCAGGGCAAACAGAGTGCTAGTATCACTTGAAGATGCTTTGGTCAATGCTTTTCCTAGGGTGCATTTGGGGCATTGATGAGAAAGATAGTTATCAAAGGGACGTAGCTGAGTAGACTTTTCAACCAAAGCCAAAGGTTAGCACTTAGGTTGTCTTTCCATGGTGGGTCTCAGTTTTGTGCGTTGTCTGTGTTTTGCTGTAAAATTAACATCGTTTTCATTTCTGTATTTCAGGGAGCCTGTCAGCTCTCGTGTACCAGCACTCAATCACCCCCATCTCCCTGCCCTGTGCCCTGCACATTCCAGACAAAGGTGGGTCTCTGAGCCGGAACCCAAAGAGAGGCAGGGAGAAAATGTTTACATATAACACCATCATACTGCCTTTGTGTGTGTCTGGCTTTGGGTGGTGTAACGCTGTATCAGTGTGTGCAGGTTAGTTTCACAGACCCTGTTGGAGACCTCCAGGCTGCTGTATCAGTGTGTGTGTTGGTTTTATAGACCCTGTTGGAGAGCTCCAGGAGGTTCAGTCTGGAGGAAACACAAGCACTGCTGCAGACCTCCTCAGACAGGGTGCAGGTGAGTCCTTCAGCCAACAGACCCTTAACATATGGCCTAGCAGCCAGAGTCTGTGTACAGACTTAATGTTTAGTAATTCAAACACTACCCTCACATGCCAGACTTAACCCTCTCCTCTATAAGCATGACAAAAGCAATGGAGATCATGTGACAAATATGGCAGAAAGAGTGTAATTTAATCAAACAGTTTAACCAATCAGTGACGGTGGATCCGCTAAGGTAAAGTCCAGGGCTTTATAGACGAAGGTGTCACAACAGTTCCCAAAATTATCACCTGTGTCACCTGAGAGTATGACAAATGGTGGTGATTGTTGTGAGTGCCTTTCCCAGAGTGTATGGTATTTATCTTACTGTCTTGTTCCCAAAATTATTTACACACAAACATTCAGTATTACTGATAAGCTGATGGAAACTGTCCTTTATTTAAAGCACTATCTAAAACTTCCGTTTGGTTATCAAATCTGATGTGTCTGTCATTGCGAAGCTAATGTCTACAGTGTTTCAACAGGATTGGGTCCCAGGTTAGGCTCTTTTGCTCTGAGACACTTTATGGACATGGGCGCAGGTCTACACTGTAGTACACATGCAGCAATTGAGTGTAATGGGAAGGGTCAAAGGTCAGGTGTCAAGGTACCTTGATGTGTGCGCTCATGTGAATTGGGGCTCTGTGACTGGCGAGCGCTGTCTCCCATCTCCAGCCTGTAACGTGTTGTACCTGGACTCTGTGGAAACCGAGTCACTGACAGGACCACAGGCCATCTCCAAGGCCATCAACACCATGCGGTCCAGGAGCCCGCGTCCCTCCGCCACGGTGGTGCACTTCAAGGTGTCCGCACAGGGCATAACGCTCACAGACAACCAGCGCAGGTATGCCCCAAAATAAGCTCAATGGGCTTATAGCTCCAACAGACACTGTCTTAGGGATGTGCCATTAGCTTGAAAATCAAAACAACCTTCAAGAGCGTCAAAAAGTTTGTCAAACTCAAAAATTTCCCTTCAGCAAGTCTCACAAAATTGAGAGCTGGCATTTTTCTTCAGAGTTCTGCTACATAGAATCAGCTGATTCTGTGCATCATTCAAACAAATACATGACCTGCGTCCGAAATCGCATACCAATCAGTGCCGACTAAATTTGAACAAAAGCATACTGTTCTGACGTCAACGTAGTGCCTGCTACTCAGTGCAGTACACAAGCTTTTGGACGTACCACCATAGATATCATGGTCGCTATTTTCTTCGGTCTAATATCCGGAGGTTTACAACTGACGTACATCCATCATCAAACTTCATAGAACTCCGCCGTCTCTGCGATCTTCTTCTTTGGTATCATCCATCCAACTGCCTTGTGGGATAGCACAGTGTGCAGTCCTTGCACACTGCAGAATTTTACCGGAAGCAGTACGCCATCCGGGTAATGCTCACATACTGATTCAGTCAGTCTGACATTTCAGACACACTACTTACTACACGTACTGATTTTTGCCTACGACATAGGGCGTAGTATGCAATTTCAGATGCAGCCATGGAAGTACTTTTACTTTCTGGTTTTCCTCCTCTGCCCTTTCATGACTATATGTAACAGTAAATGCACATGAGGAATACATTTAGAGCCTTAAGTGTGAAATTATTAACACAGACTTACAGAGCGGACAGGGGCTTTACGAGGATGGCACATCTGTCCCATTCTGTGTAAGGAACTGGCAGAATTATAAGCTGCCATCAATTTATTCTGATATTTCTTTCATTTATCTGTCTGGCAGGGTGTTCTTCAGAAGACACTACCCCATCAACAGTGTGACCTACAGCAGTGTGGACCCCCAGGACAGGAGGTAGGCTTAGACATGGGGGGGGAAGAGCTAACCGTCTTAGCTATCCATTGTTAGCTTTCCTGTCAGCTTTCCCCATTGACAAACAGAATGCCTGCTGAGCCGCTTAGCGCTAGCGCAGACTATGCATCATGGCTGCGGGGTGTATGGATGGCTGCTATCTAACTGGTGTGCAGCAAAGCTATGCTGTTTGCTAGCCTCTGTGTCTGTCAGGTCCTGAGTCTCGTCTCTCTGTCTGTACTTTAGGTGGACTAACTCTGACAGCTCAACCTCCAAGTAAGTGTCACTGTGTGTGTGAAGGAGGGGATACTGAAGTCAGCTTTCAGTTACTGTTTGCCTGCTTGGTTGTTAATTTATTTTCATGGCTACTTCATTTTTCTTTGTGGTGCGTCAGATTTTTGGCTTTTATTGCATCAACAACATGGATGACAGTGAGAACTTCTGTCTGATCTTCTTTTCAATGTTCTTTTCCTCATATGTTGTGCTCTCATCACATTCTATGTGTTAAAGTCTAGAGAAGCTGTCTTACAGTTGAAATTTACACCTCAGTTTTTTTCTGTGGCTGGCAGAGTGTTTGGATTTGTGGCGAAGAAACCAGGCAGCGTCTCAGAGAACGTGTGCCACCTGTTCGCCGAGACGGACCCCGAGCAGCCCGCCACTGCCATCGTCAATTTCATCAACAAGGTGATGCTGGGGCCGACACGAAAATGAGGGGCCCCTAGGTGCCGGGGATGGCAGGGGAGCCCACCCAAACTTCAGGACGGTTCGGACTATACCGTGTGCAGTTTGTGCCTTTCAGAAGAATTTGGCGGTCGCAGTGGAAAAAGATGCCTGCTTTTTAATACCGATTTAATTTTTACTCTCTTGTTTTATTTCCTGAAGTGGCCTATCAAAGTGACCCAGGTTTATCAGCATGATAACCCAGACCAAATTACCTGGTCTATCATCACTCCTTTTTCAGTTTGTCTTCTTTTTTTGATGTTATGGTGCAGCACACAAATTAGTCAAAAGGCTGAGATAAAGGTACAGGTTAGAAGAGCGTTATGGGTTTAAATTAGGTGGACTCAGCTGAAAGGGACAATGCTGACAGACTATAATCAACCGCCATTCATACTCTAGTCAAAGCTGTACTGCATCACCAGAAAAGTCTAGAAATAATGAATAACACATAGAGGAAATGACAGCTTCACATCCTTTTAGTTTTCATTGATACACAACACCCCTTTTTACACTATGCTCAAATTTATCTTGTTGCTAATAATATACCCTGATGCTATTGTGTAAATGGCCTGATTTACTTATGCATTAATGTGTGCAAAAGTGTTTTGCTTGTGCAAAAACACTAAGAGAGTATGCGATTGGTATGAGGTAAGTTGAGGCAGTGTTACAAATCAGGCCCTATGTGTCCAGCTGACACGGAAATATAGTGGGATTCCTAAAGGGTGAGTGTATGCGAATGTGGGCTCTGAGCAAAAAACGGTGAGTACAGATGGTACCCACTGGAGTTTTTGGTAAAGGAGAGGAGGCAGATACATTTTAGATTGAGACTGACTTTTGAAAGACAAAATTACAGGTAGAGGTGGAAGTGATTTGGAGCGTCTATAATTGCAGGTTTCATTACAATGGAATTCAGAAGGCAATAAAAAGAGTAACGCCCAGATCAAATCTGAATCTCGTATTTTTCACATGAAGTTACTTCCAACTGAGAAGAAAGTTGTAGAACACACACAAATAATTTATGAAATAACAAGGAGATGGTAATAATGTTTATCACTATGTTAGGTATATTATGTCTAAATTTAGCAGAAGTTTAAGCCCAAGGTTGTGAAAAAATGTCATTGCCCTGCAGGTTTTGGTAACAGAAAATACTTGATCTTTTGTTTATCCAAGTCTGTCAGCAAAGCCTTTCTTTTGTCCCCAGAGAACCATTAACACCTTGCCTTACCGTTTAAGACAACTGCATGAAACCAATACATGCTTCCATAAAAACAACTGCTGCCAATGGTCCCATGTTATGTAGCCAAAGACATTTGTGAAGCACTCTTTATATAATGTAGCAGTGTTAATCATTTTTGTTTAAATTGGTATTTACTGTGTTCTTTTTTTTGTTTTTATAAGATGAACAAGACATCAAGTTAACAAAGTTGATGACAGCTTTAATATATTGCTTTGTTTTTTGTAAAATAGTATTGTTTTTTAGTAATATATTTTCTCACTTCGAGATGCCTCTTAAGTGTAAGAAGTATAACAAATGTCAGACGTTATAAATACTATTTTTAAAAAGTGAATTTATGAAAAAAAAAAAGAAACATAAATAAAAATATATAAAGATGTGGTACTGAGGTTCTTGCAGTGTGCCTTTTTTGTAAAATAACTTTTATGTCTTGTTTTTTCACCTCCATCACTCATGTCCCATCAGTGTTTGGGAATGATCTCACACATGCTCTTTCCTCAGTGTTTGCAAATGGATCGTGCGAGCATGAAGACGTTCAGACCTATAATTGATCAGGAGCCCATCTCAAATATATACAGAAGAACAATTCATAAAAACAAATGTACCTGTGGTAGATTTCCATATATAATCTGTGGTGCTTCCACCCCTGTAAAATACAAATTTTGGCAAAAATGTGGTAAACCGGTGTTGTAATAAGGGAGCGATACACCTCAAATGAGGGTAAACATACTGAAAGTCTAAAACAAGTGCATTTTTAGTCAAAAGAGAAAAAAAATATTCTTAAAAGAAAATCATTCCCAACAGAAGCACAACTGGTAGATACTAATAATGCGTTCAGACATTTCTGGTTACCATAGAAAAAGTGATGTCCCTCAATGAAGCGGTACCTCCTGAAGTAAAATGTTACCACTAGAGGGCGACAAACACAATTATATAGTCATTGCTGATAAATATTTCCAAAGCTAAACAAAATGGACAAAAACAAGCAAAGTCATTGCTTTGTCACATGAACAATACACACAAGTTTTGTTTTATAAAAAAAAAAAAAAAAAAGAGTTTGGGATCTACATCCCTGGTCAGACAGGATGCCATATCTTCCAAGACCATATAATATACTTATGAATGGGAGATCATATTTTAAGCCATGCTTTAGTCTTCATTCCGCACAGCTTCAGTTTCTGGGAGGCTGTCTGCACTCTTCCTCTTTCCAGTCTGTTTTTTCTTCCTCTCCCTCTGCTCCTTGTTGTTGGAGGTGAGCTCCTCGCTCTTCTGGGTGATGTAGTTGGACTGGCAAAGCAAACGGAGACAACAGTTACCAATGCCAACACAAGTGAGGGCACTGTAAGTGTTTCTTTGCTGAAGCAAAGACCCTGTATGATATCCTCACCAATGAAGTACTTCTGCGTGCTGCAAGCTTCACATCCTCCATGGTGATGGTGGTTCCTTTGGCATGCCTGATTTCAAACACACGCAGAATCCTCCACACTCTCCCCTGCTTTAAGTGATGTCTCTGGGCATCTTGAACTAAATTAACAAAGTGTTGTGTATGGTCTGAGTCTGAAAGTCAGCTGTCCGGTATTTGTAATTGTCTGTTGAAGGTCTGTGCTGTTTGTGAGTAAAGTCCCATGTTTGTGTAAGTTCTTCGTCAGCATCTAGTATGTCCATATGTTTGGTCTCATAGTGTAGCATGTTTCAGGAAATGTAGGGTAGGTAAGCGTAGGGTAAGGCACAGACATAAACACTGAATTTGTTCTAGGCCTCGAAGGCTAATGTGAAGGCTGTCCCGGCTGGTCATATGTGAATATGTGCCGAGGTTTTACAGTACGGGAGGACCTCCTCACCAGCTGTTCTTCTCCACCCAGCGGTGAGGTGTCAGATTCAATCCCCTCTGGCGGCATTTCTGGACTGATACCATCCTCACTAACATCCTTTTTATGGCTATCGTGGTCTTCCCCAAAAACAGGTGGATCATCTGGTGTCGGCAATGGTGCTGACTCTGGCACTGCAAATGGTGTGATTTCCTTTTGCTGCTGCACTCTACTTGGTATGGCTAATTGGCTGACTGGTTGGAATTCCGGTGTTGCCGCTCTGAGTTTACCATCTGATCTCAGCTGGGGTCTGCCTGGTCTCCCTTCCGAAACAGGCAGAGGTTGAAGTTTGTAGAAGTTTTCTTCTACTTCAGCAGAATCATCAGAAACTGGCTCATCTGTGCCTCTGCTCTTAATTCGACTGGGTCTCCGTCTTTGGGGTTTTCTTTGCACAGGACAGGTTTGCTCCTTTTGTTCAATTGGTAAGTCATTCACCATGAGAAAGAGGTTGCAGTGGAGTACACGAAGGGTTCCGCTTGTACCTTGTAGACAGGTCCATCTCCAACCCTTTCAATAACTCTGTGTACTTTCTCTTCCCAATGTGTGTGAAGTTTGCCCGGACCACCCATCTCTGACAGATTTCTGACGAGCACACAACCCCCTGGCTGAAGTACAATAACTTTAGCACCCCGATAGTAGTATTTTTTTCCTTTAGCTGAGGACTTCTGGCTGTTTTCAGAGGCAATCTTATATGCTTCCTGCATTAAAGAAGTCCATTTCTGTGCATACTCCTGTTGGGTTTGCACCTCTTGTTCAGGCTTGAGGTCAAAAATCAAGTCTATAGGTAAACGTGGAGCTCTTCAATAGAGGAGAAAGAATGGGGAAAAACCTGTTGCCTCATGTCTTGTACAATTGTATGCGTGGACAATGTGTGGCAAATGCTCCTTCCACTCAGCTTTCTTATCCTCTTGCAGTGTTCAGAGCATCTGTAGAAGTGTTCAGTTTAGGCGTTCAACAGAGTTGCCCTGTGGGTGATGGGGGTAGTTCTGGAATGGGAAATCCCAGCCAGTTGTTGGAGCTGTTGGAATAAAATGTTCTCGAATTCCCTGCCCTGATTGTGATGTAGCTTTTCAGGGTACCAAATGCGAGGAATAAAGTCATAAAAGATTTTTTCTGCTGCTGTTTTGCCAGACATGTTTAGTTGGATAAGCTTGTGCAAAATGAGTGAAGTGATCCACCAGGACTACGATATACTCATAGCCTCCTTTGCTTGGTTCAAGGTGGAGGTAGTCCACAAAGATGAGTTCAAAGGGGGAGCTGGTTGAAATTGAGCCCATGGGCACTTTCTCATGGAGAGTAGGTCGTTTCTGCTTGATACATGTGCACTGCCAAATGACATAATCTTCAACCTCCCATTGCATGAAGGGCAAGTAAAACCTCTCCCTGATTAAATGGATAACCTTATCGGTCCCAACATGTCCCATGTTATCGTGCAGATGTTGTAGCACAGTTGACTTCAGTGTACTGGGGAGAACCAATTGTTTATGCTGTCCCACCTCCCTGTACAGAATTCCTTTGTCCAGTCTGAGCCTGTTCCATTCATGTGCTAGTCGCCGTGTTTCCCATCCCATGTGTTTCTTGTCCCTATCATAAGGGTTCCATCCCTTTTTCTTCAATGTGATTACCTCACCAATGGCTGCGTCCTCCTTCTGGGCAGCTCTGATGTCATCTGGGGTGATCACTGGCACACTATCTGGAGGCACATCACCATCACAAGAATGCAACTGCAGTGTGGCCACCCATGGCACATTCTTGTGTGACAGAGTTTTACCACCCTGCCATATGGCAGAGACTACATCTGGGGACATAACTTCTGTATACTCATTGATGTGATCCTAATGCTTCACAGGGCACCGAGAAAGGGTGTCAGCATCAATGTTTGCTTTGCCTGGCCTGTATTTGATGGTAAAGTGAAAATCAGCCAACTCACCCACCCAGCGATAACCGACAGCATTTAACTTGGCTGTGCTTAGAATTTAAGTAAGAGGGTTGTTGTCTGTATAGACTGTGAATGTGGGTGCATAATAAAGATAGTCTCAGAATTTATCACATGAAGCCCACTTCAGAGGCAGAAACTCAAGCTTGCCAGAATGGAGATGGTAATTTATCTCAGCAGGCGTGAGCTTCCTGGATCCATAAGCAATAACACAAAGTTATTAAGTCCCAATGAGTCCCTGGCTAGACTCAACTGGGCTCTCCAGGAGTTTAAACAATGGTCGTGCAATCCTGGAAAAATCCTGTACAAACACACAGTAGTACCCCAGGAAACCTAGGAGAGCCCTGACTTCTCCTATGGTTTTTGGCTCACTCTCCTTCAACTGGATGACTGCCTCCAGGTCCTTAGGGTCTATTTGGACACCTTCACTCGGCACCAGATGACCAATATATCTCACCTGACGCTGACAATTCACATTTCTTAGGACATAATTGAACACCATGCTCCCGTAGCCGACAAAGTACTCGTCTACGGTCCTCAACATGGTCTTGGAATGTCTTACAAAAATAGACATCATCATCCAAGTAAGGTGAACAGCACTCGTCCCTCAGACCATCAAGGATGCCCTTCATACATCTTTGAAATGCTGCTGGGGCGTTGGTAAGGCCAAAAGGAAGGCGGATCCACTCATAAGCACCTAAGGAGTGCTGAAAGCGGTCAGTTGTCTGGAACCCTCGTTGACAAAACCCTGGTGATATGCACTGCCTTAGTCTAGTGTTGAAAACCAGAAGTAACCCCCAAGGTTATCTAGCAGGTCTTGCACACGGGGTAGTGGGTAACGGTTAGGGATGGTCTTGCGATTCACTTCACTGAAATCAACGCACAAGCGTAAGCTCTTGTCTTTTTTTTGGACGCAGACCACAGGGGATGAGTGCGGTGGGATGGACTTTCTTATCCAGCCATGGTTAAGCAGGTTCTGGACATATTCCTTTACCTCTCCATACAGAGGCTTTGGGATTGTGTTGTAACATTTCTGAACGGGTGTTTCATCCTTCAGAAGTATTTTCAGCTGCAGGTCTGTGAGGCAAACCTATGTCAGTGTCATCCCTGGCAAATACATCTGACATCTCATGCAACATGTCTCTGACAAGTTTTTGTTTACCCTCTTCTAGGTGTGACACATCGACAGGTGGGTGCCACCTTTCTCTAGTTTTATGACTGTCACTCCCCTTTACATTACTTTTCTCACCTGTGGTTAAATGCACTGAGCACATCTGGACAGTGGGAGGAGATTCAGTCTCTATCCCCCCAAGGAGGCGCTTGACTGGTTTCACCTCAGTAATTTCCTCCAGCTTGCCCAGGATTGTCCTCAATGAGGGAAAGTATCACATTTGGTCAAATTCTGGATTGGAATTTTAACAATTTTCAAGGATCCATTTGGGACATATACTAATGCTGGGACCAACTCTATACCCTCGGGGCAGGTATTTTCGGGACTGGGTTGAAAAAGCAGTGTGCCTGCCCTCGACAAGGCTCCAACTTTACATCTGACCTCATAAATTTGACTAGCGGGGACAGCAACACCCCTTTTCCCCAGTCTGACATTCCACTGGGGAGCAATGTCTTCAGAAGGCAGGATTTGCAGTGTAGAAACCCACGATTCCACTATGCTTCCCCTAACATCCAGGGCTTCCTTCAGTAGAGCAGTAATGTCCACCTTATCCCTCTGTTCTTTGTTTTCTCTGATGATCTCTAAAATGACGCTGCTACCTAACAGATTACTACCAACCTAACCCTGACCGATTAATATTGGTACTTGTATAGCTGCATGTCCATGGTCCTGACTATATGTCTGGAGGTCAACTTCTGCCCATCCTACAAAGGGGACCTCTGTGCCATTACTTGCAGATATTCTGAGTGGTTGGTCAGGGAACAGAGTTGCAAGAGGCTGGATTTTAACATTGGGTAATTCTTTTTCTATCCACACCCTCCCCACAATAGCCACCTGTGCCCCTGAGTCCAGAAGCATCTGAATTGGAACGCCATTTATAGCACATGAAACCATGCATCGTTCACCAATAGGTTGTGCTACACATTTCCTTAATGTTGGCTGTCGATGCAAAATGGGTTTTGGGTGGTCAGCGTTTTTAACACTGTTGATCTGCACTAGGGCCTTCTGTTGGGCAACGGCCCCTCTCCAGTGACCTCACCCCGTTTCCCGACGGCTTCCTCTGCAGACACCCAATGGCCTGATGCCCTGCCTTATCACAAATGAAACAGTGCGGGCAACTAGTATTTCCATTTTGCACACAGTCATGACATCTGCCCCTGGTCTCAGTTGTGGAAGCTGTAGAGCAAATTTGGGGTGGGACTGGGTTCCCCAAAATGACACTGTCATGAGGTTGCTCTATTTTGCCTGAATGATTAGTCAAAGAGGACACCTGAGCCGTCAGCTCCATAATAGCAGCACGGTTAGCCTGTAATTCAGAGTCAACTTTAGTCTGTTCATTACCATCATGCTGAGCGGCATTTACAGTCAATGGTCGGGTTCTAGTCACGGTGTAAAAACTGTCCTGACAACCTCTGACTCACTAAACCCTCCTTGTAATCCTTCGTCTATCTGCTTACAAAGGTTGCTGTAGGACATGTCAGAACCCCCATCATTAATTTGCCCTCCATGAAGCTTAAACTCTCTGCGAGGAAACCAAGCAGCTACATCAGTAAGCCTTACCATTTGATCAGAGATACTAGGAGGTACACTTGTTCTACCAGGGGGAACACCACCTGCATTAATGATGTAAGGTTTGTCTGACGGTGAAGTGGTGAAGTCCACAGCTGGTGCATTACTGTCCCTGTCCCTGGATGGCTGTGGCGTACGTTGATTTTCAACAGAAACCAATCCAACGTTATTACAATATTGAATTCCATTAATTTGCAAAAACACCGAGTTTGCCAGTAACATACATAGTAAATGAATTTAACACAATCATCCAGAACGGGAAAAACAATTCTGTAATCGGTATTCCAGCTTCTAACTAGCGCACTCACGCACTGATTCAACGGTAAATAACATAGCAGATGAATAAGAAACTGAGCGAACATGCCGTTCGTGTACTTTAATATTAATTATATTCTGGACAGGAACTGTTATGACAGTGGCTAGAACCCTCTAACCTGGTAAAACATCCCGTATAATTCGGACATTTATAACCACACTTACTACGTTACACACATTCCAGAATGTAGCCAATACGGCTATTCAAACAGTAATTCAAAGCCAGCATTTATTAGCATGGGGAAACTCAAAACATTCCACACATCACGATCATACCAAAACACCAACAAATATTTCTACGAGAATTTCACGAGTTTCACTGAACTATTATGTTCATCTAAGTGGGCTTATTGTACCTGTGGATTAATGTAACGACCACCATTACCGTCTTCCTCAGACAAGCGCTAATTCATTTCTAACCTGCGCAAGCTTGCCCGAAGTTATGTCTTTCCGATGACAACGTAGGCAATAGAGCGCCATCTATGGTTCACACATTCGAGTGGTGTAACTGCTACATAGCACATCAATATTGAAGAAGTTAATACCATAGTTCTCATACACACAAAAAATAGGGGGGGGGGGGGTGTCTGTTAATGCATTAACCGTAGATAGAGGTCATTTCTCAATTTTGTACATAAATCAATACTAACTCGTCAATATTTTACTAGATTATCCGTAAGAATCGTCGAGTATTGTCATATAATATTAATGTTTTTATCTCGTCTTACAGAAACGAAAGTTTCTACCCCTCTTTGTGGGGTAGAAATGGTTTTGACCAATTAGCGTTTCCCGGGCAGCATTGGTGGTTCAGTGGTAGAATTCTCGCCTGCCACGCGGGAGGCCCGGGTTCGATTCCCGGCCAATGCATAACCTTTATTTTTGTCTTGTTCACGTGTTGATGCCTGGAAGACCCGGCATAAAGAAAAATTATATTAAAGAGTTTTTTTTCTTTTTTTAATATTTCAGAGTTTAAGCAAGATAATACACTGGATCTGACGTACACGCTATTGAAAAACATGACGCCAGGACATTGTGCTGTTCGCCCTTTGACTGCCACAGAGCTTGGCTGAGCATCGTCTGTCAGGAAGAAGCTGACTGACCCTTATCAGCTATCAAAATACAACATCGAAAATTGTCTGCTCAACTTTATTGCAAAACAGGTGTGCGTCGATTAACGTCCACGATACGTTCTGTGAAACAGTACGCTGTGCGAACACCATATTATCGTATATATTTGGCAGTATATATGTGGAAGTCATTTGGAGTGTCTATAGTTGCAGGTTCCCTTGCAATGGAATTTATAAGGCAATAAAAGAGTAATGTCCACATCAAATCTGAATCTTGTATTTTTCACGTGATGTTACTTCCAACTGAGAAAAAAGTTTTGAACACACACAAATAATTTATTAAATAACAGGGAGACGGTAATAATGTTTATCATTTTGTTAGGTATATTATGTCTAAATTTAGCAGAAGTTTAAGCCCAAGCTTGTGAGCACACATGCTCTATCCTCAGTGTTTGCGAATGGATCGTGCGAGCATGAAGACGTTCAGACCTATAATTGATCAGGAGCCCATCTCAAATATATATACAGAAGAACAATTCATAAAAACAAATGTACCTGTGGTGCTTCCAAATAAAAAAATTTGGCAAAAAATGTGGTAAACTGGTGTTTTAATAAGGGAGCAATATACCTCAAATGAGGGTAAACATACAAGTCTAAAACAAGTGCATTTTCAGTCAAAAGAGAAAATAATTTATTCTTAAAAGAAAATCATTCCATAGAAACAGTGCTGTCCCTCTATTGTTCTGTCAGTCAATGAAGCGGCACCTCCTGTAGTAAAATGTTACCACTAGAGGGCGACAAAGCTCCATGATATGGTCATTGCTGATAACTATTTCCAAAGCTAAACAAAATGGACAAAAACAAGTAAAGCCATTGCTTTGTCACATGTACAATACAGTTTTGTTTAAAAAAAAAAAAAAAAAAAAAAAAAAAAGAGTTTGGGATCTACATCCCTGGTCAGACGGGATGCCAAGAACATATAATATATTTATGAATGGGAGATCATATTTTAAGCCATGCTTTAGTCTTCATTCCCCACAGCTTCAGTTTCTGGGAGGCTGTCTGCGCTCTTCCTCTTTCCAGTCTGTTTTTTCTTCCTCTCCTTCTGCTCCTTGTTGATGGAGGTGAGCTCCTCGCTCTTCTGTGTGATGTAGTTGGACTGGCAAAGCAAACGGAGACAACGGTTATCCATGCCAACACAGGTTACACAAGTGCTCACAACAAAAGCATGCAACCATATTTTCGATATGTGAAGCCAAATTCCTGAATTTTAATAGTAAGTACATGCTTGTGGTTACTCTCCGATGTATCATATTTCACATTCTTGTTCTACAATAAAGAGAGTTCTTTATGAAAAAGTAAAGTGTAGTCTGTCATGGTTTATAAGATACAATCAATGGAGAAATCAGTGCACCAAACCACTGGCTACAGTGTCAAAACACAGGTGGGCTCCAATTTCATAGTGTGTAAGTGAGGGCACTGTAAGTGTTTCTTTGCTGAAGCAAAGACCCTGTATGATATCCTCACCAATGAAGTACTTCTGCGTGCTGCAAGCTTCACATCCTCCATGGTGATGGTGGTTCGTTTGGCATGCCTGATTTCAAACACACACAGAATACTTGTACAGAACTTTACTACAGAACTTTAAACGGCCATCATGAACTCTACTCTGAACTGAAATGAACCATAACCATAGTTTGTAACATCACAGATTACACGATTATAGACATATTTTTTTATTTTATTTTTTATTTAACCAGGTAAAGTCTTGTTTAGATTAATATCTCTTACAACAGAGACATGGCCAAGAAGGCAACATAAAAAACACATATCACAAAGACAATATAAAAACATCAACCCCTCCATAACCAAATTAAAAACAGAGCACTGGAATTATACAGTTTAAATGACAAAATTAGGTATGCAGCAATTACAGACAGCGCTACTTTCTAAGATCTTTATGACTGAAACAAATTCACTGTACAAAATTAGCTCTGGCAATTTCAAGACATACATTTTAATTACAGGTCCCCTTCCATTGTGTCACCACACCCATATTTTATTGGCTTAACACTGTACTGTCCATGCATGCTAAGAAGAGTGGGAGTCAACTAGCCAATGGGGGTAAAAGCAAACATAACCAAGATTTGTATGGATGAAATGATCACTACTACAATTACTCAGACAGGGAGAGCCAGGAATAAGGTCTTTTGTATTTATTGTAGGAAGAATGAATTTCTGTAAATATGTATTTCAGTCTATAAAGCAGAGATTCAGGTGTTAACAATGTAAAAGTTGATTTACCTTGCAAAGGCCTCCAGGTCTTTGGCAAAAGTATCTGAAATGGAGGACGACACGTAATGCAAAACTGACTGATGTATAATTACACCCAGCATACTGTAGTAAGTCCATGACACATCCTGGTTTGGTGCACATGCAGCTCAGTCACATCACTTTCATTTATTTACATGCATGAGAAAGCACACACTGAGTGCTGAGTGCCTTCTCCAAGACAGTCTTAAAACCTGCGGTCAGACAGCTGGCTGCCAGTGGCTTTATCTCTTTATCAAAGGCGTGAGAGCACCAAAAAAAGCTTGAGACTCCCACATTTTGAGAGCGTTTCTACTACAGTTACAGCCTTTCAAAGCGAATCTACATGGAGGTTACCGTACTTACCACATTGCCTGAAAGTAGTTTCAGCAATTGCGGCGATAGCCATCTTACTGAACTCCTTCTGACAATCCCGTCCAATTTCTTGACAAAACCTGCCCACAGTGAAGTGTACTGCAGCCTTTAGCCTCTAGATAAAAGATTAAACGACACCATGAAAATACCTCCAATTAATACTGTTACACAAAATGTATGACAGCCTGACAAGGTAATGACATAACGTTGGGTCCAACTGAAGATTTCTCCAATAAATCGTTCGCTTTAGGTTACAGCTTAAGACGAATAGCCAGGTAACGTTATCTAAATAACACGATTAAGCAAGTAGGTATAATCTGTTACGACAGTTACATGATTATTACAGATAGCCATGACAGCTATGAAACAAAATGCTATTTGACAAAGCTGCAAGAACCTATTCAAAATAAATGACTACCTGGTGATGTAAAAATTCATCATCCATTTCTTTCAGTTTAGTGCAGGTATTCCTCAATCGCTGTAGTAAAGAAGGAACTGAAGAGCTCTGTGAAATTAAGTAAAATAACCACACAATATGACTAAGAAAGTTCTCCTGAATGCTAAATACACTCACTAATGATACATAACTAGCCAACGCTCAGACAAGTCTCAACGTTGTCAAGTTTGTTTTCTTATTTCGCGGTCTTGGGGAAGACCATCGATAGCCTAAAGTAAATGTAGATACAAAAATTTAATCGTCCGAGTAAGTAACAGCGCCGTTTAGCGGAACGCCACATAGATCTGGAGTGGGGAAGAAGGCATCGGCCTTCTTAGCAAAAATGGTGAACTTCAAACCAACAAGTCCAATTTGTTTTAAGTGAGGGAAGGATATTAAGAAAACAAAGAATAATAATGTGCTGCAAGGTTAATACCGACGTTGTGCAAGAATCGATGGAAGGCACAAATAGTCCGGTTTCGGATGTGTTGTTTAGGATGACTTACTTCTTTCTGATCACAAGATTTAGTTTTTTTTGCTCTGATATGTATTACACATATTTCCATAAGTGAAATTACATAGATATGCCATAAATCTATATACAACTCCAAAATTGTCATTATAGGCATATATTTTATGTATTTTATTTTATCAACAGGAACCAATGTGCTATAGACGGAGGAAGCTTGACATAAGACAACATACTGAATGTCTTACATTGAATCATAGGAAGTAATATGACTTTAAGCAGATTGAAAGCCCTAAAATAGGTCGTTATTTCTCCTGCACCAGCGGTTCACTCTGCAGACAAGAGGCGAGCACTGTCTAGTTAGTAACCTGGACATGGAGATGGTTGTTTGTACATAATAACATGGAACAAAGGCCGTAAAGTAAAACATCACCTGTTTCCTTAGTTTTTTTGTTATATGCATTCAAAAACTGAAAAAATGGGAACCCTTAAAATTTGTGATTTTAAAAACGATAAAACATTTAGATCTTTCTGCTTTAAAATGTCAAACAACCAGGACCATTTACAATTAGGATAGAATACGTCATCAGAAGTATTTCCTTGGGATTGTAAAATAATTTAGTAATTAAAAATACTTACATCTTCGCAGGGCCGGAAGTGGTTTCACACAGTTACTCATAATATCTGGTAATTTAAATGTCATGCTCATGATGCACACCGAATGTATGTACCAAATGTGGTACCAGATGTACCAAATGGTTTTTAAATTTTAATTGTCTTAAAAAGTTACTTGTCAAAAAATTGATTGTCGTTGAAATTTTCAACTATGTAAATCAATAACAACTTGTCAATATTTTACTTGATTATCTGTAAGAATTGTCGAGTGGTGTCATATAATATTGATAGTTTTTTTTATCTCATCTTACAAAAATGAAAGTTTCTACCCCTCTTTGTGGGGTAGAAATGGTTTTGACCAATTAGCGTTTCCCGGGCAGCATTGGTGGTTCAGTGGTAGAATTCTCGCCTGCCACGCGGGAGGCCCGGGTTCGATTCCCGGCCAATGCATAACCTTTATTTTTGTCTCGTTCACGTGTTGATGCCAGGAAGACCCAGCATAAAGAAAAAATATATTAAAAAATACAGTAAAAATTGTATATAAATACAATAAAAATAGTATTTTTTCAGAGTTTAAGCAAGATAATACACTGGATTTGACGCCAGGACATTGTGCTGTTTGCCCTTTGACTGCCACAGAGCTTGGCTGAGCATCGTCTGTCCAGGAGGAAGCTGACTGACCCTTATCGATTATCAAAATACAACATCGAACATTGTCTGCTCAACTATATGGCAATACAGGTATGCGTCGATTAATGTCCACGATACGTTCTGTGAAACAGGACGCTGTGCGAACACCATATTATCGTGTACACTTGGCAGAGCTATATCGAATCGTGTAGTGTACCTGTATTGACTAAATGGCCAAAATACTGTACACATACAGTACTGTATTTCAGCGGTGCGTACCTTACTAGATGTAGGCTACTGTAAAACATGATCGTCTATAATTCCTGAACATAAGTACTTTCGAACATTGAATAATGAATCAACAATTAATAAAAAGACTGCACCAAAAACATCTATTATCTCACTCAGTTAATCTTCTGAACTAGAGCTAGCTAATGTAATATCACCTACCGGCAAGTAAATTACCTCTGAAATATTACTAAACATAAATATTAGGGTTTGATAGCCAGCTCTGTTTCATTCACTTGTAAGAGTTGAGGCAAACAATGTATAAACTCGCGGATCTTGGAAAAACAGTATCAGTGCTAACAGAAATTAAATTAAGTGTTAAATTAACAGTTAATGATACTATTTCCCTACAGAAACGGCATTCGGGTCCCATGGTGTAATGGTTAGCACTCTGGACTTTGAATCCAGCGATCCGAGTTCAAATCTCGGTGGGACCTCTTCCTTTTGCAGTGAGACGGCTTTCTAAATTTCTAAGCGTGATGTGAGAAAGTATGTAAACATACTCAAATACATAGTACATAGCAAAAAATCATAGTGAAAGGGACATACTTAAAAATTAAGAAATAAAGCTTTAAGGACCAAAAGGGAGGACATGGGACTAGATTAGGCCACGGTACAATAACCTATTGAGAAAGGAAGTGCCACTAGAGAATTTGGTAAGGACCAACCATTACCAAAAATGGTGTGAGCAACCCTACCACAAATGAGATAACGATAAGTGCCATACATACTTCAGCAGAACTACCAACTAATTTGTTGCTACAGGATATGAGGTATAGGGAGAGTTTTCCCTATACCTCATATAGGGAGAGGCACATTTTCGCTCTATGTACACTAACACAGCTAGCTCGTAGCCCAGACGCCTAACCTATTCATTATGATCACTGATGATTATTTTCATTATTTAGCGAATCACGATATCTTCTCAATAACCTCTATAATAATTCCTCCATCTCAATGCGCCCAATGGTGATCCTCTCCCCGCCCCGCCTACAGACGCACATCAGCAAACAGCTGGCTGTCACATTGACCCTGACTGCCAGCTCAGCTATATCCCACGTAAGGCAGATAACCCTGAAATAACACTACAAATATTGCTGAGAAAATCTGTTTTAAAACAGCTATATTTTATCATTTTAAAGCACGTTGGATGATAGTATAAATGTAGCACCAGTCCCTAACTGGTCACATTGCTTGTGTAGCCAAAGGTAAACAAACCACATTTCTGGATAACGCTGAAAACTGCTTTCTACTCATTGGTTAGTTCCAAAGACCAGCACCAACCCAAGAATGCTCTGATTGGTTCTCTTTTCATGCAACGCCCTCCCCTCTGCATTTGCGACTTCTGCCGTATTAAGTTTGCGCGACACCAGCAGGGGAGCATTTTGGAAAGCATGGGGAAATCCAGTGCGTTGTAGAAGTTTTTACATTTGGTATAATTTTCGTTCAAAGGTGATGTTAAAAACACAATCTGCTATTGTTACTGAAAATCGATTTTTGTGCTTGCTCTTACAGGACAAAATAAAGCTAAACAGCATCAGTTTCGTCGGAAAAATAAGGTAAGCCTTGCCAAGCATGTTAAAATTTACTAGCATTAGCTAGCTGAACTAGCTATGTTATTGGTAATTCCCAACACGTTTATTTATATTGAGTCTTGACATCATATTACGCGAAGAAGCTTGCCTTCCCTTAGTACGAATTTTTCAAATGTATCAAGACTACATGACATTTGTCTGCTGGTCAACGCGAAAACTGGTATACTTTTCTGAATAACTGAATTTGTCTTCTGTGTTATTATCCAGTCTTATTTATTTCGTGACATTATGTAACTTTTCCGTGAGCATACATATTGAAAACTGAAATTCCGTTTATTGCATTTGTAAGTGAAAGAGGGGGAACGCCAAGTTCATACAGTTTAAATGTCCTGTACTTACAATTAACCACATTAAGCGGTAATAAGAATTAAATATGATTAGTCGAAAGACAAGTTTATATTCTGTTACAGACGAAGCATCACTAGCTCAGTGAAGTCGTTTTTGTCAAGTATAATAATATGAGAAAAATAATCCAATCATGCTTCACTGTAAACGCTTATAGAGGCTGCGTCCAACCCTTCACGCAAGCAACATTTTCATTGGTTTTAAACGTAAACTCAGATCAGAGTCTTCTGCTTGGTAAAGTGCTCCACGAAAGAGATGGCGACTTACCTGCAGTATTTTAAATAATGTGGGTACATCACAAATTCAAAGCACATTAGTAACTGCAAATCCTCCAGTGTGCAAATCCATCAGAAGGGAGTCATTACAGGTTTCATTTCGGATCTCCTGTCTGGATTTTGATTGCTGCGCACCAGTTTAAAATACATATGAAAGTACTAACTTTTATTTGATGACTGAGTGATTTGTCAGATTTTATCCCATTCTGGTGACACGCATTTTTTGACTCTCTGCCCTGCATTGGTACAGTTTAGGGGTTTAAATGTCTTAATCTATCAGTTTTGTACATGCAGATGAAACAGAAATGCTATTTGGAGCAGGAAAATGAATTTCAGTGTGAAGACAAAGGAGCTGGTAGTAGGAATCCATACGCATGAAGGGCCTGAAGGAGGCAAAATACAGAAAAACAGAGGCTTGTTGCACACAGTTCTTGAAAGGACAGATCAGAATCCACAAAAAATGTAATGTCCTTTAGATATACACACTGCATTCCAACCACCAGGAGGAAACAAAGGTTTCAGCAACAAAATGGATAATTTCTGGGAAAGCACCCCTACAATATACGAACAGCAGATTTCAGTGCACTTTTTATCGTGTGTACGACTAGACAGACACACAGAAGGCTGCCATGTTGAATAGCTTGAACCAAGCTGATAAGCCACCCCATAACCAGTTCCCACCTGAAAACACTCACGTTTTCCTTTTGCTTTGGTTTTTTAATCACGTCTATAGTGTATATCTCTATTACATTTTAGCAAGTTAACACAGTCTGTGTTTAGGGGACTTGACTGTACAGTGTAGACGCATGCTCTCATTGTAATGGATGGATTGTATTTCGCTGCCGTTTACAGGGTAATGATGGGCGGGCACAGAAAGAGACACAGGAAGGAGGGATGAAGACAGGACACGCCCACCTCTTTAAGGATAACAGTCAGAGAGAGGCGGAGCTGAGGAAACAAAGGGTGAGAACTTTTGGGTGGCACTCTCGCTTTCCTGAGATGTATGTTTAGAAGGGTATTTATTTTTGTAGGCAATAGTGCTCAATATCATGCATTTTTTTTTACATTTTTACTTGTATTCCACATGTGGTGTTTTGTTAAGTGTGTTAAATTCATGTATGTTGTGATAAGTCATTTTGCAAGTTTTTTTGTGTTTAATATGTAATGTTTTGTAGTTTACATTGAATACTCTGGGCTTGTGTGCCATGATTTTGTGGTATATGTTGAGCATTCCTGTTTTGTACCTACAGCTTGAAAGCCTCCAGGAGAAGCAGAAGGCATCTCGGGAAAGAGAACTGTGGAGGAGACGGAGTTTAGAAACCTTCCAGAGAGACGCTCTGCAACGGCAGTGCGAGTTTGAGAAGAAGGTAAGAGGAGCCTGTTGAAGCACTGTCGTGATCGTCGCTTTTCATTTTTTCCAACTGCCAAAAGCGTTGCTAAAAGGGCTGCTAAAAAGAGTTCATGAACAGATGTTAAAAATGGAACTGGAACAGGTCATTTGAAGAAACTTATGGCACATAGGTAGTGATCATTTATACTGTGTCAGTGAAAATTGCAGTAAAGAAATGTCCGTAATTCAAGATGATACAAGTAGAGAGCTAATTGATACACACACACATTTTGCACTCTACAATAACAGGGAAGAATGTGCATATGTATTTATATGTAGGTAAGTACAAATGTTATAGTGTGAACATAAACACATTATGTATAGATATACATAATGATCTACCTGAATTGAAAATGATGGACTCTACTGCTGTGATACTCTCTTCATACATATGTTCTTTCCTTCTTGCAGGAAAACGACATGCAGAATTTGGAAAAACATGTTAACTTTGAAAACGAAAACTCCAGAAAGGCATACTACAGGGAATTTAAAAAGGTGTGTGGCTTTGTGAGGATAAAGCCTTGGGGAAGTGTGAGAGTGAAACACTATGAGATTATTTCTATACTTAAACATCTCTCAGCAGTCATGTTGTTAATCTGGTTTTGCATCCTTATGAATGCCAATCTTGGGTGTTGTTGGGTGGCTTCTGTCCTGTTAAGGCTCTGTTTCATCATGTGGATGGACCCCTATAGTTTGGTTTGTAATACAGACCATCTCTGTGCCTTCTGTGGCCAGCAGCTCTGTGGGGTGAAACGTGATAGGCTGAAGGATACACTTGGCAAGGGATGTCCATGTCTCATTGCTTTCCAGTGACCCCAACTGGTCAGTGTGGGTCAGGCACCCACATGCTATATGTGCAAAGTTACGCTTGTCCATGTCCGCCTCATGTCTGGGCAGATTCGACCTGCTGAATAAGTACTGAAAGTAGGAAGCTGAAATCCCAGACGCGAGCGTCTGCATATCTGTACTGTCCTGAATTGACAGTAGAGGTATAGCAATGAGGATGACTTGTAAAAATGAGTGCATCCAAAAATGACAAGAAAAGCTGGCACAGGTGGTTATAAAGGGTGACAGAACCAATAAACTTAATACTTTTTCATCATTGCTATAGGACAGTATGTGGCACTACTGTTATGTCTGTTAATTGCTGACTTGTTTTGGTTGTATACTTGCTTTGACTGCTTAGTACCCGGCACGTTGTCCCTTCTCAACCATAAATCCATATTTAAACTGATTTATTTTCAGCAGTCTATGCCAGCTAAGATAAACACTGTGAACTATACCAGACGGAAGTGCTTCAGTTGAGACCAGCAGAGGGAGGAAGCTTACCACTTTCACAAGACTACTTTATCGTATGAATTTTGAACTTTAAGGGCTCTCTTCAAATATTCAGGCTAGTTTCAGAATGAACTATGACAGTGTCAGCATCCTGTGGTCGATTGCTATGGAGCTGCTGTCATTGTGGTGACTGTGCTGTGTTGAAAGTGCTGAAATCAGTGCTGTTTTGACCAGGTGATCGAGAGAGCAGACGTGATTCTGGAGGTTCTGGATGCACGTGACCCGCTGGGATGTCGATGTCCGCAAGTGGAGCAGGCGGTGGTCCAGAGCGGCACCAATAAGAAAATCGTACTGGTGCTTAACAAGATCGGTGAGTCTGAGAGACACCAGGCAGAGATGGACAGAACTTTTGAGGCAACATTAATAGCTGTGCTTTTTGGATAAATTTAGTCGTAAATAGATTAAGGATCTTATGGTGATTTTGGAATGATGGAATGAAGAATGCTGTGAAGTGACTGAGTTTGACTTTGAGCTTGGCTTGTATCTCTTATCTCCACATCTGATGTAGCTTAGAGAATGTGACCAGAATTTTACATTTTAGAGATTCAGTACATCAGTGCTCTATATTAGATATATTCTTGTTTTTTCTGTTCCCACTCTTCTGGCCCTCTGAAGATCTGGTCTCTAAGGAGATAGTGGAGAAGTGGATAAAGTACCTTCGTAATGAGTTTCCTACCGTGGCTTTCAAAGCGTCCACTCAACAGCAGAACAGAAACTTGGTAAGGAACACCACACAGGCGTGAAATAAACCTGCGCAACACTGTGTCACACACGTGCCCAACAGTATGTTATACATCTACCCAGCACTGTCTTACACCTACCCAACATTGTCAAGTCTCTACCCAGCACTGTCTCGCATGTACCCCATGCTGTCACACACCTACCTCTGTCTCTCACCTGTCCCTCGGTGTCATTTTTTGCCTCAGTGTTTGAGCCACTGTACCTGAGTGTCTCGTAGATGGAATGCTGATCTATGATTAGCTTTCATCATCCATATACTAACTGATCCCAGATCAGCACTACTACTACAAAATGTTTGACAATATGGGCCCTGATGTATGACAGGCCCACCTTTCAGAGCAAACTTGTTTCCTCTCACAATGGTTTGATGTGATTATTTATCCATAAACTAGATTTGCTTGTAAAGTAGCAACATACATTACAGTCATCTAGCTGATGCTTTTATCCATAGCGAATTACAGTTGATTAGGCTAACTGAGGGCCAATCCCCCCTGGGAGCAATGTGGGGTTAGGGGCCTTGCTCAAGGGCCCAACAGCAATGGTGTTCTTGCTGTGGCTGGAACTGCCAACCTCAGGGGTCCCAGTCATGTACCTTAGCCGCTAGACTATAGGCTGCCCCAAACTACAAGGACGCCAAGAGGAGAAGAGAGGTCCATATCTGTTGTCATTGCCTGCATTTTCGCATTTTCCATCTTCTTTAGCAAATAATTTGCCACTTAAATACAATCTTCCTGTTGAACGTCTTATGTATTGTATATGTAGAGTATGATCCATGGTAATCATTTTATAAGGGCACTTTGAAAAGAATTTGGTTAACTTGAATAAGGGTTCTGAGTAGTTGTATTAATTTCTATTAGCTGTATAAGCAGCAACTGCAATGAAGACAAAAGGATTCTGTCTCACTGGAGGGTGATAATCCATTCTTAATGTGGTTTCATGGCATTAGCATTAGCATATAGCAATAGTCAGTCCAGCTCCATCAGCGAGAACCCACAGATAATGTGAGTGAGTATCTCTTCCGCCACAGAAACGCAGCAATGTGCCGGTGACCCAGGCCACCTCTGAGCTCCTAGCGAGCAGCGCGTGTGTCGGGGCCGAGCTCCTCATGAAGCTGCTGGGAAACTACTGCCGCAACCTGGACATCAAAACCACCATCACTGTGGGCGTGGTGGGTGAGTACAACATGGTTCTCTGTCTTGAAACAGCGCCCTGGATATCAATATTCTAATTAGAATATAAGCACAGCATAGTGATTCCATGTCAAAGGAACCAATGTTTGGAACCACACCTTCTCAGAGTTTGCCGATATTTGAGTCAGTGGATGGCCCTGGTATACAAATGTAGCGAGCAAATTGGTTTTAGTCAACTCAATATTAAGATACCAAAATCACTTGGTTCCCAAAATTTTTTTATTACAAGGCCCCCACAGTGACCCAAATATGAGCAAAATCCAAGAGGATGTGGTAGGGAACTATTCTAGACATTGGTTGATTTGACATGGAATGACCCAGCAGAGAGGGTCATTTATGTTTTGATGTTTCTTTTTATGATTTGCCTTATTATAATAAGCCTGTCTCTCCCAGGCTTCCCGAACGTGGGGAAGAGCAGTTTGATTAACAGTCTGAAACGGGCACGCGCCTGCAATGTAGGAGCCACACCCGGCGTCACCAGGTGAGTGCTTTCACCTGTTGCTACTCTTTTACCTGTAACAGTAACAAGGGTGATTAAACCTGTTTTAAGGTTCTAAAAGGTGTTGGACCGAATTCTAGACTAGTGCTACATCACAACAGGTCCTGAGGGCCACAGTGTATGCAGGTTTTTACACCAGCCACACACTACAGCACATGATTTCACCAATACTCCGACCAGTTAGCCAAATCAGATGCTATAGCGTGTGGCTGGAGCAAATACCTGTATACACTGCAGCCCTCAGGACAGGCAACTTAGAACAAACCTCATCAATCTATGTAATTTTGCAGTTCGTTAGTGGCAGCGTACAAACATGCATGTTGTTGTTGCTATAGGCACCTTCAGGAGGTGCACCTGGATAAGCATATCAAGCTTCTGGACTGCCCAGGCATCGTCATGGCGACGTCGACGTCCGACGCGGGGATGATCCTGCGGAACTGCATGAAGATCGAGCAGCTGGTGGACCCCGTGGAGCCGGTGGCGGCCATCTTGCGGCGCTGCAATAAGCACGAGGTGTGTAAAGTTACATACTTTAGGTGTGTCGCAGGCTCAAATGTCTGTGGTGCGTAGGAGGAGAGTAATGGTGTATCGTCCATGTTTTTTTTTTTTATCCTGGTTTTTGGTAGTGGTTTGGTTTGATCCTGAGTTCAGATCAAATTAGCGCTTGAAGAACCAAATCGTTCAAAAACTAGATTTAAAAACTACTTGGCGAAATGTGTGAGTAAAAGCAACAGATTCACGAACCAATGGTAGTACCACCCTGAGCCCCCCTTCATGTCATGAAGTTGAGTGCGGTACATGGTGAGCACACTGTGATGCTGCTGGAAGTGAATTATAAGCAAGCCACGGTTTAATTTGAAGAAATTTGATTATGTATGTCTGTGGGGATATGTCGTCATGCCGAATTAGGTTGATTTTGGTAACATGGTACAAATTCAGTGCTGGTTTTGCGATGCTATATTATAAAGCTTTGAAATGTAATATTGTTGTCATTCTTTGCATATTCGCATGATTTGGATGATTAGCTTGATTAAAATCGGTTTGGACTGAAAAACACACTCTGACACTGTCTTTCAGATCATGCAGCATTATGGTGTCCCAGACTTCCATACGCCTCTGGAGTTCCTGGCCTTGTTGGCACGGCAACAGGGCAAGCTAAGAAAGGGTGGGCTGCCAGACCATGACAAAGCTGCTAAGAGTGTCCTACAGGACTGGACTGGGTGAGTTCGCATGGCTGGGCTGGGTGAGAGTGAGTGGGTGTGGCATGACTAGGTCAGTAGGTGTGGCTGGGCTGGGTGAGTGTGAGTGAGTGTGGCTTGACTGTGAGTGGGCATGGCTTGACTAGGTGTGTGGGTGTGGCTTGACTAGGTCAGTGGGTGTGGCTGGGCTGGGTGGGTGTGAGTGGGTGTGGCTTGACTCGGTAAGTGGGCAGGCTTGACCCGGTGAGTGAGCATGGCTGGGCTGGGTGAATGTGAGTGGGTGTCAATTGGTGAGTGTGAGTGGGTGTGGCTTGACCAGGTGAATAGGTGACTGATATCCCCGCGTGTTCTTCAGCTTGCGTCATTCTCACGGTTTGTCACATCTGATACACTCCTCTCGCTCGGAGCGCAGCAGTGGCTATCAGTGATTCTGTCCATTGTCATTCCTCCCTCTCTCTCCCTGTCCCACCCTCACTCTTCCTCTTCCTCCTGCTCTCTCAGATTTGAGCATCCGCTAAATGCTTAAATGTACATATATCCCCCTCTCTCTCCCTCCCTCTCTCAGGGGCAGGATCAGTTACTTCACACACCCTCCGGAGACGCACACTCTGCCCACGCACGTGAGTGCGGAGATCGTGGCAGAGATGGGCAAGGCCTTCGACTGGGAGGAGCTGGAGAAGGGGAACCAGGAGGCACTAGCTGGTATGCTGCGACCTCAGCACAGTAACACACACAAACCAATACTTACACTGAGATAAGCACAGACTGACATACATACAGGTGACCTGGTAATTTATATCAGACCCAAACTAGTGACGTTTTGTGGAGAGGTGTTGATTGGTCATGTACTAATTACCATAATTAATTAGGGTTCAAAAAATGAGGGAGGTGTATTAATGACACATACTTTAGCTGTGTTATATTGTCAAACGTCTGTGTTGTATACATGATCCACCTTTTTTGCTTAATCTTGGATTTAGTGAGCTGAATGAAGTAGAGTTAGAGAAATGAGCAAGCTGCTTTCTTTAGATGGCTGAGTGATACTGAACTGGGTGATAGTGCACTAAGGACCGTTGTGTTTTGTGTGCCTCCCCTTTGCAGAGGCGGGCTGTACGGTTCAGACGGGACTGTGCGTGACGAGCTCCGGGATGACGCAGGGTGGGGCGCTCTGTGATCTGGAGATGGAGGGCGAGGCCGAGGCCGAGGCCGAGGCCGAGGTCGCCCTGCAGCCGGAGGACACCGCAGATTCCATGGAGCTGGAGGAGGACGCTGAGGTACACATGGGCCTACAGGGGGTTCCCCGTAGGACAAACAAGCCATTTGCCATAGTCCCCATCTTCTAGGTCTAACCTAGTAACTCAGCTGAGGTTTACTGTTGTCTGGATATCAGATTAACCTGAACGTGTAGTGTGCAAACGATCAAAATCTTACAGCAGCCAATAGGTATTTAATCTATTAAATTTCCTCATCTATTGAATGGGGAACATGTGAACGTACAAATGAATTGGACACAGAGGAAAGGATAATGGAAGGGATTATTTTAATTACTGTGAACCGGATGTTAAGATCCACGAGGGTAATCTCGTCAGTCATGCCAAACAGACAGGCATTCACTTCATACCGCCAAGGAAAGACGTTTAATGTACTGAACACAGAAATGTGTAAAGCCACCATGTTAAGGAGGCCAGTGGTGTGACATTGTGTGACAAACAAAAAACAAAGAGAATCCAACTGGAAAGTGAAGAGCTATTTTGTTTTATTGTTTGTATTATTTTGAGTGCACCTCTTCCAACGGGCACATTATCACCCAGGGCTTGGATTACGTAAAGCATTTAGTACCTGTTTCACGGGTGCAACAAGAGAGCTTGTGATTGGCTGAGGTAGTTCATTTGCTCCAGTCACAAATCTTGTCACTGAAATTGCATGTGCAAAAATTTTTAATGTGCTGAAGGCTTTGATAAATCTGGCACCTTGTGCGGTCTGTAGTGTGGTTATTCCGGGGACTTATCGACTCATTCTTTTTCTATGTGTGACCTCATGTAATTTTCTTTTGTCCTTATCTCTCTCTCCTTTCATTTTTACAAGTTTGGGCCGATGACGGTAGAGATTCGAGCGTTGCAAGCCAAGTCGAAGGGGGTGGAAGAGTCACAGTCTGCCCGGGCCCCCAATTTACAAGACATCCTCCACGTGGACCCCCTCCAACAAGGACACGCCCTCCTGGCAGCCAGCAAAAAGAGGAAGAAACAGCAGAAAAGAGCAGGTACGTTCCCAGCAAATTATAACACAGTCAGGGCCCGAACCAGGATTAAAAAATACTGAGTCATGAGTCTAAGGAAAAGACCTCATCATTTAGCTAGCTAGCAACTACAGTGGATTATACTAACATAAATGGAATGCTAACAAATACAATGTAATGAAGCCTAATGTTATATGGTGTATGCGCCATCTACAAGAAAAACAGCAAGTAGGCAGTGAGTGAGTATTGTGATATGCTGTCAGTAGAGTGACAACTGTCCTCTATATTTCTTAATTCACCACTTTTAAAGAAAACTTTTCAAAGACAAAACACATGGAAGTACCGAGGGTGTGACCTCTGTGTCCTCGATTGTAGTTACATCCATGAAGACAAACTGTGCCGATTCTCGTCAGATTATTTGCGCAGACGGATATTACTTTCTGTGATGTGACTCTGCAAAAATGGCTCCTTGTCAAGGAAATATCACTTTTAAGGCCCAATATCGTCAAAATAAAAAGTGAAAAGTTCAAATAAATAGTTTAAACAAGATAATTGCACACATAATATCTCTTATAATGGTAACGTTAGCAGAACTAGCCTCACTGTGTTTTACGGATTCACCGCACTGCACTGGGTGGTGTTGTTTGAGGTGGTGCCATAAATTTGTGATACTGCTACCTGTTGTTGCAATCTTTTTTTTTTTTTAGCATAATTTACAGAAGAGTGTGCTCTTTTGCATGGATTCCCTCCTGAATCCAAACCACTTCCATACAACAGACACGTGAACGTTCTTTTTCGGAATAAGGTCTTCAGCGCTAGCAGCCTGCTCTTCGCAGTTCTCTTCCACTTTAAACTAGCAGGACACCTCACACCACAATGATTGGGTGTGGTAAAAGTAGTGTGAGCGTGTGAGAGTTTCTGAGAGAGAGCACGCACAAGTGAGAAGAGTTTGTGCCTGTTAAATGCCGTGGATTTTTAAAACAAACACGCAACTGATTACACTGCGAATTAACACCCTAATACAATATTACGATATGTCAATTTCTTGTATCTTGTTTAAAAAACTATCAAGTATATTGCACATAGCCGATATATCGCCAAGCCCTAGACTCAGGCAGAAAAATGAAGCAGTGAATGAAGCTTGAATAAAAACTGATTTTGTCTTTTTGAGTAAAATGAATATACTGTGACAGGTTAATTTTAAAGTGGCAAGCAAATGGCTTTAAACTTACTCTAATGCTTTTAGGTTGAGTTTATTTAAGAGGTTCATTGTCAAGTTTCATTTATTGTAAGTCCAGGAATGTATTTGGTTTTCAATTTTTTAAAAGCAGTGAAAAAAATATTATAGCCTAAGAAAGGTTTAAAAAATGTTGACTTTGCTTTTTCTGTGTAAACACTGTTGATGGAACTGTGATATTTTGAATTACAGGTTATGAATTATGAATTACAGGCTACATTGTGTCTTCACCGTTGCAGATTGTGAAAATGAATCAACACTGAATTGTCATTCTAAGTCCAGAAATTTCTCATAAAAATGTGCAAGTACCTGTTTAGTGCGTGGTTTTAATTGTTGACATAAATATGTGGTTACCTTATGTTTGCATCCTTTATTATGAAGTATACTGAGAACTGTTGAGAATTTTTTATTCATGTGACATTAACTTAAGCGGTCAGGAACACTAATGTCTGTCTCCTGCCACTTCTCCCTAGACAAAATCGCGACGAAGCTCTCAGACACATTGACGTCTGCAATGGACTTCTCTTTTTTGGACAGCTGATGGATGCCTGTACTTCCAGGTTTACATTTTCATGTTAAAATGAACTGGCAAAATCACTGTAAGAAATAAAAGTCTCTATTTATGAATGAGTCTCTCTATTTATTCTTTGTTATATACTCACAGTAAATTAACCCATTTGGGTTATTTTAAAATATTTATGCCTAATAAACAGGCACACTGTATGATGGTGTCTGTACACAACATAAGTAGTTAGGCTGTGAACCATTTGAAAATTTGTACAAATCAACAGGAAATATAGAAGTAGGAAATCTAGAGTAAAATAATGTCTGTATTAATTACAGGGATACAATATTTAAAAATAGTTTACTTTGAGAACTGCTTTTGACCAAAAAATTACAGGTCTCCATAGCATGTAGTGAAATGGGGCCATGTGAAATCTATTTGGTGGACTATTCAAGCCAACAAAATAGTGTGTGCATCAGGTCAAAAGACATTTCTCAAAGTAAGAAAAGCATCAGCAGTTTTTTTTCATTTTTTCAGATGGGCCTGGGGTTTTTTTTTAAGAAAGACAGTGCAGTGTGATTACAGTCTATTTAAACCCTATGAAACTTCTGTGAAAGACCACAAGTCTCCTCTCGTGCTACATCGCTGCCTACTTCCTAGCACGTAATTGTGGAGATGCAACTCATACTCATGACAGCAACACGTGTCCAGTCACTGCACTATAAGCTAAAAACAATAAATACAGAACATAGCGTTTTGTGAAACAGAAAGCTTGCCCAGGTACAAGAGGCTGGTTTTTGGTATTGGGACTAGCACAAGCAAATTAGGCCTGATAAAAACCTATTTCACACTGTTTCTAATCAAGAATTACATGTATGCATGTTTGTGGTACTCCAAAATACAAAAAAAAAATGCCTGCACTGGTTTCTTGTGCGGTCAACATGGAGCCGTTTGAGGTAACTTTACTCTCTGTTTCAGTCTTTCTCTGGTCCTCAGGAGTGGGTGGACAGCGAGGGATGGAGAGGGGGCAAGTCTGTTTTGGTATATACTCAGTAGCACCTCCCACCTAGTCTTGCAAACCACACCCAGCAAGGTAGCTTGACTGCAATTTGACAGTGCAAATAGATGAGTCAAAGAGACATAACTATTGAGACAGTGAAATTTTTAGAGATTTAATGTCTCAGTACTCTGTCTCATACACATACCCAATTCATGAAGTCTTCTAATTCCAACCATAGTCTTTGTGGAATGCCTTTGTATGCCTATTTGCATTGACAGAATGCAATATGTTAAGGTAAGGTTTTACTGACAGCTCCCTTCCACTGTCAAAGATAGAGGATTGAAGAATTATTACAGGGCTAGCACCAAAACTGAGTGCAGGATCAAGACCATAAGGCCAGAGATGCATCATGGGAGGTGTAGTCTGTTGATAAGGGGGAAGTCTGAGCTGTGAACTAGAAGGAAACCACACATATACCACATAACAACAAAGGGCAACAAAGTTGAAAATGTGTGTCCTTCGTGCTGAACAATAGACAATGTCAGGAAAAAAAAAAAAGCAAAACTCTTGTGTAACCACTTTATTTTGTTCGAAAAAAAAAACATCCTTCTGCAGTTCTGTGTGAAACAATCTGAGGCAGACATTTTTGAAATAAAAATTACACAGTCAAAACAAGTAAGCCTTTTAATCACCCATGGAATGTTCAACACATTTCTCAATGGTTCAATATTCTACAATAACACACCATAAAATCATTTCGTGAAACTAGTCAATTTCAATAGGTCTTGTCGTGAGCGGATGGTGGTACCCACTACAGTCTCTTTCATAAAGCCAGTTCACCTTCAGCATGTGCTCCAGTCTTCTGTGCAGATGTCAGGTTCATTGTGTCGTCCTTATAAATGCACATCCGTTACCTGTCATATTCACAGCTCAGGTGTGTCACCTTCTTAATCCGGCACCATGCTATATGCTATACCCATGGACCGAATGCTGGGCATAACTACATTGCGCTTGGAAAATTTGCCTCCATTTTGTGACAGGCAGTGATACTCTCCGTGGCTCTAGAAAGCCTGAACACAGGAAAAGTGATGAAAACAGTTAACAGCCCTGAACACAGGTCGAAGAACACTCGTCAAATACTATGCAGTGAGATGTCTCACTGTGTAGATTTTTTTTGTACAGAAAAAAAAAAAAATCATGTGACTATCACGTAACACCTGTGCACACGGACAATTTTAGCGTTGTCTATTCGGTCTGATGTTTAGGGGAGCACATGACTTATAACCTTAATACAAAACGTGGACTAAGGGGAACCTCATTTCTTAAATTTAGCGAAAGACATATGAGAGACTGTTGGTTAGCTGCTAAAGCATTGCTTTGAGCCACAAGCATAAAGATGAGTGCGTTCGGTAGCAGCTTGGTTTAAATACTCCATACAGCTATATATCACTGCCATATGTCAACGCTGTCTGAACCATCACCTGGATTAAATTTAAGAGCACACAGACTTATGGTTGCTTGTACGGCATTATTTTCAGGGTAACTGGCAGTATTCACTGCATCTCTTATCTATCAGTGAAAATATAATTTGTTATCTTGTGTTTTTAAGATTTTCCACTGACTGTTAACAGAAAGAATGGAAATTTTAATAACACTGTAGTAAAAATAGAATTATTTATTACTGACAATAAAACAATGAACTTAATAAATATCAATTAATCCTAAACTAGTTATTTGTTTATGCACCAGCTGACTGTTTCCTTATATGGATATTGACTTAGTTCAAGGAAAGAATTCAGATGGCCAATTTCACAGACAATACCAAATTAAGATTGGTTTGTTGCTAAATAATTGCAGCACATTACCTTGTGTGTACTATTGAGGTTATAGCAGTGTCAGATTTAAAATGGCAGCCTCGACATCCAGTCAGTGAAAATGGAGAACCCCATTTTCATGGTATTTGAGGAACAAAGTAGTACAGTGTTAGTAGAAATAGTCCTGTTGCTACTGTAGGGGGTGAAAAGGCAGGAAGTAAGACAATTCTTCTGACCACAGCATCATTGTGTCTGCAGTCAATTGGCACGTTTCATTACATACCTGGGAGCTTTCTTGCGCCATCCATGCTTGTTAAACAATGGATGAAAAGGTGAAGGCGTTCAACAACAGGCTTAAATGGTCCAGAAAAAAAATCTGAGATGTTACGAAAATAAATAAGATTAACAATCTTACAACAATCAACATAAAATACACAAGAAGCAGGGAATAAGCATCCCTTCCCATGATCCTTTATGTCCATGGAGCACTGAGCATGCCCAGTAATATGCTGGCAGGTTCCAGTGGGCGGGGGGTATTGTCTGTCAGGCCTACATAACCTAATATGAAGCAAACAAGAAGGCTTGGTGTACAACACACAGGAAGCCATACTGAAACTGCAATACTGAAACTCAGTAACACTATAATAGTATTTCACACTGAATAAAGCATCCATTTTAAATCCAAAGAAAGCACACCAGAGCCAGGACAAGTGGCACCGTTTAAAGGCTAAGATTGGTTGAAGTTGAAGTGATCCGGCTTACAGGTGAGGCATGGAGACTGCTCTATAACCAAGCAGACGGCCCCATGAAGTGAATGTATTTGCACTGCATTTTCTACACTTTTAAGCTTGAATGTCTTCATATGTTTAGGGAAGCGAAACTTAATGAGGCTGCTGATGGGAAAAAAAGCAACAAACATTGGTCCAGTATGGGGTGGGGGGGTGGGTGGTCTGGACTCTCCCTTCACCAGAGAAAACTCCAATTCCCATGAGTCAGTGTGCAAGCCAGCCAATCTCTTCCCCTCATCTTCCCCCCCTCCCAATTCCCCCCGACCTGACACGGCTCCCCGCCTCAGGCATTGATGGCTCTCCAGCGGTCGCTGTCGACACTATTGATGCTGCCAACAGCGTATGGCCCGGACACCACGTCGTCCAGGTAGGCGGCGGAGCCGTCGATTTGCGTGTTGGAGTAGGACCCCGGCTCCAGCTCCTTCCTGCCCACGCCGTAGGTGGGGGGCAGGTGAACATCACTGTCATCCGGCTCGTCGATCTGGGACTTGTAGGAGAAGAGGATTTTCGGCTCTGACCTGCAGATGGAGGCAAGTGTTATCACCAAGTCCTGTGGACATCCCATGTGTGTAGTCTGTCCCCAGGAGCCGGCGTAGTGTGTCGTGTGTAAGCTGACCTTGGATCAGCTGAGTGGAAATCGGCACCTGACTAAGGAAAATGCCAGACTGGCACATTCTCCCCAAAATTCACAAACTCACAATGTATGCTCACTCACCAGCATGTTCTCCTGTTCTCCTCTTACACATACATAATCTGTCCCCACACTGCACACATTTACCTGAACTCAAACACACGATCTCTGGGTCCCCACTTTTCACATACTCCCCTGAACTAACAAACACACACACACACACACACACACAGGTACTGTCCCAAAGGGCCCAGATCTACTTTATATGTTTGGTGTGGCCTTCCAGGTGAGCTCTGGTCAGACCACAAGTGGATCTCCGGCCCCAAACTGAGGATCAGGGCAAAGAATCATACGCGCTTCTGTAGGACATTTTCAGTGCCATTAAGTGGCATATGGCATTTTAATCGTTGTGTTTCCAGATTCTGGGAGTTTGGCTAGAATAAAAGTCAAGGCAATGGTAATAGAACACCTTCCAGAGCGTCACAAAGTAAACCCGACATCTGCAGACACATACCGAGTGACAGGTTTCATTTTTTACATACCCAAAGAAGCCTTTGAGGAATGTGATGTAGATCAGGGGTGCGAACACAGAGAAGTACAGGAATGTGGTTACGTCTACACAGCTGCAAAGAAACAGAATTCACAGGTCTATGAATCCATGAATAGTCTTTGAAATTTTCCCTAAATCAATTTACTGTTAATACTTTGGAATAAACAGCGGAAATACTTCAGCTCTTTAGACGCTGTAATATATATCTGACGCTGTAGCAGATTAGCGGCGGTTGAGATGAGGTTTCATGAGCCTTGTTCAGGCAGTACTACACGATTAAACTTGTTTTAACCAATAAAAATGTTTTCTTTCTAAGGCCAATGCAGTCATTCGTCCAAATCATGGAGTCACTGAGATCTCATGGTAGCCCCTCCCATTTTTGGTTCAATGAAACCCCTCACCTCACCTCCAATTACTACTGCAGATCCCTGAAAATTTTCAACAAAATACGATAGTAGCCAATATGAACAATAACAATAATATACCAATATAACTGGTGAAAACAGATGGAGGTAATTTTTTTCCAGGATTTGCACAGGGAGTTGTAATATTCCAGATAAAGTGTCTGACACAGCTCTGGTTGTAAGTTACTGCGGATAAGAATTCCAGCACAGATGGCTAAAGGTGAAGACTCACCAGAGACCCTCGATGATGCCAGCACAGAGGAGCGTGCTCCCCAGGCCCTGCACCAGGTTCAGCATGGACAAGATGGCGGCATACACGTAAAAACTCTTCTTGGCTGCGCAGTAAACGAATAGCCATGAGTTAGAGCATGCCAGAGTCACTTTCTACAGGCGCCTCAGGGGACATGTTTTTGCTTTGTGTGGGCCTTCTCTGTGCCCTTGATTTAATGTACTGGAGGGCACTATGAATGTATTTTTGGTTGCCAAAGTCACTTACATGGTAAGGATATCCTCTCCCTCACGGGAGTCTTGGGCAGGACCACTATCAGAGAATAAACCTGAAACACACACAGATATTACTGTTTCAGCTTCCATCTTCCCACATCATTTATTTAGCAAAACAATGAAATAAAGAAGGTTCTCATTGTTCAGGACCACAAAAAATGAATAGTTTTGATTTCAAGAAAAAGGAACACATGGGAAATTCCTATAAATTATTACTCTCTTACACCAATATGGCATATGATTAAGGCAAAAGAAATCTATATATCTTTTTTTACTTGACTCAGATATTAAAAATATACTGATAAGAATTCCCTAAGTTTAATAGTGTAATAGTGTAATATTATTTCTAGACTTTATGTACTCTATTGTTTACGGTACATTATTGGGAGTCCCAAGAAAATTCCACATACACTTGTTTGGGGTTTTTCCCAAGACCATACACCTGATTAGGAGAATGGCCACTTGTAACTGATTTGCTTGCAGTGCAATACTTACTGCCAATTTACACTGACTGGAAATGAGGCCATTTGTACGCATGAACAAGAAGTTGGACATATACATTTATAATTTTCCCCAGTTCAATTAATTTTTTTTTTTTTTTTTGATGATTTGCTGTGTTCCACACGGGTGTGATGGTAATAGAGATGGAGTAGATATTGCTTTGAAATATAACTCATATAATGTAGTTTTTGGCAGTAAAATTATAGGTAAGTACATAATAATTAGTTGCCTAAAATATACACTGCAAGTTAATTATTTGGCAGTTTCAAATATGGACACATGGGCTTACGCAATTAAGTAAGTCCAATTAACAATTAATTGATTTTTTTAAAAAAAGTTTTATGATAACAGATTTTTAATATTGACTTGCAATGCTCTGAACTGATATCTTGCCACCTGTGACTGGTAGAGGACACTCTGTCCCAACATGCAAGAAATACAAATTCTGTCATCGGAGTATCCCCTATATATTTTCTGAAATTGTCTCTGCATGTCCGGCAAGTCATGTCTGAAATGCCCCCCTTCCAATTTCCACTACCAGGTGGTAGGGATTGCAAAGGGGATGTTTGGTTCTTTTCTAAACACATTGGGGAAAGTTAGTTCCAGCCTGGCAGCATTTTGACATCAACAATATGGTACAATTTCGGAATTGTACCTTTGCAATTTTCACATTGGGGGTGCTTTCACATTGAAGCAATTTTTGCTGAGATACAATTTACTATGAGAGGTAGTGCAGTGTGAAGCTCTTTAGTCTCCTCCTCAGCTGTTTTTCCCAGCAGTGTTTGCTCATAACAGGAAAGAATGGTATTTTCCAGCACAAAGACTGCAGCCCTTCGGTATTTACCAGAAAGAAGAAACAGGAACTGGCCAGCCAGAAGTGGCGTCCCCCATGACCGTAGATGTTGAAGTCTTCCGCAGAGAGGTGCTCATCGGGGTACATGATCTCCAGAGTGCCCTGCAAAGAGACAGTGAAGTGTGCTCGCATTGCCAATAATGCAATATGCCAATACGACTGAATCGATATTGATTCACAGTACTCACACACAAAGTCTAATACAGCACCTAAAGCCCCACTGAATCGACACTGATTCACAGTACTCACACCCAAAGTCTAATACAGCACCTACAGCCCCACTGAATCGATACTGATTCATAGTACTCACATACGCAGTCTAATGAACTCACACAGCACATAAACCTACAGCCCCACTGGATCAACACTGATTCAAAGTACTCACACACAGCCTAATAAATTCACACTAAACAGAAATCCACAGCCCCACTGAATCAAAACTGATCCACAGTACAGGGGGCCCTCAACTTACGAACGAGTTCCGTTCCTACGACTTTTCGTAACCCGACTTTTGATGTAAGTCGGAATTTATACCTAAATTATACCTAAATTAACACCTTAAGTCACTCACACTGTACACACAACACATGAAGGACATATAAAATACAGTAATTAAATGAAACATTAATAAAAAAAAAACCGAACAATTTCTTATCTTTATTTCTGTGGTCATATTTACAAACCAAACTGCTGAGGTCGAAACTAGGTTTTTTAAGTAATTTATGGGTGTGCGTCGTAACCTCGAAAACGACATAACTCGAGACCGTCGTAACCCGAGGACCTCCTCTATTCACATATACAGTCTAATGTCCAATTTTATTCAATCGTTTAATTTGAACCACTCACAGGCCAAGTTATATTTCTACAAAACGTCTTAACAGCGATGATTTTCTTGTTTGCTTTCGTAAATACAGGGCCTTTATCAGAATTATCTAAGATGGTGGATGTCGTTGCTCATTAGGTTGGCACTGAGAGACTCTGCACCCACCTGTGTGATAGAGTATACCAGGGCCAACACGGCGGTGATGGCCAGGACTCGCTTGATGCTTGACTTACTCTCCAAGTGACCTGCAGGAAAAAAAAGGCAAAGACGACAATGAGAGACGCTTGCAATGGCCCTGGAACGAGTGACATCATCACCTACACGCTGTTGGGACAGTTGCCCTGCATTTTGTGGTTATCGGCCCTGCTGTTTTTTCTATGGTCATCTGCCCTGCCCAGGGCCAAACCAAGGGCAGATATATCAGCAGATACAGAAACGGCATACAAGAGGGACACACTGCCTACATACATACCCCAGATCAGAGACCACATGTCATGTACTTACTTAAAATAAGTACTCACTTTATAGTACTCACTGTTATAAGATGGCAATGAGTTACCTTAAAATCCAGTCAAACACTTAAAAAACCACACTTATGATGTCAGGTATGGATTCACATTTGATGTTACCGGTAAATGAGGAAGTGTGGCATGGTACAACCCTCTCCGTTTATTGGTACATATTCATTCGCCCGTCTAATGTTGAATCCTCGACTAAATCATGACTACATTCATGTTTGGTCTCACCTGAAAGATATTTAGATGCCAAACCTATGCAATATAACATCAAATCACTCTTGTTTTTGGCTAATCTAAAAGTTACAACAAAAGACAGGCCATAAGCAACAGGGAGGCTACCACTGCTCTCCTGTTCTCCACTAAGGCAGTCAGCATATGTGCGTATGTATAGGTTTGGATCACTTAACCTTTGCATACCTCACAGATAGCTTTTACTTTCATTTCAGTGAGAGATGCTGGAAAACCCAGCCATGTGATAGCATGTGTGTTTCTCAATACGACAGCAAAATTAACATTTAAAGAATTATCGTTTCCTCTCTACCATCTCTCCTCTCTCAGCTCGTGGGTATTATTGCTTGGTATCATTATGATTATAAAAATGATTTTGACAAATAGCTTGTGTATCCACATGTTTGGGTTTTAGGCAGGATATACAGTGCTTTACTTCCTAGAACCACAGGAATCAGGGTACTGTGATCTGTATGGAATTCTTACTTCCCTGACAACATAATCCCATTCTAACTATTTACTCCTATCTACATTAACAGAAATGATCCATCGTCACGCTACCCCAAGGGAACGGAAGTGCCTCAGTCATAAACGAATGTAAATAATTTATCGGGTTATCTACAGACTCTTGTATTGCAGCCACGGAGGCTCTGAGAGTGTCAGGGTGAAGGCTCGCGGTCACACACCGAAGGCCAGCCCCAGGATGATGACACTGAGCTCGATGGTCAGCAGAAAGAAGCGTGTGATCTCCCACAGGACCTGGAAAGGCAAAAACAGCAACAAGATGCAAAAACAAACGGCGGTCTCCCTTATGACCCCAACCAAATTATCTCTGATTACCATTGAATAACTCCGCACTTTAATAACATAAATAACCATTCAAAGTAAGTGTTTTGGGGCTAACGGCTAACAGTTGGTCAGACTAACCAATCCCCAGCTGAGGTAATATGCGGTTAAGGGCCAGGCAGCTGCACTGATCTTTTTGTGGCCGCACTCGGCTGCACTCAACAGGAAGTGGTTGAGGTGAGTCAACGTTCAGTATAAGTGAATGAGGATCATTCAACAGGGTTCTTAGCCTTTAATTAGACTGATGATTTATGACGACGACAAATCTGATGGTCCATGAAAATAACAAATTACTGACATAATGAAAAAGACCACTACCATGTAAATGAGGTATTGAGGCAAGGTCATTTCCTGGATAAGCATAAAGAGATGCCTGCAAGCATTGCTAAAACAAGCAGAAACCACCTTCGTCGCCAGTGCTGTACCTTGTCAATAATGGTGGCCGCGCTGGAGGTGCTGACTGTCATGGACACTATGGCACGAGTGATTCCAACCGCCGCTACGACGAACACCTGCAACATGGGGTTACGGCAAGACAGAACCTGAATTAGATGGGGCTGAGAGAGAATCAACTGCATAGGTAAAAAAACAAACAGTAACACTTGGTTGAACCAGTTAAACACATGACAGAATCACCAATAACACAGAGTAAAGGTAACAGAAGAGCAGAACACGTGGCTGAGAACAGATAGAACTTGTACCCTTGATTCATGACTAAAAACACATAGGCCTACATGTACCTGTATACATTAAAAAAAATAACTGTTATGAACACAGGGCTCAAGCGTGAGCTTGACGGCTTATGTCGTACTGCTCACCAGTATGTAAAAGGTGATGAAGATGGGGCTAGAGACCAGACGGATCTTGGCTCTGGCGGACGGCAGCTTCCAGATCAGAAACATGAAAAAGGCCACGTTGGGGACCAGCAGCAGCAAGTCCCAGAACCGCACTCTGTCACAGAAGACCACAGCCAATCAAAAATGGGCCAGAGAAGAGAACGTGTCAGACAGCTAAGGGCTTTGTATTCAATCCCCTTAGCATAAAAAACATCTGACACTATTTTCACAATCGCTTCTACTTCACTTGTATTATACCTTCATGCAAAATATCAGACTGTACTCACCAAAATGTTTTGTTTCTGAACAACAGCAGTTCAGGAACGATGAGTTCTGTAAGGAAGTGGTCTGCCTGCGATGTGTCAGCATTTTGATTGACGATCAAGCCACCAATTTCATTTCGGCCATTGTGTCATATTAAAGTGACAAATTACATGCATGTCACTGCGAATAAAAGGCTGAAGCTTGTTGAAGATTATGTTGTTATATAAATCAATCGTTTTGTTATGGATGGCCGATATGTGACTCCCAATAACAGGGTTAATTATGCTGTTAATCATATTTTACATAAATTATTACATGTCTGAAGTGCACTGGCTATGGTGCGACGAGTACCAGCAATATCTAAGGTCCTTGATATATCTGTTGTGTATGTGGACAAATGACCCCATTCTCTAGAGTACAGCCTATAATCCTAAAGAGTAATTTATACCTTTTATGATTTACGCTTACATAGAAGTGCTTACAATTGATTTAAAACAGATGCCAAGCACAGGGGAATACCACAACTTTTTTTTTACTGCTCAGTGGAATTTACACAGTCGACAGGAAGTGAAAACAAAAGTAACCCAGCTGGGAAGTTTTCAAAACCACGGTTTATGCAAACGATTTTGTCAACAGTATAAATAACAACAGAGATTTAAATAATACGACTTTACCTGTACAGCAGGAGTTGTGTCAATTTTACACACAAACCTTTCCAACAACCAACAGTTATTTGTCACAATTATTACTCTGAAATGCAGTGTTGGTGCACTAGTTAGACAGCGGGTAAATAAAAGATTTTCACACTTTATGCAAGTAAAAGCATAACGAAAGTAAATGCGATACCTCGAGTCGCTGATATCCTCATAGAGGACTTGCAGACACTTGTGCGGCTTGGTGATATTGGTTTCTGTGGGTTGCCAGGTTGGTGACACAGAGATGTTCTCCATCGCTGTGGGAAGTACGCTGCCATTGCTGTACAGCGTAAACTTCGCGGCCGCGGTCACGGCGTCCAACATGCTGCGTCCAGTTTGCCTAGGATCAGCAAGTCCCCGTCACACGTTGCATCGCTAATTCTAAGTAATCCGTGCTGCAAAATTCATCTTTGCTACTATGCGTTTTTCTCTACGATTAAATCTGAGATACAATATCTGAATTTCCAAAATGAAACTTCGATCGATATAAGTTTTACTCAAGTAACACAGAGCTTGTTTTCTTTATCTACGTAATGCATTGAATCCAGTCACCATCACGTAACATATTAACGTTATCTAGCTTGACAGCTAACCTCGTGACAAGCAGGCTCATTGTACAAACTTTCTCCACGTTATCAATACATTACGTAAGCGGGACAGCAGCAAAAAGTCAGACACAGACACGGAAGATGAGGTATGGCACTTAGGTGACAGGCTCAGTGACACAATCCACCAACAAACTGAGCAGTTAAAAATGCCGATCCACTGGTAGCAAACTATAACCTTGTTAACTTCATAAAAATCTATTCTGTCCTAGCTACAATCCCCGTCAACATTGTGGATAAGATAGCGTTGCTGTTGTAAAGGTTAACTATTTCACATATCTGCATGCTAAAATCAACGATTGTTATACATTGTAGAAGTTACTGAACTAAGGTACGCTATTTACTAGCTATGCATGTTCAGTTTTGATGACTACCTAAGACCTGACTACCAGTCAAGCTCCAATATCTATTTGGCTTATGTTAGCGTTAACTTGCTAGCTAGATGAGATCCAGTATTTTGCCTTTTCAAGTAGATACTTACAATATTTTGCTGGTTACTTCACATCAACGGAATCGTGGCACGATATTTTCGTCAACGGGCGCATCAAATACACATAACTATGTAGATAACCAAGCGTTACCTTGCTTTAAAAAATAAAACTGTTACCGATCGCTAGCGACCAACGTAAACAGTTTCCTCTGTCACCTGACAGGTTTATTCTTCTTCTTCTGCGGTATAAGACGAAGTCACTTCCTTCCTGTTGCAGGTCAAGGGATCGTCATCAAATTCTATGAAAATACTTTCCATTTCAATGTGCACATAAATGTACTTCTGAGTATACGTGAATTAATCGAATTGAGATTCTGACGGTATTTAACAAAGTGATAGAAATTATATGTGGTGTTTTGAGACTACATTTTAAGAAAAATTATCTGTTGGTTTAAAAAGAACTCGGCTGTTTCGCAAGTATTGCATTGTGGGAAATGTAGTACAGAAAGTTTGGTTGGGGGGTTTCCGTTGAGTTCTGAACAATTCAGCATTTTAAACAAATTAATTGTAATAATAATAATAATAAAAAACATTCAAATAATCTTCCAATAAAGGATAACGGAACTGAACGTTTTATACATACCATAAGGGTTGTTCACTTTAGTCATGTTGTCCTTGATTTGCAAGTGTGCAGTGACTAAAACTTCAATTCTACTCCATGTTGAAACTTTATTAGTCAGAGCTGACAGGTGAAAAGGAATTATTTTCAAAATGTGGTGTCATGGTGTGCCTGTATTTATGTCTGAGGACCCCAAAAAACTGTACACTATATGATCATTATTTGCTTGATGAATTGCCTCAGCTTTAGGCCTGCTCATTACCACACCATTAGTGCACTTCTGCTTTGAAGGTAGGCCTATCATTCAAACAGTAAGTTGCACTGTGCTGCCATGAGGGTGAACTGAGCATGCACAGATTAAGACTGTATTTGTTGCTGTTGTACAGGGTGGCGTCTTTCTGTCCCTCAGGCCTCACTGTGTGGCATCAGCTGAAATATTTCTCAACACCTTAGGATCTGCTGGATCGAGTTAAGTTATAATCCAGCGGCTAATCCAGTGACTGTCCTTAAGGTGCATGTACCTGATTTGACCACTGGGCTACTATACAGCCACTGGACTAGACTCAGTTCTGTAAATGCCACATATATCACTCATCTTCCCTGCAAGATGATGTGATTGTATATAACTGCAGTCATGAGACATGAGACACCCCTTATTGCACTGGCTGAAGTAGATTACAATAATAGAACTTCAATGAGCAAAACAGAACATGACATGTATCTCCAGTTTTGTCTTAGTAGATGAAACTGACTCAGCTGTTCTATTATCCAAAGGGTGATTATTCCAGAGTCTCTGAGCTGTAATTTAGAAAACATTATCTGCCTTCATCTGCAATCTACTCTGCAGCGGCCAATAATGATTTACCTGATGATCTAAGAGGGCAATTGGCTTGGTAAGGAGACAAAAGAACAGTTATATATTGACGTGCTAAACCATGCTAAGCTGTGTAAGTGATAAATCCAATATTAAAATGAACCATTATTATAACTGGTGACCAGTACAAGGTAGCTACAATTTGTGTAAAATTGATCTGCTGTTTGTCTTCATTAACAGCCTGGTGTCTGAAGTTTACATGACTTGGAACTGGGTCATAACCAGATGGCATAAGTATGTACATAATAACAGCCATTCAAATTTGAAGACACAAATGTATGCATCACTTTTTGAGTAGCCTTGAATAATACAATGTATGTACTTTGGATGTTGTTCCCAGTAGAAAAATGTCTGAATTTAATCATGTGTATGTGGATGAGGATTGAGATTTCGATCTAAGATAAGATATAAGAGAACCTTGGTTTGAATTAAGTTGATCATGGACATGCTTTGAACCTAGAATCAGAATTTAAATTTTATCATAGTTAAGCTGGAGGAGGAAGTTTTGAGACTATCAGCACTGAACATTGGTCAAACAGTGAACCATCAATTTGTTTTATTCATTAGGTTTTACAGACAGGTGTAACTTTTATATAAGGTGTAACTTATTAGTGTAAAAGTGATAGGATTTATTATGATTACAGAAACTTGGCCAATTGGTAACATACATGTATATATGGAGAACAAAACTGGCCCAAGGATAGATCCATGAAGAACACCATCATTTACTGCTAATGATAGCAGAAAGTAACCTATAGACAGAAAAGGAAAAAGAAAACCAGTTCAATGCTGTCTCAGAGATGGCAACCCAATTTATGAGTCTGTGATTTAGATTAGAATACATACTATCAAATTCTGCAGTAAGGAGGATGGAACTGTCAGGAGAATCATCATTTTGAAGTAGAACATAAATTACCTTTAGAAGGGCTGTCTCTGTTCTATGATTAGACCTGAAGACGTATTGGAATTCTTCAAAACATTTCTATTCATTACACATAACAGTTGCTTAGAACCAATATGCTTAAAAACCAATAGTTTTTAGATGAAATGTAGCTTTGAAATGTGTAATTACAAATTTGTGAAAATATTATTCTGCAGTCTTGTAATCCATAATTTTCAAGAACTGGAGTGTCAAAACGTTGTCTCTTATGGAGTGGAATATCAAGTTTCACAAATAAAATTAGCTTTATTTCATCTTCCCATTATGCAGCAATGAAGTAGACTAATGTACTACCTGTGTTTTCCAAGGTCAAAAAGCTGTTTTAGAAAGACAATACTGACAAATCTTCAGTGGCTAAAAAAATTATCAAACAGCTGGGCCCAAACAGGTTTTTGTTTGGACAACATAATCTTTTCAGTGCTACATTCCTTTATTTCACAGTTGCATCATGGGAGGATGAAAGTACTTTACTTCAAAACCACATTGGTGTTGCCAAGATACATCATGCAAATCACGATGAAGCTGTAAACATTCAATCCAAAAAGACAGATGAAAAACAACTCAAATATCTTATAATCTTATCATGTTTGGCTTTTCCCACTGAGTATGGAAGTCCAAGTTAATGAGAACATCAGTGGTTTCTACTTACTGAGGAATTTGAGGGGGAATGATGGCTTGGCTGTCTTCTTTAACTGTATCGTGACACTACAGAGGTAAAAGCAAGCTTTCTTCAGCCACTGGGTCCACCTAGTTTGGTTTCCTTTTCAAGAACTTATTGCATTATTTTGACATCTCAAGACCATGTTTTACCAAATACAAATCCTCTAAGCATAACCAAAAGAGTGCGCCACATGCCAAGACATGGAAAAAGCCTTGCCAACAGGAAAATTTAAATGAAACTTGATCACTCTCTCTTAGCGCCACTTAACATCAAATCCCCTCAAATTAAAATCATATCTTATATATCTATATCAGTTTGGTCACTGAAGCCATTTTGACTTTGTTTTGTTAAATAAAATTATTTTCAGTAGTAAGACAAAGCTGGTTTTAGTTTTCCAGCACTCTTGCTCCCTGGTCAAGTCTCACAAGAGATGCAAAAATGAGACAATAAAATGAAACAATGAAATGACTACAGTATTGTCGTGTTAACTAAAATAAGGTAAATATTGCGACCATGTCTTATCCATATTTTTTTTTACAAAACCTGATTAATTCTAAATTCCAGTAATGAAAAACTCAAGTAAAATACCTGGTAAAAATTTGCTGTTACTAATAAGAATACTATGACAATTGTAAACACCTTATTGGGAAAGCTGTCTCAAACCAAACAAATTAATTTCAGTGCATATTGAATGTTGTGAGTCTCCAGATTGCCAAGTGATTGCACAGGATTTCTCTACAGTGAGCACATTCTCCACAGTGAACATTTTATTTAACCGATTGATGATGGAACCAGCTATGCCTTGTGAGCATGTACATCCATTTTTTTCACAGTAGCTGTGTTTACACACTGACCTAATTCCCGATCATGTGATGTTCAAGAAGGGAAACAGCAGCATCCATAGAAAGTGACACGCACACATGCACTGCTGTGTTGAAAGGTTTCACAAGCCTCTTATTATACACAATTTGTTAAAGGAGGTTCACATCAGGCCGATCTTTCCTCTCCACCCTGCATCCAAAACCTTCCCCCTGCCTTCTGACTTATGTATGCTGTATGAGTGTTTCTTTGTGGCATAGTAAAACTTCGGCAGACACATTTTCCATTTTCTCCCATGTTTGGTTTGCCATGGTTGAGTACACTGATGAGAAAAAATGTTTGGGGTAAATGATTTTGCAAAAGTGCTAAAAACGCAACACAAGATAACCCAGCACTCAAACTCTTCTAAGCCTTTTTTGCAAGAAAAGAGAATTAGTGGAGAAATCACAAATACCTCAAGCAGAATACGCTGATTAACAAGGTACACAATGAAGAGATCATGTGAACATGAATTTTATGATTTGACCTTAACCCAATTATTGACTCTAAACTGAATATTGTGAGAATGTACATGCAGTCACTTTGAGGTCCCTCTCCTTCATCTCTGATCACTACTTTGTCTCTTCTTCCCTTCCTCCCTTTGAATCATCCCCTCCTCAACCCTACTCTGTGACTCCTTTTGCACCAAGTAAAAAATGAGCAAGTGTAGAATGGAGCAATTCCTCCAGGCAATTTTCAAACCTTACACCCTGGCCAAGGCCCTCTGTTCAAGTCACCTTAAAGCCACCCCCGTCCCCCAGGTATTCACAACTCTCAGTCATGATGCCTGTCTGCACTGCCCCCTAGTGGTGCAACAAACTCCCCACTAAAGTCAGAACAGCAGGACTTTTTTCCATCTTATGATGTAGACTGAAGACACATCTCTTCACACAGCATCTGGGGTTATAGCTTTCTATGGTTTTAATTATGGTATTTGCATTGGTTCTTTACTGATGTTGCATGTTACTTCCTTGCTATTCTGTACCTGCTATTTGTCAGGTCTAGCATTATTGTTCCTATTAATCAAGTGAATGTACTTACACTATGGTTCAAAAGTTTGGGGTCTCTTGGAAATGGACTTGTTTTTGACAGAAAAGCACTATTTTTCAATTAAAATAACATGAAATTAATCATAAATACAGTCTAGACATTTTTAGCATTTTTAGACTATTTTAGCTTGAAATGGCTTATTTTAATGGCTTTATTTTTCAAACATCTCAAGCCCTTTCTGTGCCTATCAGTGAATGAAGGATTGTGCAAAAACTTTCATTGTTTTAGGAGAGCAGAAAAGAGGACTGCGACCCAAAATGACTGTCAGTCTCCCAAATCCAGGATGCACACCATTGTACGGATTCTAGGAATGTTCCACGGGTAGATGGCGCTGGTTCGCCACAATTTAATTCCTTAATCAGGCAATTGCTCTGATTATGCTGTACTTTTACTAAACATTAACATTATAAATTAAAAAAATTGGCAAGATATGTGTAAAGAGAGTTACTGTGTGAATACCTCATAATTCTACGGTCAGCGCATTGGAATTTTGAGAAAAAATATAAACTGAAAGGGAATTGACGCCCACAAAAGCCTACTCCGACAATACATTTTAAGGCGATACAGCGCAAGAAAGTATATAGTTACTGCTTGTACTACCTTATAATGACTAACTTTATTTCCACATCCGTATGAATCAATCGCAGAGTTGATAATGGTGAGTTACGCACAAACCGTAAGCCGTCTGTTACCAGCTGCCGCCCCTCCTTGCAACATCAACCTGAAGCAAGAACACGCAGCTGGGGGACTATACAGATTTTTCCGAAAACAGTGGGTGGATGGGCTTTAAAAATGATGTAAGCCTTTGGGACCCTGCCTGCACAATATCATTTGTTTAAAAATATCAAGAAAAACCTGTTGCCGTTTGAGTCTGTCACGGGGAAAACACTTGTCCAAGCTTGCAAGGTTCTCTTCCGCTACGCTCTCTTTTCTGTTCCTCTCAGTGTAAAGTTAGCTGATGAGAGAGAGAGAGAGCATTGTTTCACGTCTACATGACCAAGCTAACGAACTACTTTTAACAACTTTTAAGAGGCCGAGAAAGTACAGACTTTTCACATTTGTTTTAGAGGACATTTCTCTTCGAAGTTGAGGGCACCGTGGATAACCGCTAAGGTGAGTTTTTAATCTAAATGACACACACGTAGTAACCACTAACACGCACATGGACATGTCGTTATGAGTTAGTATTGATTAAATATTGAACATATGAGAGTGGAAATTTGTGGCTACATGCGTTTATATACAGTCAATGATTGGTAATCTCCCCCTCTCTCTTAGAGCATGTTATGTACAATGACTCGTAAAACAAACGAAAAATCAGAAAATGTTTAATAGTCGACTGTTGTTTGTAATAATACAAAAATTGTTCACCATTCATAAAATGTACCCCTCAGCTGCACCCCAGTTACTAGGCTATTTTCTGTGTCCTCACTAGTTTGAAGGAAGTTAAGGTGTCATATATCTAAGAATAATTGATGTAATGGTGGTGTTTTTTAGAAGTGGAATGTGGTAGCCTCTGTCGTTTTTAAGAGAGTCAAGTGAACAGCTACCCTCATGTATGGTGAAAAGATTTATCTCTGAGGATATCCACCTGTTACAAGGTAATGTGTAGTGGTGTAATGTTTGCCTGTGAAGCCTTGTATAGCCCTGTCACCTCTCTGTCCTACCCAGTCCCCCTCCCCCATCGGTTGCAAAGAAGATATAAAACCACGACAGTAGTTTGCAAGAGGAAGAAGAGAGGAGATGGCAGAAAACAAGCCCGGTTGTGGCAGCGGAGGTACGGCTGGGATCTTTGCCAGGCGGGTACAGAAGCAGCTGAGCCGGGCTCAGGAGAAGGTAGGCTATTTGTTAGCAGCATCTGGCAGGTAAACGGGCAGCAGAGAAACCATGTAGACTCTTTGGTTTGGTTTGGGTGACTCACTCAAGATAAAAGCACAGCTGTTCCTGCTCCAAACTTGAGACACATTCGATGACTCAGTCAGCTTTTGGTCCCTTGCAATGCTCAGCCACGGTTTTAGAGCTCTGAAAGGACTGGCGTACAACAGCGAAGGGGAGATTCTGTTGTGCCTCATGTGGTTTCTTACACAGTGGAGATCTGGCAGTGTTACTTCATGGCATGTTTAGGATTTCACTGGTCTTTTCTGGAAGTACTTTTCACATTCGCTCACACTCACTCCCTACATGAAAATATTGACTCACTATTTGCAGTATGCCCTTTGTACACAGAGAGGGGAAGTCTCATGACTTGATTAAGGATAAAAGGGAGAGTTTTGAATTTATGTGCAAACCTTTAATTTGTAATATGCAAATGTACTTAATGTCATGTATTCTGTTCCTTCTTACTATAATGATGTCTTTGGTAATCTATTGTGCATTTTGTGAAATACAGAGCATGTGCTACGTTATTTTACTGAAATTACCAAAGAAAGAATTTTGCCCTAGGGTGGACTGCCCTATGTTTTACCATTTCCAATTTAAATGAACCCCATACAGTCGTAAGCCCGTAGTCTACTGGGCCTGCTGGGTTTGCAGTTCAAGTTAGCTTTTTGCTAAATTCATATTGAATCTTAACATTCTGTTTTGAACTGACAGGTGATAAATTGTGGAAAATCCAAATGAAAGTATTTTCATGACAAAATGCTATCCGAAACCATTGTGCTGAAGAGGTTAGTCGCATCAAGTTGACTAAATTTAGGTAATCAATATTTTCATTTGTGGTTCTGTGTTACTCCCTTGAAGTAATCTTTGCATTCTTTTAGGTAGGCCGTGGTGAGTGATTCTGGTGTACAATATCAATCATAATAGAAAAAATGAAATGGTCTCCACAATAAAGCGCACATTAAAAATTGCACATGCAGGTTGTTAAAAGTATGGCTTGCTGAACGGAGATGAAAATCAGACTTAGATAGTATAGCACTGTATATACATGGTCACATGACAGGTTGTTTAGTCTTCAAGTCAACTCAGCTATTCAATGTAGTCATATCTCACTCGCATTAATTAACCTGAGTGAGCTTGAGCTTTATTGACAAGTGACATCAACTTATCACCAGTGAATAGTGGTTCACCATTTTAACATTTGCATTATTTAACTTATTTTATATGATAAGGGATGGGTGTAGGTTTTTGGGGTGGTGGGTGGGGGGGGGCCCCGTGGTATACTTTTGCAATGCAAAATCACTCTGCCTCTGAGTGGGCTTTTGCTACAGTCTCCAGAGAATGACTATGTACTCAGTCTCAAACCGGAGAGACACTTACAAAGGACGCCAGTTTGTGCTCGCACCGGGGCCCTACAAAGTATCTCTCCTCTAAAAGTAAGTTAGCGGTATTGGACTCCTAAAGAGTGCTGTGCAGTCTGAAACCGATACAGTCGCTGTCAAGAATTCCTTGATGGTCATTGCGCAAGTGTCGGTCGAACATGTATGTGATACGTGTGTTCAAACGAAAAAGCAACCGTATTTATAGTGCACACATCATAGGTCAGCTGGCATAATGTACTGAAAAGGGATCAGGGAACAAATGCGAGCCTCTTATACACTTGCACATACATGCAGAAGCACATATAATCCTTTCCATACCTTTTTGCCCCAAGCACCTATTCAATTACTGCTTTGTCTAACTGCACTCTACTCATATGTGCAACCTATGGCCATGAAATAACGTATGTTTTTGTGGCTATTTTGTGTCAGTTAACACAAAAATGTTCATGTGGTACAGATAATTAACTTGTAGTTACTGTGATTTTAAGGAGGCTGTCTGCAGTAAATGACGTCCATTTATATGTATTTGTTGAAGTTATGGAAATTTGTGTCGCTCGTGTCACCTTCATTGATCATGAAGATTATTTTCTTATTATAACAATAGTGCATCTATATATCTATCAATCATGCCGCGATGTGCCATACCAAAGACTGTTCCTTGGAAGTTATAGTAAATCCAAGAGCGTCAGAAAATACCTGAGTAAACGGGCTGATGTGACCATTCAATCCAGAAGTTTCTCATTTGTTTGTCTTAATTTTGCAGCCACAGCTGGCTGTGTAGACGCATACAGAAGCACAATGGGCAGCCCTGCTCGCTGAGCGCTGTCGTTTCCTGCCATCTGTTCACTTCCTCTCTCGCGTTTGGCTGTGGCTTCTGGTTGGCCGCAGAGCCTTTAGGTTGCTGCATGATTTCTCTGCTGCTGGAAAGACACAGTCAAAGAATGTTGTTACATGCTAGCGCAGAATCAGCGGCTGTGTTAAAACATGCCGTATATGTGCCAAATTCATTTCACAAATGTGCTCCATACTTTGAAGCGGTTACGGTCTGATTTACTGAAGCATTTGGTACGTGCACATTTTTTTTGCTGGTGCAGATAGACCGAGACCATGTGATTGGTTGAGGTTGTTCATTTGCTCCAATCAGAAAACATGTCACTGAAATTGAGTGTGCAAAAATGTTAACATCTGCTAAAAGCTATGTGGAATTTGGATCCTACTGTTCACTTTTAGGGAAAGAGGTAGATGGATGAGGTTTTTGTGGTGCAGGTTACTTTGTTAGCATTTCTCAAAGCTAGAAATCACTTGACAGTACACCGTATTTGCTTTACGGCATTTCTCAAAACTACTTCATGTTCCTTGCTCTAGTCTGTTAAGAGGGGGGACCTTACAGTAAGTCAACCAGAGGAACATAAACATCTGCTTCACTTGCAGCAGCAAATAGAAACCACTGCATCTGACGCATCATGTCAGATGAATGTATGGTTAGACCTTGTGGATGGATGGGTGTAATGAACAAATGGATGTAGAATGTAGATTGATAGGTAGGTGGCTATGACATACCTACACTTGAGGATCAGACTCTACTAGAGTGCTTTTTGAGGCCTGCTTGTCTGTGGTTTTTGAATTTCTTATACATTTTATGTAGTACAATAGCTGCATTTATGGTTTATTTTAACTTGGATGAGCCTAACAGACTTGCACTGTTGCTTAGAAATGCTGCCATGGTACTTGCTGGTCTAGAAATACGGCTGGCTAAGGTCTGGCACTATGACTGATAATCAGGCTGACTCATGTTCATCCGCATTGTTAGTCTCTCTGGATGAGACTGTGGGCATAGTGAATATATTGTAATGGAATGTGTATGTGTTGCTGTATTGCAGGTCTTGCAGAAGCTGGGGAAAACCGTGGAAACCAAAGATGAACAATTTGAGCAATGCTCCCAGAACCTCCACAAACAACAGGTACTGCAGCAACTGTACGACCGCCATGGCAACCGACAGCGTTCTTGATTCATCACAGAGCTTTTATCTTTTGCAATGCAGTTGATGTCACCAAGTAGTCTCCTAACATCATCAAAAGAAGCACAATTATCAGTATGATTGAAATATTGTTTCTTCAAATTAAAATGCACAAACAAAATTTGTGTACAACTGTCATTATTAGCACAGATATCGTTAATCTTTGTTATAGTTATTTCTTTTCTCCAAATAAAAGTATTTAATGGAGATACTACCTGGAGACTTTTAACAGAGGTCAAATCTGTGGCTGGTTTCTCTACGTGAGCAATTTCAAATCGCCCTCTACGACTGTTTTCTCTAGCTGAGCAATTTTGAATCACCAACATTAGCTTTAGCAAAGCAAATATGCGATGACTGTCCCGTCAGCATGCTCTGCTAGCTGAGGTCTCAGAGCGTTAAATGAGTGGGCGTGTGTAACAGAGCGGATGGATTGCGAAATGTCAAAATTTGCTTGTTCTCGAACCATTCTGATACAGATAACTGCACTACACATGTGCGAGAGTTGCAGTCATACAGTTATGCTCTTCTAGGAATGTTTGAAGCAGTGTCCAAGGACAAATGCTGTTGTAGTCTTGCATTCGAAGTAAGCAGCTGAAGTCTGGTTGCTGTTGGTGGCTATCAAAGTTGCTTGGCTATCAAAGTTGCTTTTCATAGAGTCCCAGAGAGTGTTTTGCCTCCTGTGTCCAATGCAGTATATTGCCTGTTGACCTCAACACCCAAATATGTCCCTAATTTGCATTCAGTCATCTGTCCTTGGTCATTTAATTTGCAAATGAAGTCAAATCACCTTGCTTCTGGCAATGCTCAGTTACTCATTTGAAAGCGCCTGTAAAACCAGAGCTATTTTGTCGCTTGCAGATGCATCATCAGCACTGTATTCTGCTAGGCTCCAAATGTAAATTGAAGACATATGGATGAATGGAGATTGACTTTTCCATCAGGTAGTTCACCTGATTTAGAAAGTTGAGTATGACAGGTTGGTTATCAGCTTTTGTGCAGGATGTGTGAAAGTATGTTTCTAGGGTTTGCGTCTTCGAAGTGAGGTTGTCACTTTTTGCTGAGACAGTTCATTTGAGAGCATTCTGTCTGAAACACAGGAAGTATCTCCACCCAAAGGAAAGTTGTATTTCGACACATCGCAGCAGCCAGTTTCTTCCCTTTTGACTGTGTTCTCAATATCCGGTTTATGCCACACTTAGGGTTTCTGTTGTTAATGTAAGGTTCACGGTTCAGTATAATGTTCTACCTCTACCATTTTCTCCCACCAGCCCGTATTTTCTTCGAACAACATAAAGGCTGGTTCATGCTTCAAACAAACACCTATTCAGAAAGCGGGAAGCTTCTAAAAACTTTTGAAAGAACTTCGGAATGGGTAGTTCTGCGTCAAGCAATTTCTGTAACTTTCCAACATTCTGACTTCTACGCCCACCGTCCCCAGTGGGTGGCCAGGTGTGTTTGGGAGTGAAAATGGGCAGGGTTTCAAGTGATTTGAAAATTCTGTCCATTAATTTTCCACACAGCTATGTCCGCTGCTGTGTTGAGTATACTGTCAAAGAAAAACTTTCCGATGTTGTTTGCCTGTTTACATCTTTTTGACTCTTTGTGTCCCGAGTGCGGAGACACATAGAAATCTCTAAGTTCATGTTGTGAGATTGCGGGGGCTGTGGGATTCAGCCTGACCCAGACGTGATCACAATTCACTTTAAAGAAGATCTGAAGCTATCTACAAACTATATCTGAAATTCGAATGAAAGCTTACACTGTATAAGTGTTTAAATACTGCATATACAAAGCTAGCAAAAAACTAGCATAGGTTAAACATTATTCTACAAAGTAAAATAACATTTAAGCTATACAAAAGTACAGTAGAAGACCTGTTCCGTAACTAACATAAATATGTTGCACCTCTTTAAGGGAATGGATGAAAGGCGGCAACATCATGACTTACTTGCTATGAATTGGTTTCCACCTCTAATCTCATCAGGATGCTATTAGAGAAACGAAAGAACCTCAGCTAATGATGGTCTGATTTCATTGTGTTGTTGAATGTGACATAAATGTAAAGAAAAACAGAGTAAAGTAAAGGAAAGAAAGAACGCGAAGTGAAAATTACACTCTTAACTACCTCCTACCTCTGACTACTCCCACCCTTCCATGTGACAGACAGTTTCTCGCCCCAAATGAATTTAGCTAGTCCAGAAAAAGCATGAACAACCTGGCAAAAATTCTGCCATTCTGCTATTCTGTTTGAGGCATGCAGCGGCCTGAATACTAAATATGAACTCTTTGAAACAATGGCATTTGGATGGATGTCTGTCAAACAGATTGACCGTACGTTGTAATAAGAAACCGAAAAATCACAACGGTCACACAGACGATAGTTTGCATTGGTGACCATCAAACTATGGAGAACCAGATGAGTTTGTGTCAACAGAGTAATTTATGGTAGCTTTTGGGGATTTTCTTGCGGTGTTGTTGAGTTACTCAAAAAAAGAGCAGAGTTAAACCCTAAAATGGAAGGTCTCGAAAGCATAAAGCATCCATTAGATTTTCAGGAATAGCCAAGATGTACATTTGAGGATTCCAAAAAACATAACGCACAGCATGCATATGATGAAATATCATCTTAATATCTTATTCATAACTGCAAGAAGTGTGCTGTATTGAACAGAATATTATAGTTGTGCAACTCCTAAGGTAAAATGAATCTACCCATGTCAGACATTTAAATGGGAATGTCATACTGGAGTATCTTTAACCTCTTACATAATGGCATTGAGTTTCTACTGCTTGAATTGCATTCATGAAATTAGATGTATGTCGTCATCTCCAAAGTTATTGGCACCTTCATGAAAGAAAAAAACCGGAACAAAAAATAACATGGATTACGAGCTAGACTCCATTTAATGCTCAAACATATGAAAACTCTTACTTTATTTTAATATTATGTATAAGTTGTTTTCACTTGGAGGAGCATTTTTTCTCAAAAACATAGTTGTAAAAATTATTGGCAGCCCTTTGTTTTAGAGGGACCATGGAACATTCTTCTCAGCATAAAAATTCTGAGGTCCTTGATGTTGCTAGATTTACACTTGTATACTGCCCTCTTCAATTTACACTTGCGGTTTTCAGTCGGGTTAAAGTCTGGTTACTTTATTACAATACATTTTGTTTTTGTTTTCAGTCACCTGTTTCATTGTTCATTTTGTGGCATGTCAGGGTTCATTTTCAAACAGAAAAGCCAGCCAAATTTTTGACCACAATGTCTTGGTACTACAGTAGCATATAAATACCCAGACTGTTAGTAGAGTGTTTGTTGGCATTGATTTTGATATTGGCCCTTGGATTGAGGCAATAAAGCAGCCCAGTAAAATCAATGATCCAGCACCATATTTTACACTAGGCATGGAGTTCTTTTCTATGTATGCATCTCGCCTCTGATGCTAAAGATACGAATGATTTGTATGGCCGCAGAGTCCAGTTTGTGCTTCATCCAACCCCAGGATCTGATTCCAGTCAAGCTCCAGATGCTTGAATTTGCCGTCACATTATATGTGTTGCTGTTTTCATGTCATGTTTAGCTAGCTAGCATTAGCATGGTAACATGAATCTATAGAGAAATGGTTCAAAGTCTGAAATCGTGCTGTTTGTGTAGTGCCAATATCCTGCACAGTGCAGTCTGGGCCAAAGCTGGTGAAGAGAAGCCCATTGGTATGACTTTGAACATATCCTTTCCTTAAACAAAGTCTTCGATTACCTCGATTTTTTCATCTTTTAGCGATAACTAGTGGCACCGCCTTTTCCACTCTGTCTGAGAGAATGTCGAAAGCCCTGACACTAACTGTTAGCCACCTGTTTGGTGTTTTCTTGGTGTCTCTAGTGCAGGTGGCGAGGTCATGTGGGACATTCAGAGCTCCATGCTTCCAAATCAGTACTTTTGTTTGTATCTATGGAACTTTTGCAGTTTCACATAAATTCAGTAGTAAGTTGGTGATCTGAACTCCTGACACCAAGGTTGGTTCAGAATACTGAAAGTTGTGGATCAATGAAAGTGACATCAAAATTGAAATTTAAATCTTTATTCATCTTTTAGTTTTGTCCATTCAATAGAAAAGGAACATGAAAAAAACTTCACCACTAAAAAACTTTAAGGCGTTTGAAATAGATGAGAGGTGCCAGAAGCAGAGGAAACTCATATATTGTGCTTTTCAGGAAATGACTGACTCTTCTTATCTTTTGTATTCTCCAGCTGTCTAAAATGTGATTGCTTGAGCAGAAGTTCTTTGTCGGTGCCAGACCCAAGTGGTTCTGTTGCTACCCCATTTTACTGCTGTCAAACATAAGAAAGAAATGTTGGCTGTCCAACTCCAAAACCAAAATAGCTAGCGAATTACAATTAAATATGAAAAATGGTTTGGGATGTAAAAACATCTGGCAGTTCCAATTCGGTTCACCCAATTCGCATTGGGATAAAGGACTTCCTCAAAGAGGGACCGAGAAAAAGAACGTGGTGGAAGGTCACTAAACTGAGAGGAGGGGCAATGTCTCTACCTCCACCTGAAGCTCCAAGGTCATGGTGCTTCTAAATGCCGCACAAAGATCCACTGACGTCTTTGCCCAAGCTCTGTCAGTCTGTCTTTCAGCTTTGCAGTCATTCCACACTTCTTAATCTCTTTGTTTTGGATGCCATAGGAGCCGTAGAAACAGGTGGTAGGGCAGCTGGCTTGCTTGCTGACTCAGCCGTTTCCCTAGCAGTGGGAGTGGCTTGCACATGCCTGGTTTTAACTGGCTGAGGCTGGGGCCACTCACTGAACTAGTAATGCAGACCACTCAGAAACACAGTGAATTGACCTGCGCTATGCATTTTACAATGCCAGTTTGGAAGACATTACGGCTGCAGCGCTGAATTTCTATTCTTTAATCGATACCAACCGAGCATGGCTATTTAATGATATTTGAAGGAAAAAAATACATATCCTACTTTTAAGTATGACAGAAATGGCTACGTATGTAATGAAGAATACATTTTCCCTTATTCACGTCCTAGAACTTTGAATTATTCAGATATGACTGAAGTAGTGCTTTCATTTTGTTCTTGTGCCATATGGCAAACAATTCCTTTAAAAATAAGCTACATTTTTTAATATATTTAATTACAAACTGGGTGAATTAGTGGGCCCTGTCTGGTGAAAGTGTGAACACGTTTCCAGTGAAAATAAATGATTTGTTGACTTAAAAGACAAAGCTAATGGCAAAAAGCCCATCTTGAATTCTGTTCAAATAAAAAAAGGAAAAAAAATGTAAGCACATAATGTTTAGGTTCAGCATGTTTAATTGATCAAGAGATTAGCTGTAAAAAAACAAGAAACAAAACAAACCAAAAACCCCCACATACACAGGGTTCTTTGGGACTGGTGCCCAGAACCCATAATGTTTTATCCATGTTTGTTCAAAATATGATACATATATTTGCTGTTTACTTGTTTGTAGTAAATGTGTTACGTGGAGCAACAAAAAGTATCAGAAAATAAAACCCATTTTTTCTTTTTTTCAGAGTGATGGAAACCGGCTATTCAAAGACATAAAGGCATACTTTAATGCTGTCAAAGGTAACCTGATGTTTTCTATTAATCTCATTTCTATTACTCTACTTATTATTTTAAGAATTTTCGTTCAGTACAGTGCACCCGTTTTAACAGACTTCCTGTGGTCTACACCTTTTCTTGTGGTGGTAAGGGTTAGCACCCGTTTTCACTTTCTGAAGTTATAATTACTTTATTTTTATTTATTTGACACTTTTAGTGTCAAAGTGTGAACAGTGGAAAAAATATCTAAAAGCAATTGTGAGAAAAGTCTTATATGTTAAAAGTAGCAATTCAGGAGAGACAAATAATGGAAGACATTATTCACCCATTAACTAATTGGGATTTTTTTTGGCACAGGTTGTTACTCAACCTTAAAAGAGAAGAACCAATTCTAGATCTGGTTATCTGTAATAATTTTGATAGAATTTTCAGCAATGAGTTAGTGGTGCTACTTAGAGCAAGTGACCATCGCACAGTTACATTTGAATTTCAGCTTCCAGAATGTACATCTCCAGACGAGCTGAAGATTAGGGGCTCTATTTTCGGCAGTAGGTCCAACTTCCCACGACCGATTTAAAACATGCCACTACCACAACGACACCCGCAAAGTTATTTTCTAAAACACCGGCACCGCAACAGGAAAAATGCGGAAGCACAAAGCCACTTGCGCCTCTGACGTAATAAAGGGACGTAGACGCGCAATGTCTGGGAGTACCACGCAAATTATGGGGCGCAATGCCCGAATTGCCAGTGTTCGTCCAATGAGAAATCCTTGCACTTAAGAGGTCTGAAAAGCAGGTCTAAAGTGCGAAACTTGAAGGTAGAAAAATTAATTGTAGTGGATTGACGTTCCTTAATATAAAATTGGGTTGTAGCAGTATTAAGCGATGTATCACTGAGCATAAAGAGGAATGAAAACTATATGATGATCACCACATATATAAATCATATATTTAATAATTGGACAGGTGTGCTCTGCCCCTTCGCATTCTGCCGGTGGCAGCTGTGTCACAGGACCGGAGACGAGTAACTGACAGTTTTACCAGCTGTTATTTGCTGGTTTTTTGCCATGCTCAATAAACTGCTGAAACCCAGCGATCTTGTCCATGTGAACACGAACCAGTAAGTCCGTCTCCTCTGGTGTGAGACGTACGTTCATCTGCCTTAGCTCATTCATTTCCTCTTGTGAGCGCGTTATTTTATCGCATGTAACGCTCACTATGATTGGCTGAAACATGCAACACAATGCCAAGCCCTCTAATTGATATTAACACATTACTCCATCCATTGCTGGTTGCATGTCATGTTAAGGACCTCCTATTGCGGGTAGCGCCATGGACTGGACCTGCCAAATTTGACTTATCGTCTTGGAGTTGAGTCCACCTAAATAGGTTTGCGGGATTGCCCCTGCTATCGAGTCTTGTGCGAATGGGGAAATACCTGATTTATGATATATGACGTATGAATTTGAAAATAGACCCCTTTAAGTCATATAGACATGATACACCTCATAGATTGCAAAACGGTTAAAGAAATGTGGAGCGTATTTAAAATGTTTTCTCTGGATGTACAGTGTAAAATCATGCCAGGATGAAATAAGCTGACAAGAAACATCCACCATAGGTGAATAAATCATTACCGGTCAGTTTAAGACAAAAAAAATGGTAATATGTGTGCCAAGGATAAAAAAAAAAATAAGGGAAGTTAAAAGGTGATTCGAAATTCTGTGCTAGATTCAAAGACTAATCCGACACGCTTTTCAGTTCCTCAGTGCAATTAAATATGATAAGGTCTCTAACAAATAAAGATGGACTTATGCTAAATAACAATAAAGAAGATATTTCTGACAGATTTAACAGTTACTTTGTGGAGAGTTTCGCGAGTGAAGCGGCCTCACACATCCCTGCAGGTGCACCCAATTTTTTCAGAATATGAGGATTGATATAAGGAAGTAGTATTTTACACAAAGAATCGTCACTAGTTGGCACTGGTTGGCTAGTCATGAAGTTGAGGCAGAGACCCTTATCACGTTCATGTTCAGGCTTGATGCAGCACTGGATAGTCTCTAGATTATATGGTGAGCCAAGCTGAGCTGAATTGCTTGCTGTCATTATCGTATGTTATGTCGTGGTTGGTGGTGTACAGGTTTAGCATAATAAGATTCTGCATGTCTTAATGTAACTAGCATCGCGGGCATCAAGAAGGCCTAATCCGAGGGAAGGGATAGGTCAGGCATTTCACTAAAAGGTAATTTATGTTTTCTGGCTCTGAGCCAATCGATTCATAGCGAACAAGAAATGAAACTTTAAAATGGATTTACAAATTCCCAGGCAATCAGACTGAAACAATGTACTTGCTACCGCGGTTTGGTTTTGCAGCTTGTCAAAGCATTGTTGTAAAGTGAGGGTAGGAGGGGGAGGGAGGGAGTTGAGAAAAAAGAGCTTTGTATGTGTTTGTTTTCAAAGTCCTTAACGTTCTTGTAAAAGCCTTCCTGTATCCGCCTACATGAGAAATGGCTTTGCTCGTTATGAGCTCTGTTCTGGGTTTATGATGAAGCAGAATAACGGCACATTCGTGGTATAGGTTTCAAGCGTCCTCTTACTGCTCTATTCTGGGAATACAGAGTGAAAGTAGAGGATGAAGTACGTTAAGATTGTTATTAGGCTAGAAGACATTCTGTGTGTTGCAGTGCAGTGTGGTCCTCAGAAACTGGCGGTTTCGGGGGAAGGCTTACCACTGTGTTGTTTTGAAATTTCGTGATAAGAGTAAGACTCAGAACTGGAGCCAGAAAAATAAATGCTATCTCCAAGTTCATAGTGCTATGTTTGAAACATGTTATAGGAAACCACTGATAGTATGACCTTCTAGATAGAGCTGAATGTTTGGTAGCACCAGTCTACCCAAAATAACTGTCTGGAAGAACAGTCTGTCCTGCTGGTAACCCTGCTTTATATGATTGTAGCCCACGGCTTAAGATCTATGGGCTAAATTTATGGGGAAAGCCAGTTGTTGCGCTGTATTACAGTCCTTTGTCAGCATAGCCAATATCACACTGCTGACTTTGTGTGAGGTGCTTTATGACATCATTAGAAGTGTCACAGTGCTAGTTGTGTGTAAAATACTTGATGACATCATTAGAGGTGTCAGCTGGCTGTGTGTGAGATGTTTTATGACATCATTAGAGGCATCACACTGCTGGCTGTGTCTGAGATGCTTTATGACATCATACAAGGTATCACACTGCTAGCTGTGTGTGAGATGCTTTATGACATCATGAGAGGCATCACACTGCTGGCTGTGTCTGAGATGCTTTATGACATCTTACAAGGTATCACACACAGCTAGCAGTGTGATACCTTGTATGATGTCATAAAGCATCTCAGACACAGCCAGCAGTGTGATACCTTGTATGATGTCATAAAGCATCTCAGACACAGCCAGCAGTGTGATGACTTCTTTATGACAACAGTCTTTATGACATCAGTAGAGGTGTCACACTACTGGCTGTGCATAAGATGCTGTCCTGTTCTTCTCCACAGTAATGCATGAGACCTCCAAACGGCTGTCCCAGTCATTGAAAGATGTATATGAAACAGAGTGGCAGGGTATGGAGGACCTGATGGTTATCATGGAGGTAGGTCCCTGAGCCCTGTGAGGAGGCAGGTTCATTCAGGACAACCCAACCTCAGAACATATACTACTACCGGATTCTTCTGTAACATATTTATATTAAACAAATGTTTAACATCATGCTATTGGCCTTTAACACATATCCTGTGGTTTAATGCACCCAAGCAAAATTTACCAGGTTCACTACAAGATATTATTTAAATAAAATAGGTCATTTTATTTAAATAATATCTAAGAAAGACTTGCCTAGTTGAGGTCATACCTACAATTAAGGATTTAGCTTCAGCCAGATCAAGTCTTATTAAAAATAACTGCTTCAGTGTAGCCATGGTAATATTTTCACCCTCCAATAGCAACTATTCTTTCATTGGCCCATCAAGATATCTTTATAGGAAAGTAACATATTCAGAAAGGGCAGTTTTGTTAATTTAAACATCATGCATGCTTACGTCAAATAACATTCTAATGTGTTTTCCCTACATGACACATTGTGTGTATGATGTACAATGTTTTGATAAGGAATAAGAGAAGATTTTAAATAATAAAAAAAACCAATCTCAAGCAACTTAAGTGCCTCAAAGTACATTGCTAATGCTTTGAACTAGAATGTTAGCAATACTTGGGAAATGCTGGGAACACTATAGTAATTATATTACTCATCACTCAATGTTGTTGATGTTTTTATTAGTATGGTTACACACTCACAGTTATTATTAGTAGTAGAAGTACAAATAGTGTATTGTAAAAAGTGAAAGGGGAAGTCCTTCCCATTAAAGATAAGTGCCATGTGCTTCCTCAATTTGCTGACCTTAAATTTTCTTGTGACATAAGTTTAACATACTGCATTCATAACCATATTTGGATCCCTATCAAAGACTGAAGCAATACAAATAAAATGTGATAAAACCCAATGCAGGGTTTTGGTCTTCTAAATGTTCTGTATCCGAACATACAAGGGAAAGTCAAAAAGTATTGCTACTTGGGTTCCAGTTCAAATCATGCACAGGTTTATTCCAAACAAAATGTGCTTAAACATGGATGGCTACAGACAAGTTCTCTCATTAATATACTTGTCTTAGTCTCGTTAGGGTGCATTCGAAATAAAGGATACTTTTTGTGCCATGGAAAAAAAACTATTTTGATGTCAGGGCTAACATCAAATTTTTAACAAAACTCAAGTTGAAATCTTCCCAAATCATTTGGGGGGGGGGATTATGAAGATGTTTAAAATTAAAAATTGCGTTGGTGAGAAAAAGGCCAGGAAAGTTGCGCTGAAGGTTTTTTACATCACAGCAATGCACCTTCTCATAGCGGGTAGCAAGGGCCGTCCTACGAGAATTTCATTGGGAAACCTTACCCCATCCACCCTACAGCCCTGATCTTACCCTTTCAGATTTTGTTTTCTTCCCAAAACTCAAAGTACATTTAAAAGGAACACGATTTGATTCCCTCGATGATGCCAAAACTGCCGTTTTGACATGGTGTAAATCGCAGAGAGCAGAATTCTTTGGGGGAGAGTTAGAGAGATGGACACACCGCCTTCAGAAGTGTATAGACCTAGATGGAGGATATGTCGAGAAACAATATCTTCACATTTTTATATTTTTGTTTAATAAAGGTTTCTATGATGAATGTATGCTTCTGAAATATTAAGATTTCTCTAAAGCAGTCTACCCAGGAAGCATGTTACTCTGTAGAGTGGATGTAACTTCACCAGTGACATCACAGCAAATTATCACACCTTTCATTTGTTGTAACCATAATAACCACTTAATCAATTTTATGTCAGTATGTAAGATTGGGTTAATCTTATCCGGCTTTGAAGCTTGGGATGGTAGTGGAGTTTTAGATGGTGTGCCTGTGATACTGCACTGACTTTGTTCCCTCTGTGAAAGAGTGAGGACCTTCTGTGGAATGACTACGAGGAGAAGCTAGCAGACCAAGCTGTCCGCACCATGGAGAATTACATCAGTCAGTTTCCAGAGGCCAAGGTGGGTTGTCAAGCAGTGGTTGTAAACTGTCAAAATCCTGCAGTGACACAGTGGCAACTCTTGAGACTGCTTGTCTGCATTTCAGCCAGGGTTTGGAAGTGTACTCAAATCTGTGATGTTCTTTGCCTTTTTAGTAGTATTTTGCTGTAGATACTGTAACAATTTCTGGGTGAATATTGGGCATTAAATCAGGCAATTAAAATGTACATTCTGCTAATTAAGTTGTCACACAGTGTGCAGATTGAGATTTTGAATTAAAAAGTGAATAAAAAAGCAGAAAACATAGAGAAAAGGAAAAACTAGGACAATAACTTAACTGAAATCTGTGATTGAGATAATATCCTGGAACCATCCATGATATAACACCAAACAGCACCGAACATTAACTACAAGACTTGTACCATATAACCACACTTTTGTGGGCTGTGCATATTTTTTCTCAAGCTGTTGTAATATTGCCACTGCATCCCTGACGTACATGACACAGGTTCTCTGAATGTGATGTCAGTATCTCTCTCTCTTTCTCTCTTCCTCTCTGATCTTGATTTGGTACACTCTCTTGACCTTGATGTTTCTCTCTCCTGTCCCTGGCGTCCCCTTCTTAAGGAGAGGGTCAGCAAACGTGGCAGAAAGCTGGTGGACTACGACTCCTCCCGTCATCACCTGGAGGCGCTGCAGAATGCCAAAAAGAAAGACGAAATTAAAATCACCAAGGTGAGATGGTGTGAGACCTCGCAGAGTTGGTACCTGGTGTGGAATCTCCAGCACATCCATATATGTATTTATCTGTGTCTTTTGATATGACTTCTATTGTAGTGCATTTTATATAACTGCATGCCAATTCACATTTAAGCATGACTAAATGCTTTTTGTTTTAAATACCTATATATATTTCATTGTGCTGTTATTTTTATGATTGTATATGACGGTGATTGATGTGTTCACCCTGCAAAGCAAATTCTTTTTTAGCTTGTTCATTTCTTGGTTAGATAATTCATTCATTCATTCTTTCACCCATTAATCACTTTATGAATGAATGAAAGATTTAATCTGGCCTTATCAAGTCTCATCTCTGCTTTATGTTTTTAGACCCCTGCCTTTTTGCTTGCTTCAGTAACAATGAAGTAAACGGTTTGAGTAATACTGAACATTTGTTCACAGATTTGCAGCATGTGCTACACTGTGCTCTTACAGTATCACTGCACCTTTGCTTGTGTAGGCCGAGGAGGAATTTCACAAAGCTCAGACCGTGTTTGAGGACATCAATCGAGAGCTGAGGGAAGAGTTGCCTGTTCTCTACCAGAGGTGAGTCTGCCATGACGATCTGAGAGCAAACCAAAGACAGCACAGCCAGATATGCACTGTTCCTTCGCATGTGTGTCATTCCCGTTCCCCTGTGAGGCATCTCGTGCGCTCGTGTGAGTTATCCCTGTCTTGTAGAGTATCATGGTTTAACAGTGTCAGGCCCCATTGCCCTGTTTTCATTCACACATGGAACTTACTATGGGCCAACTGTGAACTCATTAAATTAGTTGTATAAAAAAACGAATGGTTCAGTAGATTAGTCTACTGGTTCAGTAGATGTGGAATATCCTAATTTGTTTAATAATTAATAATAATTCACATGTCTACCACAATATCTTAACCAATGATATTTATGCTGAAATTGAATTAAAACAGATCACCAATGCAGCTTTTGAAGAACATGACCAGACAATCATTAACTAACCACTGCAATATAATTAAGTTATTCCGAGAAGAATAATATATATTCACATGATAATTCAGTTATAAATATCATCAGGTGAAAATAACTTACACAGGTAATTCAGCATTATTAAAATGTAAACAAGTGGCCCCCAACTGGCTCACAGGGCAAAACGTTCACCCTGAAGTTCGGCGGTCAAATCCCAGCCTCTCCATTACCGGCTATGGCCGAAGGTCTGCACCGGTGAGGTAACAATCGGCCCAGCCTCGCCGGTGATAGTAGGAGTGCAGGCCGGTTGTTTTCATTCGTTTCATCGCTCTCTAGTGGCCCCTCCTGGTCGGCTGGGTGCCTGCAGGTGCACAAAGCGTACGCTGACTGCGTAATCCTCCGACATAGGCAGTGTGTGGTTGGTGGTGCATCTGCAGTGTGGAAAGAAGCAATGGCCGGTTGTCACCTGTGCCACTGCATCCTCCTCCAGAGTCGGTGGGAGCAGGTCACTGCTGTGGATTAAACAGTTTAGCTGTGGTCAGGGTGGGAAAATCCAAACAACACCAACAAAAAAAAAGAAATGGCACCAGTCAAATCTCAGTTTACAAATATTGGCAGACATATGTAACATTTGTCATAAACATCGGACAAGGACTTGATAAATGGTACTGAATGTTCTTCTCTTCTTGTTTAAAGCCGAATTGGATGCTATGTGACGGTCTTCCAGAACATTTCCAATTTAAGGGATGTGTTCTACAAAGAAATGAGCACGGTAAGGGTCTCTAACAGGCTAGTGCATTCATGTACTAGCATTAGTCCAGCTAAAGCTACATCTTTGATACATGAATGTTAACATTTGGCTGTCCTACATCATTGTGCCTGTTGATGATTGTGATATTTCACAAAACTAGGAGTTTGAGATGTTTTTGTTTGTTATAACACCCCCTGTGTGACCAGATGATGTCATATCGACATGGCTTGTTCTTACATTCCTAGATCAGTGAGTTTAAAACCTTTTAACAAATGGGAAAACAATGGACAATAAGCGCTGGTACTTGTGTTTCCATACATGGAAATGACTCAAACGTCCCCTTCCTCCGAGTGCTTTAACAGAGTGAAAATGATGCATTTCAGCTCAACAACGACCTTTACAATGTGATGAAAAAACTGGAGACTCAGCATTCAGACAAAGCTTTCATCGTGAAAGGCTGGGAAAGGTACTTTCTTTATGTTTTATTATTGCAGATAAAAATTCATAACTCTTTGTGTTACTCATTATTGTGATGTTATTTGTCAGTGTTGTCTAATTCATTTTCAGTCCATTTATAGTTAGTGTATATCAATGGTTTTTAATCCCAGATTCCCAGTTCTTTGGTTTTTAAATATGTATTACTGTGTAAACGATTGATAGAATAACATTGCACAACTGTAACAAACTCATTTTGTGCTTCATACATAAAACAGTCTACAAAAGAATTGTATCTGCCAATCTCTTTAAATGCCGAACACAAATCATAAACAAGTTATTCTCTTTGCTCCTCCCCATTTATCACATGGGATTATATGATCCACTCTGTCTTCCCCATTTGGTCATTCCCCGTCATGCTGTTACAAATTTTTAGTACTTTTACCTGCTACATACCCATATATATTGTATTATGGTCAAATGTATTACTGTATTTTACATGTATTTGATTTAAGTTATTTAGAGCTTTAAAAAATTAATCGGCAAGAAAGCGTTTGTTGGTCCACTTGGATTTCTATATCTCATCATAACCTCATTATGACTGTTATATGCTATGTAAATACAGGGGGTCATCGATTTTCGACGTAAGTCGAAATTTATACCTAAATTAACACCTTAAGTCACTCACACTGTGCGCACAACACATGAAGGACATAAAATAGAGTAATTAAATGAAACAGTAATAAAAAAAGAGAGAACAATTTCTTATCTTTATTTCTGTGGTCGTATTTACGAACCAAACCGCTTAGGTCGAAACTAGGTTTTTTAAATAATTTATGGGACTGTGTCATAACCACGAAACGTCGTAACCCGAGGACCCCCTGTATATCAGTATACTCATGTATTTCAGTTTGCATTTTCACTTGGAGGGATACGACTAAGTAACAAAAAATTGAAAGAATTGTGTGTCGTTATCTTTAAATTCATTTTTCAGTGGTGAGTATTTGTGGGTGTTCCCTGATTTCATTTCGTTTTCTCTACCTGTAGCAATGCCAGTGAGACGAAAAAGAGGCGATCCCTGATGATCTCCGCCCCCATCCCGTGCAACACGGCGTTCCCCTCCGATCACACCTCCAGCCTCGGGCCGTTACAGAGCAATAAGGACGCCACGGCGGTAAAGACGGACGACCAGGGTGGCTCCCGGCCCACCAGCCTGCTCTCTAGCGAGGGCTCTGAGCCTGCGGTGCCCGAGCTAAACTCGGATGGCTCCGGCGACCCCGCAGCTCAGGAACCGACCGAAACGGGGAGCGAAGGGACAGAGGCCGCGCAAGACCCCCATGAGAAGAGTGTTGCTGAGGCAGAGGCAGAGAATAAAGTGGACGAGGAGAGGGAAAAGGAAGGGAGCGTTGCCCAGACTACGGAGGATGCGGTGGCCCAAACTCTGTCGCAGGATGAAAGCAATGGCCGCGAGACCACCTCTGTCGATTCCGACACGCAACAGGCCCCCGAGCCTGTTGCAGAGTCCGCTCCAGAGCCGGAGGTCCCGCTCTGGGGGACCGCTGACTGCAGACCCACCCCTGCCCCCCGCACCGCGCCCCCCAGCGCAGTGCAGAGCCACCCAACATCAGCCTCCAATGGCATAGAGCCAGAACCTACAAGCACAGAGGAGACCAAAAACCCACCAGGATTCCTGTACAAGGTAAGGGACGTGAGGAGTGACTGGGATATCGACATTCAAGGTGCAGTGTAAGGGCCCATACTGTGACAGTTAATCTCACAATCATAATACAGGCATATGATGATGATGATGGTGATAATTTATTTGATGATCAAAAATACATATAATCCTGCTCTAAAGCATCCATCACATACATTTAAAATCATCGAGGATTTAAACACAATAAAGCCGATAAATCTTATTTACATTGGTCAGGAGACATATATCTGTTTAAAAGCATCAATTAAACTTTCAATAAAACCTCAATCAGTTGGTTCTACACTTGCTGTGAAATTTTAGGTAAAAATAAAAACCAGCACACGCTGCCGTTCTCCAGGACCTGGAGTGAAGACCACTTGACTAGATGATCGAAAGAGTGGAGCTCATAACCTAAAATCAATAACCATTTACAATGAAGTGTATAAGAGTGAAGGGATAATATTGACCATAATAGGAGCACACTTACCTTTGTAGCTAGTCACAAGCATTGTCACAAATGTAGACACTGCTAACATACCATTTACCTTTTTTATGTATTCTCTCTCGTAGCCAATACACAGAAACATACCAGGAAAAGGATGTTGGAGTATCAATGTGTGTCTTGCCTCAAATTCTTACTTGTATTTGGTTACAATTAATAGTAAAATGGAATAATATTTCTTTGTTTTTGTCCAATTTAAGGGTGTGGCAACAGAGAGTCATTTCTCCACGCAAGAGGGGGAGCTGCAGTTTGAGGAAGGAGATGTGATTCTTGTCCTGAACGATGGCGAGGAAATGGTTAGTTCATTGTAAAAAAAAAAAAAAAAAAAGTGAATCTAATGCTCAACTGGTTGTGGCAGTTAATTAAGAGAATAGGAATTATGGTAGTCATTTCAGTGTTGAATTGAAATGTTTTGCGTGGTAGAAATGAAAGTGTAACTGTAGGGAGTGTTAACATGTCGCAGTGAGGTCCCTGAAGGGAGAGGAAATAATGTTAATAAAGATCATTGTAAAATATTGAAATCATTGTAAAATATTGAAACTTGAAGATGACCCTAACTTTGGAGTTTAGCTAACTGTTTTGAATCTATGAAGATAATTCAAGGTTTCCAACATAAACAAATGTATAGGCTTCCTTTCGTTTTAATTACTATGGTAAAAGCCTGAATTTGAGTGTACAAAATCCACACCCATGCTCCCAACCCTCTGGTAAGACTGTGCTACGCTATTTACCATAGATGTTAGTTCTTTTTAACTCACTTCTCCTTCTGCCACATAGCCTGAAGGCATGGCCAAGGGAGTGAAGGAAAGTGACTGGATTCAGCATGGGGATCCGCTGGATCACTCTGGGATCTTCATGGAGAGCTGGATCCAGAGGGCTGAAGCTCAGTAGCGCTCACGTTCCTCTCCGCCCTCCATGGGGAACACTCGTAAAGATGAGGACAGGTAATACTGGCAGCAGTAACCAGAGACTGCAGAGAGCCGGGAGAGTAACGGTCAGCTTGTTAGAGGAGACTCGTTTTCTCATGATTCATCCAGTCCTCAAAGTCGGCCGAATCAAATCAACAGTATCTTCCTCCTGGCAAATCACAGACCTGATCCTGTCTCCTGTACACCTCCGACAGCCATCCAGCAAGAGGCTCCCGAGGCTCATTTATAGGCATGCGATTGGCTGATTTACGAAAACTATTCTTCTTCATGACTAAAAATGTATTACTATCCAGTGTCTAATATTTACATAGCAGTTTACCCACAAATGTCAAATTGAATGTATGCACTGATATTTTATCACCTAGTAAGCAGGTCTGCAAAGATAATCCATAATTTTACATGTAATTATAGATTACTAGGAGCAATTTAGATTTTCCAGTAGCGTACATTGAAGATTTCATTTGTAATGTTGAGATACAGTACAACTTATGGGTGTTTCGTCAGTGAGAGTTAGCAGTTTTTTTTTTATCAGATTACACTTGTGAGTGTTCTGCTGTTGGTGGCATACTTGCATAATATGGCTAATTGAAATCAGCTATCTTGATTTTAAGACATTTATGAAGTAAATAAAGACATATTTTTGTAATGTATATTGTCATTTGTGTCCAAATACAAGGGGTTTTCCCCAGTCTAACTTGTCTGTTGTCATTTATGTTATTACATCTCTGTCAAAATCAAAAATGAAGTGACCCTTGCTCCATTGGGTGACCCACATTGTAAAGTATTTAGTGATGCACATTTTTAAACTTACATTTCTAACAAATAATTTATATTATAAAGTTTGTGCAAAGATGAAAAAAGAACACACTGGCTTAAAGTTGTTTATTAAAAATGGCAAAAATAAAATAAAAAGTGGTTCTGTCGTTTGTAAGGTACACTCATGTTTCAGTGACTCCAGATAGCTACAAGATTGAAATATCTTTGTACTGATTCACTGTTTTGCCTCCACTTTGCCTACTATTGACTTGGACATGTGGGCTATGTGAAATGTGTGGTTGTGCATTTCTGTGGTCATAAATACATTTTTTTGTTGCAAATGTCATTGTACCAAAATAAAGAAACAAAAGAATACATTTGTGTGGTTTGTACTTTTAGCGGTACATAAGAATACTGAAATGTCTTTTCAGTCCGTATCAGAGCTATTAAACATGGTGAAATGCTGAAGTGGTCCCCTTGCTTTTGTTTTTCACGTGGAAATACAGTTGTTTAATCAAGTTCTGCTTATTTGTTTCGCCTCTGTGATGAGCCTCGGTCCAACCCAGCAGGGTCTTGAGTGGAGTAATTGTAATGGCCATACCCAAAACCCACCTTTGATTCACACTGGCAGTTTATCTACGACACTTCTACAACAGACTTTCAGCCAAACAGCTCTGTAAGTTGTCAAAATTCCAAAAATACTGTAATAACCAAAATATTTGCACATGCAGCGATTTCAGCTAGAGTGATGTTGGCAACAGAAATTGCTTTGGCTTGGTGTCTTTTTCAGTGCAGTGCTAGTTTTTCCACATGAAATACATTGCACCATTCTTTGGACATCCCATTTTTTCATTTCTGGTTGGAATTCCCCTTCACACGCACATCCCTTGAAATAAAGGATTTTTTATGCGCTGTTTGCAGCTGTTGGTTCCTTTTTCAGGCTGTCATAAAGATTTTGCAGAAATGAAGATTACCTTTGGTGCACTTTCATTGATATGGATTTTATAGTGTGCCACAAGTAAGATCACAACACACCCGATGGCTCAATAAACTTTTAAACGTATCTATTCAGCATCAAGCTGGTGAAAATGGCAAAATATTTTTAAGAGTGATGAGAATATTAATGATAGTGATTTCAGAGTTATGATCTGCTGTATCCACTTTTATCATGTTTAATCAACCAATGGCAGAAACAACCCCTTACATGTGACTCACAGGACATAAAATTACAACTTATCATTGCTTCTGTTCCAGTTCTCAACCCAGAAAATCTGTTAATGCATGCAGTAACACCGAATGAAAAAAAGGATTTAAAAAAAAAACAACAAAAAGGTGGTATTTACATTGACAAAATAGTCATTTTATTCTAAAGTTTAACCTTTTAAGTTTAGTATAAAAAAAACTTTAAGCGCATCACAGCTCCATTGCAAAGAGATCACGTCCGCTCAAAAGTCTTTACAGAGAAACTCTGCTCCTTCTCAATCATGTATAAAGGAAATATATTTACAAATCCATGACATAAAATTAATATCAATAGAAGAAAATAAAAATAAGCGAATCCCAGAACTATTGCTTCCATTCATCTACCAGACTCAGTTGGAGTGACATCTCCTGTTAGCCTACGCATCATCTTTATACGACTGAACGACATTTAGGCCCTTGTACCTGAATATCTCAGACAACTAGCGGTACACCGGTTTTAAAAAGGGCTTAAGCTTCTTAATTTGGGTTGTGTCTTCAGCATAGAGCCATATTCCCCCCTGAAATCCAGGAATCTGTTCAGACGTATGTCCCCCTTGGTATGTCAATTGCCTGTAATTTAATGAAACACACTCAAGAAAAATGCTGAAAAAAACTAGAGGCATTAAATATCCCGGTATGAATTACAAAACAATCCACTTTTTGGGCCTGAAGACTGACACATTGCATATTCCATGTTCGTTAAAAGGTGCTTCATACGTTGCACTAGTGATAGGGTTGGGAGCAGTTATATAGCCCTTTTTTTCCCCAGCTATGGGCCATTTGAAGTATTCAATCATTCGGACCATTGAGTGTAATCCGTGTTTCGCCACGCAGCTAAATGAACATGGGTTGCTTTTATAGTAAAGATTTACACTGGATCCTAGTCTAGGGGCAAACCTGATCTGTCGGATACCCAGTGTGAAGACTGCCCAGTTTCACCCCATACATATACTTAATCACCACTAATAGAACTATTCAAATTAATTCAAATGTGCCAGTTTTCACACGAACGCGGCCTATGCCCCATGACCATAACAGGTGTGGGAGTGGTCTGAATGGGGGGTGGGGGGTCAATCTTGGGCAGTCTTATATTCTGCAGCAAAAATGCTTCTGATGTTTTTTTAGTCATTTGAACTAATATCACATACATTTTTATGAATGCACTTAACATATATGGTGACGGAACCTTTGTCAAAGACCACTGATCTTAGTGTGTTGGTGGAGACAATTACTGCTCTATATCTCAATATGTTGACCAGTGCACTTTCTAGCAGTAATAAAAACCGAAACAGGGATAGACATATATAATACATACTGAATAAACTGAAACCAAAGTCTTTAGACGTCTTCAAGAGAGAAGTCTTACAAAGCCACAATGGCTACATGTGGGGTTTTAAAGATTTTAACTTCAGCTAGATTCAGACAGATAATTAGCTTGTTTTTCCTGTACAATATTTTGTCTTACAAATATTAAAATACATACGATAAATTCAGGTATGTTATTTAAGTTGAGATACTGACAAAGCAATATTTACCCACATTTATTTGCAGCAAGTCAACAAAGACGTTTATAGGAGATCCTTTACATGACTAAGTACATTTGATTTAAATTTATAAGGGTCCATCAAGAAAACCATATGCTTTGCATTTTAGACCAAAAATTAAGTTGCATAACACCAAAGAATGTTGAACTACTTGTAAACAGTGACTATTAAAAATTAATATTCGAAAGCAGTGCAATGTTACAACTTAATTCAAATTTTTATTGGATAAAAATGTGCAAAAAGCATACAACATAATCAAAAAGCAATTATACTCCAAATGCATGTTTTTAATACACTTCTCTGCAAAAAATCTATTGGCTCAGCTGAGGTGAGGGCTTGCCTGTATGACAGATTAATTCAGTAAAACAGGACTAGTTAAGTCCATTCTAATCTTTGGTATAACCAGGTCTGTGGCTATACGTCTAAATCATGTGTTGTAAACAGATAACAAGCTTGATGTGCCACAAATTAATTTTCGTGAATGGAATAGAAAATGGCCCTTGTCCATTGTCTCCAGCTGGATTTAGACATATTTATAAAAGTTTTTTTTATTATTATTATTCATTTTTGCTTTTTTTTGGCAATGACAGAAATGAAGAGCTGTACATCCTTTTACATTTTCATTAGATATGTTCTAGGTGACTGAAAAGAAGCTTCACCAAACAAGAATGTTTTATAAACTAGGATACCTAACTCCCTCTTGTCTGCGCAACTCTGGGTATCCGACAAAATTAAAAAGATGCCAACCAACCCATCAAAACCGAGATAGAACTCTCACCTGCACTTTAATATAATTCTGGATATTTTTTTTAAGCGTAGGTGCACACAAAACATCGGCACCAAATAAATTCCTCTAAAAGTTGCCTGATAGGTACAGTAAACCACTGTGAATTCTTGTTAACTATATTGTTAACATTTGCCTTTTTTACCCCACAGTTTCAATGTGCTTGAAATATCTGTATAACTCTCCCTCGATACTTTTTCTACTTGACATGATCGTCTGCCCCCTGTTGGTTTAAGATGGTACTGCATCTGGCATTGTGATCAAAGCACAACTGTAATGAGCCGCGTGAAACGAGCATGATTTTTACATTGAGTGAATTTGTGCAGGAACGGTTCGGATCAAAATGCCATTTATTAGGCCCATTTCAGGAAATCAATAAAAAAACTCTGGTGCAGAAGCTAAGATTCTGGTGGAGGTTGATCTGAGGTGACGATGTGACAGCTGACTTTGAAACAAGAGCCAGCAATCAAACAAGCCACTTCTACACAGCCCTTCAAATTGAGATAGTTCTAAAGTTAGCCTGTCATTAGCATAGCAACTTGAACCCATTTTTGAATCCATCCAATCATGGTTTTTAAAGTGACACTGCAATCAGTGGCCTTTTAGACCCAAACAGTCTATCGAAGGAAACTGGTTTGAAGTTCACTAGAAAAAAAAATGTAAATAACTCCCAGGATATACTTTGTGGTAATAATAGTAATAATGTGTGCTTGTTTGTTGCTTATTTGTTTCAAAATTCTTTGAATAAGAATACGGTGAGTGCTTGTGTGGAGAAACAGACAGAAACATGTGGTTCGATCCAGCTTATAGTTGTACAGATATTTTCAGCATCCTCCCTCCGCTTGTTTCAGGGAAGCTGGGTAGAGGATGTGGCCAGGATATTACTTTCCACTCCATCTAAAATGGGTTACTGTACCTTGGCGCTAAAATATTACATTCTGTTAGGCGATGTCAGTACTGAGGCCTGGCAACGGGGCCGCAGGAGATGGTGGAGCCGGGGAGGTGGGGGGAAGGAGGGGGGGTTTCTGCAGTGAGCGGGCAGCGCGGCGTGGCGCGTCGCGGCGCTCGCTGTTACCAGATGGTGTAGCCGCCGCTGGAGCCGCCCATGAAGAAGTTGCTCTTGCGCTGCGTCATCATCACGTTGGCACCCTGCATGGCCGCCAGCTGCGCCGCGTTGGGGAGGTGGCCGGGCGGGGGGGGCTGCGGGCAGCGGGAAGGGAGGACAGCGTGAGACCCAGGGTAAGGGCTAACGTGTAGCACCGTCCCCATAAAACATACAGTTTTACTTGGGGAAGTGACATGAATTAGCCTCGTATAGTGCACGGTATTGCTCAGTATTAAAGTAAAGATATGTCCTTGGCTCATAGGCAGGTTATTGTACAAAAGAGGATATGGCAACTGAATGCTAGAGTTTTATCATCAGTGTAATGTAATGGTTAGGGAGCTAGGCTTGTAAGGTTGCAGGCTCAATTCCCAGATAAAGAACTGCTGTTATACCATTGAACTAGGTAGTTAACCCAATTTGAGTACATATCCTGCTGTATAAATGTATATTGGAAACATTGTAAACTGTGGAAGCCAAGCTGGAAAATTATAGGGTTTGTCTGTGACATATAATATCCATGCAAACAGCTATTCCAATGTAAAGCTTTTAATAAACAAAAATGAAGTACTGGTGAAACAGCTAATGAGTGTGAATTGCTAATTATATTTAGCTAGGTGGCAAACTCATATTGTCATGTTTATCACGATAACAATAACCAAGTATCTGCTGAATGTTACATAAATACAAAATACTACATCAATACAAACTTAACCTGTGAACTTCATCACCCAGAATGCCTAAGGGACCTCCCAATACATTCCTGACTGCTCATAAGAACCCTTTCAGTTAAAGCTCATTGATTCTTGTCTAATTAAGTGGCTGTCTGCGATGATGCAGGCCAGTTCTGAATGGGAAACTTAAATCTAATGAAAAGAACCATGAAGGCTGGAACCACAATGCATGTTACAAGAACCATATGATCTTGTGCCATAATGCTAATAGCATGAGGAATACATGCTAAACAGCCCATTGTAAATAACAGAATCGATTGAGGCAATTGAATATATTAGAATTAACCTACATTTAAAGGGTAAAACTCATACATAAACCTTTTTGGTGAATGAATAGCATTATGTTCATAGGATGATGTTGAGGATGTAACTGACGGTAAAGCTCTGATCCTACTGACCGGGATGGTGGCGGTGCTGCCTGCTCCGAAGCGGGCCCCCGCATCGAACCCGCCCTCGATCATCACGGTGGAACCTGGCGGGTACACAGGCCCCATGGGGTAGTACGCCATGGGCACGTTGGGCCCCACTGCCCCCACCGGCACGGACTGGGGCAGGGGCATGAACACCTGGGTGCCAGGGTAGGCGGAGGACATCTGGGGCAGCTGGCCCGGTGCCTGCGGGGGGTGCATGTATCTGGGCTGGTAGATCTGCAGGGGGTGGGAGGAGGGGGAAGGGAAAACACTTACAGCGACCCACGGGGTGATGTCATAGGCTACCTGAACTTGTAAGCGTAACCCCAGTTAAACATGACAGTGCGATTTTCTCACTTCTAAACAAGAGAAGGAGCTCAAATGTTGTTTTCCTATCCAATGCACTCAGAGAGCCATTTTTATGTGTCTGGGACTTACATATGATACAACCCTAACCGTAGCCCAAACATTACTGTTCAATTTAAATATGGCACTAACATTTTTATTAAGCTGCTGTTCAGATTCAGAGCTAAATGGTCTCAATGCCGATGCAAATCAATGATTTACTTCTCAACAAGTACAACAAGGCAACAAAGTACAATTCACTCCCCATTAAAGTGGTGAATAAGGATTAGCATGTGTTGCTAACATACCTCGGAATAGGCAGGGGGTGCATCGGAGTAAGGAGGAACCTGAGGGGACACCTGTAAAGGTGGGGGGTACAGGGGTGCGGTGGTCTGCTGAGGGTATGCCGCCTGCTGGGGATATGGAGCTGAAACGCAGAAAGGCAACTGTCAATCAAACCATCATGTGATACGGGGCTGTCAATCAACCCATCCTGTGACACAATGACCTGTCAATCAAATTACACTGTGAGACTGACCTGTCAAACCACTATCCTGCCACATAACCTGTTAACAAACTGTCTTGTAACATAGAACAGCATTAATAGCATTAGGTATGGTCAGGAACTTTCATCTTAAAAATGACAAGTGGTCACAAAATAAATTCTCACAACAAATTATATTACTGATTGTGATTTCAAATTAACTAATGACAAGACGTTAAACATTACCTATTGCCTCAAAACAGGATAGTATGCAAAGCCAAATTAGTACATTGACTTTGTACTCTGACACTACAGATTCACTATGACTTCTGTACTACAGCTATCTCTTACAGAAACGCACTACACCTAATAAACACTCAACACCAACCGGTTATGCTTTTTAGTCTCTGGCTCTGCAATAGTACTACAAATTATAGGGCATACTGTAAAACGCGACACCCCATATGTTGTTGAGTATTACCAAAGTTGGTCAATGACGGTCATAAACATTTCAAGAAATCATATGTGTATATTAATTACTGACTTCCAGCACATGATATCTAAGACATGCTCTGTATTTCATGCAGAAAACTGTCCAAAGATAAGTTATGGAACAAAGCATTAACTTTATGAGGGTTATTTTATTTTCCACACAGCCACTGCTGTCCTTCAGATAAGGGGTATCTGAACGAGAGAACATGTAATGAGTTCGGCACAAACAGGCCAACCATTTACCTACAATTTACACAGTTTCCAGTACTCCATCAAGCAAGGGTCTCTGTCTACTGTTTGACCTGGCAACCTGTTCAAAGATTCTGAGTTTAAAATAGAACTTCCTGGTATTAGTAAACAATCCCCTTAACTAGTTTACACCTATGCCCCTTTGTTCAAAAGACTGAACTCAACCGACAAAATCTTTTGTAGTTCCCCTTTTGGAGGCTGTTTATCTATTTAAAAATCTCAATGAAATCCTCCCGAAGGGCACTTTTGCTAAGCCTGAGGTGTCCTGAGTCTTTCCTCATAGGTTTTAAGTTGCATACCAGGAAACAAATAAGTTGCCCCTCTTTGAAAAATTTTCAAGAGCCTCAGTTTAGTTTTTGTATCTGTCTACACTGTCCTAGTAACAGTGAAACTACCTGGTTTCAGCAGTATTTCCCAAAAAACACAACTTTTAGTGTAAAAAAATTATAATGTCATTGCTGCTATACCCAGATAGCAAACGACTCCGGACCAGATCCTGTTTCAGACCGGCATGTCCGTGTAATTGTTGCAACCAGTAAGTGTCTCCGCAACGACCCCGAGCGATGGAGAGAAGCGACAGTAACGTAAGTATACCTATTTTACATATACATATATAAATAAAAATGTATAAATGTGGCACTTTGGTCAGATTTGTCAAAACAGTAAGCCACTAAAATATTTTTTTTCAGGTTCTCAATATTTAACGTAACTTTTGGCTAGCCAACACTTAGAGGTAAATTATGCTACCCTTACAAAATATTCTAAGATACATTAACGACAGCCGTTTGAATTGTTCAATGAATAATAGTAGCTCAATAGATGATGAATGATTTCGTAATGTTTTTCTCCTAGTCATATGTTTTATCTAACGTTTACGATAAATGTATCTAGTTTTAGAACTAGTTAGCTAGCTAACGTTCATAGTGATGCAATAACTTTGCTAAGATTTGTGACCTGAACTGCGAATTTAAGTCCATCAGCTAAACGTTAGTTGAAACTTTCCATAATATTCTTACAATAATTAATAGTGTATGGTGTAAAAAAGTTTGCCCTGCAGTAACTCGAAACTGTCACTGCCATTATATTTCTGTTTGGCACTTTGGTTGTAAGAATTAAGCACACACTCTGATGTATTATTATAAACATTGGTCTGCTGGAAGTAGTGCACAATAAGCCTTATGCTGACATTTTAATTTTTACATTTAACTGAATTTAATGTAAAAACTAAGAACAAATCAGATTATGTTACATTAAATGCAGTCAAAAAAAAAAAAAAAAAGAAATTGGTTTGCTGGCTGAGAAATTGAGGATGCTTCATTTTCATTCCCCATTGTTATTATTTAATAATATGAAATTACATGTGGTTTTAATCATTTTAAAAGGTGTATAATCTCTACTTTTTGGCATTAAATGATTGCTTGAGGGTGAGACAGAAGTTGAGGGCATCTCTGCACTTAGACCACTGATTTGCAGTCAGCACATGAGGAAGATAGGAACAAAGAGAAGAGGAATGAAAGACAAGAGGAACATGAAAGCATTCAGCAGTAATAGTTTTTTTATATACAAAAATGGTACCTAATATATGAAGATAAGGATTAACATGGTATGTGTTGGTCTTTCCCGTATTAGACACCACTTTGGTGTTGACTCTGACAACAGTTCAGCTGGCAACTCCAAAAGCCTTGCAAGAAAAAGAAAAAAGCCAGTGCCATCTCCACCTCCTGCCAGCTTCATACCTGCTACTCCACCTGTGCCAAACCCCATTTGTTTCTCATCGGTTTATCTAAATCCTCAGCCATCAGAGTGGGTTTGAGGGACAGACTTCAGCTGCTGTGAAACCCCTTACTTTCAAGCCCACATTCAGGTTTAATAACTTAATTGCTGCTATAGTTAACACTGACTTATAGCTTGCTCGCTATCTGCTCCACAGGGCATTAATTTGCTGCTTCTGATAGTGCCTAAAACTAGGGCTACTAAAAGAACGGATTGTTCGCTAGGTATCTCTACCGCGATCAAGATATCTTATTACAGTTAGCTAACCCAAGCTATCCCGGCAGCAAAGATTAATTAGCTACTTCCCTGCAGCTAAGTTGGAAACGAAACCTAACGTTACCTTATAATACGATGACAGTGCGAAGATCTGTATATCCTACAGCGCTGGTAGTCATTTATAGCAAGTCAGGTAACGTAAGATACGCTGTAGCTACCTATATCAAAAGCTGTATCTAGCCAGAACACCACAATCTGTTTTTTAGTTCAATGACATAATTCACTGTCTGGTCAGCTTGCCATCAAGCAAACTATCACTTCTAGTAACCACAATAAATGTCAGAGAGTGCCCAGAAATTCTAACATAGCAAGGACAGTAGGCGAATGTTAGTTTTCTGAGCGTTGACTTTGGCCATTAAGGTTAATTGTGCATATAAAATATAAGTCTAAATACGTCGAGCATTCTGGATGAACGGACATCCATTTTTAACAAAACCAGCTAACGTTAGGTAGCTATTCCATGTAGCAAACGTTATCTAACATTGCTGCGCAGGCGGTTTTCTCGACATCATCAGCTAGCTAGGACAAGGGATCTGGTGGCATTTGATCACTAAACACATTTTGCAACGTTTATGTGTTATACAAGTAACTACCCTTGCTAAGGTAGGTAAATGTACGGATTTAATGACCCTTTGTGGTTGGGCCTAACGTTAACAGTTGACAGCTGCAATTGCCAAAATCTCGTCATAACCAACACAAGAGTTAACTATCCTAACAAGCTGTCGAATTTATTACTAGCTACATTCGCCCAGGGCTAGCTAGCGAGACAAATAAAAACCATTTACAGTAATACCCGATCCAACTTCACGGTCAGCTAGCTCAACATTAGGCAAACCTAGTAGCCACACAAATACAATCAATCATTGTCAAGTGCAGCTATCAAGAAAACTAGCTACTTGCTAAAGTGAGTAACGTTAACATACCTTTGCTGTTCATTATCCCGAAGTGGTCGCAAAAATTCACAATACGAATGGCAGATTGTGGATCAGGGCCTTTACAATAACAACTGATTATCCCCTGCAAAGTTTCGCGTTTGTTCGGTTTCACTTCCTTGTTTGTGCTCTTCTGTTAGTGTTATTGCGGGGCTGCACGTCACCGCCACTCCCTAAATAGATGCTTCCGTACACAGTGCACGCAACGTAACTGAATGCCCGAGGCATACCGTTTCCTGGAACTGGGTCTGACAGGCAGCGCTGCATGAAAGGCAGCAGCTATGAAAACAGTCCATTTAAACTGGAATGAGTCCACGGTTCCATGGTTTCCAAAAAGCCAAGAAAGTCAGTGACCACGTCTGTTACTGATGTGAAATCGTTTTCATCGTGCAGCTTGAAATTTACCAAATTAGTGTGTATTTACGATTGATTAAATGTTATGGTTGACAAAAGGCGTTTCAGAACACAATGCGCCCCCCAAAAAACTTGATGAACTGAAAAAATTAAAGTTAAATTCATTTTATTTTAAAGAACTGGGCTATAAAATGCGAATCTTCATACCTTCTGGTTTTGTCTTCTAGGTCTTTGCATTTTAATGGACTATAAAATCCAGAACTGCAGGTGTAATGACACCAGGTTTTCACAGATTGTTTCATAAAAATCCATTGTGAATCAAATGAAACATAGCAAATTTATGAACCCATCTACTAACCCACATAGAATTTAAGTCACTCCGCACGCCTCCTCCCCAACCAAACTGACCTTCAAGTTCCCTGTCATGAGCGTGAAGTGGATGACACACATCATGCGGAAAAATGCAATGACTTAATTAATGGGAATGGCAATGGGACTGTCACAATTTAAAGGAATGTTGATATAAAATGGATCTTTTATTACATAGTGAAAAAATATCACATCTAGATGAGATTTTTTGGCTCCTTTTCATATCCCCTGCAAAAAAGCCCATTCATTTGACATTCAATGCTTTTATTTTTAAACTTGGAATTCACTAAATATTGAAAAATGTTTTCAGATATTTCTTACATATAATTCAGCATGAAATGTTGTGACAGAACAGTGCTTGTTCAATAACACGACAATAGTGGCCTAAAGCCTACTTTCTGTGATTTTATTGTATTTTTCTTGCAAAACCCAATGTTATGCACCCATCCATTAAGTTCATCTGGACATAATTAGTATAAATGTATGATTAACATCAAAACCAAAATCTGTGAAACCTTGGAAACAAAAAACAAAAACTATAATTTTTCATATTTTGTTTTCATAATTAAACAGCTTGTTCGTGTAGTCTGACATACCTCAGTATGAGTGGAAACTGGTCCATAGAGGTAAGGGAGGATGCTCCTCCTCTATTTTTTAAGAGGAAGGAGGAAGACTATAAAATAAAAATGTATTTAACATGTAATATTGTAAGACAACCAATTTAACATTGATCAAAACCACTTGGGTACAATAATCCTTTACTTAAACTCTGAAGAATCAAAGTACCTCAATTGCGACCCCCAAAGTCCTTCAGGTGAGGAATAATACTGTCCGTCCTTCGTAGGGGCGGGAGCAGTTAAAGTAAACCAGTACATTCCATTTTTCTCTCTCGGCCTGTGATTGGCCAGGAAATGCAATTTGACAGTTCACCTTTTGTTAACCGTGTATGTCCAACCTCCGGCAAAACATTCTTGAGAAATCACATGCCTAGCTTTTATCATTGTGAATCAAGAGACTAAACTGGTCGTTGATGGGTGTTTTTACTTGAGTAAGAAGAGTTACGTCCATAGTAGTATTTTCGGTTTTTTGTTCTTGATGCATTCAGAAGTCGATTGCATCAAGTGAGTAGTTTGAATATTAGCATTTGTACATCATTGATAACTTTCTTAATAATTGGATGTGTTATGTAGGCTACTTTGAAATAAAAGTGTGCATATAGGCTATTTACAAATGCATAATACACATGAATAAAAATGTAAAAGTTTCTAGCTAACTAGTATAGAGGGTAGTAACATTTATGTATTTATTTTAAATGCTTATTTGTATAAATTACATCATTGTATGATGGAAGATTACATATATCACAGAACTTGTATAACAAAAAAATAATAAAGGGAAAAAAATTGTAATGGTTCTTATAATAAATTTCTCTGTGTAGTTCTCATAGACAGTAACCTCATACATTTGAAGATGTAATACAAATGCAAAAATGACCCTATTCTTGAGTCATACTTATGGGCTAACAATTCTTGAAAAACAATCCAATGTACTTCAAAAACACATTAAACTAATTAATATTTAAGCTTTTTATCATTATTTTAATGTTGCTGTTTCCTCTTTGTCTTTGACTCTCTACTGCTTAGCCCCTTTCCTTTCAGCTGTCCTCCCCAATCTTTTGAGCCACCAGTTGCCACTGTTCAGTATTACCCATTCCTCCATTTGATTCCAAAAAAGGACATGAATACAATATTACAGCACTTTCCAATTCAGATTGGACCAGACCAGTTCTGAGGAAGGTCTTTTGGACAGGGCAAAACAATCCATATTGGATTACCATGCATAACTATTCGTATTCATAATCACGTAAAATGTTAATTAGCTATTAGTAATCGGCATAGTTTGAAATTATAAAGAGATGATATTCTGTTTTCAAAAACTGGTACAGTGAAGTGCATAGCCTGCAGAGGAAGCACCTAGACATTGCCTAGCACCAAGACAAATATGAAATGTAGCTCATTGGAAAATTGTGGATCATAAAATGAGAAAAAATGAAGAGTCAATTGACATTTGATGAACATTATCAATAACAACAAACACTGTGTTATACTACTATTAACTACAATTTATTGCCAATATTATTGTATAGTGTATTTGTTTTGTTATTACACTATTTCATATTTCAAAAGTGAAAAATAAGGAACCAACAAGCTGTATGTGACCTTGTAATAGTGAATGCACACCTAAAGCCAGATTACCACTCTGAAAAAAAAGAGATGTTGAGTGTTGAAGAATCAAACAGGATTCTGTACATGCAAAGTGTGGTGTGCATATATGGCATTGTAAATTAGGTGGCAGGGAAACAACGTAATTTGAAGCAGAATTAGGAACCTGAGTGCAAGGTGTTCTGAGCTAACACAAGCAAAGCATTATTTACTGGAAGTCACAGTGCATTACTTGATAACTTTTACTATGTCCTCTGATTTCAGATAGTTGAAATGAAATATATGCAGGGATGGTGCTATTGTTCTTCTGGTCTATAGAGGTTTACTGTACTGAAATCAGTTTGGAAAAAATGTGTACTAGATTGGATGGGATTACAATAAGCAGTATATGAAACTGCTGCCTGCCAGGCAGAGTCACTTGGTAGGATTCCTGCAAAACAAGTAGCCCACTAGGGGGAATTCACCCATTGAGCTTATGTAGGAACTGGAGTGGGTGGGAGGAACAAAAATGTGAAGCTGAGGATGTGACTGGAAACAGTTTATGTTGAGAGTGGAATTCTTTTCTGTGGATTGAAGCCTATGTTAAGAAAAGACACTTAGACAGCCAAACCAAATCTCCTTGGTGACATTGTATTGTTTGCATTGGTTTCAACAGAAAGATAATATATATTTTTTTGTGTTCATAGCAGAGATATGCACAGTATAGACTTACTTCCATTTCATCACTACTTGAGCTGGCTGAGGGCATTCATCACAGTCCAGTTCCACCACATGCCAATGAATAACTATTGTGAATTTATCTCCTTGCAGGCTACAGTTGTAGTGCAGTCGATAGTCCCTGCTGCCATCTATTGGAATGTTCCAGAACATTTTTAAGTCATTGTCGACCATCCTAACATAAGCAATACATGTATTCACTCTTGCCAATTCTTTAATTTAATTTCCTACATTTCATACAGAAAGGGAATGAAGACCACTTCACAGAAGTTAAATGTTGTATCCCCTGTGAATCCATGTAATTAATTCCCATTGATCCTTTAGTTTTTAACCATTGAATTTGGCTTTAGAATAACTCATGCTCATAATAATGCAAAATCTGTTTTGGTTTAACTTTAAATGTGTAACTGTAGATGTATGAGCATAAGGTTGAAGTAACCCTACCACAGGAACCAGTCACTTTCATTCTTAAGCTGAGTTTTATACTTGGTTATGGACCTGGTAATGGAAACTTGACCATGCTTTTATGGACTTCTTCAGAAAGACAGCCGCATTAGTGGTCACTTTGTCTGTAATTAGAGGGATATGGGATGGTTTTAATTGTATAAATGGAAAAATATATTTTTTTTAAATATTGGATGTATCAAATAAAATGTGAATTTCAACAAGTGCATATTTGTATTGTTGGCATACAGAGAATTTGTTATTCTATCTTTATTAGAAGCCTACAGTTTAATGCAATTATATTTTAAACAAAGCCAATAAACATTGATAATGACCCTTTTTTAAATCTCAGTTGTCTAATAATCTATACCTTGTAGTGTACATATGATGTAATATCTTCACCTGTAATCTGTTTAGCGTTTTTTGTTAATCATTGCTAAACAACAGAGCTGAAGTTATTTTGACGATGGTTTCTTGATGATGACAAGGTTTGAATTGCCCTAGGTTTCCATGGTAACCAAACCACGCTATGAGATACCAAAAACTACATCTTTGTCGCTATTGAACTACTGAGACCACTGTCTTCAGATTTTCTTCAATTTAACTGTTTTCCGATGGGTATCTTACAGATCTACACGTGAGAAATTTGAATAAAGAACCTACTGAATATGAACAAAAACAGAATGAGGAGGTTTTGCTGCCGTAGCCATGTCGTAGTCATGTGATCTGAAATAGCAGAAGTCCAATAGAGCTCTGGGAAATGTAGTGTTTAAACAAGGTATTAACGCTGCAGTCTCTGGTTCCGCCCCATTTGCTTCGCCTGAAACATCTGAATATGGCTGCTGAACTAAACATTTGTACACATCCATCACTATACAGTTCTGTCATAACGGGAATGCGAAACAAAACAGCTTAAGCACAATATCCAGATATTCCATAATAAAGTGGTGGAATACATTTATGGTCAGCAAATAGTTGTGTAGCTATTTTTACCTGTTCCAACGGGTATCGCCTATTGTAAATTCAGGAGGGGGATATGCAAGCCTGTTCATTTTCCCATTAATTACTAGATGATTCTTTTTCTTTAAGACCTTCAGTTTGAGTGGCTCGATTAGCTGTTTTGCATGTGGTTCATTACCTCACTTCTTGCTATTTGCCCACACTAGGCTGCATGTGGGCAAATAGCAAAAAGCATGGCTACACTTTGATGACAGTTCTGCTGCATGCACACCCTATGGGAAGTGTGTAGTTTTACCTGACCTATGTCACAAGCACAACCCGACGGCATAAGCCCACATACCCTTCTCATTTGATGCAAAAATCGAAGCAGACTCAATTCACAGCGTGACAAGAATGAACCAAATTCTTCTCCGTCTTTCCTCTGTACTCCGTCACAATTTACAAGGGGACTCTATATTTCCTCTGTCATTTGATATCGATAAACCATGTATCAAGCACTGTTATATTTTTAGTCCATGATTTGCAATACATATCTATAAAACAGAGATAGACATCTGCATGCTTTCATACCACGCCAACACTTCACAATACCAAATTATCATTCCTTCATTTATACAAAGATTTCTTTGACCGAATTTTGCAAGAGGCGTACTGATAGTGTTAGTCGTTTAAAAATACGTTATTTGTACAACATTTCCCATATAAATGGTTTTCCAACAATCCCATCCTTTGTTCGAACGGGGTCTTGATGTGACTACATTTCCCAGGTTACTCCTGGAGTGTTCGTGATGTCATGATGAATATATATGGCTACAGTGTAGCATTCATACATTGTTACATTGTAACAAACCGGGGCAGCTGGAGGGAGAAGGGGGCTGCAATCCGCTAAGGTCTTGGAAACATTTTTCTGTTTACAATTCATATAACAGCATAGAACAAAGAAGAAAATCCGACGACTGATACGAAGATTTAAGATAACACACAGCAAGATCAAGACCGCCCCGAAAACAAAGATCAAAAGAGGAGAACAGGGTGTAGCGGATTGTTTCATACAAGCATTTAAGGAATCGGAGGAAGGAGGAAAAAACACTAAACATGCACCCTTATTTGAAGTCTTATATATAGAAAAATCGAAAGCAAAAATAAAACATTAAATTGCTGTATGAAGTCCTCCTCTCTCTCTCTGCTTGCCCCGGGTTGTTCGATTTATTTAAATCATTGGTCATAGAACAGGCAGCTTACGTTGAGAAAGAAGCCAGTTCGTTTCCCCTTTGTATTTTAGGAATATGTTCGCAGTTTAAACACACAGAAGGCAAACCTAGACTGAAGTGTTTTAGTACCAATGATTGCATTTCCTGCACTCGTCAATTTATGAGCGGAAAGCTTTTATTCACAAGCGGAGTAGTGCCTTCAGTTATCAGGCGGACGAAAAGACATAGCCTGCCTGCATCATCCATAACACAATAAGAAGACAAAATCTGGAAAAATAGGGTGTGCACTGATATATTAATTCGAGCAACCGGATTCAAAGAAACGAGACCGTTCTCCAGTTCTCACAAGGTAAGAAACATTACAGTCTGTTTCTGCGGTGATAGCCTGCGCTGGGAAAGACAGCTGAACATGTACGGGAGAAAGGGCGTACTTGTGGCGATCTGGTCCGAGTTCTCTCAGTCCTTCACTGTGCCGGCGGTACCGTCTGTCAGGAAAGAGGCTCGAGTGTTCATTAACACCGCCTCCAAGGTCTTGCTCGTCATTGTTATGACCATCTGTCTTTATTATGCATGCGTATTTTTTAATCACTCACGGCATTTGTTTCTCCAGCCACTCTTTGCAGCCGTGGATTTATGTACTGATTGAATTTATTTACTGATTGAATTATATTTATTACTGAGACACTGAAGAATACAGGCACATTTTGTATTCTGAAAAATATGTCAACAGGGCTACATAACATACACTTACACCAAGTTACACACTAATACAAATTACAGCAATATATAATTTGAACTTTTATTTCTCGTCTATAAAGGATGCATTCTCAATAAGGGTGTAATTACATCTCGCACATTTGGGATATCTTGGGCTCTGTTTAGATTTTTAAAAAGCGAGTGCAGAATGCAGTTTTGTAGGTTTTGCATGGGTGCTGGGGGTTTTTTTTTGTTTTTTGCCTTTAGGCCTTATCTATGCTGGAGGATAACATACTTCCAAAAACCAGACTGCCTAAATTAGTTGCAGCCTTCCATCTGGGTGACCACTTTCCCATCACTTGAAGTCTGAACTATGTGTTTTTTTTTTTTTTTTCTGGGGAGGAGGCTGTGCTACAGCCTACAGCAGTTTAATTCAAAAAGTCGTTTTTGTGCAGCGGTTGATTTTCCTATCTACATTTTTTGGATTAATCTTTTGGAGGTGAGAATTTGGCTCAAACGCCCAGTGCAGTTGCATTTTAATAGTCAGAATAATACACTGCCCAAAACTATTTTGACAGCACAAAATGTGGACGCAGAGACAAATGCAGTTGATTTTAATGCAAACATATTAAATATATTCATAGACACTATGTGCAACCCCACTTTACAGTCCTTCTTGCATCTGATTAATGGACAAGTTGTCTCTTCTAATTGGTCATTCATATAAATTATACCCCTCTGATCTTGTCCCTTTCAGGTTATGAATTATGACCGTCAGAGTCGGCTTCACTTCAGGGGTATTACCCAGAAAATGATGGGAGTTCAAAAAATACCTACTGACATACCACATCCCTGTTTATGCAACAATGTATTCTGGGTAATATGCTCATTTATAAGCAGGAAATGAGGTACTTGATTAGATAAATCACTCATGAATATGTATGTAATTTATGGCCTGATAGGATGAAATTTTCACTAGTTTTACCTTTAAAGTATAAAGAATTATAATGAGTTTATGCAGAGCGCAGTAGGTAAGTAACAGCGTCACAATGAAGGTTGCGAAGGTCACCCATTTCAGCTGAATGCCTGTAATGTTTTCAAGGTGACAGCAGAGCAACAAAAATGTATAATCTTTGCAAACCATTCACTCACCTGTCACAAGGAATGTCCAAAGATCAGCCATACAGGTAGAGTTTTGAAACCAACCATGCCACTTCTCCTTGTCTGTTTTTCGGGTACCTGTATTATTCAAGTGTCTATAACCCGTGAACTGTAACAGGGCACATTATGTCATTGATCAGGTAAATCAGAATGCAGAAACACAGTGTAACTCATGTTGATACCAGCTACCCCCATGTATTCTAATAACTCTTTAGTCCTGGTGGCTGAGACCTCTCCAGACTTTCCTACAGATGAGTGTCCACTCGTGGTCACAATGGTCACCCATTAAACATCCTCATATCCTAGAAAATGGCATACTCTTTTACTTTTAACATTAGTATCCAGCATATTTTAACATTACAAAGCACGCACAGAACAATTTATATCATCCACTATAGTGTCTTACCTCTAATCTATTCATAACCATAAAGTCTAGTCATAATTTTAGAGTCCCATAAGTCTATGTTGTTAACCTTACAGTGTACCCCTTTTTTCAGTAAAAAGGTCAAGATTAAAAAAACATTTTTTTTTCATTGGTGAAGATAAGAAATGAATATATATATATATAATCAGACTATAAAAGACAAGTATTTGACAAGCAACGGTATTAGACAAACTTCTCCTGAGTAAATTGCCTGAGGTTCTCTTTCTAATCTTGCATGGTACTTCTAACATATCTTCACTTGAAAATAGGTTACATAAGACTGTAAGACAATTGGTTGGTTAAATTTCCTCTGCCAAAAATGGCTTCCACTTACATTCGCATCCTTGAAATAGCAACCTGTGTACTACTGCCAGGGATGAAACTACAACCACCACATACTAAAGGCAGTCTGGGAACACCAGTCATATTTCTTGACCCATCCAATCATGGCTCCATATGCCTGGACGGTAGCCAATAGCAGCCCCATCTCAATGCATGCAATAGCAGAGCCTGCTCCAATCAGAGGCTGTGGATGCGGTAGGAGGCATAGTGCCCATATCCTCAAAAGCATGTATTGGAAGACCTTAATAAAAACCACTTCTACATTAATAAAAAACCTCCTGGGTACAATAATCCCTAATTTCAAGTCTGAAAAATCAAAACTGCTAAATAGCAGTTTAACAGAGCTTTGACAGCATCCCTAGTTACAGGTCAATGGGGCTCTGTAACGCTTTGGTCTGCTTTGATAGCTAACTGTAGTCTTCTATGTACGCTGGCATTTCCAAATGTAAAAAGAGGAGTGAGTTCATTGACTAGCTTTAGAATGTATTAACCAGGCCACCATTTTAAAAAGGCCAGCAAAACATGTTGAATATCCTTTGCATTGTACGGTATGATCTATGTAAGATCACAGCAAAACTAAGGCAGGAGAGGTTGTTTGTTGTCTTGCACCTAACTATACTCTGTGGATCTGTCATCATTTATCATCTGCAACTGCTCTTTTGTCTTATTGCTTAAGTATAAACCCTTCACACTTTATTTATCCTCCTAGAACGTAGTCCTCTGGTGTCTGAGAACATCATTCAATAAATGATGGAAAATTGACCTCCAGGGATTAAATTAGAGGTGTACGAAAAACAAGCTACGAACACAAGAAGCATTACAAGAACATCTCACAGATACTTGTTCATGTTAAATCAGGATAATTCCTAATAATAGAACTAAAATTGTATTTTTGAACTTAAAATTGAACTAAAAATAAAAATGACTATACTGAAGTTTCATCAATGTGATTTCTTAATTCTGGTGTATTTGTTTATTATTGTTTTCTGATTCATCATTTTGAATTAATTCATTTTCCATTTTCTCTGCAATGGTAAGAGGAAGAGATAAGGCTAAGAAGGTAAATCTCAATTCTCACTCAAGTCTTCAGCTAAGGAACATTTTGGCTCCGTAGGTAAAATAATAGCACCTTAATTTGACCAAGATTTCTTTTTCCCAATAGCCAGTCTTCTTTATTTTAATTTCAGTAGTGTACAATTTTCCTTTTTCACCTCCAGTGCAGCAAACCAGAGTAAAAAAAACTATCAAGCAAGACATGAAATTACTGTTTTCGCCCATCAAACTCTTCGCTGGTCTTTATCTAACATATGTTTGTCTGGAGCCAGTAGAATGCTACTTATCAACAGACATTAAATCTTTTCTCCCCTTCTTTCCAAAATGTGAATGAATAAAGTATTTAATCAAACATTTAATTTGTTGTTATTTATAGGATTTGTCACCTCCGGCTTTGAACTGGCTTTCCCAACAGAAAGTGCTTTTCGGCAATATGCACTGGTAAAAATTTCAATTTCCCCCAATTTCGGGGTTTGCAAATGCAGAGCTGCATTTTGCAACGCTAAGATGGAACAGTTCCTGAGCTCTGCTCCACATTTATTTGTCTAGGAGCCATTGTGATGTCATAATATTACTGGTTTTAACATTCTATCCATTATTTCATTATTTTATGTAGGCAGAATGCTGGAACAGAAATACAGTTTTTGGCCTGAACAAAAAAATGAAAATATTTTGTTCCTAATCCTTACTGTATTTAGTGAAACCAAGGCTTTACCAAGGTCTCATCTTTGGGGTGGGGGGGGGGGGAATAAATAAATAAATAAATAAAAACCCTGTTCACTCAGTATAGAATTCAGCCTGGCTGAGTATGATTATATGTCTACATGTCAACAGCTAGCTAAAAGACAGGTCGCAATGCCAAAGCTGCGTCATAGCTAGGTGGCCCGAACATCAAAAAACTACCACCAGCTGAAGCTTGCAAGCTATCAAATTGATAGTTGCTAGCCAGCTAACATATGCTACCCATGAATTATAGTACACTTCTGCATTTGCCAGGTAAGAACTAATGCCATGCAAGTGGGAGGTCTCTCTCTTGGCTGTTGCTAATGGTAGCTAGCTAGCTTGCTTGCCATCTGTTGTCATCCCTACCATCCAACACCATTGTCTGAGAAGCTCAAGCAGGGTGAATTGCAAACTCTTTGCTGGGGCATTAGTTTACTGATGCAGGCAGGTGTTAGCCAGTACTCCCTTATCAAGTAAAGATGAGATGAGCTTGGCTTGTTGGGCTGAAGTTGGGCCTAACAGCTGCCTATCAAATTGCCAGGCTACACCCAAAGTGACCAATTTTGATTGGTGTAATTTTCTGGACTCGCTTTCATGCACTAGGATGCCTCAGATATGAGCTACTTGTGAAAAATATAGCGAACGTTCTGTTTGGCAACTTAAATTAAGTGATCACAAACAAGAAACAGATAACCAATTAATATTATTTGAGCAGCTAGCATTGTTGCTAACAGTTAGTCATTCGTAAAACAAATTCATCATTTGGTTTACCCGCTGCACTGAAAACCAAACCAAACCATGACCCCAGGGAGGAGGTATGTGCTGAGTTATGTGTAGTTGTACCACACTAGTACCCCAGTAGTGATTAGGGTTGTCGTTACCTGTTCACTTTACCTATTCCCAGTCTAGCACTGGTCTCCTAATATTGGGTACTATCCAGGACACCGCTGGATCGCTTAAAAGGGTCACAGAACAATGGGTACCATTATTGAATACAGGAGAAAAGTCTGAGATACCCTGGGGACTCTTATGTCAGTGGATTCTCAGGTCCTGGTATTCAAACTATGGCAGCTATGGCCTATCTAAGGTATGTGCTAATTAGCTAGGTTGTGTGAAAGGGCTTGGGTGAATATTGATCGTTCGTTAGCCAGACTGTCTGCACCGAGTGAGTCTGTAAACACACACAGCGAGTGAGGAATGTGTGCTGGATGGTGTGTAACTGGATCTCCCTGCAGTGGGCTGTGGAGGTGCTCTTTGCAGTGATTGTACAGGACGACTCCCTCCATCATGGTGACCTGTCCTTATATGTCTTCCCAGAGAGCTTTGGGAGAAGGGTGGCGTCCTGGCTGTAAAGTAAAAGAACAAATGCTTTCCCATTAGTGGTTTTGGTTTTCATGAAAAACCTCCATTTTAGCAAAAGCCTTGCATGCTATTAATTAGAGGTGGTGCACACTTCCATGCTTATACTTCTACATACATATAGCCAGCCTTCGTAACCTTTCAGTTATTGTTGTTGTGGCGCTGGGGCAGATTTGGCCACCGTGCCAGGTGGTGAGTGGGGGAGGGGGGATATAAACCTAAAACACAATGAGACGCACCAGAAAATAGCCAAAGGTGACTTTATTGTTCCTCTTTTCTTAGCGAGACAGGCAAAAACAATACAACTAGTAAAGAAAACTGAAATACAATTGTAATTCGAAACTAAGAACCAAACAAAAGCAACAGTAGCACAATTTTAACAGGCGAACAAAACCATACAGGAAAAACCCAAAAACCTCCCAGGTGCCTGCAGGTCTATCTCAGGTGTGTTCACGTGTTTGTTAGGTCGCTGCTCTTCAAGATCCTGTTGGCTCCCCAGGCTAAGGAAAAAAACAGTAAGACTGACATCTGGTGAAATGGAGGACTAAGCCCCTTTCCTCCTCCCCCCTCATCTCCTGCATGATTGACCAGAGGAGGCGCTGTTGTTGCTCGTGATGTGGCAGGCACCCCACTGTCTGGTACCTGTCCATTTAAAGTCACCATAACAGTGCTGTTTAAGAATGATGGCAGCTTGCAGATGCCTGGTTGAACACAACAGTCAGCTGACAGACATCCACTAGGCAGAGATAAGAACAGACATCAGGACAACTTGTAAAAAACAAGACATAATATTACTAGCTAGCTAACTTTAATTTAACTGTGATTTATGAATGTTGCTTCTTTCAGGGGGATATTAGTGTTAGTTAGTCTGTCATGTGCTGTCCTTAAAAGACACTCACAGGGAAAGACTGTCCACTCAGGTGAAAACACTTTTGCATTTTATTGTTCCTGCATCAAAACTGATTTGTTTAATTTTAGTTAAGTTAAAATTTACCATTTTAAATACTGAAAAGACAATTCTTGATATCAAGAATTCCTATTTGAAAAAAATCCTAATATTTAAATTGCTTGCCATGCATTCAAAATGTATATGCACGTACGTTAACAACATATATGTATATATACGTATATGTTGTTGGTTAACAACACTTTGGCTTGACCTCTGGGCTGCATCACATGACACTGTCATGGTTTATTTTCATAGAACTACACAACCTGTCATGGTTCATTCCTTACACATTACTGTGGACCTAGTCTGGTATACTCTGTAGACTTTGTTGTAGAGTGTCTGTAACCTCAGGTGAACTTTGAATGGGTCCAGACTGGCCTGTGTGCATTCTCCCACAGCTGAGGAGCTAAAGGATCTGCAATGTGTTGAGACAGAAGGAGATGTGGGCAGGAGAATAGGGCAGTTGTGCCAAGGTTGCTGTAAACTGCTTTCCCAGTTGCCATGGCAATGTTCGCCAGCTTCACAATCTTAATAGAATTTTCACGCTAGATGGAGAGCGTGATGGAGGAAGAATGATGATGAGGGGAGGGATGGAAGAGGTCACCCTCAGGGATGAAGAACCTGCAGAGCTACAGAAATCTTAATTGTCATAAATCAAACGTGTTTTTGTTCCTTTTCCTTCGCTGTGGCTTTCAGAGTCTCATTCTCGTAGTCTGGGTTGCACATTCCTCTTAATATCAGATTGCTTCCTGTGTAATTGCTGGTTGGATATTTCCTGTTTGAGAGTTTTATTCAAAGCCTTTCTTAGCAGCATTTGTCCTTGTTGTACCTGGTATTCTCACATTCTGAATACATAAATTAACAAAACAACCTTGTTATTCTGTCTTACCACTTAGTCAACATCAAAGACATTCTCAGCGCTTGGGAGTTTTGGGAGCTGGGAGTTGAACCCTGCACTGGCGGATACTGCGTAGCTGTCTGACCAGATTTCCACAGGCAGCAAACCAAAAAAGTCACTATATTTCCTGTTTGTCTAAGCTCACCATATTTATCATACATTTGTTTTGAACAGTCAGTGAGCCACATACTAATGTTTACTGCAAAAACTGCTGTCAAATTGTTATCAGTTTCAAACCAAACTGTTATCAAATTGTTATCAATTTATTAATGAATATAAATAGAAATGTAGTCAGAGGAACAATACGTAGGTCCCTACTCCAGAGCTACGCATGTCAGTATTTCCATGAACCTTCATGCAGTCTATTATCGGGAGACTGTACCTGCCAGTCAATCACTGGATAAAATAATAATCAAATTAATAAACACCAAATCATAATTCAGATGGCATTTATATATAATATGCTACTCTTAATGTTTACATGAATATCTGGCATAGAGTTGTCATTCTTTGTGCAGAGTTCATATCTGTCATTTAATGTGAGTTACAGGTAACTTTTTTGAACCGTCACACGTGAAATTATGAATTTTCATATCTTGTAGCCTGTGATATTAAATCCACCTCGTCAATGCTATCCTGATTTATCATAAATATAAACCAATTCATATGTATTGAAACAATGTCTACAGCCAATATAGTTTAGTTTAGGACAAATAGACTCTGTATTGGTATTGGTATTTATATGTATAATTAATATTACAGTAAACAATAGCTAATCATAAGCCCTCTGGGCCAATTAAAGCCCACATCACAGCCTGTTTGCTAAATGTTTGTTCCCCTGCCAGCAAAGACATTATTTAAACAGAATAAAAGTATGTGCCATGATAGGTGATTCAGTCTGTTGATGTCAAACACACCCGGCCTGGAGATAATTGTACCACAAAGGACTGATACAGAAATTATGACGTTATATAATGAGTTGTTGTCCAATTGTGCATTACTCTGTATCCGTCGTGATCTGAGCCTGTCGTACACTATGGTCCCCCTTTAAAGAGCAATGATGGATACCCCTGCAGTAGGTCGCTAATGCACGTCCTTCTGTTGCCGCTTTAAGCATCATACACTTTTACCGTATTCAGAAATCGCGTATAATGCCCGAATGCACTTAACTGTAATGACCTTCATGAGAATCACTTTGACTCCGATATTCAAAGACCGAGATTTCCTATCTGATAGTTTTTAGCGTCAAATGTTCTGTTCTTCTCTGAAACTCAGAATTATCCGGGTGATTAATTTGAGGGCTTGGAAAATTTCTAATTCTAATTTCCTAATTTCTCAGCTTTAACTTCGTTGACTCAGATTTTTCTTCAGGAAAATATTCATAGTGAAGCTTAGAAATATAGATTATACGCATAAATTTAATTTCAGCTGTTGCTATGAAATAGCTTTTAAACTGGTCAAAAACATTTAGAATTAATCCAGGAAGGCATTGTCATATTTGAACATTAATTGTGTTTTATTTAATCCCAGTGGACTATTTTATGAATATCTGTAGGGTTTAGATGCTACTTTATCATCAGACTTCATTTAACATTATACATGACCCCAAAATAAATCCAGCATTTTAGTCTGATTTATCAAAGGTACAACATATAGATTTTGAACCAGGAGCCCAGCCTGTTGCCAACTGAGACAAATTATAAATATGTCAATTTATGAACAAACTTACCCCACTTAGCCCCGTTCTCCAAGGTTGTCATAGAGACTTTAAGTGTAACACACAGTATATAGAGCAATTTCATTAAGACGGCTATGTTAGATCTGGCTCATGGGCCAATGATTTTATGATATATTAATCAACTGCAATTGAAAACTCTGTAATATTGAGTGTGAATCTCACACATTTCACGCTTTCTCATGTCCAACTTGTAGCCTCTTATGCATTTTCAGTCTTACTGTTGCATTATTTCAAAGACATTATCTACAAATTGGTAATTTAGAGGTAGATACAGAGGTTATGTGCCTTCACTTTACAAGACGTCTGACGACAGATATATAGAGTGGATTGGCCTGTGCAATGAATTTAACAATGTGAATTTGAGACACAAACATTCACTGAGACCCAATGAATCCCATTCTGTCATAGCGTCAAATTTAGCATTGCTATTTAGCAACATACCTACATGCATACTGCATCTTTAGTGAGATAACCCAGCTCTGCATAATTGGCCCCAGGTCCCAGGGTCACTCAGAGGTCATGTGACTCAGCCACAGCAGAGACATCATGAGATCTGAGTTAATTTCCTTATTTATAACTTTATTTGTGTAGCCCAACTCGCACAAAACGCTTCACAAACAATAGAAACAGTTTTCTAAAAGATTTAAAAACTAAAGAAAAAACTGAGAAAAATACAGAACTGGAAAACAACATCAAAGCAAATAAATGACACACAAAGCAACAAGATCAAACAGGTAAAATAGATAAATATACAAAACAAATACATAAAATAAAAGCTGGCCCAAACAAGCAAACATGAGACAATACATAGTTGAATGTCAGTTAATGCTGCATTATAAAAATGGGTCTTCAGAGTAAGACATATAGGACAAGTTTATGATATTACATTCATATCTATTGGCGCAAAATATATATCAACGTGATCAACCTGAAACAAGTGCTCCCATTGAAATGGGGTTAGTATAGAAATCACCTTTAACTTGAGATTGTTTTGTGGTGAGTCACAGGAGCTGCTCAAACAAAAGCCTCAGTGTGCTTCATTACTCGCACCTGAGGTTGGAGAGAGCTGGGTTCTGGCCATCAGCTTTTCTAATTACAGCGGCTTAAATCATTTATTTCCTGGAAAAGGAGGGGGGGGGAGGGAAAATCTTTTCATTGATGTGTTGCCAAACAATTTTCCATTGCTTTTCTCAGTCTGGGAGTGGGGGGGGGGGGGGGGGGTGGCGTTGCTGTTTAAGCATTGCTGGTTTGTTCAGTCTGGGGAGGGCAGTGATGTTTAGGTATATCCGGTTCGCATTGATTGACTTCCTCTCGTTTACAAAACACTGTTGGGGCTCCACCAAGAACTAAACCAGTGGAGCTGATGGTTTCATTAACGAAGAGCTACACAAGTCAAACCATAAAAAGCTTGATATGGAAAGCAAACATGATTCGTTTCTGTCAATTTTGTGGCGATTTGTGGATTAAGCAGTTACATAATAACATTAAACAGAAGAACAAACGAAGAATCTTACTCTAGGCCCTTTTAACGTCTAATAACATTAATATGTTACATATATTAACACGTAATAATGTTACATGTGTAACAATGCCAAATATTATCCCCATTCATCACTATTCATCATTTCCCTACAGTAAAGAATAAAAAGGGTGGTAGTAGGTTTTCAACTCTCCCCTATTGATGTGGTACCTTCCCTTTTCTTCTGTAGCCTGTAAAATACCTCCCCTACCAGTTTAGCAACTTACCACTTCTAGAAAATCCAACCTCCTGCCTTCTTTATGTCCCTCCCCTCTGATGTCCCTGCACCAATTCACGGTTTTGGCAGAGGCAAAATGACTGAGCCAGATAAAAAAAGCACCCCACATGGCCAGAGAATCCTCTGAGACCCAATTGTCTGTGAAGAGTCATGGGTGAAACCAGAGTGACATTGCTGTTGACCAATGGAGAGAGCTGAGAGCATCAAAAGGCCTCAGTATAGATTCTGATTGGGCCCTGTGTCTTTTGGACAGGTGACGTCAGGTGCATAGAACTGTCGCTAAAGCAGTCAAGTGACTGTTCCCTTTTAGACGGCCGGATTCAGAGTCAAAGGATGTCAGAAAGAGAGTAATCTTGCATTGGACAAGATTTGAGTTCCCTCTGCTTCTCTCTCCTCTATCTCTGACCCTGTTCTGCTCCGACAATCCTCTGTACTAAACATATGTTTTCATAGCAATGTACTGACCACTTGTAAACTATATTACCGACATGGATCAAGGTATATAATTACACTGATATTATACTGATTCCATTACAAAAGGCATTAGCCAGATTCTGGTCACGTGATATAAGAAAATCATAATCTTTCCTCTTTTAAGAAAAATGTTCTGCTAACGTAAGTAATATTGTGCTAGCAATCTGATTAACCAAATCATTGGTTTCGCTACTAAAGAATGCAAATTGCATCTTATGCAACGTTATGCAATAGATGGTAATTGATATCTATATGATAATAGTTGGTCACATAAAAACACAACATCGACAGATAAAAGGAAGAGTCAGTTTTACATTAGGTGAAAAGCCAACATTTTATTTCTGAATAGCATTCGTGCAAACAAATGTCTGCAAGTGTTGCAAATTGCATATTTCTCTGTAACTGATATTGGTTTATAAATTTGCAGTCTGCTATCCTTCCTGCCTGCTGCAAAAAGTTCTCAGGTTCCTGTGAGTTCATCAATCAATCTCTCCACCAGGACCAGCATGGGGCGTTTTTGGTGTGTGTTTTCTCAAAACGTCATTCAACACCTCTGTTTCAAGTTTCGCTTTTGATGCAGTTCATAACTGCTGCCACTAGGGGAGCTCGGACACAAGGCCCCCTAGTACATCACAGCTTCGGATGTGGACTGACAGGTCTCGTATTCCTGTGGGACCGTCAGCAACTATGTTACAGCAACAGCAGGAGAACATGTTTTAAAGGCCAGATGGCAGTCTTGGCACCTTTATGAGCTGTTCTGGGCCAGTTGTGCTACCATTTTGAAGCAGAAAGAGGCACTCAGATAACCCCAGAGAACACAGACCCAGTTGTAGAGTGATACAGGAGGGTGAAGATGTGGAGTTCTTCAGCTTTTATCCTCCCTAGTTTTCAGGTGGTGTCCTTGGAAATCAATGGCCCTGTGATACAGACGCAGAGGCCTATATTCCCCTCCCTGAAACAGAATCAGAGGGAGGAGCTTCTGTATCTTACGGCTGACCCTGCTGGGGTACAGAGCTTGTGAGCATGCGACCGTGAAGCAGGGGCCGGTGCACTGCAGATCGTATAGGAAAAACTGGTGAGCTTAAACGTGACCAGGATGTATGACACAGTAAATTCCTCCTTCAATCGGTATGTGGCAACCTGACCATATGAGGTCATAGCAGTCCCTTTTGAGGATGATAGAGGCCAGATATTGTACAAGAACATTCTAGAAGTACTAAATAATAGGTTACATGGAGACATCAAGGCCATACACCACAATGCCACCATGGTAAAGTGTTAACTCAGGGATGGTTCTGAGGACAGATACCGATTTTCATGAGATAGCTGCATGCCGAGCTCAGTCCAAAAAAACATTTGTGTATAAAGGAAGATGATGGTGTGGTGGACAAATGCTCTAATGCTTCCACAGTCTGGTTGAGGGGACAGCTGGAGTGAAAAGTCACATAGATCCAATCTGGAAGAAGCTTGAGGGTATGAGCGGTTCTGACTGACTAAAGTTCACCATTGTGGGTTAATGGGTTAATAGTCATGGGTGACTGCCTTATTCACTGAAGATCCACACAGATATGCAGCTCCCTAGATTGTCCTCAAGAGCCTTGTTAAGGTTGGAGATTCAGGGGGAAGCATTAACCGGCAGTAAGACCCCAGTCTTTTCGGCTAATGCTAATAACACTTTTCGCCAGGAATTTGTCATGCAGGGGAAGATCTTGCAAGAGCGAACCACTGGGAGCGCAGCAGGTTTACACAGAGGTTAGTAGGTGAAGGTGGAAAGACACCCTGGCTGAGTAAAGAGGAAGCTGCAAAATGGCTGGCGCATTGCAGAGTCATGGAGACTCTGAGAGAGGTCACGGCCCAGGGTGCCCTCCCCTGTGCAGGAAATGTTGCATAGAAATACTTTCAGTGTACAGGAAGCTGTAGATTACCTGAGAACGTCAATCTTAGAGCTGATAGAGACAGGATGAAGTGCAAGATGAGGGGAAAAGAAAACCTCTCCTCAGCTTGATAATATGCCAAATTTGTTAGCTTGCAAGCTGGAAGGTCTCTTGCTAACCACCACCAAACTTCCCTCTCTGTACCGTGCCAGTAACAAAATATTTGACCTTAGAAACTCAATCCTACATTTTAACAATGTGATAACAAATAGCACAAACAATTATTAGGTTATTAGGAATGAACAGACGCACATTCAAACTCATACGCTACACCAAACACATGCTGAAGGTTAGTTCAAGGAAAATGTGTTTTCAGGACTGCATCTGGTGTGTAAAGTAGAAAATAAAAACTCCACTCTGGGAAGGGGACAAATGTATTTAATGTATTTATGTATGCATATTTTAAATATTATTTAGCCCCTAACTTAAAAAGGCTTTTTAACCATTAAAATTCCACATGCATTCCTGAATTTCCTCCTTTTCTACATGCAAAAGCTCCTAAAAAAAGAAAAGTCAATCAGTTTCATACCAAACTTTCGTGACTTAATTTAGGTTGAGTCTGTAGACCAAAAGGTCATGGATGGAAACTAGTCAATAGCGAAATCCATGCTGATATCAGGAAGTGTTATTTTACATGGTTGTAGATACTTGGAATAGGAATCCAAGTAATGTTGTTGAGGCGGAGATCCTTGGGGTGTTCAAGTCCAGGCTTGGTGCAGTGCTGGATTCTGGGTAGACTAGAGACGAAAGAAGGGCATGGTTGGGCTGAATCTCCTGTTCTCATCATTAAACGTTTTTACGACTGAAATATGCTAATAAACACTGAATTGTGTCACTTCCTCCTCCTGTGATGGTGCTCTGACTCTCCATGTGCCGCTCTGTGTCTGCAGCCCGTGAGGCGCCATGGAGACGTGCTCAATGCTCAGTCTGAAGCGGAGGTTTGAGGAGGTGGATGACGGCTCGCCTTACTCTAACTCCAAAGAGTCCGATGACGACATCTTCAGCAGCGACAGCGTGGACAGCTGCGATAGCCTCAACCCTCCCTCCTCCACCTCTTTCACACGTAAGGCCCACGCTCCCAAATCGCCACCATCTCTTTCACACGTGAAGCCCACAATCTCAAATCACCACCATCTCTTTTGCACGTGAAGCCCACAATCCCAAATCACCACCATCTCTTTCACACGTGAAGCCCACAATCTCAAATCACCACCATCTCTTTCACACGTGAAGCTCACAATCTCAAATCACCACCATCTCTTTCACACGTAAAGCCCACAATCTCAAATCACCACCATCTCTTTCACACGTGAAGCTCACAATCTCAAATCACCACCATCTCTTTCACACGTGAAGCCCACAATCTCAAATCGCCACCATCTCTTTCACACGTAAAACCCACAATCTCAAATCACCACCATCTCTTTCACACATGAAGGCCTCACTATACTCCAGCTGTTTCCAGGCTTGGCTCACAATTCAGTTTTACACATTTAAACATACCTCATCCTTCCTCATCCTTTCAGTGCTGGGAGACAACAGATCTACCATGTCTATTTCAAAATGGCCACTGACACTACATCTAAAGTCCACCCATAACCCACACTTGTGCCAACTATGCACTTGTTATGATGCAGAATGTACAATGCAGTGATATTGAGTTCTCTGCTTTGTATGATTTTAGAGAATTCAATTCAGAGAGACTGAACATATGTTTATTGAGGCAGTTAATGTGTTTCTATTTGGATTAATTGACACTCTCGTACTCTCTCGTTCTCTGCTTTTTCCATCCCTTCCTCTCCCCTCTTCGCTCTTCCGATCAGCCACCTCCATCCTTCGGCACCACAGACTGTCTCCGGGCCGTAAGAGCGTCCGCTTCGATGCCGTGACGGTGTACTACTTCTCCAGACGCCAGGGCTTCACCAGTGTGCCCAGCCAAGGGGGCAGCTCCCTGGGCATGGCCCAGCGCCATAGCGCCATCCGCCGCTACACGCTTGGGGAGTACACCCACGAGCAGGAGACCACCCATCGCCAGGTACTGCGCCAGCACCTGCGTCAGGAGAAGCTCAAAGCCCGCAAGATGAAGGTGAGGGTGCAGTTGCCCACATGGGGGGCCCAGAGGGTGAGGGTCGGGTTTGCGCTGGTGTCAGACCCAGGGGAATCGGAAGCATGTCCACATGCTGGAAACCAATGCCTTATCATTATAAGGCATCTTCCAGCACCTCAGAATACGTTCTGGAGCATCTCCACCTCTTTGACTGTTTCCCCTCTCACCGTCTCTTAAAGTTTGTTGTTTATCTGAAAATACTGGTAGGGCTAACGGTATGGCCAATGAGTTTTTGATAACGTAGGGTTGATGGAAATACAAAGCACAGCATTACAGTTGGGGTTTTACCCCTTTTTCTGTCAAAGCTGTAGAGGATATAATGTCAGTGCCGTATAATACGATATACTTTCAGGGCTGTAGAGGACACACAGGAAAAACAGCACGGAAGCTCAGTGTCTGTGCTCACCGTGTTGTGTTTTTTGTGGCTCGGGTCCCAGCTGACGCGGAACGGTGCGGTGGAGTGTGCCGAAGCGGAGACGCTGACCTTGGAGGACGTGTCGGATGAGGACCTGGACGTGGAGGGTGTGGAGGTGGACAACTGCTTCTTCCTGCAGCCGCTCCCCACCAAGCGACGGCGGGCCCTGCTCCGTGCCTCCGGCATCGCCCGCATCGATGGCGGGGAGAAGAGCGAGCTCCGAGCCATCCGCCTCTCCCGCGAGGAGTGTGGCTGCGACTGCCGGTTCTACTGCGACCCGCAGCACTGTGGCTGCAGCCAGGCTGGCATCAAGTGCCAGGCAAGCTGCGCCAAACCGCAAAACTTACACCTTCATAATACACAGCTTTTTTATTTGCGGTGAAAATAAAACAATAAACCAATATTATTTTGGGTTAGACATTCTGGTTGGTCCTTTGTAAGCAATTTAATTTACATGAATTTACTAATTATGGAAAATGTTGCTTAATGTACTTCATGGGGCTTTTTCCAAATTTTGACTCTGAGATATTAAGTGCCTTTTTCCAACCCCCAGAATTAGTTATTTTATGTGTTAAGACTTGAGAGAATTGTGATTAAACGTTAATAATATACTGTAAATATAATAATAGCTCCGGATCTTATGGATGATTCAGCAATCAAATGCACCAGGTACTTAACAGAGACAGGCTGTTATTGGATATGGGTTTATATAACACAAAACCTGCACATCAGACCTAGAAATGACACAATTTAATTTTGCAGCTATTGTGAGCAAACAAATAACATATCACTATTTCAGTGCTCAAACCCTCATGTGTTTGTATGTCCTTGAACATGTCATTTTTCAAGCCTGCGTTGTTTTATTTAATTAATGAATGATATGAATGATGAAAATGCATTTTTTCCCAGAACTGTTTAATATTTCAACCTACACTTAAACTGAATGGATTCCTATTAAATTAGTAAAGGAATTGGCTCAGAAACCCAAGACAATGTCCGATTTAATAGCCAAGTGAGCTATCAGTTGTGTTTATGAATAACTAAACAAACTAAAATAATAATGTATTTACCAACTGAATGTAATATATATTGCAGCTTTTGCATCAGCAATAAGCTCATGTCTTGGTCTGGCAATGAATTTTTATCAACTTCGAAAGTGTGAAAATTGATTATTTGTCATACTAGAGTGTGGGGTAAAGTAGATGTGACCGAGACTCAGTGACTGAGTGACCTATATGTGGACTGATGCAGGTGGGGGTGCGTTTGAGCAATATGTACTGATGCTGCTCTCTCTCTGTCCTTCCGCCCCTTTCATCTTGGCAGGTGGACCGCATGTCTTTCCCCTGTGGATGCTCGCGGGATGGCTGCGGAAACATTGCGGGCCGCATAGAGTTCAACCCACTGCGTGTGCGCACGCACTACCTGCACACCATCATGAAGCTGGACCTGGAGAAGAAGAGGCAGGTGGGAGCTGTAGTTTGTGAGGAACTGGAAACACCTGAGGCCACTGTCTCAATATCCCCAGCCTCCACCGTCCCTAGTCACTTAGCCATGGAAATAGAGGTTCGCTCCCAGACTTCTCCAGCAGAGGGCGACACAGACACGGACACAGACCTGGACTATATCTCTGTGAGAGACAGGCTGGCGCTGGAGAACGAGACGGCTGTGCTGCACCTGCAGAGTGCGGAGGAGAGGGAGAGGCAGAGGGAGCAGGAGGAGGAGGAGGCTAATGGGGGGATGGGGGGACTGGTCGATTCGGGGCTCTGTCTGCTGCCCGAAGCCCTGCAGGTCGGGGCGGCTGAAGAGCAGGGGGCGGAGCCTATCGTCATCCAGGGACACTTCCCTCCTGGAACGCCCGTGCTCTGCATTGCCGAGAGCCAGGAGGGACCCCACACCCAGACCTTCCTGAAGGACCCCTCCTCCCTGCTCTACTACCAGATCGGTCACGTCCAGCCTTCTCCTGCTGAGTCCCCGGCGGAGGGGGACGGAGCGGAGGAAGGGAGGGAGGACGGACAGGAGGGGGTGATCTCCCTGCAGAATCCCCAGCAGGCCTTGTCCACCCTGGTCCTCTGCTCAGAAAACTACAGCGGAACTGAGGATGGGCACCCTCTGCAGACGGGGTCTTTTCAGAGGCCCAATGGGCTGCCCCAAGAGAGTGCCCGAGTGGCCTTTGAAGGAGGAGAAAACACACTGCCCTTTGAAGCTTTGGGTCCTTAAATTTGGCACATGTTTTGCACAGTAAAGTATTAAAGCTTGTTGCCTACCTTAGTATAAATTATTATTATTATTATTATTATTATTTCAAGGATGGTTTTTTTAAAGATGAGCATGTATTTTCCACTGTTCGGTTTGTGTATTTGGGATAAAAACGTGGAAAAAGCTGAGGACAGTGAACAGTGGGGATTGAGGGATTTGTGAAAAGAATTGCGGAGTTTTACAGTGGTGTCAATGCATCTCTCAGAGCGATGGATGAATTCATTGCCTCTTTCAGAGAAGCTGCTAGTCTTACCTCATTCTGTGGCAATCATCAATCCACATCAGCACACACCGGAGGCTGATGTGTATGTGGGATTAGTGTGTGTTTTTTTAAAATGGCTGACTTCCTCAGCGAGTCACCTGAGAGAGGCTGTTTGAGGCAATATGTGAACCACCGATAAAGCCCTAAGTTAGAACTAGCAATCCTGAGAATACTTGGCAAAGAAACGATGTACTGTATAGCTGGGGGAATCAAGGGTTTTCTGAACCCACGTTTAAAAACTTGACCTTTTATCCCCTGTACGATGGATAAAATGCAGACTAAATATGTATGCAGGTTTGCACAGTCGTTATTTTAATTATTGTTTGCTCTTACAATTGCTGAAATATAGCACCCTTAACTTTATTTCTAACTTCATTCATAAAATTGCACAACCGCCATTGTTATGTCATGTTTGTTTTCTATCACAATACAATATTTAATATTATAAACTCAATCCACGCTACTACAGAAATAACTGTATTAAAGAATACTATATTCATGGTAGAATCAGCAGTTTTGATCTCTCTTACAAGATTCTGCAGCATCCACTTGAATGCATTATTACACAAAATAAACAGCAACTCTTCAGTAAAGCTAGGCTTGGCACCAGTGTTTAATTTTCAGAAAGTTTACCCAGTACATTTAACCTGCCTAAATCATATGACCAAAATGTAAACTTCTTGGAAGATTCTGGAATGAATCTGAGGAATATTAAAATAATTTCAGTTATTAACAAAAGAGTTTAACAAAAGAGTTAAAGTTCAAAACAGTACCGGAATATAAAGTGGCTTAGCCTTTCCTTCTCCTGCCCTTCTCATATTGATGAGTTATTTGTGACTCACAGTCGCCTTTACAGGGATGGACCTGACTGACTGCCCTGGATGGCACCTCTTTGGTGTTAAACCCTTCTGAATGTACCACTGCAAGCAACGATAGCGGATAATTATTATAGCGGAATGTTGCGCACCGAAGTGTGTGGCGGTCAGGATCACTGAGTTGAACATCTCAAACCCCTCCTCCGTAGTTTCTTCTAGAATAATTAGGAAAAGATTTCTCCAGGTTTTTGTACCCATCATCAGACGTACACTGAAGTCCGAAAAATTACAGGACCATATTAATATTTATGTGTTTGATAACCAATTCCACAAACACACATACACACTCACTTATGGGGACATTTTGAAGCTGCAATACTTTGTTGTATTTTTAATGTAAAAAATATGGGCTGGAGAAAATGTTGGTCGGGGTGAGTATTTCACATATATTCAGCCAAACCCTTTCTCAGTTTTCCCTTTCATAATACTTCCTTTCTGTGCCATTTAAAAGACTTCGAACAGCTATTATTGTACAGGAGGTGGACAAATGAACGGAAACACATACAGTATATGAGTATCAAGTAATATATAGTAATAACAGTATAATAAGAAGGACAGGGCTACCTTTGACCTTCTGAACAGCTTCAGTCGTCCTTGGAATACTAGCATACAAGTTCCAAACTGTGTGTAGTGAGATACTGGACCTTTCTTTAAAGGAAAAAGTCTTTTGAGGATGTAAGGAAGTGGAAATATACTTTGGTCTAGAACTTAACGTAAAGGTTCAATGATGTTTGGATCTGGTGTTCGTTGAGGCCATGGAAGGCATTTGACTTCACGACTTCTGGTGTTTATGAAACCATTGCTTCATCTGTTTAGCAGCGTGTATTGGGGAACATGCGGACATATTCAGAGCAGTGTCTTACAAAATGGCTCCGTATTCCTTAGCCATTGCACATCCATGCTGAGAAATTGTCGGATCCATTGGCTCTCATAAGATGGCTACCCATATCATTGGATATCCACTGCATGTTTAACAGCTGGCAACAGACATGGTGGGTTGAAGGTTTTCCTTGGCTCTCCAAACATTTTTGGTTTATTCCCCGATGCAGACGTAGGAAAAAAGACGAAAAGACAATCATCTGACATATTTTTTCCGTATCTCAGAGGTCCAGGTTTTATGCTCCTTACAGTAAGTTATGCATCTTTGTGTATTAGCCTTGGATGCAAGCAGGCTCCAGATGGTGGCTCTGCCATAAACGACGGCTTTGTGAATCTCAGGCCGCACAGTTTTTGTTGAGACTGGATCACAGAGGTGTTGATTCAATTCTGCAGTATTTTTTTAGGCCAAAGCTGTTTCAGCTTGTGACCACTATTCCTCTTTGGTGAAGCAATTTTATGTGTGTTTGTCATGTGTTGACGTAATTGTCAACACTTTTCCCCTTGCCACGTTAAATTATTTTGCAGTTTTTGTGACTGAAGCACCTGAAATTTGAGCGTTGACTATTAGCACTGTTCCAAAGTTGCCCTATTGCTTTTGAAGCTTTTATGTGAAATTGCGGATTGTCAGACCTCTTTTATAAATTATATTTATAAACATACTGCTCATCCAACTTTGTATGACTCACCAGTGTAGCTAATTTTATAATTGTGCTCTAACGTTTTTGTGTTGTTTCCGTTTATTTGTCCACCCCCCTGTAAATATCACTTAATCTTCCCACACATTTATGTCCCAACAGGGTAGTGTTTCTGCAACATTTTTAACAGCCAAGCATTTTAAAGTGTGGCAATCATAAAATGTTAATGTAAACTAAAAATTATAGTTTGTTTTTTTTATTTTTTTATTTTACTACACATAAGTAACTTCAATTGGCATTATTTTCTCATCTCTGATAACAATCCATGTAAAGTGCACAGCGGCTCATAATAATGGAAAAATACAAAAGGCTCACCAGATCGATCAGGTTTAATTTCTGAAATATGTAAATGTTGACTCTTTGTGTTAACTGTTGTACTTTGTGTGAGTACAGTGCAAAGCAGGAGTGAATGAAAATGATGAAGTTACATTTGGAACTATGTCTGTTATTTACATAGAACAGCCTTACCATCTCTTCATACGCTCTTCACCATTTATTTTAAAAGCATTTTTGAGATCTTTCTATCAACCACATCTGTGTTTATTTTCAGTGTTATTGATAATATATATTAACTAGAATAAAACACGCCCCCAAAAAAATGTGGAGTAAAGCTTGTGCAATGTCCGTGTCTGAACTTTGATTTGCTTTATGATATTGCTACCAGATAATGATATAAATAATAACCTAAATTTTTCTTCGACACTCGAGGCTGGTTGGTTTCATTGACTTTCCACTGAAGTCCAATCAATTGTTCAAATTTTACAATAAAAGAATTGTATCTGAATTTATTGAAGTGGTGTGCAGTTTCTAAGTAATGAACCCACATTTGTGCTCTCACATGTCACTTTTGTGAAAATGCATTTGGCCGGAAGTACCTAGATTCAAACTAAAACAGCAATACTCCACCTGGGATTTGAAACCTGGTTGCTATGGTGGCTCAGGGATTAGCATTATGGCTTCATAGGAAGAAAGACTCAAGTTGAATTCGCACCATGGCTCTGCCTGTAGGGGGGTTTGCATGTTCTCCTTGTTTCTATGTGGGTTTTCTCTCTCCACTTTCCTCCCACAGTCCAACAATGTTCAGTCTAGACAGACTGGACTTGCCAAATTTCCCTTAGGTAGTAGATGGGTGACAGCTTATCTTTCTGGCCCTGTGATGGACTAGTTCAGGATGTCTCCTTGCCTTTCACTCAATGCATGCTGGGATAGGCCCCTGCAGCCCTAGATTGGATGAAGCAGGTATTCACATCAGATGGATGGATTTGAACTTGCAACCTCTCATTTATATGACTAGGACCTTACCCTTAAAGTTCATGCAACACTTTTCACTGTTTTATTCCCTTTTTCCCCTTCTATCTTCAATTCCCTTTGCACAATCTTAAGCATATACTCTTCCACACGATTAAGTGTATCCCACAAAATGTATACCTGTATATTCAGCTAATGTCTTCAATTCCACCTTCTAAGACAGCAAGTGTATAACCAGAACAGCTGATATCTGTTCCCAGATAGGACAGGACTATCCTACTGAAACTAACCCTTCTTGAGTGGCCATTTACTTTCCACAGCCTTCGCTTGCTTCACTTTAGAGGCATGGTGAATTTAAATGCTCATCAGTATAGTATAGTATAGTATAGTTATACTTTGAGCATAATTACAGTAGTTTGCTGATTATAATTGTTGTTGATGTTATTGTTAGCACCTAAAATGATAAGAGGCTGTTGGTGTATAGCCTTTGATCATAGTTATATGAGAGATAATAATGAGAAATATTTAAATCAATAAATAGTTGTAATTTATTTGTAGAGCTACATAACTTTAGAGTTCTTAGGTAAGGTTTCCCATTCAGGAAGTGCTACAGGCTCAAACATTTTGTTTAGGGAACTAAATAAACAACTAACAAAGTTGGTCTTATTAGTGTTGACACGTAAAAGAAGTCAATTGCACAGAGAAAGCAAATTTATACTGAGTGCAAAGGAAAAGGACATGTTGCAGAATGTTGAAAAATCCTGTGATCTCTACTTGCCAAACTTTTATTCCTTATTTGTTTCTATCCCCAGTGCCGGCAACCCAAATAACCCCGCACTTCTGTTCTGTACAAAGTGTGGTTACTGACCACCTTTGCACAATGCTGTATTTCAGCACTGGAATAACTGGTTCTTAAACAGTACACTTTGTTGCCTTTTCTGCAACTGATTCAGTCTTGGAATGACTTCTCTAATTCCTCAGTACTGCCTGAGAGACTGCATGTTGCAACTTTCCACAAGTTTGCGGAAGCCCACATGGGGCTCACCTCTGTACTAGCCTGTCCCTACAGCTCTGCGGATGTTGTACCAACCAGCCTTGCAAATACCCATAAGACAATAAGGCCTCGTTTTAAAATGAATGGAAGGCTATGTATGCGCTTTACCTGTTAAACTTTTCACGTTAAAGTATCTAAGCCTGTAGCTTTTTAACCAGTTTATTCTGAGATCATTTAAGATTTTAAGTGCTCCTGAATATGGATCGCAAACAATCACATGACTCATTGTCACAGATGTTTTAACTGGGGAGATCTACATTCAGTGACAGTCAGGGCTGTTGAATAAACTCGATTCTAGACACAGGGGCTACAGAGAGGTGCCATTTTGGATCTAAAGACATTTTGAGGTAAGAATGTGACTGCATGAATATAGTAGTGTGATATAGCCCTTTAAGATTGGAGATTCCTAAGATTTAAGATGGATATTGAAGACAAGAATTCAGCCTTTGTCTTTTGTTATATGTGGCAAATTTAAATATCTGCATCTACTTGTTAATATCACAGACTTCAGCATTTAATTACTTAAATAATTGGCAAATGCCATTGTTAAAGGAGTTATTTTTTGAAGTTCGAACTTAATTATTGGCAATGAGAGTTTTTTGGGGACTAAGAAAAAAATAAACAGCTAACAAAGTCACATTTGATGATATGGACATCTAAAACAAGTCAAAAACAAGGCACAGAGAAAGCACAGTTTTATTGAGCAAATAAGATAATGACAGGGGCATGCAGTCGCACTGAAGGATAGTATCTTGCCACCACAGGAGGAGTAAGCGATACAGAGACATGACTGACATGAATTACCCTTCACTTCTGTCCAGACTAGACACATAACACCAATCACATGTTGCTTGACATAAAGAGCATCTCATGAAGCTTGCAGACACCTGGCCGGCCAAGAGGGGGAGCCAGACAGCAATGAGAGACTGAGGATTTTAATTGGCTGAACTGCTTTTCTAAAGGCATAAGTGAGCCAATTGTTGCCTCGGCACTGTGGGCTTCTGGCCATAGCCAGGAATGGTGTGGCTGGGACTTTAACACCCAGCTGTTGGATCTATAACAGCACCTTCATTAATTCCTGTATGTTCTAACATGGAAAGCAGCCGCTGATTTTTATCTCTGTTCTTACAATATTGCATTTATTTTTCATCGGCATCTGTATGCAGTTTCAACTCTAGAGGGCAATGTTGACTCTTATTTACACCGGAAACAGTTCAAATGCTTATTTCTGACAGAGACTACATGTTCTTTCTGTCGGTAAAACAGTCAGTTGACAATAACCTCTGTATCCTATATATCTTAGTTCTGTAATTTTTTTTGTTTGCTCTGAAGCTTTGAAGCTCTGAGGTTTTTGTTAGTTAATTTTTTGTTTTTACATTTACATTGTACTGGTATTGCAAAGGTATTTTATATATTATGTAAGGTAATTTTTGTTTGCAGATTGATTTTTCACATTACATTTTTTCCATTTTTTGGTAGTTTTATCCATTTTAAATCATTTTAGAATTTTTAATGGGATTGTCACCTCCAAAATATATATTTCAGTGTTACCTTTGAATGTCCTTCCTGGCCACCATATCATACTATCCAGAATTTTTCCAACAAAATTTGAAAAACCACAAAATAAAATTCATCAAGTGTTTTTTTTTTCTGGGCACTGACAAAGTGAAAAATAAATCTAATGGAAAAACACTCTTCCTGTGCTGATCTTTGTAGCCTGCCAGCATAAAAAGGAAATGAATAAATGGCTGTGGTTCTGTAACAGGTTCACTGGTTAGGCTGCAACCTGTGAATTTTGGTATCTTTGAAGCTTTAGTTAAAGCTGGAAAAATGCCTGCAATTTCCCGGCAATGTTTACATCCTACCGTTACATGCATGTTTTTGATACTGAGATGCTGGAGGGTCTCTTTTCTATTGTGAAGTTTACACATGAGGACACAGAGGAGTGCAAAGGGGAATTTAAGAGCAGGGAAACGTCTTGGAAGCCTGAAGTTAGAGTGAATTATTCACAGACAGTTGTGGCACATGATCTGTGCAGCAGTTTGGACGGTCTCCACTCCAAGTCTGAACTCATCCCAAACCAAAAGTAATGTGTTTGTGGGGAGTCAGGCTCACTGTCAACGCAGTCCTCTCTCTTCTCCCTCTGGTCTCCTTCACTAAAACCCCTCCCCCCCTTCGTCTCACAGGCCATGAGTTCTCTCAGTTCATTTACATTCAAAATGCTTTATCGCTTTGAAATTCAAACCAGTGAATATTGCTAACATGGCTAATCTTGCTCTCTCTCTCTCTCAAAAATTCTCAGAGTCCAAATGTGGTTTATTGGCATAACAATAGAATTCTGTGTTGCTTAAGCATTAAGATTCAATGAACAAAGACAATACATATGAAAAACAATCCCAAACACGCACACACACACACATTCATTCTCTATTGAGCAGTTCCACATTGAAAATGTCCAAAAAAATAAATCAATTTCAAGACTATACATACATGTACATTGGTAATTTGCCCAGTCATTGTTATTATGGTAATTATTCTGTCTTTCTCACTCTCTCACAAAGAAAGAAAGAATGGAGCCATATTTGGTTGGAGCTTCGCTAGGATACATTTACATTTGTTTCGCACTCAAACCTGTGTCTATTGTTGCGTTTCATTGGAGTTCCTCACCGACATGCTGTACAATTGTATTTTTATCAGTACACTGTTTGATGGAACCAAACATTTATGGATTATAAAGCCATGGATGACATGCTCCTTTCTGCTCTCATCTACAGTCACAATAAGAAAAAGGGCTATTCATTAACTCAGTGCCACTGCCATGCACATCATGCACTTTTCCTCTAATTTCCCAGAGAACTGCTTGGATATTCCAGCGATTGAGATTAAAGTATTTCATTCCATTGAGATATATTTCAGAGACTGGCAAAGCTAACTCATTTTATTGGCTCTTTTTGTAATATGGATGTCCTTGCAACAGTACTTGCTGTAAACAATGGAAGAAACCAATCCTGGGGTTGTCAGGTGTAAATGGGTAATTTTCGCTAAGCCCCAATAGGGATTCTAGCTTACTCGACCTGCCTCTTAATTGGCTAGGCCCTGCTGTCTGTGTTCTGCCTCATATTATCCTGCACTGGTGACTGTAACGTCTTTATCTTGGTAACATCACATTTTCCGAGTCCCAGTTCAATTGCAGGAAGCAGCAGTGCAAACTGTGCTTGGCGAAAAAAAAAAAAAAAAAAAAAACACCGAACAGAAATTTCCCTCCTGGAGAAAACCAACAGCTTTCTTGAAGACCTTGCAGTTGGTAATTGTTCACTTTTACAAACCGTGGACATAATTTGCAGACCTTGTTGTGTGCCTGCATTTATATAAACATAAACCTCTAGTATTGATTACCTTGAAAATTAGACTGCATAGTTCCTGTCCTAACCGGCCTGGATTTTAGCGGAAGTGTTCTGGGTATCAGAATGTCCTTCCCCCTTCCTGTCTGTGCATTGTGCTACTGCACCAATGGCCGGATCCATTTTTGAATCTGATAGCATTCAGACTAGGGTGGCGTGAGGGCGGAGGTCACATATGACATCACTGTATGGGGGACCCAGTCTATAAGGCTAGCTCTCTGGGGAGGGATTGAGACCAGAGCCCATAGCGGACATAGGTAAAGGCAATATTGGTAATTCGTACGAGTGGCAACTTATGACAGGCAGCACAGTGTTTACGGTTTGCGCAACATGTTCAGTTAGCATGTGCGCCCTAATATCCATGAGGGAACCCCTGTCCATGATGCCGTGATATTACTTACACATAAAAGTGGCTGAAAGGAATATGACTATAGGTCAAAAGGGCTTATCTGTTGTGTTGTATACGATGAACAGTACCTGTCACATCAAGTGTTAGTGAAGCAGCATGAACGACTCATATCTCACACTGAAGGGCGGGGTTTGATCGCTGATATAAGAGTCCGACTCTTTCTCACCATTGTTCGAATAAAGAAGGACACTTTGCACAATCAAAAGGCAATGAGTGTGTGTGTGTGAGAGAGAGAGAGAGAGAAAAAGAGAGAGAGAGAGATAGCCATTTGAAATTTTGCATAGGCTACCAAATAGGCCAGGACCACCAATAAATTGCAGCACAAAGCAGCAGTGTTGACCTTGGACCAGCTTTGTCTTTTTTAGCTCATAATAGCTGTAGCTAGGATACAGGAAAACCTGATCTTGGGTTCAGATCTCATAGACAGCCTCCTACCTCCAACCCCCATACAATCAAACAACCCTGTTCTGCCATTAGCACGAGGCTAAGACAGAGGCAGGAATGTGGGACCGCAGGCCTATCGAACACTTGGTGGTGCTATAGGAGTAGACTGAAGACATAATGTTCAAACGTTCATGGTGCAATATTCTGAAAGTTTTCTCATACTGCCTGCCACAACACACATTTTTTGCTGTTTATTTAAACTAGACCGACTGTTTAAATAAACAGAAAAATCTTTTTCCTGAAAAAGATTATCATATTTGTGAAAGCAGCATCTCCTCGTTACAAAATGAGTGTTTGCACACAACTCTTGAAACATTTTTTGTCTGTGGACTCTCACACATCAACACTTCATAGGGCTTCCACTGGAATTCGGCACCCATGAAAAATAAAAAACAACATGGCCACCACAAGCCAATCAAATGAGTAGTATGCAAGTTATATGCAAATTAATTATTATAATTCACTGTTGGGCCAAATTGAGTAAAATTATAGATGGAGAATGTCACACTTAACCAGATATGGATATAATCAAGTAAATGAAACCAGACAGATACAGATAATATATGATTGCATATTTCACCCTAATACAGTTTGTAATTGGAGGGTTTTGCCGATATTTTCTAATTAGCACTGAAGACTTCTTAACTCTGTGCATTGATAGAGAAGTGTCAATCACTGGTGCAGTAGTTTAAACTTTAAAAAATACCACTGTTAATGCATTCCACTGACCGACAATCTGAATTCAAACTGTTGTGAAATACAGTATCAAACATTGTACAATATCGTTTATTTTATATTAAATATTGTACAATGTTTCTACAGTAATACATAACTGTTTTTGGGGATTTTACTTAGGCTTGTAATTGCTGTTTGAGATACAGATCTTGTCTGAGATCTAGAACCTAATCGTAGCGGTACGAGCCGACAGGCTTTAGGCAGGGAACCCTTGAGCCCTTGAGCTTTTTCAGCATTCAACGCAAAATATTGCATTTGTTTTTCTTCTTCTGAACAAATCTGTTTATAATACACTTTGCCCTCCTTCATTGAGTAAGCCTGGCTAACTCTGTCAAAATAATATTACCCTAGTGACACAGGCACTTGTGAAATTATAGCCCTGTTGGATCCATATCATATTTGCCTTGGCTGTGTTTGAGAATAAGACGGCTGTAATAAGGGCCCTCCTGGGAAGAACGTGTGCGGAACTTCAACGGTTGTACCACTGGAATTCGGCACCCATGAAAAATAAACAACCTAGCATGACAATGGAGAGAATAAAAGGAAAAAAATAGCTGAACTTGTTCCCAAATTATGTTGTTTGTAGCTGTGACCTGACCTTTGAGGAGAAAACAGGCTGCAAAGAGAAATGCAAGCCTTTCAGAGGAGCGGGGCAGAGACCGTATGAAGATTGGGCTGTTTCTAACACTGGAGACCAGATTTATCAAAGCATTTAACGCATGTTAACATTTGTACGCTTGTATTTTCAGTAACATAATTTGTGATTGGAGCAAACTAACTACTTCAACCAATCACATGCTCTCTTAAACGTTTTGCACCAAAAACCGCCCTAAATGCTTCAGTGAACCAATCCCCCGGTGTCCGCTTTTGCAGGTTAATGCTTGTTCATATGCTACTGTATATTATGTTCTACAGTCTGTACATGCTGGTTATATAAGTATAGCTATTTACTCTACAACAGTGAAATCACAAAGAAATTCCAGGGATCTCCTTCATGAATATGGAAATCTGGTCCAAGTGTAGTTATTCTTCCGCCAAGAGCACTCCACCTCTTTTCTTGTTGGCCTACTGGTTCCTGCTATCCTACATTTGCAACTCATCCAGGCTGGCTCAGCTCATGTGGAGCACTAGTGCCTTTATGCTGCCGGATATTTGACATTTTAATTTCATCATTAGATACAAGAGCGTTGGTTTGATGCTGATGGTAGGCCGCTTGTGGTCACACAGCGGGAAGCTTGAAGTCTGAGATCCACAGGTGAAGCCTTGCGCCGTCACACCCAGGGGAGAGTGAGCTCCATCTGGCTGTGTGCCCTTGGTGCCAGGTGCCCCCCAACTGGGAGAGCTTATGGAAGCACAGCACTGTATGTCTACCACCTGTTCTTTCTTTAGCGTTACAGCTTTTGCACAATCCAAAGGCATTGCTTTGACTTGGGCTAAGTTTGACAGAGCAATGGTTACAATGACTAAATTGCAATACAGCCTGGAAAAAAACAGGTTGAACAGTCAGTGAAAGCCTTGGGTTAGGAACGGAAAAGGCTAACTCACCTTAACCATAGCATGAACGGTTTCAAATCATGCACAAGTGAGAAGAAGCACACCAGAAGCCTAAGTGTGAGTTTTGAGCGAGTTTCACAGGGAACACTTAAAGGGGTTGTAGAGGGGCGTAATAGTGTAATAGCACTGGGTCTGCCTTTCAGAGGCTGTAGGGTTCAATTCCTGAATGTGACTCTGCTTTTGTAAACTTCAATATGATACTTTGCTTGAATTGCTTCAGTAATTATGGTACTGCATGACCTGCAAGTTGAAGTAGTGAAATAGTTGAGGAGCATAGTGCTCATAACCCAAAGGTTGCAGGTTTGATTCTTTGAAAGGGCACAGCTGTTGTGTCTTTGAGCAAGGTGCTTAACCTCAGTAAATATCCAGCTGAATCAACGGACGATGTGTAAGACTGCAATTGTATACATTGCTCTGTATAAGAGAGGCTGGTGAAAGTCTTTACTGTAATGTACACACGATCACACATGCCTGAGGAGGGCCAATAGATGAAAGACCTCCTGTACACAACGGAGGATGAGATGTGAGGGAATGAGTCGGGTAGAGGTGTGGGTTTACGATGACTGAATTTATGGGGGTTCATTGGAAAGTGAAGCGGAGGGTTTTTGGGTGTGACGGAGTGAAGGGTGAACCTATGATTCCATTGAGGGGGTGGTGTTACTCATTCCATCAGAATCACACGAGGTAAATTTAAGGTAGTAAAAATTTCCAATGGTCAAAACAGAGGACACTCCCTCAATGTTCCAGTTTGCTCATTGGTCAGATTCATCACCGGTTCCAGTTCCTTCTTATTTTCCATTATTGTTCTGGAAAATGCATTTCTTTTCCTGTTTTAACATAATCAGCTTCAGAGCACAGTTACGGCTTATATTCTGTGTTTGTGTGTACATGTGCATGTGTTTATGTGTGCGTGAGTGTGTGCGTTTGTATATGTTTGCAGGTATATGCGTCTGTTAGTGAGTATGTGTGTGTTTGTATGTGCCTGAATGTGAGCATGTTTATATATATTTGTGTGAGCATATTTGTTTGTATGTGTGTTTATGTGTGTGTGTGCCTGTGTGTGTGAGCATGTATGTATCTGCATGTACTTGTATGTGAGTGTGTATTTGTATATGTGTATATGAGATTGTTTGTACGTGTGTGAGTATGTCTGTGTGTGGTGGTTTAGGCTTATTGGACAACTGCATTGGGGATAATTGACACAGTTTAGCGTTTACACATTATTCACCAGAAGTTGGATATTCAAGCCAGAGAATATTTGAAGTTGGCCTTGTAGAGATGTACGAAGCAAATTGATCCACACCTGCCACCTCTTAGTTTCAAGTCCATTTCTCAAGAAACACGAAATAAAAGTAAATTAGTGGAGTGTTTTTGTTCAAATGAAAGTCAGGTGGACTCAAGGATGAAATCTGGGCATATTTCACTGTGAACATTTCATAATATATAGAGGGAAACAAGGAGTTTGCAGAGAAAACAGAGGACTGGTTCTGTAGTGGTTCTTTCCTACTGTCTGCTGGTTTGTCTTGACATGAGGCCAAATCCAGACCACAGCGTAATATACACTACGCTTTTTCTGAATGGAAAATACCTTTGCTAAAGTAAGCACTGAAACGATTTTACTCTCATCAGTCAGTACTTGAATTAATGTGATGTCAAGGCCAGCGAAAGAAAAAACAGAATTGATCTGAAAAGCTCTTTGTGAAGCCGTAGGGTTTCCTTGTGCGTTCAGTCAAACGTGTTGAGAGGCCACTCCAGGTGAATGGAGGCTCCTTTAGCCCACTCGCGGAGGCAAAACACACACTTCTGCTCCAGTCTTTAGTCTCCTCTTAGGGCTAGACTGTTTAATACCGAGCCTCTTGTCAAACCGTGCCTGGGCAGACGAATTCTACGGGAGTGGAGCTGGTTAATCTTTAGAGAGCTCTCCACAAAGAGGTCACAAACACTGCGGTGAGCTACCCCTCACCAATGATATCACTTCATTCAGAAAGAAACTTCTGAGATGTTTTTATTTTTTGAGAAAGGAGAACTTGTGCACTTCAATAGTTACTTGCAAAGAACAGTATGCTATCATCTCTTAAAAATACATCACATTCTAGTCTATAAGTGTACATTATTATAAAATGTGATGCAGCCCTCTGTCACCTATGGCCTTTACAAAAGCAAGGTTTGAATTTTATGAGTGTCATAGGGATAGATGGATAAAATACAGAACAGTATAGTGTTGAACACTGAGAGACATGGGTGACAACACTGAATGAGAGAACATAGATCGACATGACTTCTGTATCATTGAGGATAAAGTGTATCACATTGCAGTACTTGTCAACGATACTTTGCTATCACCAAAGGATGTGATGTAAAAATTCATGGGATAGCACTGTCATCAACATGTAGAATGCAGCTGTCAACCACATAATGTAGCAAAACTGTATCAAGTTTTGGTTACAGAAAGCTGAAGCAACCACAAAGTTTATAGCAATACTTAAATTGCTGGTTTTCATTGCTTGCGCAAGCAACCAATAAAGACCCTCTAACATTTGTTGCAGGTAACGATGAGTTTGAACAAGGACAATACATGCAAATGAGGTTGTAAGCTAAGATGCGTGGAAATTCCCTGGCCCTTAAGAGTTGAAAGCGAAATGTTCAAAGGCTCTCCCCGTTTCAATGCGTCTCTTCTTACAACCACTTCTGCCTGCTTTACCTCTTCCAAACTAAATAACCTATATTTTTGATGGCAAGATATTTTGCAAACGACTTGAGAACTAAAGGCAAACAACATGTGTATCAGAAATCCGCATGTTAACACTCGCTGATGTTAACCGGTTAGGCGCAGCTTTGGTATGAGGAAGTGTTACTTGAGAAACAGCGATGTTGACAAGGAGGTAAGAGGTTGTGTTTTCAACCTGTGAATATGGCCTGATGCATTTCTGTTGAAATCCATCAAATGTCAAGATATCTTTCCATAGAATGTCCCGCACTGAATTACTTCTTCATAAGCAAACTCTTTCAAAAGGAATCCGTTAGTCACTGTAAAAGTTGAAAACCTAAACTGATTTTGAACTGCGACTTCCGAGGTGGTGTCACATTATAGTCACTGCGCTTGATAAAACATGTATTTGTCATTCAATTTTGTTCTATTTACACTGACTGGTCTGTTCCTAGATAAAGCTGTTTATTAGATTAGAAAACATCCAAGAGACGACCCAAAGTATTTATTGAACATTTTATTTCAAAAGTTATTGTCATGAATTTGATGAAGGAAAATATGAGTATGATTGGAGGTGAATAGTTCCTGGTGCAGAACTTTGTCCTGGGTGTCCCTGTTGTCAAGGATGTTGGTAAGGAGGTGCCTTATCCCAGAGGGATAGTGTTTTCTGTGGATCCTCTGGATGTTCAGGTCACTGACTGAACCAGAGGGTACAGACAGTGCACGTAGTCTGCAATTCCCCAACTGGCCAGAGGAGGTGCTAATGTGCAGTGAGATTGGGTTAAACATCCCAAGCCTGATAGTAGGGCCAGTCATGCATTTCTCATTTCTGAGTCCTTCTTCTGCATTATAAAGTGGGTGTGAGTGTGAATGCGTTTTATTATAGTTTATGAGCAGGAAGTGATGCTTTTCAGCTGTGCCAAGTGATGGCGAATTCATTCATCCCCCAGAATTCACAAAGCTTCAGTGACTGTTAGCAGAGAAGTCATATTGTTTTTATTACAGATCAAATGAAACACGTTGCAACAGCAGATTTGATCGTGTGCTTGTATGTAAATGTTTTGTCAAATAGTTTGGATTACGCTGGGAAGTGGTATTTTGACTTGAGAGTAGGGATTGATAGTTGGATTAAGAGCAGGAGTTAATATGTTCGGTTAAGAGCAGAGGTTGATATGTTGGGGTAAGAGCAGGGGTTGATATTCTGGGTTAAGAGCAGGGGTTGGTAAATTTGATTTTTACATGTGTGATGCTGGAATGTGTGACCATGTTGAAAGTGAGGATCAAAAGTAGAGGAAATAACTAAAGGATAGAAGCATTATGATGGAAAATGTGAGATAATATGGTCAATTTTGCAGAGGCATTAAAAATTGTCACACAACCAAGACATATGGTGCCACAGATATTGGATGAAATAATAGGGGGAGCCCTAGGTAAAGCCGGGGGAGTCAGTGCCTCTACACGGAACCCAGGGTAACGCAGATGGAGTCAGTGTCTCTACAGAACCCCAGGTAAAGCTGAGGGAGTCAGTGCCTCTACACAGAACCCTGGGTAAAGCAGAGGGAGTCAGTGCCTCTACAAAACCCAGACTAAAGCAAAGGGAGTCAATGCCTCTCCACAGAACCCTGGGTAAAGCTAAGGGAGTCAGTGCCTCTCCACAGAACCCTGGGTAAAGCTAAGGGAGTCAGTGCCTCTATAGAACCCTGGGTAAAGCCGGGGGAGTCAGTGCCTCTACACGGAACCCAGGGTAACGCAGATGGAGTCAACGTCTCTACAGAACCCCAGGTAAAGCTAAGGGAGTCAGTGCCTCTACACAGAACCCTGGGTAAAGCTAAGGGAGTCGGTGCCTCTCCACAGAACCCTGGGTAAAGCTAAGGGAGTCAGTGCCTCTATAGAACCCTGGGTAAAGCAGAGGGAGTCAGTGCCTCAACAGAACCCAGACTTAAGCAAAGGGAGTCAGTGCCTCTCCACAGAACCCTGGGTAAAACTAAGGGAGTCGGTGCCTCTCCACAGAACCCTGGGTAAAGCCGGGGGAGTCAGTGCCTCTACACGGAACCCAGGGTAACGCAGATGGAGTCAATGTCTCTACAGAACCCCAGGTAAAGCTAAGGGAGTCAGTGCCTCTACACAGAACCCTGGGTAAAACTAAGGGAGTCGGTGCCTCTCCACAGAACCCTGGGTAAAGCAGAGGGAGTCAGTGCCTCTACAGAACCCAGACTTAAGCAAAGGGAGTCAGTGCCTCTCCACAGAACCCTGGGTAAAACTAAGGGAGTCAGTGCTTCTCCACAGAACCCTGGGTAAAGCTAAGGGAGTCAGTGCCTCTATAGAACCCTGGGTAAAGCAGAAGGAGTCAGTGCCTCTACAGAACCCAGACTTAAGCAAAGGGAGTCAGTGCCTCTCCACAGAACCCTGGGTAAAGCTAAGGGAGTCAGTGCCTCTATAGAACCGTGGGTAAAGCAGAAGGAGTCAGTGCCTCTACAGAACCCATGCTAAAACAGAGGGAGTCAGTGGGTTCTCCATAGAACCCTGGATAAAGCTGATCTACCTTCTTAATACAGTGAGTCATGACTGTATCTTCTGTCAATATTAAGTGGCCATGAGCGCCAGCTGTTTAAGTGCCAAGAAACCAGTTTCCATTTTCATGTATAAAATATTTATAGGGGTTGCCAAATGGTTGGAAAATATGGAGATTCAAACAACTTTGGAAAATTTTCAGACTACAAAAATATGGCTTGAGTACCTTAATGGGTCATTTTTCATCTTTGTTACTGGAAAACCTGACATGCTAAGCTGGCGTGACATGTCAGCTAAGTAGCCTACCCATAAATATGTTAGTTTTCTTTGCAATAGCTAGCAACACAAACCATACAGCTAATGTTTAGCCTAGGCCTACCAGACAAAGACAGTAGCTAGCCAATGTATACTGCTAACTGCACTTCTTAATTTCCCTTATTATACATATTGTCTGAATGGACAGGATGACCATCAATCACCGTGACAGCACCACAACAAGCTGTGGATAGAACTACAACGGTCTGTTCTCATAGATTTGTTGATGTTGTAGGTCATTGCAGTCTGTTAGTGTTTAACTAGTTTGCGTAAAATATTTCTGCCTGTCAAAATGAGGGATAAGATTTGGAATTTTCTGTCAAAGCTTTTAAAAATCTGTAAATGACGGGAAGTCCTCAGTTAACAGAACCATTTAACAGGCCTGTGCGCATTGAAAGAGAAAGATGGGAGAGCTTTACAGGTTTGGGAAGAATGTATTAGTAGCTCACTACAAAGGACTATTTTTCCCTCTAGTTCAGGGTGATCACATGTGAGCCTCATTTCACTGTCTGAATATTTAAATTTCGTACCGCATATCTTCCACACTATCCTGGCTCTTATCAAGAACCACTTTATGCAAACATGATGCTCTTTCCTAAGCAATTTCAAAAGCAATTTCAATTTGTTTTCCCTTAGGCCCCAAGAGAACAAAAACTCATATTACAAAAAGACAAAGTTTCGTTTAAAAAAGATTTGAACAAAAATCAACCTTTGGATTTGGTGAATCAATGTGACATCAGGAAAAATGATCAATTTTCCCTTCATCCCTAGGGGGAAAGTGTACTCTCATAAAGACTGTATTGTGATTTAAAACCGTCTAGTGTGTGCGTGTTGGTGTGTGCGTATATGTTTGTGTGTGTGTGTGTGTGTGTTTGTGTGCGTTTGAGAGAGAGAGAGACGGTGGACTGTAAACATTTAGTGTTTTATTGTTTTGCTGTATGCTTTGCCAATATTTACACATGTACAGTATTTCATACCAAAAAAGCATTTTTAATTTTACAATTTGAATTTGAGACAGAGACATAGCGGGAGAGAGCGAGAGAGAGAGAGAAAGAGAAGGAGAGAGTGATCCACTTTGTATTCCAAGGTAACAAAGTATTTTGAATGTTAACAGAATACAGACAAAACCCGTGACCAGTGTGCGAATTGGAACAGGAAGGAATGAAGGGGAGGAGGGGCGTGTATCTCCAGCATTTTGTCCTGAGTAAAGAGGTATGTGCTGTGTCACTGATGCATTCTGGGATGCCGAGACAGGGCTGGATGTCCCAGCATGGAGCTGGGCGTCAGAGTGTCTACTCTTTGCAGCCTCCGGGCCATAACTCACTGTCAAATCAGACACGAGCTTCACAAACAGGTCATCAGCAAAACTTTATCAGAGGAGCTTATGGAAGGTGAAAAGCTCTTTGAGTACGTCTGAGGACCTCCAGATTTCACCTCCCATCAGCTCCTTGGTGAAACACTTCACGTGAATTATGGGCAGCTGTAGATACATGTCTGTAAAGTCCGAGCTGCTGATGTGCTGCCATTGATTGTTTGGGCACTTTGCTGGATTAAGCCCTTCAGAACAACATGAAGGAGCTGGAGGTGTCTATCAGGGCTTGGACGGGACAGAAGAAATTGTGGAGTTAATACATGGGGCTGTGGTATGCTATTTCATCATCTAATACAGTCAACACAAACACAACATGTTAGCACTTAACATTACTGATTGTATGCGGTAGGTCATTTTAAAACACTGCCTCTTTCCGAGTAGTTGATATATTGCTTTGACTCAAAGCAGCATTTCCTCTTTACAAAGCAATACTCGAATCTGACCCTCTTGATATAAATGTTTGCTCTCCCTGATATCAAATGTGGCGCTGGGAGAGGTGGAGGGAGGAGCAAGCTCCTAAGCTCCTCCCATTGTACTGCTGTCAGCCTCCTGGTTCCCTCCCTCAGCCTGGAGAAGTAACTGGAGCTGCAACAGCAGAGGCCTCACTAACAGGCAGGGTCACCAGCGAGTGATTTCTAATTAGGCCATTTATTTAAGCACAGCCTAAGAGGCCGAAGAGGTTCTTTTTGGGGTTTTGTGTTTTGGTGTTTCCCGAATTGCTGTGCTCTTTTGAGTTTAGTCCTGTCTTCTGGTAGTTATAGTTTTTGTGTTCCCTATTCCCCCAAAAGGCGTTAATAAATGGCCTTTGGCCCTTTCTGTTGAACGTTTGTTTGTATTTTCCTTCCACTCACCACCCAGCACTGTGGCCACACCTGCCGCTGTATGACATTGGTCTAGAATGCGGGCAAGAGGCCCCAGTGTTTGTGTGGAAGGCAGTTTCGTTTATTTTCTTCCCTTTTCCCCAGTTTTGGTTTTGGGCCTGGCCAGATTGGGCCCAGTCGGGCCCTAGAGAGAAATCTAGTCCTGCACAGTCTGCAGGGGTGGATCCCTGGAGGGAGCTTGGGCTCCACTGCGTGGAGTGTGACTGGTGTGGGGAAAAACACTCACGCCATTCCAGGTGCACTCACCGGCCCATGCGGCTCAGCCACCACCGATCCCTGCCCAGTCTGCCCTCCACCGCCTGCTGACCCAGCGGGCTTTCCAGAAGGCCCAGCCTGCTCTCCACCACCCGCCAACCCAGCAAACCTGCCCGAGAGCCCAGCCTGCTCTCTGGCGCCCGCCAACCCAGTGGGCCTGCCCGACAGCCTGGCCTGCTCTCCGCCGGCTTACCCAGCGGGCCTGCCCGAGAGACTGACCTGCTCTCCACCGCCTGCCAACCCTACATATTTGTGTTACACAAATATGTAACATAATATGCAAATGAGGACAGCCCTTCAGGCCAATAGAGTGCAAGTGAATTTGCATGTGTACATTTGTACATTTCCACATAAAATTTGCATCCATAGAAAAGCATTCATGCACCAGCTACACTTGGAGAGTGCAATCTGTTGTTTTAGTCTGGGCCACAGAAAAGCCTATTGTCTGAGACGGAACTCACCACTCCTGTGCTAGCTATACTATGTGGGCATCCTTTATGATCGATTCAAGGCTCTTTTCCTTGTTTTTAAAGCCTTAAATGTTCCAGCACCTGCATACGTTTTATGGTGTCTGTCTGAATATCTTCCTTCTTGAGCCTTTAGCTGCCCTGCTCAATATCTCAAACAGTCATTAACAAAAAAGAAAGGTGAGGTAGCTTTCCATTTTTATCCATCTTACCAAAAATATAGAACATACAGCTTCAAGGAATTAGTAATGCTGACTCTTTGAACACTTTTAAAGGGCGGATGAGATATATCAAGCAAAGTTAAATCTGCAATGAATTACAGAATTCTACCTATTTAAGTTAATCTCAGAAACATGACTTCCTGTTTTACTAGAGTATAACAATGAGGTAATATGGATGTAATGTACTTTTGTCATTCTTCAGCATGGAGAAAGGCAAAGAAACAAGTCAAAAGATACATTGACCCTCTCAAGTAAGGTCACTGAAAACAAAAATCAGAATTTGGCAATGGTCATCTCAGTCTCTGGACATAGACCTGATTGAAACCTTTTTAGTCTGAATGGAAGAAGGCAGTCCATCACTATCTACCAAAGAGCATCAAAGATGTGTCTGACTGGATGAATGGTCCAAGATCTCTCCAAAAGTGTTCTTCACCTTATTAAACACAATAGGAAAAGGATAAGTGCAGTTATTCTTGCCTGAGGAGGCTGAACCAAGTACTAAAAACAGGGGTTCCAATCATTTTCACACCTAAAAAACATAGTATCACATGTTTAAAAAGAACAATTTAGAACAATTGTATCATAATAAAAGCATGTTGTTTTCCTGTCTATTTGAACATAAAATACAAAAAATTGTCTATCCATTTTGTAAAGCCTTTCTTGCTAATCTTCATCAATTTTCCCCTTCTCTTTTCTTCACATTTTGGATTTGTTGTTTTTTAAAGTGCTTTCTGTGTGAAGGATTCTACATGAATTACGTTGATTATTATTATTGGAAGTTTCATAAGATAAGATTGGATTATTGCATAACTGGAATAACCAAAACAATTAGCTAATAACAACTGTTTTAATTCTACATCCACTCATAGCACTAAATACCATTTAAACTCATGAAACTCATAATGCCATTTAACCAGGAGCTGGCTGGCTATACGGTAGGTTTAAGGGAAAATGTATGTGGCCAAAAGAAATGAATCAAATTGCAAGATGTTTTATGAAACCAGCTAAGTAACTCATTATTCATGCTGCTCTGTGAAATACTCCCCATGATATTGAATGCATTTACTGTGAAAGATTACACACTGTACGACAATCTATGTATGTTTGAGCAGTAAATCTATCACCATGAAGTGTTTTACACATAAAATGTAGGGTTGCAAAAAATTATCATTCATCATTGATATTATATATCATCATGAAGTCAAGCACACATACTTACACACACACATACAAGTACAAGATTATGCACACACTCATACTCACATACTGACGTGCAGGCACGTCAAAACACACTCACGCACAAGCTTATGACTTGCCTGACCCCCCACCACACACACACACACCAGTTTATTCTGCTTTGAGCAACATTTACCTTAGCCTGAACAAAAGCGGTCCCACAAACCTCAGTGCATTGTGGGAGTGAGTGCATTTCTTCTGGGGACATCTGTTTCCAATCGCTGCTATCTAAACTGAGAGAGAGGAGAAGAGGGGGGAGGGGTGAGCCGCTCAGTGTGTGTAATGAACCCCCTTCCCTGACCACAAGCCTGTCTACGGGTCTGAAAATGTGTCTCTACACACACCTTAACTAATGTCTGCGGGTCTGTACACCATAATTTACAATCATATGTACATCTGCATTCCTCATGGTTAAAAGACAGTCGGGCCGGTGTGGGAAAAACGAGACCCTGGAACTTAGGATATACTTGTTCCCATATTTTATCCCAACTACATAGCTGAGAAGAAATATTTGAAAAAGTAGTGTTTTAGGACAGTGAATATTTAGGATGTGTCCAAATAATGGGACTCTGTGTGGGTCTCTGTATCCTGCACCCTGCAAACTCTCAAAATCACTATTAAAAACACACACACACACACCCTCAAACACCACCATTAAACCATGCACACACACACACACACACACGCACACACACAAACACACACACCTTCAAACACCGCCATTAAACCATGCACACACACACACACACACAAACACACCTTCAAACACCACCATTAAACCATGCATACACATACACACACACACACACACCCTCAAACACCACCATTAAACCATGCACACACACACACACCTTCAAACACCACCATTAAACCATGCACACACATACACACACACACACACCCTCAAACACCAACATTAAACCACACACACACACACACACACACACCCTGCTAACCTTTTCTGACCCCAGCAGGTAGCAGAGTCATATCCCTCATTTCTTATTGGCTGGAGCTTAACCTTCGCTTTAGCTGCCAAGTGTTCTTTTATCAACCTTTCAAAACCCCAGCCTCCCAAACCCCACTCCATTCTTTCTCTCACACACAGAGAGGAACGACTGAGCAAGACCTGCCCAACCCAGTCCAGTGCCCTTAAGTCACAATTCCACCCCTTCTCATGCAGTTACCAGTGTCTTCACACATATCCAGCTGACTCTCTGACACTGCTGGAAAGGAAATGTTGGGATTCATATTGAGGTTAGTGGTGCAAGTCCTGGAGCTCTGAAATATCCACTCTTATATGGTTAATTGACAGAGCACTGTGCATGCCAAATCCGTATGAATACCAGACTTTGTACATGGGAAGATGGTTTTCTCATCCATTTTAATGAGAGTGTGTAGGAGGATGAGACGTTGAAGAGGTTTCCTTTACGCAGCTATACCACAGCCAGCTATGCCCTGCAATGTTCAAGGTCAGAGGTAGCCTCACCTCTAACCGTCTGCAGTCCCTTCGGTCAGCTCCGCTTTAACAGTTGTGACCGATTAGCTTTGATGCTATAGCACTCAATAATGTAGTGCAGGAAGACATTAAGCAGGCACTCCGCTGAACGATTTATGTCTGAAAGACTTTTACCATAAATCACATGTCAGTGTTTATGTTCCTCCTCTCCGCCCCACTCTGAGCCAAAGTGTTCGCTCACGGGAGCCGCTAACGTTAAATAAATGACCGTAAACGGACAGCTAGCGACTTCGGTTTTATGGTATTTGTGTGTGTTATCGTTATCCAGTCAGAGGGATTAGAGAAACGGCTGACCCCTGCAACCCACCTCCCCCACGTTCTTGAGGCCTGCTGATGCGTCCTTTGTCTCGGATAGTTTCCATTGGCTAAGTGCTCTCAGGTCACAGGGGGGAAAAACTGCCTCTGTGTGATAGGATCTGTGCCAACATTGTGCCCATTTTTGGCCCATTTCCAGTCTTACATTCACACACCATTCAGATCAAGTTTAGAGAACGAGAGATGGAGGGGGGGCGGAGACAGAAAGAACCAAGTCATTGTTTAGATTCTGTGTCATTTATAACCTTTTTAGTCAGATGATTCATAATTACGTTTCTCTTTTTTTTAATAACTAAAGGCATAGTGAATCAGAAGCTCCCTCCATGCTTTAGCCTTATAAGCCTAATTCAGTGGGAAGACTCGGCTCTGCGGTGGCAGGAATGACTTTGCAGTCAAGGGTAAAGCTGCCAGACTGGTGAGCGAAAAGACCACCCACTCCTGTTCTCCAGAACACGATCTACCGGGAGCGGGGGCCAGAAAATGAATGAAGATAAACTACACCCCCTTGGACGGTGCTCTTAGTGTCTGATGAGTACGGCTAGAGCTGTCAGGAGGCTCGGATGATGTTACGGTCCAATCTAAGCACTTACCTGCATGGCGGCTCCTTAGACATGTCAGAACAGCCGGTGTCCTTGTTGATATAATAAAGGACGTTTTCCAGGTGAACAGGCCAGCAGTTGAGAACGGGGGAAAGCAGGTAGTACAGAGGGCACACGAAATAATGGAGGCATCAAATGAGAAAGAGCTTGTATTTTAGAGTAACTTAATCACAGCGAAAAAGGAGTTGGCCTCTGGATGGCATTTATTTGGGATGGAAGTGTTGGGTGTTGAAATCCCAGCCCTGGTATGGCCAGCTGGAGGTTCCACAACAGTAAGGTAACAATTGGCCCAGTTTCACTGGGGAAAGCTAGGCCGTAAGCCAGGTAAGTTCGTTGGTCTCATTGCTCCTCAGTGCAGCTATTAGCACACCTTGCTTAGCCACAATGAAGCTATTGAGGCCCCAGCTAAAGTATTAACACACCATGTTTATCCACAGCGAAACTACAAGCACAAGCTGTTTTGCTGTTAATCTGAGTCAATCAAAGCACACCGCATAGCTTCAATGAACACATCAGTGTACTGCGTGCAACCACAGTGACGTCGTCAAGAAAACATATTTAGCTGCAGTGAGAAAGTGACATTAGAGGCTTCTGGCAGTTGCTTCTCAACGCTGTAATTTGCAAATTTGTCAGTTTTGGTCTTTGGTCTGAAGAAGAGTGTGAGCCGCGTCCTGAACACCATTTCCCATGCCGGCGCGCCAGGAACACAGAGAAAAAACCAGATTAGAGCTTGAACACCACAGCCTCTTGCTTCAAAGTTTCTATTTATGATGAAACCATGATCACTCAGTGTGTAGAGTATCATTACGAGGCATAAAATAGCTCTCTTCTTAAGAGTGTCTTTATAAGAAATAACCGGCACTCCTCCCTCACATATAGCGCTGTTATACGTCACAGTGCGACTGTGGTGAGCTAGTTTTGATCGCACATGGATAACACCAATGTAGTCTGTACAGCAATCAGGAAGCAAACATTTTCTAAAATGGATTGTTCTTAACTGTGCCCTGTGGAAAAAATTAGTAGAGAACTTTCCAGAATGCCAAGACAGGAAATGGCTATTGTTCACCTGCTTCATTTTAAAGGGGGTGAAAGAGAGGGTATAAACTTTTTAAGCTCGCGTCCAAATGCGGGTCGATGAACACATCTTACTCCGCTGTACTTAAGACTCAATGTTTTTCAGTTTTTAAGGATTTTTAGCTTTTTAGCATTTTAGCATAATTCAATGGATTTTATGTATTTTATGCATGAATAAAGTTCAAAGCTTGTATAAGATTACTGTTACGTTTTGAAAAGTGATTCCCCTTTCGATGCAGTGTTTGCAATTGAAGGCTGTAGCACAATGTAACCTCGGCTAAGGTTTTAACTCTTATAATGCAATGCTTAAATGTTCCATTCACAGAACCTATACTGAAAAGCAATGTCAACTTTTTAAATTGACAAAAAACTTAAAATTTAACTGGAATGGGTATACTTTACATCATGCCTTGTCCAACATGAGGTAGCAGGAAATTTACATGACAACAACAACAACGTGATGGCCAACTCATGTATAACTAACTAAAGGACCGTTCGATCTGTAATCAGCTCATTCATTTCACTTTCTGAAACTCAACACTGTAACTGTTAAATATATCAGTAAAATCTTTGTTATTATAAAGCACAGCTGTCATTTTTCTCACTGATTATGAATTGCTTCTGCTCTTGTAGATTGAGGAATAAATTATACCAAAAACACGTTCACAACATCAAATAACTCCTCATATTTTCCTTATCCTGATGTCGACAGCTTTCTCATTCATCCAGAGGTATATGAAGTCGACCATTATTACTATCTCACCCTCCATTGAGGAGTTTTCCTCCAGAAGGATGTGAGTTCCAGCGATGGGACTGCGCTACAAATTACATCAGGACATTCCATGTTATATGAGAAAACTGGGGAATAAAAGTTTAAGAAGCGTGCAATCTTCAAGCTGTAACCTCTGTATTACCGACCGGCCATACACCACAGCTGTATCCAGCTGTGTATCTTGCCTGTAAACGAAGCATTTACTGCAACATTATGTACAGCAGAACATTTTCTCTGAATGAGAACACAAATCTCAAGCGGCTAAATGCAGGGTCTTCATCAACTTTAGGATCATTAGTTGGAATCAGGAATGACGTACATCTTTGAAAGACACTAGTTATATCCCAGTAGAACTCATTTTTTCTTTTGAATTTTCTTTTTCATAAAAGCATAACATGTTTCTTTAACTATTTAGAAACCAGGGAAATTCAAAACACTTCTGTGAATCTCTGACATGAATCTCTGAAAAAAGTATTGCAAAAATGTATTTTGCCCTGGCTGGAATTTCAGGTGAGGACCAGCTGTTGCTTCCAAGAGGACTCTATCTGTGTCTGAATGTGCCAGTAAAATGCACATCCTGATAGGCTTACGATGTGCCTTATTGGTGTGTCACCTTTTCACACTGACCTTTGACCCCCGAGGTCAGGACCTTCATTTGTGAACACTACAGGGGGATCCTTTTCCTTAATTCATAGCCTGTGTGCATTCCCATATGTTAAACATCTGGCATTCTCACTAGAACATACTCAAAAATGCATTTCAGTTAAACAAGTGCAGGGAAAGCAGAAAATTATGATGTTAAAGCAGCTTGTTCACTGTTTTGTGAAGCAGTGAACTGACTGTTTTCACAGATTCTCACAAGTAAGACTTAAGGTTCATTCAGAATTCAACAGCAATATGCAAACCGTTCACAACATATTTGCGCTTAACATGTCTGTAATTAAAAGCACTGAAGGACTTCAGCGTATCTTAAAATGAAACCGATGTATCTACTGAGAGTTTGCCTTTTTGTCACCTGACAAGTCTAACTATTGTATATGAAAAAATCTGATTTCACAAAGTAATTTTAGCATATGGTAACATTTTTGCACACAAACAAGAGCAAACTACCTCAACCTCAACCAATCACATGCTCTCTCAGTCTTTTTACATCAGCAAAATAGTTCTGCACATAATACATGCTTCAGTAAATAAGGCCCTTAGATTATTTGATCTTAATCATAAACTGTACGGGAAACCAGGATGTGAGGATAAGGAAACTAAAAGGCCAATGAACTAGTCCAATACCGTATAAATGCACAAATGTACAATGTTTCTCTTCATGCCCTTCCTGTGTTTATACCCTCACACATGTCTGCTGTTCCATTCCACTGTGAACTGATATACTGTAGCTAATCCCCCTTAATGGATAGCCAGACCACCCCAAATAACCCTAAAGCAGTACTTGCAGATAAATAGCAGAACGCGTAAAAATACGAGCCATCGGAAGCCACCGTGGATTAGGGCACCCCTAAGCAATTAAAGGATTTACTTATCGGGTCGTTTAACAAACTGACAACCAAAAAAGCACGTTTAATTTACGTTTTATTTTACATCTGAGGGAAGTGTGGAATGGCAGGCCTGTCTACGTTGGCTGCTTCGGTTTGTGAGAGGGCCTTTCCACCGCTATAACTTTCCAGCTCTCTAACTTTAAAAGGAGAACGCTGTCAGGATCGGAGCAGAGTGTCAATGCTGGGTTAGTGACTCAACCAGAAGACGTCAGAGCGAAGATCGCATGTTTATGATGTTCTGCTTTCGGGACCTTTCCAAAAGGGGGGACGGGGAGCCCTGATTTTGGCAGCCAGGCCCGGGGAAAGGGGAGGATACTGTTGACTCTCCATGCTGGCTGTGGGACTCAAGTGTTAGCCGGTAAGTAAGTATTCGCAAAGATCAAAAAGGGGTGAAGTCAAATGTGTTTCGTTCTTTTGGCTACACAAATGCAAGTGTATTCTCTAATGTCCTCAAAACACAAATGTTCTCCCTATGGACACATGCTGTTTTTGTTAAGATAAGGACTGAATTTTAGTGTACCGCCCCAACCATTCAAACAGCTGAAAGACAAGTGAAGCATTTCAAATGTTTGCATAATAGCACAATCCAACACTGCTAGCTGAACACTGTCAAGCAGATGTATGCCACTTTGTAGTCACAAGCAGAGGTGGGAAATGCTAGCTCCATAAAGTAGAAGTACAACCATGTATTTGTTCCATCCATGCACTAAACCAGCGGATTGTAACTAGCACGACTCTTCATGTAGGTAGACGAGCTAAATAGTGAAATCATATGTTTTAGTGGACGAGTACAGCAAATAGATGGTAGCACTTTCATGTTCTGAAGGTGGAATTTTCAAGTTGTGCTCATAGGTACAATTTTTCGTAAGTAAGAATTGTGATTCATTATGGTTCTGGCATCTTTGAAAGACAACATAGGTATGACCCTACAAGGCTGAGGGAGAAAGTGGTGAGAAAACCACAGATAATTGGTTGTTTCTAACAACCAGCACTCCAAGCTAGATATGATTATATATATACATATATTTATATATATATATAGAGACAGCAACTGAACAACAAATCTATCTCTGAGATGTATCCACTGTATGACTCATGCACCTACCACATATTCATCTTTTTGATCTAAGAGCCTTTGTCTGATGTTATCAGCACTAAATAAGGCATTGCTGTAACCCAGATAAGTCACGTTAAAATCAACAATAACGTCAACATCAGCTAATAAGGAGGTCCACCCTCACCCTTACAGTGCAGTTTACTGGAAATGGTTACTCAGCAAGTGGAACACCAAATTGGGTCAATGACTTTCAGGCAGGTTGCATGCAATAAGCTGTGGTGCAGTTAAGCTGCACGGTTCCCAAAGAACAGCCTCATACTAACAACGGCCCCCCCTCCGCCCCGGAGCATGATGGGTAGGAGTCCAGACAGTGTACCGTGAAGAATTAAGAGAGCTGCCAGGACCTGCAAACCACACTTCAACGGTAAAGGGTGATCTGTGTTTCAAGACAGATTTTTTTTGGCACTTTCAATGACCTGTGGGTAAGTGTAGCTGGAAAGGGTGGGGGGCTGGTACAGTAATAGCAGTGATAAGGAGACCCTCTCCGAAATCTTAGAAATGATTATGAGTAAATATCCATCATTCACATTTCCATTCATTTATTAAAGAAATAAATTCACTCTGTTAAATTTCAAACATACATTTATATGTATATTCTGGCCAGCTTTTTCATCTTTAAAAACATTCCAAGTAATGTTCCTTAATGATATATAGCTATAGATGTGCCAAACCTTACACGTTTGTGAATTCCGTTAAAAACACACACTCTTCTGTGGATATGGTATATTTATGGTTTGGGGGAAAACCGTTTTTCCAAAAAGCAAAGTTGAAGCAAAGTCTGACAAAGTTAAAGCTTAATAAGGTTCAAAACAAGCTTTTTAAGGGTTCAACAAGGTGAACGACAAATTATTTTTAGGTAGTGTGTAGTGAACAAGAGAAAAATTAGTTAATGGTAAATTCCACGGTAATATCATATAAGTAAATATAAGTATTATTTAGTATGAAGAGTTGTCAGCGCTTGGAACAGGTTGCCAGGTCAAATACTTGAGATACCAGGGTGTGTTCAAATCAAGGTCTGATAATTACAACATACATGAAACCTACTGTACTCAATTGGAGTCAGTTGGACTTACCATTGGAGTTGGTCATTATACCATTTTTCTGACCAAATTTTCACCAAAGCAACAGAGAAGTTAACCAAGTTTTACTTGTTTTTTGAATATCCTTTTATTCAATTGGCTTACCACTGATATTCTTCATTTCCCTATCTTTCAAACGCAGAGTTTGGCAGCAAAGCTTTAAACTTTTAACATTTTAGACATAATTCTGGCAGGACTCTGAGCATGTCAAATTCCAGGTTTTAGCCTCAAACTTGGAATTTACTGTGGAAATTTCGAGATTTGGACATAAACATCCTCTCCTGATATTGATTTATCTGTGTCATTTAGTGATATTTAAATATGGAAAAACCTGCATGCTGCACCTTCAATGAAACGATAAAATGACTATGATTCATAATCATCAAGAATCAAATAGAAAAACCACTACTTTCACTGTTCCCGTACAAAAACACTTGAAACTTTCACTTGAAAATACATATTATCATTATTGGGAATTTCATATGTGGAAAAATATGGTTGTAACAGAAATTTTTTCTTACAATTTGAACAGCTGACCTCATATTTTTGCCATTTTTGTTCTCACATACTACAAGTTCAGTTCATGTGTGGAAAAAAGTATGTGATACGCCCAAAGACTATGTGCCGAGAATGTGCCTAATATATGCAAATTTCACTTTTGAAACTGTGAATTTCATAAGCGGTATTTTGTAAAGGTGGAAGCTACAATCAAAACTCAATGAACTGTTCTACCATCACAAGAACACTGACTTCAACACTGATAAAATAACGCATGCTTTCATCAGAGTTGATGGAGTACATGAATCCAGTTCAGAACATTTATCTGTCCAGTTAGGGTAACCTCTTTTGTCCAACAGCGTGTGGGTGGTCATGGAGCAACTCACAATTCATGAAGACAAACACATGCACAAGCATGTGTGTACACACTCACATAGAGTTAGTTCCACGGTAGCCATTGTGGCAATCTTGTCCACGAACTCCTGGCATGTTACTGTATAGGACAGGAAGCTTGTGTGTGTGCATAGAGTAATGGCTCGCAGCTGTGGATGTAGCATGCGGGTCTGGCTCATCCACTGCATGGTAAACTCCCGCCGCGCTCAAACTACCTGTGCAATAAGATCCATATGTGGACGATGCCCCCACCCCTTGATGACGATGCTGGCCACAGAGCCACACTGCTCCTACATTTTACAGAGCTGCACTTAATTAACCTATTAGCTATGCTGGGTTAATGGTTGCAGTTACAGTTACGTTTGGCCGATGCAATTTTGCAGCAGTTATTTGTGAAATACTTGAACACTTAACTTTTTCGCATGTTGTGTCTTTTTATAGGAGGAGTGCGTTTTAATGTATGTCGATAAATGTGCCTGTCACAGACTGTGTGACTCCCACAGGAACGACAAAATAGGTACACACAGGAAGGTGGAGTTGATTCAGCTGTTTTGCGGGTGTTTACTTATTTTGGCGCACTCTATTTTTACAGGCGAGAGAGAGAGAGAGCCGCCCTCAGTAAGAGAAATAATCTTCAAAATAAAACTGGATATCAAACAAAATAGAAGCTAGAAAACAACTAGTTGAAATGAAACAAACAAGAGACTTCTTTTCACTCTCAGCTCTCTCTCTCTCTCTCAAGTGACTGGACTTCCTAATCTCAGATGTGTACAGGGAAAAAAGACACACCTTTTAAACTCTTAGCTAGATTGATTAATCTTGTGCAGGTGCCCATTAAGCTTGGCCCCACTGGGCACTGATATTCTGTCTCAGACCAAGCCCTGTCACGGTTTCATACTAAAAGCTTAACACTGAAACCTATTGGCACTCATGTATTATTATCAACTATCTAAATCTAGGAAAGAAAAACAATGTGTGAATACTTTTACAAATAATTAGTGTTTATGTCACTTGTTTTGGAAATCCATTGAAAGTATTTTATCATTTGATTATTTGAGTTTATTGGTTTTTATAAGATTTCACTTTTAGCGATAGGTAAAATTCAAAGATGGAGGCAGTGAAGTGAGTTTGTTTATCTTATTCATTTTTATTGGGCAGACACTCCCACAATGGCGAGTACCCAATGGTAATGAGTCATTTTTTTTTGGGGGGGGGGGGGGGGGGGGGGTTTGGGGTGTTGCATTTGCAGATTAAAGGAATTGCAGAGTATGTCCTCAATGAGATGGCAAGTATGTCATTAGCCAACTTACAGCACGGTGCAGACTCCATACCTTCAGATGAATCGGTGTTTCATGGAGTGAAACTTTTGTCCTGGGCAGAGAAAATCTGATTAAACCTCAGCTAAGGTGTGAGTTTTGATATTAGACACATAGTTATGTGGTTCTGCATCTTTATAAAATGTTAAGGTTGCTCAATTGCATCCATATGCATATATAATTACAATTTTTCATTGCTACGTACATATTTGGTGAGCCTTTTGATGTAGAATTTATCATGGCTAGATATCATGTCAAGTGCCAAAAGGAAGAAGATGAAAACCTCTGTTATCTCTGGAATTTAAGGTTAATTTTACTGTTATTGCAATACATGAGACCTTCAGCAGTTTACTGTTGGAGACAGGGCTTCCATTACGAGAAAAATGGCACAAAAAGAACCTACAGAGAAGTTGGATAGATGTTGTTTGTGGCACTCATCGTAGCCTTCAAATAAAAGAGCTTGAGTTTTCTGTGTCCCAAGGCTGGGAGTTTGAGTCCTGGCTGTGCTTTTACTGGCTGCGTCTGGAAGTCTTCATTGGCATGGCAACGGTTTGCTTAGCCTTGCTGAGGAAAAACAGTGTGTCAACTGGTTAAACTCATCAGACTCGGCACTCTTTAGTGACCAATGCTGGCCGTCTTAGGGCCAGCTGGTCTGTGCAGTGAGCGTATGTTGACTCCAGAAGCATAGGCAGTATGTGATTGGTCCTATAGCGGCAGTGCGAGGACGAATGAAGGCTGGTTATCAGAAGAGTCACGTGTGCCTACTTCAGTCTGAGTTTGTGGGGGAGGTCCATATGGGTGGAGCTTTAATTTCAGTGAGATAACGATGAACACATTTGTATTAACATTTATTAAGATTAATATTACATTTTTTTTTAAATGTTACTGACCACATGATGGTTTTTTATGCCTCTTTTTCTGTTTTAATATTATTTAGTCCTGGCATTATGAGAGTCTGATCAGCTCTGTTTGTATTTTGAATGTTGGGATCGTGTAAAATGTAATTTTGATAACTTGGCTTCAAGCTTCAATAAAGCGGGTGTACCAATTTTCAGGTACCCTGTATAGTCAACCAAACTCCAAAAACCTGAAAACGACGTATTAACACTGGGTTTGGAGATTCACTACTGTTTCTTGTTTTGATGAGCATGAAATCCAAGCAGGTATTCACATTGATTATTTTATCTGATCTTGTGTGTATACACGTGATGAGTATTTGAAGAGGAGCTCTGTTGCTCAGACGTCTGTGAAGATAACTTCAGTAGCCCATAGTGTTGTGACTGAGATCTGTGTTGGTTTACATAGTGCTGTCTTACAAATGGATTACAAATTTGTAAGGAGCCCTCAGGCTTCTCTTGTCTCGGTCTGTGTTCCATGAATCCATCAGAAGGGCACCACTAGAATGGGTAAAGACATCAGAATGGGTGAAGAACAAAAAATGTTAAATTTTGGAATGACCCACTGAAAACTTAAAAGACCTAAACTTAACTGAACTCTTGTGGTATATCCTGAAAGTATCCATTCATGCTTCAATCGGTGCTGTACGGAGGACTGGGTGAAATTCCTTCACGGTGATGTGACAGTGATCAATAACTTCAGGAAGCAATTATTTGCATTTGTTGCTGAAGGTGAGAGAAACTAGTTATTGAGTCCAGGGGGGTGATTCGTTTTTCACACGAGGACATTGGGTGTTGCCATTGATGAATGAAATAAAAATCTAAACGTGCTATTTACTCACTGTGGTTCCCTTTTAACGAACATTAGGTTTCAGTTTAAAAAATGTAGAAAACCAGACACATACTTTTTCAGGGCAATGTGGTTTTTAAAGGCATAATGAATTTAGGGATACTCTAGTGACTTATGCCATGTTTGCAGGGAATAATACAGACATATAACAGCACACAAATTAAATTACAACAGCCCACTAACCTCAGCAGTTAACCTCTAACCAAAGGAGTTCTGCAGACACTGGGGGAGGGGTTCTTTACACACCCAATGACTCTGCTCACAGAGTCTGGCCAGATAAGAAGGTGATGATTTCTGTATAGTGTCAGGAAATAGATAATCCGGTGTAGAGGAGTAACTAATTGTGTTCTCGCATCTCAAGGAAACTGTTTCTCCCCTCTGACCTTTGACCCCACCGCATCCCAGAAATCAGCACAAATGGGCAGACGAGCGCTGTTAAAGTAAAATTATTGGTCATACAAGGAATTTATGACCTTATTTACTACAGGTCTTGGGTATACTTAGAATACATACAATTCACATACAATCAAGAACTTTTGTCAGATTTGTTTTATACATTTTAAATTCCAGTTCAATTCTGGGCACTGCTGGTACATGCTCAACTTTGGTTGGACCATTCTCCAAAAAGAAAAGCCTGTTTGAGAACATTTCTTTAAGAAATATGAAGGTAGGCATTTTAAATCTATTCTGCTCTTTGTGTTACAGAACTACCCAGTGAGGGACTGGTGTTGGAAATCAGCTTTTGTTACCCCCTATGTACGATACATTATGACTCCAGGATTAGATTCTGACTTGGGAGAACGATACAGAGAAGTTAAAATAATGGCACAGCTTATTACTATCATTATTGTTGTTATTATTATTATGTACACACTTGCATGTAAAACCCCATGCTCAGCGAAACGTATATCTCCTGGTACAAGAACAGGATCATTTAAAACCTAATCAGTTTGACCTTAGACAACGATAGGCAGCCGAGTGATAATTCACGCCCCATCGATGACTCGTGTACTGGTACTGCCTAAGCACATAAAAGCATCAACAGCCACAGTGCTGGACACATTCCAGGTAAGCGAAGGTATCAGCATTAACTGCTATTTAAGGAGATGAGGGTTGAGGTCAATGGGTGAATTCCTGCCTTAAGGTAACTACTTGTGGCAATCAACATTTGGGGCTTAGTATCCTCTGTGTGCCGATGGTTAATAAGTTATCATCTTATCTGAAATTATCAGAACTTTAAAGAGGACCAAAAGAATTCTCCTGTTGTCAGGGGCTACATTCATAAGGAGGGATTTTGAAATATGTCTTTAATTTTAGTAGCTATTACATGAAAGCGAGAGAAATATGATGAATGTTTTATTTATTTTTTGAAGAAAAAAACAAGGACTGATTACTCACACAGTGGAAAATCATTATTTAAATTATCAAAAAGATATTAAAAAGATATCTGTATTTTGATGCAGTGCACACAATTACATATTACTGTTTCAATATGAAATGAATATGATTTTTTCCTCATCCCATACAAATATGACTGCACAAAATGTGTGGGGTCCTAACTTTATAGTTACAGTACATATTTTAGTAATATATATTGTAAACCATGTACAATGTTTAAATAATAGCCACAAATGATAGCTGATATCAGACACAAGCAATAGGAGAAAACAGAGCATGTGCAGACAACCCATACACACGCACACACGCACAACTGCGATGATAAAACTTTCAAAAAATAGGCCATAACTCCTCCACTGAGACACCATAGGTAAACACTTGGGTATGCACCATGTGTTAGGAAACAGTGGCCACAGTAGATGTTTTATTTTGGAACTGGTGACAAGGGTTTAGTCCCCGTGTATTTCTATTTGTAAGTACCATGCAAGAGTGGCCTGAACGTGGCCGGAAATCTTGACATTCCATCAACAAATGTATCCCTGGCAACCCAGGACCGCTCCATGAGAAACTGTCCACCTTCACGCCAAAGTTCTGCAAGGACCGACCGTTGCCCTGTGATGTCATTATTTACAACCGATATAATGCTGGTGTCAGTGGTAGGATGGATTTGTTTTCGATGACAAGAATCCTGAGGTGAGTCACTGGAAACTCATGACTTTCAACAGGAATGTAGTTTCAGCCAGGGGTGAATTATCTGCCAAGATATTTCTAACCAACATTCCAGTAAGTTTCTGAACCCATAAAATGCAATATGCTGTACATCTGCTGAGTAGTGTGAATTTATGGTGATGTCTTAATTTCAACAAATATATACCTTTTAATTCCAGGATTTGATAAACAAGTAGAATGCCTTGAATCTAAACTGTATTAAACTTATTTTTGCACCCAAGCTAAAGATCTAGAGCAAATAACTGAGAATGACCAAATTACATGCATAATAACTGATGATACATGGAAATCAAATCTGAATTATCTCAAAGTTCATTTCCCCAGTTGCCTGTTGCTTTCCATACATTCAACACACTGCTGGATCATTTAGTATGTAGTGTTTGACATAAAGGGAATGTTGTCATTGCGTTTTTGTTGTCTTTACTTCTAATACAGCTAATGCTATAACACTATGAGTGTGGCTGAAAGTGACCTGCACCATACTGGCTGTTGGCAACAAGGATTTTACTTTTGTTTATGTTATTCATTCTGACCAGATATGAGAAGATTGCTATACTATATGACCATTTTTAATCTAAAGCTAATAAATTTTCAAAGTAGGAGATTATATTCTCTCTGTGAAGCATGTTCATAACATGATTTCGCTACCCTGGACCGAGGGTTAATTTCTTGCCCATCTTCGGAATTAAAAATGACCATAAATTGCTTAGAGACCTCATATAAAAATCGTGATGCGCATACATGAGGTTATATTAGGGACATTTTTCATGACTTACACGCGTACTTTGGAAGTCATCCAACCGAGGGAATAACAGTTGACGCCACTTAACCGTGAGTTTCCCTTCGCTCGCCGCTATCCCGCTACCCCCTTCACCTCAGCAAGGTTTTTTTTCTGAATCAAAAGACTCCACCCCCCACTAAAATTATACGGGTTCCAATGAGGGAACTCCATGTCCGGAGAGCGGAGTGAAGCAAACGAGGAACGGAGAAGAAAAAGGACAGAGAGAGAATTTAGCCTGCCCTCGATGAGAATCAGGAGCTGCTCGCGTACGGACGTGCAACACCATGCTGAGGTCTTAACACAAATTGCGGATACTTTGCACATTTCAAAACATTACATTTTTGCTTTGGCGGCGCAAACACGAAACAGTGAGTGGACGCAGTAGCAGAGATGGGACACAAAGGGCATCTTTCGAAAACTTCGCTGGACTTACTTTCCCTCAGTCTGGGGTTCTCCTCGTCTCTTCGTTTACTTCTCGCAGTACTCTCACCATTGTGCGCAGCTTTCAATCTGGATGTGGACAATCCTACAGTCTACAGCGGACCACAAGGGAGCCACTTCGGTTATTCTGTGGAATTTTACCTAGCCAATTCAACAAGGTGAGTGGGTAACTGTCCCGCACGATTCAGCACATCAGATGTCTTTCCGTGGTTTACCGTCTTTCAGATTTACTGGTTGACAAGACAATTTAAACGCAACTGAGAACAGTGTGCACACAACATTTGAAGAGGTAACTCAGTTTCAGTGACACGAATAGGCGGTATTTTTCCTATTGCTATAATGTAAAATAGCAAGTAAATCAGTTTGGTGTTATATACGTGGAATTTATTTATTACCCATAGTAACCCATGTACATTTGCTCATTATGCATATACTCTTAGAATGAAAGGTAAAGTTATAAACGTTTGCTTATAAACACTGACAGCTGGATTGAACAGCCAGTGAAGTCTGTTTCGTTTATCTTCTTTTTTTTTTTTTTTCTTTTTTTTCTAATTGTTAGTAACTAGAGATTTCTTCAGTCTGATGCTGAAGTGGTTAAAACTTGTCGAAAAGTTACAGTGAAAATAAACCATATGTAGACTACATTGGTCAAATCGTTTAACCCGCTCTCGAAGTTGAATGTTACCAACAAAACAAGATGTATGGACTAGCATCATTAGTTGCGTCCGCTTGAAAATTATTGAATGTTGAGCTCTCCTCGACTTCCTGCGTGACACTTAATGGTAATTATTTTAGTTGCCAGCATACGGTATCTATCCGATTTACGCTCATGTACTCACGGGGACAAATGCGCAACAACTTTTCAAGCAATCCTCAAAGAATCTTAATTTATGCGGATAATTTAGGTTTAAGGTCATAGTCGGTGATTACAGTTCAGGATGAAGTTGCAGCACTGCATTGCGGTCATTTTGATGCAGGCATTGGTATTTGGCCAGCCTCGTTCTATCTGCGCTCGCAGAAGGGAGGTCTCCTACCTCAGCTTCCTCCGAAAGTGCCGCAAACCCCAAAGGTGGGCTCATAATCCACAGGGGGTTACGAAGCTTGCCCACGCGAAGTTCCTGTCAGACCACAACGAACCGCTGGTGATACGGAAGATGCAGAATACCGACTCTGCTGTTGCTAAATTTTTTTCAGATTTCTTCTGCGGTCTGGGGCTGTTGACATGCAAAACTTTAAGAGTAAAGATCATTATGCCACTGTTTGCAGACAACGTCGCCTAGAGTAAATTGAAGCAGGCCATTTTGAGATAAAATACCAGTGCCAACAGGCCATAACTTAAATTCAGACAAATTAATACCACCTGTTTTTCTCATCAAAAGCTAGCTGTCAACTCATGTGAGCTCCTGAATCATGTGCAACAATTACTATTATTCAGAAACACCTATAATAACGAAGGTGATGATGATAATCACAATAACAAATGTAATAATAATAATAATATTTATGATGAAATCAAACAAAATTCTAAGAATTAAAGTGAGCTGATGAATCGTTGGTAGCTCATACAAGTGGTTGAGGCTCGTGCAGTACTGAATGGAAATTTAAATCATGAAAACAAATGAGCAGTTTGGTACTCCTGTGGTTGAATTTAAGTCTGTAACCTGGCCTGTAATTTATTATTAGCTCATAGGTCAAAAATCTGATTCATCTCAGATGACAGACTGTGTGGACCTTTAAAATTACATTTCGTCTTTTTAATGACTGGGTTTCCTGTTGTCTTTTTGTAATTCAGAGGACAGTGAAGCTTGGACACGCAGAAGAGTGTGCTTGAGCTGTGCAGTGTGTGTTAGTGTGTAATAGCTCCAAGCTCTGCTGTGTGGGTGTGTAACAGCTATAGGGCTGCCCGTGTCGGTGCATTAGATCTGTGCTCTGAGTGTGTAGCACTGCAGCGCGGTCTTACATGAACTGACCCTTTGGCTGGTCGCCAGTTAGCATTAGCCCTCAGAGAGGATGCACATGCAAGTTTGCATGCTCTGTGTTTTTGAAGACGGTGGGCTCTTCATGACTCAGGGCACTTTATGGCTTTTGGTTCATCATATTCTGGGCTGTTCTGGATCTGGGCTCCTCATTGTTCTTGGCTCTTCAGACTTTGGGCTCCTGATGGCTCTTGGCTCTGGGCTCTTCATGTCTTTTTGTTCTTTATACTGTGGACTGTTCTGGCTCTGGGCTCTTCATGGTGCTTGGCTCTTCAGACTCTGGGCTCTTCATGTCTTTTTGTTCTTTATACTGTGGACTGTTCTGGCTCTGGGCTCTTCATGGTGCTTGACTCTTTAGACTATGCGCCCTTCATGGCTCTTGGCTCTTTCGAAACTGGGCTCTTCATGTCTTTTTGTTCTTCATACTCTGGGCTGTTCTGACTCTGGGCCCCTCATAGCCATGTTAACCTGGCCTGCATTAGGTCTGATCTTTGCCTGAGTGTGTAATGAAGCAGCATATTCCTCAAGTGATTCAGATCAGTTCTATGAGACACTGTCGTTCACACCTTTAGATGTGTTGATTGACTACTGTGTCTACACAATCACAATGAAGGGTCTATTGATTAAATGCCGCATTTTAGTGAAACTGAAGGACAAGAAAATGTATCACTTCAGTTTCAATACCAGCTGGAGTTCTTTAACTTTTGCGGACCCTGGTGTGGTCTGCCTTAGGCTCCATTGCTTTACGTGTGTCTACTATATCTGTTGTTCACAGGCCACATTGTTGTATTTGGGAACATCCTGATTTGTGAGCGATGTTGTGTGAATGTATAATGAAATTTGGTTAAAGTTTTTAGGGGATGTTTAAAGGGAAAAATGTGATCCACATTTCCCTGGTATTTTTGTTCAGGAAACACACATATACACACAAGCACGACCACATGAAGGTACACAAGCCTTCATGTCTCATGGTGCTTAGTGACCATGAAAAAATGAACCACAGTTCGATCGACCATAGAACTGTTGGGTATGTTTGTTTTAATTTACCATCCGCATTGGATGGACAGAAAGTAAGGAACAATGCCCTGAATTGAAAATGATCAGCTGTTAACATTCAAACATTATATTATATTATATTATATTATATTATATTATATTATATTATATTATATTACCAAGACAATTATCATTCCAGTTTGCTTGCGGTTAAATACAACCACAGTGTTTAGTGTGCCCATTTAGATGAAGTACTTCAGGGTGTTGGAGATATGAAGCGTGACATTCACAATGACACAGCTGTGTGTGAGGGCCTTTCTAATCGCCCCGGGTAAGGGGTCATGTGATCCTATCCACACTGATGCTTTCAGTGCGGGGCCTTGTCAGGACAAACCCTGACCAACTTATCACGTTACACAAGCATCAAAACCATTCTCCTATCAATCACTCACTGGCGGCCAACACCTGGTGAATTAGTGAGAGGACACCAACCTGCACACGTCCCATTCTCTCAGTTACGACTGATTAGGTCAGGGCAGAGGGCAGAAGGTTCGGGTAGTTACACACTATGGGTCTTACTTTAAGCAGATAGTCACCGAATACCTTTCAAGGCCACCCCAGCGGTGCTCCTGACACTGATACAGGACACGTTGTGTGAACGCAAGTTTTTGGAAACTAAGGCTCAGTGTGACATCATTGACGGTTCAACCGTGACATATAGCGTATAATCAGGTCGCCCTTGATTGGCTTGAAGATAAATTTACACAACTGGTTCCACTTAGCAGTCACCGTTACGCTAATATTTTCTGAGTGCTGAGTAACACCGAAAAAAGCATTTAACAGAAATATTTACTCTCCCTGTCTTTTTTCATTACTCCCACTCTATGAGGAAGCTGATGTTTGTTTTTAATTAATATTATCAGCATATATATTTTTACAAAACAAGAAACTTTCTACATGATTTGTTAGAGGAAGGAAGGTAATGTTAAGCAATGTATGATGATATGCAACCATTAGCGTTGACGTTGACTGCTTCAGAAAGACCTCTGTTCTCTGCAGTGTTTTCTACAATTCACAGCACAACAGTACTCTTTGTACAAAAGCAATAAATGTAGATTTTTTAGGCCTTTCAGAATTGGACGTGTGACGCAAGCACCTATTTCACTGGTGAAATGTTAGCGCAGTATGTTTTCAGTAACAGGAGTCAAACAGTGTCTGGTATTGTGCTGTCTGTATACACGGGAAGGGGGCGTATTGAATGCATGACTAACTGGGGTGTTAAATAGCATTGCTGGCCACTGGTGAACTACGCAGTCCACACAGCCCGTCATGGGTCATATGCAGGGCTGCCTTCTGTGGACCCAAATAAGCTAAAGGACATTGTTCAGGATGACCTTGCTACGAAAATAGGTAGATTAAATCTGTGATGGCAATTATTTCAGGTTTGTTTTTCCCGTTTGGGAAAAATGCAGAAACGCATTGGCCATGCAGATAGCAGTTGCACAAATTCAATGTTAAAATGGTTAGCATTAGCATCCCTGTTTGACTGGCATTAGAATATCCCAATGACTGTCATGAACTTTTCTGAATGACAGGCATTAGCATACATGAACACCTAGCATTAGCATCGCTGAATAACTGAAATTAGGACTCCAATCTGACTGGTTTGTCTAAATGACTGCTATTAGCATACCCGTACAACTAGCATTAGCACTGCTGATTGACTGGGACTTAGCAGCCCTGGTTGAGAATCAAAGGGTGATCTTATTGTTATGACCTTAGAGTGGTACGGCGAACCGTTGGCTAATGTACAGTTCAGTCTCCATAATAATGAGCTGACCTCTGCTCAGAGTCTCACTTTCCAAACTCTGATTTACTCCCCTCCACTTCAACGATGGCTCTCTTCATTTCCATGCTCTGTGGCCAAAAATCTTCCCATGAAAGAAAATATAGAACGATAATGACATCACACAGTCAGGCAAGGGCTTTGAGGGTTTGTGGGTATTAGGAGGGCAGCAGATGTGTAATTAGTATGGATTTTTCTTCAGGGAAATTCCGACTGACTGTGGATTTCACTTTTATAAACCATGCGACATGTGAACATGACACTCGACAGTCTGGGAGCCAGTGGTGCCAAGTTAATCATACACAGTAAAAATGAAAGTGTTAATTTAACACCTACAGAGTTGATATTAACTCCATTTCGGAAAACATTTGGTCCCACTCGAAAATAGTGTTAATCTACTCAATAGTCAGTGTCAAACTTTCAGAGTAAATGCTACTAAGGATTGTGTTAAAATGAACACAAAAATGTGTAAAAATATTTAACACTGTGGTTTAATCACAGTCTTCAGAGTAATATAATCACTTAACAGAGTTATTTTTCTCAACTGTTGAAAAAGAAATTGACACTTTAATGTGTAATCGTATTTAACCCTGATGCAGTTTTTTTTTGGTCTCTACAGCTTTACTTTTTAAATCTTAATTGCATGATGAATTACTGTAATGCAATTCATGTCAAAAGCAAACAAACACAATAACATGACATGACAGCAACAGCATTTATTGCAAAGATCATAATTTTGATGTCAATGAACAACATACCCTACAATCTCATGGTCCATGCTCACCTTGCCTATAATGATATAATCAATGTATCAATGTCAACTCAAATCACATGCTCACAAATCACATGCTCACCAGAGAATGCAATATGGGACAACAAATAGAGCTGTGCCGTTCATTCCCTATGACATTTTTATGTAAAAAGGACTATGATAATGCAGGTTGTCAACATGAAAGAAAGCAAAACCATGTTTTGACCTGGTCACTAAGTAATAAAAGAGATAGGTCCCAGTGTTGGTCAGCAGAAGTTACCAAATTTCCATACATAAGACCATTCCTCAGTACTGAACAGCATTCAGTCCCAGATCATTAGATCCTTCACATAAATTCACAGCCACCGGTCTATTGAATCTATAATCAAAACTTTGTATTCTTGAATGTAATTCTCCTGATGGTACACGTTTTTCCTTCAAATACACAAAAAACAACTTCGGTTCGTACAGAGCCATCCCTTTTAGCACATCATACATCACATCAACTGAGAAGTTCTCAGTTGTGTGAAAATACTTCAATGAGTTTAATAACATGAGAAATGTAAGGAAGAGATGGATTCCTTGTCACTTCTTGACAGAGAGCAGTGTGGATTTCTTTGGTGCACAACACTATCTTGGAACAATCTTCAAAGAATTCTGTCCGAAAGTCATTTTTTCCACTAAACAAAACCTACAGCAGTACCTTGCGCTGAAAGACTCCACCACACCAAACAAACGATGTCAACCCAGATTATTGCCAGTAAACTGTACCACACTGCCACGTACACAACCACTGTGTAAAGGAATCTCAATACCATCGCTCTCCAACACTTTAATGTCTCGAACAACAGGAGCAAGAACTTCACTGAAACCACACCGTTTAACATATGTGTATATTAGCCTAACAAGAATTCCATTTTGGAGAGAAGTTCCTTCATGTAAAATATATAGCACCCAATTTATGAATATCTCGCTTTGAACTCACATGAATGACCATACATGAATTTGTCTTGAACTACTATCCAGTCATATGTTCCAGTCTTTTTGTTTGAAGAAAAAGCTCCTATATTCACATTGTACCATATTGCAGGCAATTGCCTAAAGACGAGTAAAATGTTTTAACTTATATTAAAGACAGAGATGATTCTGGACACATGACCACTAAAGCTAACCATTTAGTAGATAATGAAGGATTCGAAGACAAAGCTAATTATAATGAGCCAAACCTGCACTTTGTTACTAAGCATAAGGGAAAAAATCAGGAGCTTAATCATGTATTCAATGACTTAAGGAGCACATTGATTCAGCCCAGTCTATAATTTGATCAGGTATAAAAAGTCATTCTTTTTGTGTACTTGATAGCAAATTCAAATGAACACAATGTAACATTGGGAACCACTGGTCTACATTATGATACCTAAGTTAGCTCTGAACTGTTGCCCAAGTTAATGTTAACTTGCCAGCAAGCTAACTAGCTAAGTTACTGTTAGCTAACGGTAAGTTGTACCGCTACATTGGAGCTCGAAAACATAATGTTAAATAAGACATAAACTTAAAAAATATGATGTCAATTAATATCAAAACAAATATAAAATTATGTCAAGTTCAAAAATTAACTATTTGTTGTTGACAACACAGTAACAGTAACCATGCCAGCCCTCCAGAGCAGTTTTACAAAATGATACTTAGCCAGCATACACGACCATAGCACAGCAGAGTGGTGCGTATCTATCACGCTGTAGACTAGAATTTTCACTGCATCTATGCAGAATTTTACACTTTCTTTTAACTCCACCATTAGAGCGCCTTTATTCTCCACAATGTTGAAAATACTCACTCTGGGTTTGAATAAGTCAACTCTGAAATATTAACACCCCATTTTTACTGTGTATGGAAGTAAAAAACTGAAAAAAAGACTGTAATATTGGTCTTGAAGAGTCAAAACACGTATTCATTGTGGCATCTAATGATGTAGGAACCATGACTACTGTATTGTACTGTACTGTTAACATTGAGAGGGTGCTGTGAGGTGATTGGCTAGGAATACCGGACCTGAGATGTAATTGGTAGCTGAATTGGTATGGCTTAGCGGGCCATGATTATGGCACTATAATAGGAGCAGAGCTGGTATTCCAGTCTCTCGTTAAGGGCCTTTGTGTAGACGTTTTCTTTAAGTCCTGTAAAATGTTGGCTGTCTGAGCCACCCTTGCTTAAAGATGTTTTTAACGGAAAAAGGTAGTGATGTTGAACATAGTTGCTTGGTAAGCTGAGATAGGGTTAAGTAGTGAGCATTTAGTGCTTCGCTGGGCTTGATGTTTAGAAAAGATGCGCTCTCCGAGGTCGCTGGGGGAAACTGATGACAGAGGACAGAGCGGCAGGTAAATGATTTGTGTGCACATGCAGCTGTTTACTCTCGCCAGCGGTTTGGTCAGGCTGCAAGAAGCACGGCTGGGGCCCACTCTGGGGGGACGGCCATAAACACGCGGTGCAGCCGTCCCCTGTGGGTCCCCCCTGCCAAGCCAAGAATCCGCTGACCGCCTGTTCACTCGTCCACCACAAAATAGAGCTCAGAACAGCAAGTTTTTATTGTGGGACCAAATCTCAATCCATCAGTCACCTCATCTCATAGCAAACCAACAAGGAGTAAAATACACATGCCTGTTGCTCACAGACTGGTGCAGCTCTATCAAAGTGCATGAATATTTTTGTTTATCCTTTATTTAACCCACTGAGAATTCAGTTCTCCTTTGCAGCGATGACCTTGGAAATCAGCATGGGCGGAGATTGTGGGGGATTATGTAGAGAATCAAATGTAGGGGTCATTTAGGAGACCGGATGTAGCCAGTTGTTCTTCTGGGAATTTGACCGGGACACTGGGGTTAACACCCCTGCTCTTTCGAAAAGCACTATGGGATCTTTAATGACCACTGACAGTCATGACCTTGAGTAACATCTCATCTGAAGGAAGGCACCTCCTACAGTACAGTGTCCCCATCACTGCATCGGGGCATTTGAGTTCTCTTTGGTCCAGAGGGAAGAGTGGGTTTTGAGGAGCTAACAGTAGCGAGTGGCAGGTTTCATCAGTAGGTTTTATAACTCCCTTGGACCTGGATTTGAAATTAAATGCAGTAATTCAGGTCCTGTTGTGCTGACACAGTCTCTATAGCGCATATCAGGCTTGGTCCAGTCCAACTGTAAATTTGCATGTGTATGCAAACATCAATTCCAGTTAGCAAAGTGAACCACACCTATGAATGATATAGGTATGTTAGTCTGGGGGAAATTAAGTGAACCATGAATTTAAGAAATGACATGAACCATGTGGAAACGCTAAAAAATATCCAGTTGAATTTACTAATGTTTATGAATAAAATTCGTAAATTTTTCTAAATATTTTTTGTAATTATTAATGTGGTCTTGCTCTGACAAAATGTTCTTTCCCAACCCACCAGACTGAGAAATAATCAGTATGTGAGTATGAGCAGGAGCTCAGAGAGTTAATAAAGCGCAGTGGTTAATATATCAGAGGCCAATATCCTTCCCAAGGGAAAGAGGGGCCTTATCTGCTTTTCACCGTTGAATATTTCTAAGTGTGGTATAGGGTTGCACATGTTTGGAGGTGAATCATGTCCAGTGCTAACATAAAGGAGCAGTAATGGCCTCACTGTTTTCCCCCCTTGATTTTTGCTTTAACAGATTCTGTTATGCTAACGTTTGTGCTTGAGTATGTTGGCATAAGGGAGTTTTGGCCCCGTTAGCCACAGCTTGAACACAGTCATGGAGGAACGTTAAGGCTTGCACCTGGTTCAGTTCGGAGCATTGTTTATTGGCTGGAAGCAGGGGATCCTTCTGTTTCAGTCTGCAGTGGATGTTGTCATAGCAATGCAGTTCATTTATAAATAAAATAAATAATATTCTTGTCCAAAAAAAACAACAGTTTAGAAACCATGCTTTTCTCTCTCATGTTACTGGATAAGATACTGTAAAAAGGAAATAAATATGAGCTGGAATGGCTGAAACAATTTGTAGGCATGTAATGTGAAAAATAAACTCAACAGGCTCCTTGAACAGCTGATTCTACCTTAAAACTTTTATTCAGATACTTGTGTTCGTATAATTGCAATGTAGCCTAATTAATCGACTGTATATTTAAAACAGGCATAGAAGAAAACAATATGATCTGTATTACTCATCAGGAGATGGATACTTATGATAGATGCTTCTAAAAGCACGGGCAGGAATTAAAGCTCTGGTGCTCTTCAAAATGGAGAGGTGAGCAGTATGTCAGCTAACCTTGTGCTGCTACAATGCTAGTTTATAACAATCTAATTGGATGTTCCCCCCAATCAGTGTTATATTACACGGGATCTAGCACTGTCTTTATCAGGGAGGTAAACAAACCAACCAACACAAGTTTTCTTTTTGTAACCCAAGGAACCGATTGTATTATACCTTAAGTGCACCCCACATTCCCAATCCACACACATAACACATATTTACAATATCTACAATGGCCACACAATCCCACACATAAATCACAGTCCTCGCGAGCAGGCCTTCAGACCCCCAAACAAAAAAGAGTCAATTATTGACGTGGATCTCACCCACGATTGCGAGGCCTCCACAGTTATGGGCCCTGTCCATTAGGCTGTATGTCCGAGTGAGCCACCGTCTCTTTCCTTTTTGTTTCTTTTTTTCTTTTTATTTCACACCGCCCAACGCCGCTGTAGAGGGTCCAGTAGTTGACACCTTTTTAGTCCGTTTGATCCACTTGCAGGAGCTGGCTGGTGCATACCAGGAAAGTTCACACTCTTCTCCACCAAACTTCTTTTCCCTCCTTTTTTTCTTGTCCGCCTCTTCCTCTCTGCCCAGGAAGTGAAAAAAAAAAAAAAAACCCTGCCCCTACAATCAGGCTGCCTCTTAAAGGGGCAACGGCCTACACAATAAGCAGCCTTTGTTTTTCTTAACAGGTTAATTATAAAACATTGGTTCAGTGTGGCACCCAACAAGCAACACAATCTTATAAATCTCCCCACCCATATGAAAGGTTTACCTTGCAAGGATTTCATAAAAATAAAACCATTCATTTTTTTTGTCTGGGCGAAAACATAAAACAACAAGACTTAATTACTTTGTGGCAGTGTCACAAGTTGTCCAAGCTAACGTTGTAGTAGCAATGTAGCTCGCATTCTGCTGATGAATAATCTTAGCTGAGGCTAGACTTGCACTCACTAGTTTGTCATCTGTCCTGTCAATCCAGTTGGTTTCGGTTGCCGTTTCTAGTTGGTGTTTTTTCGGTCTGCGATACCCACCTTTCTGTGTCAGCAATGAAACTACTTTTAAAACTTATTGAACAAGGTATGGTCGGCTGAGAGCTCAATTCTCTTTATCAGTGGCAGCTTGGGGAATCAATGTGGCCATGGATTGTAAGGTATTATGTAGCTAATCAGATATGTAGGGTTGTTTGTGAGGGCAGGTGAGAACAGACTGCCCAATTTTATTGGGAATTTGACTAGGACACCAGGGTTAATACCCCTACACTTTTGAAAGGCACCTTGGGATCTTTAAAGACCACTCACTGTGAGATGTCTCATCTGAAGGACAGCACCTCCTATTGCACAGTGTCCCCATCACTGGCGTTGTGTCTGGTCTGGAGGAAGGATTGCAACCCACAGGCCCACTGACACCTCTTCCAAAAGCAACTTCATTTTTTCAGGACATCTCTCTTCTGAGTACCATCCAAGCCTACATCTGCTTAGCATAAGCAGTTGGACTGCCGCTGCAGCTTGTCTCTCTTTGTTCAATTTGTGACCACTGTTCCTCTTTCCTGGTCCAGTTTTCCTCGTTTGGCCTCGTTTTGATACCGTTCCCCTGCACACATTGAATAATTTTGCCTCTTCTCTGACTGACCTGCTTGCGATTTTGACACCAGCTGTTTGACCTCGTCTCTCATGTTGCTTTAGAGACTCACATCTGGTTTGTATTGATTTTGAAGAGTCTTTTGTAGAAGAAACATATTGATAAGTAGTGTAGACATTTACATAGACACATATTGACTATTTACTTCAAAACAGAAGTTCTTCATTTGGTGTTTTCATTCTTTTGTCTATCCTTTAAGTAACCCATATTGTATTTTTATGCTGAGTACAGAATGCAGGCATCTGGATTTCCTAGTTTTATATGTATATTCTGCAATACCAGAATATACCATATTCTCTACTGTAGAATAATACCATATATTTATTTATATATTTGTTATTATTTTATATCAGTTTTAGTACCTAAATACTTAAGGGCACATTTGAACTAAACTCAAAGTTATGGTATAAGCAAATACAGAGGCGATGAGAAGCAGGGCAGTTGAGAAAACAGACACAGTGCAACTGGGATACAGAACCGCATTTAACTAAGCATAATGTAAGCTTACAGGCTTTAAGACCTGTTCCCAGTTTACCAGCTTCAGGACCTGTTCCCATGAACATGCTGCAAGCTTACCAGCTTGAGGACCTGTTGAAATCTTACTGAAGAATGCCTTTTAAGCTGTAGGGACTGGCTTGTTGTGCATGTTTGTGGAGGGGGGCTCAGGGACAGGGAGAGGGAAGGCAGAGGTCTGAATCCGCACCAGGCCTGACATAAAGCTATCCCCCCTTGCTGTCCAGACATCCGGACCCCAGACAGTCAACGTGGGAAACGGTGACGGCCGGGTTCTCTGGGAATGTCATTATTCACGGCCCGAAGAGAGCAGAGGCCCTTGTGGGACTAAGTGCAGATGGTTCTCCTCTCTCCCTTCAAAACAAACTTGCTGCCGTTCTCTTTCTCAGATACTGCCAGGCTAAAATGGCACATGGCCCAAAAACATGGCCTCCACACACCTGAATGGCATATGATGTCACCCTTCCAGTCCCCTCGTTTACCACTGAACTGCCCTTCCTCTGCCCTTTAGGACATCAATGTTTTGACTTTGTACCGTTAGCACTGCTAACACTGCTAGTTTTGTTAGCTCCCCTAACTGAGCCCCTAACAGATGTGGTCCAGTCCTTACCGCTGTCTCTCTCCTGCTTTGTCAAACTCCATCATCTCTTGCAGCCTCCTCCCTTCCATCTCACAACAACTTTCCTTTAAAAAACAAATGTATTTTAGGGATGGGATGCTGTGTAAATGTATCTTTCTAGTTTTGTATAAAAAGGTGTGCTAACGTGCTAACTCTGCTTGTGTGCACTAGAGAGACCTTGAGTGGTATGTGTTTCTTGTGTCTGATTCAGGCCCTTGCCCCCACCTCTGTTTTAGCAAACTAGCCACAATAATAATATTATAACAGAATGAGTATCCTGCTCATAAGCCTTAAAATAACAGGATCCATCTCTAATTAATGTAAACCCCTAGCCAGAGGGCTGCAGTATTTAGGACCTACTGTATTTAAGTAATACAATCTCAAATCTTCCTAAACTGATTATGTTAGTACCTGGGTGTGTGATATTTAAATTTACTCTCTGGACTGTAGAGAAGGAAGCTACCAAGCTACCATCTTTCACAGTCTGTCTTGTGGCTAATCAGAAGTGTATTCTTGAAATGGTACACACCTGTAAATTAAGGTGACCAGATGTTTGGGAGCAAAATCAGGGACAGCAAGACATGTTCTCTGCTGATCCATAAAATCTCAAAACCTTAATATTGATATTATATGTCAGAGGATATCTCCTCAGTTACCAAGAGAAGGAATAAAGCAATTGCTTATTCTGGTCATAATCGAAGGGATAGTTAAAAACACATTTACCCAGCATGACTTTCACCCTGAGAATAAATGTAGCTGTAATCATGTGGCCGAACCTCAGTGATTGATGGTGGATTTGTAGAGTTGGTGTCTGTTGCGGGCTGAGGCCGGTGCGGAATCAAACCGTTTACTGGCTGATAGCCAGCAACCACAGCAGATCATAGACTAATAGCCCACAGACTGATGTGGAAGACCAGGCTTTCCATAGCTCTAAGCAGGACAATTAGAAGCAACTGCAAGCTATTCCTTATGACATGGCATTTCCTTCACCTTCTATAAACAAAAGCAACCTTCAAAACAGCATATAATGGAATCAAATGTATCTTATATTTAGTCATTGTCAGTATGTTATGGTCTGTAGAATTCCATGCATTCTCATTTTTAGGTTTACCATGGGTATTGTCTCTTATCTACAGTGTCAGCGTTCTGATTGGGGCTCCCAAGGCCAACACCAGCCAACCTAATGTCACTGAGGGCGGATCAGTGTTCCATTGCCCCTGGAGCCCTGGCCAATCACAGTGCAGAGCCATTGAGTTTGATGTTAAAGGTAAGCTGCCACACTAAAACCATGATCATATAATCACACACTGTGATATCTTGTTGCCAACTGCAGTTGAAATGACTGTATGATTATTATGACTGGTAATATTTGTTTATTAATCCGAGTAATATATAATGAATGTGACTGAACAAATCCTGACTGAACTGCCTTTTGCCTGAGTGTTTGAGATTTAGTTCTCCACTCAAGCAGGCAACAGCGGGACATTGGGTCGAATTTAAGAGTGACATCACATAACCTCAGTATCTGATGTTTTTTCAGCTCTGCTTCTTGTAACACTAACCTCTGAGTCCCCTCTGTATTTGTGTTTTCATTTGAGTGGGGAGGGGGTGGGCGGCTGCTCCCATTGTAAGGTTAGCCACATCCTTATAGGCCAGGAACGAGCTGTCTCATAATGAAAGGCTTTTCCGTATGGGGAGAGCTGTATGGAGCTAAAGGCTGTTCCCTGTGGGAAGAGCAGGAGGGAAATAATGGATATTCGCTGTGGGAAAAGTTGCTGGCCATAGTAAGGGGTAAGGGCTGTTCTCCATGGGATGAGCAAGAGGGAGGTAATGGCTGTTCTTTTTGGGAAGGAAAGGATGTTTACTATGGGAAGAGCTATAGAGGGGTTAAGGACTGTTCTCTATGGGAAGAGGAGCAGGGAGGTAAACGGCTGTTCACTGTGGGAAGAGGAGCAGGGAGGTAAAGGCTGTTCTCTATAGGAACTGCTGCAGGGAGGTTAAGGGCTGTTGAGACTCTGCTGAGTGTCTGGCTCCATGGTGTGCACATCTAAGCAAAGCCTGTTTAAAATGTGCGAGTGTTGACAAATGAAGGTAATTAGGTCATGGTGTGTCTGTGTCCCTTGGGGGGAGATGAAGGCCGGGTGAGTGGATAGGGTTAGTGGAGGGGTGGGGGCGGAGGCAAGATTTTAAGCTGGTCCTTCTTGCAGGAAGCCGACAGTAAGTGGTTTGTGTCCGTAGAGCTTAAACCCGGCCCCTATCCCTGAGATGGATGTTGTAGTTGACAACAGCATGTGTGTGCATGTGTCTATGTGCGCGTGTCTATTTGTGAGGAGTGTTTTTGAATGTTTTTAAATTAAACTGATGAAATCCTATTGCAGTGTTTCGTAGAATATAGGAGTCTGAGAGAAAACAAAGACACCAAAGTTTGGTCCCTTTTTTTATTTTTTTTGTGCGCAAACTAATCAAACGGGCGGTCTTTGGTTGTGAAAAATTGAACTCAACTTGAAGGAATGGTTAGGCTCACTTGTTTAAATACTTTTGTGAATCAATCTGGAATGATTTGGGCCAGCCCTGTCCAATATAAATCTCACTCTGGCCCTTAACATCAAAGTGAAGTTATCAGTACAGAGGATCTGCTACAATCAAAAGAAATCGCTGAGGACCTCTGGGAAAACACTGTTGATGCCTATCAGTAACAAAGCAGTTTCTAAGACTCTGAGGCTACAGCGGTCCACAGTCAAAGCCATGTAGTCCAAATGGAGAAAGTTTGGGACAGTCATGCATCTTCCCTGGGGACAAAATCTGTTCTAGAGCATGGTGTCAAATCGCCCAGAAAGCCATAAAGTATCCTTGAACATTCAGGGGTCTGCAGGGTCTTCTCTTGCTTTGGTTAAAGTCAGCATTCACTGAATCCGCTATCAGAAAGGCACTGGGAGATTCATGGTGGTGTAGTAATGCAGAAGTCACTGACCAATAAGAATAGTGTGAATCTTCATGGTTTACCAAAAAGTCTCTGGAAGAGTTCTTGATCAATACTTTATGGAAAAATGAGTCAAACGTGTAAAATGTTGAGTGATATAAGGCCTGCTATAGTTGTGAAAACTAAACACGGAATACTTCTGTAAAAACCTCATACCGTTGGTCCAAGGTGGCGGTGGTAGTTTCATGGTTTGCTGCATTAGGACCTGGGCAAATGCTTTCCCTGAAGGAACTATAAATTCCGCTCTGATCTGAAACACACAGGCATGTCTTCAGACAGGTTGAAGAACAAGAAATTTAGAGCCGGAATGGCCTAACCAAAGTCCAGGCCTAAAGCCCATGTAGATGGAGTAGTTGTGGCTGGATTTGAGATCAACAGTTTGTGCTCAAAAACCCACAAAAATCACTGACTATGTATTCTTTAATCAGTGCCGTTTGTGGGTTTTTGAGCACCCACAAATTTCTCAATGTCCACAGTGCAGGACTACACAGGACAAATAAAACGTTTAAAACACTGTAGTGAAGCAATAAAGTAGTCAGCTACCTAGCTGCTTCGCTAATGAGCGCTTCTCTTTTTACATAAAGAATTTCAAACATGTTTATTCAAGAAAACGAAATTACAGAACATAGCTAAGGTCGAATTCATTATCTAAAAAATATTCTTCAAATTAGCTGTTATATACTACAATTCTGCATCGAACTTCGTAGTTCAGTTTTTTAAGCAAATTAGCATTTTGCTAACCTGTCATACCTTTTATGATGTATCAAGCTAGCCTTGTATGCTCTGAGATTGTTATGTGAACAAATGCACGTCTCCTTCGTACCAAGTCAGACTGCCCTGTGCACACACTGATAGCGTGCTAGGAAAATGCTTACCCTGATCTGTCTTTATGTGTTTTTAAAGAAGGATCAAAAAGCTATGAGTAGGAGCTCATGGCTGAAATAATTTCAGTTTCCATCTTGGGACTGTGAACTGAAAAGTCTCTCATCCTTGTCATTGGCAGATATATAACTTTAACAGTGTCCTCCATCAAAAACTCACCTTGGTGAATTTTTTCAATGGATCATGGAGTGTGTTTTTTAATGGATTGCCAGTTTTTGGTATACATCATCCATTGACTAAAATCAATGGCAAGAGGTACATTTATGATGAATACTGAAATGACCATGCGGACATGGCCTTAAGCAGATGAATTTACATTCATAAGGTGCAAAATTAAGTTTCGATATTTCCTTCACATACATTACAATACAGAGTCCATGACACATGTAATAAGGTACTGAAATATGTGGCCATCACTTGAAGACTGCTGGCTTTTTGTACTCTTTTGGTTTTGTTTGATGTCAGCTCAAACAAGAATGACTTTTAGTGAGGTACTTCCAATAATGTGTCGCACAGGGTCAGTTATTCTTGCTGGCGCAGAGTTGTGAATCCACTGTGAATTAAATTTAATCCATTGTATTGAAAACATTTTTTTTTTCTCAGTGAAACCGATGGCTGGTTCTTCACAGCGAATTATTCTCTCTCCCTTTCTGGTCTCCTCTGAAGCTGTCTCGATGTGAGCCAGAGGTCTTTTTCAAGCCGCTGTAATTGACCGTTTTAATCAGGCCAAACTCGTTAGGGGAGACCCTTGCCTGCCCCACCTCCTGTTCCATCTGATTCCTTTTCCATCAGATAGGCTTTGATAATGGCACTTAGTTCAGGATCTTAAAGTCCCCTCCCCGGTCCCATAAACACCAGGGGCTGCAGACTTAGCCATTTGTGACTGAACAGTTTTTGAAGGTTTTCTCTGTAACCATGCAGGCTATCTACAGGCATGTTCCATGGTCCCTAGGCCTCAGCGACTAGGGGAGGGAATTTGTAAACTCACGGCTTATGCACAAGCCTCTACATCACAGTGACCCATTTGCAGGGCTGTTAAATAAACAGTGATAGTGTGTTGTGATTCCGTAGAAAATATGAGACCATTTCCTCTGCCTTAGTTCCACTTTATGAGCTGCTTTCCGTTAAGGTTATTGGGTTTGGCGCAGAATCCTTTCCGGTGATGTATTGAAACTAGCAGCGCAATAGGTACAGAGCTCCATCACAGTCCAAGTCCCAAGCCCAAGGAAGTACTCTTTTCAACCTTAACGTTGATCCCCAACAAACCATAAGAGAAAGATAACCTAACCGATTGTAGCTGATGGCTAGCCCTTCAAGACTTTCTCAGAAGAATACAAACCTGCCAATAAATGTTATTGTTGTTTTAAAGTTTAGGTCCACAATGATGAAATAACAGTGGGCCAGGGTCGGTGGGGAAAAATAAAAGGTTAGCCGATTGAAAGCCCTGTCTCTACACTTTCTGTATGTTTGTAGCAGTATGTGACTGTTGTTGTTGGTCTGTGGTAAAGAACTGTAGGGATCATGTGTGCCTCCCTCCAAGTCGACAGGAGACAGTCTAAGCAGGCCCTTCATAGGGTTAGACTATGGTGTACACTCCCAGGCTAATTCACTTTCTCATTAGTCATATTCACTTCTTCTTTCTGCTTGTATATATATACATAAAACATATTACTGTTTGTCTTACTCATTTGTGTGGAAAAATATAGCTGTAGTCCCATTGTGAATACAAACTGACTATGAAGGTATGGTTTTTTTTTTTTCAGCATTATGATAGTACCAGTAGTTTCTGACAAACTGAGAAGGCAAGTAAATATTTTGGCTTCTAGGCTGTCACTGTAACTAGCCTGTTCTTCAGTCTTATCAAAAGGAGCACTTCATGTCCGCCATTTTGACATGGCAAGGTGGTTTAAACCCTCTGGCTTTGACAAAACGTTTAATAAAATCATAATGGCGGACTCATGCAAAAAGAATCAGTGGTCATCCACATGGTTTAGTCCGTCCTATCCCTTCTGGCACTTGGGACTTGAACCCCATTCTAGCAGTTTAGCGCTCTTGTCCTCAGCATAATTCCCTTTGAGTTGTAAGTCGCTCTGGATAAGAGCGTCTGCAAAATGACTGTAATGTAATGTAATCTACTACCTGGGGAGCTGGCTTTTGATTATAGGGGACTGGTGCAAAAAAAAGGTTTTAACAGTAATGGCAGATATATGGAAAAAAGAGGTCACCCAAACTGACTAATTGTATTTAATATTAATTAAAAATGATACGGTTCCTTAACGGAGACATCCCTGAAGTGTGTTTTCTTTGGTGCCCCATGTAGGTCACAGTATTCTGTGTTACTTTTCCTTAGTGGGGACTCAGGTTACCTTGGTTTCGATGATAAGAAAGCAGGGTTTAAATACATGCTGTGGATTTGCTAGAAATGTCATTACTGAATTCCTTGCATGGCACACATGTATCAGAGCCTTAAAATGAGCACATAATTTAGGATATCAAAGTCAAACAGAAATGCTAAGCTGTTAATTTCAAGAGTGGCTAACGTATATGATTGGTAAGCTTGCTAGGATATCCGCTGCATTAATCTATGAATGCTCAGTGAACGTATAGCCCGCGCAGCTAACATTCTATGCATGTTACCACATTAATGAAATCCATATGAACTGGCTCACTGTTCTCTGAGCTCGCTGGAGGAATGAGGAGCTGTTGATTTTCTTTGGCGGGTCAGTCAGTATGAGAGGGGGACCCTATATGCTATGTAACAGCTCTCAGTTACAGCTCTGACAACCCACTGTCCTCATTGTCGTGGAAACGTACTATTCCCATTGTGATGTAATCATAGTCTTCTGTAGATGAAAATGTCTCTTCTCTGGTAGTAATACATTTATACATTAGCCTTTCAGGCTCATTTAGTTATGATGCTATAATGTGTTATGCCTTAAAAGCTGGTAGAATAACCCAGCTATCTAAGCACTGTACAAACAGTTCTGTTCAGGCGTACCACTGAGCCAAAGTGTGAACTTTAACCATGGCCATGCCAACCAAAATTCAGCCCAAACACTGGAGTCTGAAAGTATTTTCTCAGCGTTTCATTTAGCATGTGATCCAAGAACCATTCACGACATGGTATTCTACATTGTGTTTTCTCCATTCCATATAATCATAATCCGCTTCACAGATCTGTGGGCACCATTCAAATTGTGTTCAGCCTATGCCAAAAAATCCTTGGACTCCAGGCTCTCTATCAGAGATGGGGCATCTGGAGGTGAAGGCCGAATTCCCCCCGCTTTCCTGCACAGCTCTCCTGTTGATTTGTGGGTAGGGAGGAGCTGGATGGGAGGCCAGCTGGGATCAGGACAGACTAGGACTGTCACATTTCTTGGTCCTGGGTTTCTTTCTGTTTTTCATGAGAAGGGATCACCTTGGGGCTGACTCGAGGCTTCCTCTGTCATGTCTTCTGTTTGACTTTTCATCGCTGTGCCTGAGTTTTTTTGGTTGTTGCATGTGGTTGCAGTATTCATATATACATGTTTGGTGGGCCTGGAAAAACAATATTTTTTGGGGGGATAGAATAAAAAGCGCATGCAGATTCACCCTGCGGTACTAGAAAATCCACAAAGGCAACTGTTCTTCCAGGGGCAAAGGTCAGGTGATTGGATTCTTGAGGTGAACACTTCAGCAATGACTTAAAAGCATCATTCACGGTAATGATACATTTTATCCATAAAAACCTTGCCATGATGTAGCGTGACCTGTGTGTAAAATTTCCTTCAGCCTGAATTAACATTTAGACATTGTTATGTCACATTTTCCCAAGCTGCTGACTTGGAGAAATAGAATTTTTATACCGAGAGTAGTTAATGCTTGGAACAGCTTGCCAGGACATGTGGTGAACTCAGAGAGCCTGGAGACCAGTTTTTACTTTTGTATTTTTCTTTTTTTTCATATGTTATTGTTGTTTTCAAATTCTTGTGTTCTTATGGTGCATTTTATGGGTTGTTGTGTTGTAGAGCTATAAACCGTGGAAGGCACCAGAAAAAAAAGAAAAAAAGATGAGCCTAGGTGGGCTGACTGTTTATGTGTTCTTATAAAACCTGCTTTAATTTTTATTGTTGCCATGCCGTTTAGCATGTCTCAAACCGTTATTTAGCTGCATATGTTTGCTCTGCTGGATACAGCTATTTACAGCAATGCGTAATGGGATGGATAGTCAGGGTGGCTCCTGGTACAGAAAAAAATCATATCTGCATTAGTTATTGGGCTGCAACGATTATTCGAGTAATCTGAATAGTAAAAATACTCTATTAAAGGTTGAAGCCTCGAAGCTTCATTTATTTTTTCCCTGGTTTCCCCATGCTGCAGACCAGCGCTGCAGTGGATCAAAACAGACTATTATAAGTTGCACAAGACTCGCTGAGCTGCTTAAGCATGAAGACTACATAATTCTGTAAAATTCAACATTATTACACTTGTACAAGTACACTTTTTTTAAAATATATCTATATTAGGTTCAAGATTTCATAATAATTAAATGTATTGTTTATCATTCATTCATCCCTCATTTAAGTACATTTTTACTATTGCTTTTTCCTCAGTTACTTGATTAATCGTACAGTTAATCGATAGATTACTCGATTACCAATATAATCGTTTTTGTATGCATATGAACGTACTGACATTTGTGTATGTTACCATGGTGAGGATTAGGGATGTGAAATCGGTGAGGTTTGTGTATGTTACCATGGTTAAATGTATGAATGTGTAAATGTGAGGTTTAAGGATGTTAAAGCAGCTGAGCCAGTGGTCTTCAATCCCACCCGCAGTTTTTATATACAGTCTTTAGTTTTCACCTGAAATTCCACCGCATATTCAGGCAGAGAAACTAGATTAAGGTGAGTTAACCAGGTAATCAACTGTTTAACTGATCATTGATTGCTTAGTGATGTAATACAACAAAAACCAGTAAACACTGTGCTTTCCCAGGACCAGGACTGAGGACCAATGAGTTAAGTGTAAAGATGTGAACACGGTGATCTTTGTAGATATGAATATCTTGAAGTTTATCATTTGGAGCAAGGATAGATGGGTAGATGTGTGAAAAAAATGTGGTTTGGGGATGTACCAGGTTTGCCATGAGTCTTGTGATCCTTGGTCGTAACTGTGCTTCTGTCTACAGGAGATCGCTCTTTCCATGTCGATGATGCAGATCTCCAGATGGAATTTAAGTCCCATCAGTGGTTTGGAGCCACTGTGAGATCCTATGGCAACACTATTCTGGTAGGTTGAACAGAAATGGGGTGCTATGTGAATGGAGGAGAACACCCTTAGCCTTGAAATGCTTACCTAGCAGAGCCTATTTTCTAGTATAGTATCTAGGAAACTAATTTGGTTCACTTTGAAGATAGGAAATCCCACTCTGACCAAAAGCATTTAGTTCAATTCAATTCAATTCAAATTATAGAAAGTGAATTTTTTGGATCATTGAACATCTCAGATCATGCTTGTGAAGATAAGTATGAACACTTTTAATTCATTGTTGATTGATTCTTGGCCACAGACTATCCAGTGCCCTTTAAAATACATATAAAACGTCATTTCCACCAATAATGCTTATTTGTGTTCCTTACACTGTTTTGGTCTGTGTATTGTGTGATCAGAGACTGGATATTTACAGTATCAGATATTTATGTGCTTTAATAAGTCACTTAACCTATTTTCATTTCATCCCTCGTATGTATTCATATTTAATCTATCCTTGGTGTGCATCTGTATTGTTGTTCCAGTATGAAAGTATGGCGATCAGTTAGCTCCCACATAAGAGTTTCTGAATGTGTGATGGTCGGAATGTTAATGGTGAAAATAACCGTCCTTCTTAAATGTATCTAAGGCCTGTGCCCCTCTGTATTACTGGAGAACCACTGAAGATGTCCCCATGTCAGACACCACGGGGACCTGTTACCTCTCCATTGATAACTTCACCGAGTTTGTGGAGTACGCTCCTTGCCGCACAGGTATGGTGTTTGCACTACTCACACTTTACTCACACTGAATTCGCATGGTGCTCATATTCATTTTTATTTTATGTTTATAACACCTTTATGAACATGTAATACATCCTTTATAATGCAGTGACCATCATCATATCTGTGATATAATGTGTACATCTAATAGTGTTATGACACATATGTATTATCAAGCATGTGGGAAATACAAAGCCGTTCTAGTCTATTCTATGACAAGTGGCACTACCAACCATGGCACAGGTGACATATTAAATATCAGTTATCATACAAGACACATTTTGACATGAGACATTGACTTTGCCACTGGATGGTATCTATATATCTGTATGTTGGAATTGCTTTTATTATGGCTATATGGTTACAATATTTCTAATTCAGTTTGATGTTTACTAATAAAAAAAGCAGTATGAAGTGCTTATGTCATGGGTGTGAAGATGCTATAAGCAACAAATAATATACTGTAAAGTGTTACCCAGTTGTCAAAAGGACTTTGACTAAATTCTCTTCTGCTCCCCTCTACCACAGAGAGAGCTGGTCCAGCTGGACAGGGTTACTGTCAGGGAGGGTTCAGTGCCGATTTCACAAAGGTAAACTTCCCGAAAAGACAACAGCCGCTGAGCTCCTGGTAGGTAACAGGGCCTCAAGTGATCGTGTTTTAAGGTCCTGTATGCTTTCCCCTATGTCAGCATTGTGTTGTGTTCGTTGTGTTTCAGAGTGGCCGAGTTGTTGTCGGTGGACCAGGCAGCTTCTACTGGCAAGGTGAGCCTAAGATCTCATTGATGTAATGAAACAAGGGTCTGTCTTGTGTCTTGAATTAATGATAAACCTCAACTGCTGAGAGCAGTGGTCCACAAACTACAGACCCATGGGCCAGATAAAGCCCACTCCTACATTTGAACTGGGCCCCCTAAAACATGCCCACAGCATATTCTACCTGGCCCTCTGAATCACTCCATTTAAAATTATCCTTACATCACAAATTTAAACTCAAAGAAAAGACCCCAAAACAAGTAAATCAATTTTGTCTTCTGCTGGCCCCAGCTGAGATGTTCTGAATCCAGATTTTGCCATCACTAGGCTATCTCTCTCATCTGCCCAGTCCTGTCTAGTACATGGCTTTGTTCAAAGTATACAATCTGTGCTGGCATTATGGTATACACAACGACAAGTACAATTGGCTGCAAGGGCAACACAGTAAAAGGTATTTTTAAAGCCAACTCAACAGGATAAATCAGATACTAGTGGACTGCTCAGTGACAGAGAGTTCCTAAAGCAGTGCCTGACTGCTGTTACAGAGAAGATGTTCACAGAAAAGAGACTATCAGCAAGCAACGGAGTGAAGAAATGGAGCATGTCCTGCAGAGATCATTCTGAGATCTCATATCTCATATCTCAGTGGAGTTTGCTATCCTGCAAAACCTCCACTGAACAACAACAGGGGAGTACATTTTTGGAAAGGTTCTCCAAACAGCTGGGGATCAGGAGTTTGACTGGGTGAAGTTAGCGAATGTTGAAACCAGTGGGGCTCCAAACGTGGTTGGTGAATAAAAGGGTCTTATGGACAGCTTTATATTTCCATTTACGTTTAGGCATTTAGCAGACAGTCTTACCTAGGCCGACTTTCAGAAGTGCACACTGTAGGCTAGGACAACAAGGAGAGACGATACCAAGTTGTTGTCAAGAAGATAAGGAGAGATGTGACATGTTTGAAGGTGTCTGATGGCAAATGAAGGAGACCAGCGAGGAGAACTGTAGTTGTCCAGTCAGGAGAGCACAAAGGCCTGGAAAATGAGCTGGGTACCATACGGGGAGAGGAACGGAAGGATCTTGCGAATATTGTATAGAGGGAGAAGTAACAGGACCGAATTACAGAAGCAGTGCATTTCAAGTAAAACAATTCCTCATTCAAAACAATCCTAAAATTATTTTGCTGTCTGGAGTGGTGACAGCTTTATGTTAGCAGGGTAATTGGAAGAAATAAAGTGCATTAACAGAGAAATGGATCAACATGGCTGCATGCGGCTGGGCACAGTCCACTGCCCAATTCACCAGCAAGCATTCTGCCACAAAATGGTCGAGTTAGATTCTATCATGAAGGTCACAGCATCCTGTGTCCTATATCAGAGTTAACACACTTAACTACTGACAGGAATTCCTGTCAGAATTGGCGATATGCTCTACAATACCGATATCTAAGGGCTGGGTCTGGGCAGAGTTTTTTACGAATTGCTTCCTGTGATTGATGGATTTCTTTAGACAATAGGGAAAACATTTTGATAGTATACCGATCCAGAATGAAAATGGCGCTCTCCTTTTTAACCAGACCTGAGGGACCTCCTGAACGACCCCAGTCTGTGACTTCAAGGCAAGGGGAAACTGATCTGCGATATGTATTCCCATGTCAGAGAATTCCAGGTTAACCTGGTCTGCTTCGGAGAAGAGTGAAGGAGGAAAACTTTGTTCATCTTCCCGCTAAATAAAAGCTGAAAGCTATTAGATGAGAGACTAACAGTTCAAAAGATGTGCAAAAGACATCCTTTTTCAGAATCCGTTCACAGGTGGCATCGATGAAGCTCGGCCATCCTATCAGCTTGAATTGGCTGAGCTGCAAATCTGCGATGCCCTGAAAGACGTTCAACCCAAACAGTCGGACTGACCTCTGTGTCTCTCTCCCCATTGAGTGCTACTTATATCTCAGAAAGCGTGCCCTCAGTGAACCTTCACCACCTTAAGCAACACTGATATGTGCGAGCAAACCTTCTTAGGGATGAATTTAAACCTGAAAATCTGAATCTGAAATCTCCAACCAGATCAAGACACACGGAAGAGTATTTGCACCAGTTAAGTTATTGAGAGTAGTTGTGACCAGAATGAGTCCTAACATTAATGTTAATGCCAGCCCAACACAAGCTCACACCTCACATTGATTTTAAGGTAAATTAAAGAGGTAATAACACAGTTCTTTACTTGTAATGTGTCATGAAAAATATCACAGCAATTACACAATTATGGTGTAGCCTAATTATTGAAATGTATTGTGTGTGTGTGTGTGTGTGTGCATGTGGGGCACTGTAACTGATGACGATAGTGCCCCCACCTTGGCCCCATGACAGTGACACACAGTGATCTGGCCCTTGGGTTTGGGGACCCCTGGTTTAGGGTTACTGAAGATCAGCTCAGGTTAACTGGATGCACCCCTTTCTCTCTCTTCCCTAAAGGCCAGCTGTTCTCAGCGACGAGGGAGGAGATAGTGGAGGCTTATTACCCCTCATACTTCCTGCTGTCTGTGGCAGGGCAGCTGGAGACCCGTCAGGTGCAGGGAAGCTATGACGACAGCTACCTGGGTAAAGAGCTTTACTCTAGCTCTGCTTGTACACTACACTGTATTGTACTGCTTGTACACTGTATTCACCCTGCAATCACAGTCTAGTCACACTTTACCCATACACTACTCACACTCTGCTCATACTGAATTCACCCAGTAATCACCATCTGCTCACACTCTACTCACACACTACTCCCATACGACTCACACTGTACCCACACTCTACTCAACACTAAAACTCAAACACTGCTCAATGTATACACACTGTACTGACACTCTACTTTCGCACCACTCATGTTCTCCAGCATTGCTCTTTTCCTGTCGAGTGAAGCAGCTATTTTTTGACTTTGGAACAGCCGGTGTTTCTCCTTCGTTGTTCATGCCATGCAGTGTGTTTCTTTAGGAAGGTTTCCACAGCATGTCACATCTGCTGTCTACTCTTTGCAGGCTACTCCGTGGCAGTGGGTGAATTCAGCGGCGACGGCACTGAAGGTAACTGCCGCTCTCTGCACAATGTTTACAGTGTGGACTCACTTCCACACAATTTAGCTCCTGTATTATTACCACTTAGCCCTGCGGTCATGTTTAATGGTTAACTGCTCTCGAGTGAAAGCTGGCTTTGTTTCTGTGGCAGCGCGTGTAGGAGTCAATGGTAGCGCTCGATGTTGAAATTATCGGTTGGCCTTCCATTCCTCCGGTTCTGCTCACTTTATTGTGCTTTGTGTCCTGCAGATTTTGTGACCGGCGTCCCGAAAGGACTGCTGCTCTTTGGATTAGTAAGAAACGAAAATTTTCCTTACGTTTTTTGAGCTTTGTGAGGATTTGCATCTGTATCTAATCAGAGAGGCTAGTAGACTGAGGCGGTACCAACATTATGAGAGGGATTTCATTGGAGAGTTTGGGGCTTTGGGTGTGGCTAGGAAACCAAAAAGATTGTGTCATCTCACAAACATCATCCTAATACATACAGTGATACAGCATTATATCACTTTCCATAGTCTTGGTTGCTAAATCATAATAGGGGTGGAGTATTCCTAACAAACTGTATTGCAAAACAAATCTTGAGAGTACCAAAAATCTGGCTAGCTGTATCACATTATCTACAAACAAAAATATGGTTAGCGGTTTCTTAAGTTTCTGCTGATATTTACAGGCATGTTTCTGAGGTGAAGATTTAGCTCCCACAATTGTTCTAAGAGGTTAGCCACAAAGTATGAATATTAGTGGGAGCTAGCGAGCTATCAGTTTGTCTCTGGCTATAAACAAGAACAGAATCTTCTAGCCTGGCTGGTTGAACGACTTCCAAACTGTTCTGTTGTGGTACGAGAGTAGAGGCTCTTCACATTTCCATAGCTTGCTTGTCATGAATGGGTCATGAGTGGACCCGTTGGATACACTGAACACCGAAAACTCATTCAGTTTCACATTTGCCCAATCACTGACGATGGCCATTTAATTATTTTAATTGGTTCTTTCCAGCCAGGCAAAGAGAACACAGGCTGCCAGGAAAATTATGCCCTGAACCCCCCAAAAATAACCTTGTTATTGGTTTGTTACTCCGGAAGAACGGTGTTGTGTTGAAATGTAAATCAACTTTAAGGTCTCAATGAATCTCTTTGATGATGTCAGTCTCGTCTTCTTGTGTTCGCTGTCTGCACTCTAGGTTTCAATATTGAACGGGGCTGATATGAAGTCGATGCTGAACTTCACTGGTGAACAGGTGAGAGTCTATAGCTGTTTTTAAGTCGTTCTCCTGGTGTGACATGAATTTGCCTTGTAGAGCTAAATGTGGCAGAAAAACAATGGAGTTTGTTGAAAACCATAAAAGACAATGAGTGAGTGCATTAACGTTTTGTACTTAAGCTGAGTATTGTTTCTAGCCTTGGGAAGCTGGGGTCTGAGAGGTGGAAACCCAGTCTCTGTGCTCCCACAGAGCGATTATTTTGTAGACAGGTCAATGGCAGAGGAGACTGTGAACATGGAGGTTACACATGGTCTTAATTAAGCACAGTCTTGTGCCGAGACTTTCTTTCTGCTGAGGAATGATGGAACTGTTTTCATAGTGCTGTCAGCTGTACTGTAACACACATTCACAGACAGTCAACACAAAGCTGAAAGTCCTATGTGAAGTCATTTAATGTTAGGGTGTTTGGTTACCATGTGCAGGCATTATGGTCTGTTTACGCCCTGAAACTGAATCTGCCACTACATGGTGCCTGTAATCCTGTCGAAGGCATACGACATTACACTTCCATAAGAAGGTCAATGAACGATGCTTAGATGATTTCTTGGAAAACGCACTGTCTCAAGGGAAGGTTCCAGAGTATCCCATGAATGCTTGATTGTTAATAATGTAGTGTCCAAGAAGGACATGAAATATGGATAATGTGGGAACCACAGTCCTCACGCTATATGGTGACTGCATTGACTCTGCGGCCAGGGGCATTTTCAGCTTGAAAGACATCCCTCTCTGAAGTTAACATGAAAATGATCATGAATTACAAACTTTAAGTTGACATTGACCTTACCTTATAAGTGTATAAATGCACCAAAAATATGCCAGACTATAGCAGCATAAAATATTATGTAACCACCAGCACTTTTAAAACACTGCTGTGGTCTTATGTTTTTGTTCAGTACCTGTTGAGGTTATAATCGTAAAATAAGACAAAAACTATGTGTGGAAAAACATTAGTGAGAATTGAAATTAATGTTTCAATGAGTTTCTGTGGGTTCTAGCAAACCCACTTTAGGCTAACTTATATAACTGTTTTTTACAGTTTGTCTTTTTGTAAATGTATATGAATTTTCTGCTGAGCACTAACTACGCCACAAGATGGTGACGACATCCTGTAGACCAGTAAATCAGTCTCTTTTAAGCGGGAGCACCTTGTGCTATCACATTAGTGAAGGAGGAAATGCCAGTGTGTATCACCTTGTTCTCCAATATGTGAAAAATAACAGGAAGAATATGCCGTATTTCTGTTTCATATTACCTTAAATACGACTCAGTCTCCGATCAAAATCGTTATAGTGAACTGCAATTAGAATTTTGACAAAAACTAGACTTGAAAAACCATTATGAACGGAAATAAAATTAAACAAAAGAATTTTTGGAAAAAAAAAAATAAATCAGTGGTTCTGTTGTGAAGCCCGAGGTACATTCAGTGAAACGCATACCTGATGGCTCATGTAAAAGGCTGTGTACTGTGGGCAAGATGGGGCTGGAGGTTGTGCTCTGTGGCGTGAAAGCTGGATACTCAGGCAGCGAGGTGATTAGAGAGAGATGCTCCTGTGCTCCTGCTCTCACTACAGCCCCTAATGTCAGGTCTAATGTTTTCCAGATGGGCTCGTATTTCGGCTACGCGGTGGCCACCAACGACATAAACAACGACGGGTGAGTGAGCAGCTAGCCGGCTGTGGGCGCAAGGCGGGAGCTGGGGCGGCCATCGGGTTGGGGGGCGACCCTCTCCCGTAGACTGTTTTACCTGTGTTATATACTTTATCGCCCCCGCTTAGACCGTGTTTGTGGTTTAAATTTACAAGTTAGAGCTCCTTAAGGAGGGTTAAATGTGATTTGGGGCTGAGGATAACAGTATTAAACTTTTCTGAACAAATGGAAAGTGCTAAACTTATTAAAAATACTTTATATTGATGTCTATTTCAGTCACTTATTAAAGTGCTCCTGGAACCGTGTTTTTTTTTCATTTAAAATAGATCCCTGTGTCACTATTAAATGGTGTAGATTTTTATTTTACAGCATAATAGTCAGTAACATGCCATCCCTATGTAGTAGAGGTAGTTTTACAGTGGTAAGAAAGAACAGCCTTCTGTACAATTTGCTATTCTTATTTAACTGATTTACTTACATTGATTCAATGAGCTGTCAGTAATTTTAGCTGTAGCCGTAGCTAATTCATCCTGCAGCCAGCTATGAAGAGACCAACGTTTTAATAAAATATACACATACAGGGCAAAGTCTGGACCACTGCTTATGAGTTGTTGAAATTCTGAGGGGGACTGCATGTTAAAAATCTTATGGTAATGATACGTTCATGTTCACATTGAATTGTTCCGTCTTTTAATAACATGAAAATATTAAGAAGAATGAAAAGGGGCTATGTGTTGATTTGCGGATTATTGTAATTTGATGACCTCACCAAAGGTCATCTCAGGTTTCAATCCTTCTCACACGTCTTTACTTTTCCCTTTCCATGTGAGAGATGTCAGTTTGTTTTTTGCTTATGCTCTGAGACAAACAGCACATCTGGTGTGCCCAGCAGACTGATTACATGTTTAGATGAGGTAACTTGATTCTCTCAGTCTTAAGTTTTCAGATCTCTCTTTTTGAATGATGAAAATAAAATGAACTTCTCTACCTCTATTTAACTTCAGCAACTTAGCTACACACAGAGAGTAGTTTCACAGTCTTTATGATGACCGCTATGAAAAAAGGATTTGGCGTGTAAAAATTGTTCACTGAGAAAGTAAACTTGCTAAAAATAGCAACAGCAAGTTCAAAGAATTGCTATTAGCTCACAGTGTGGTTTCTGTTAAAGGTACCTGTTCATTACTGTGGAGATGCTAGCTCAGGGCCGGTTTTAAAGCCTGTCAGTTTGCAACGTTCTTTCCAATATGTGAATGGCATACCAGCCTGGGCTGTGTCACTATGAGCTGATATGTAAGCCAGCCTTTTTCTTGTCACATCTGTCACTTCCTTTTAGATTAGAAGCTGACACGGAATGACGCTGTGCTTTATTAGGCTGCTGGTTTCCATACGTCACCAGGGAAGATTTGGCCAGATCCGACCTGATACCCCAGACTGAAAACAGCTCACAGACACTATTGTTAAGGGTCTCAGGCTGTCGACATGGTCTCATTGCGTACTGTAATCATTAACGCTATCGCTTGTAATTTAACAGAGAAGAATCCTACACATAGCCTCTATAGTTTAATAGAGTGTTTTTCATAAAATCGCTATCTCTGAGGACATTGTGTGAAAAATGAAACCTAAGCAAGATGCAAAAGTAAACAACGAAACATGTTCCAGGAGCTTGATGTGTTCCTGTCTGCGTGTGTTTGATTGCTGCCGTAGCCTGGACGACCTCTTGGTGGGGGCCCCCACTTTCATGGTGCGAGGATCTGATGGTCGTTTGGAGGAGGTGGGGCGCGTCTACATCTACCTGCAGCGGGGTCCTCTGACCTTTGACCCCGGTCTCCCTCTCCCAACGGGGACTCAGATTGGCAGCAGATTCGGGAGCTCCATCGCCCCCCTTGGTGACCTTAACCAAGATGGGTTCAATGGTGAGGATTTGGGGGTTGGGTTGGAGGAGGGGGATGTCTGGCCTGGGGCCACAGAGGATGGGTTTTATATTTTTTTATTCCCAATTTCAATTGTGAAGGTTCTGTATGACAGCATGTATGTAAAGATTTTATGGACAAATATTGATCGGTTAATTTATTGACTCTGAGTGTTACAAAATGTCTCCTATTTCCAACAGATGTAGCTGTGGGCGCCCCCTTTGGTGGGGAGGACCAGCAGGGCTTGGTTTTTGTCTACCATGGACACGCTGGAGGTCTCAAGGCCACACCCTCTCAGGTGCTATCTGGCCAATGGGCGTCAGGAACCCTGCCCTCCATCTTTGGCTTTGCTATACGAGGAAACAAAGACCTGGATGTTAATGGCTACCCTGGTGAGTCCCACACTTACAGAGCTGCTCTGTGCAAGTCAGTGTGTGGCTATCAGAAACACTTTTTCCTCACCAGACAAATGACCTGTTTTCCCCTCAGATCTCCTAGTGGGCGCTTTTGGAGCTGATAAAGCAGTCCTGTACAGGTAAATTACCCATACTCCTCAAGGGTCTTCGAAAGGGTACTGGGCACTGCGTGATTGATATCTACCACCATGCCAGATGGAGCTTCATAATTCAGATTGTGATTGGAGCAAATGATGTATCTCGAACAATCACATATTCATATTAAATGCTTCAGTAACCCAGGTCCTGAATGTAGGCTGCTGTCAGTAGAGCTTCAGTGATAAAACATTCGGAGGGTTGGTGGTAAGCTGAGTTTCTGGCAGTCTGCTAATATAATATATTTGCATTTTGAAGGGCTCGACCGATTGTGAACACCAGCGCCTCCCTGCTGGTGTATCCCAGCATGATCAACCCAGAGGAGAAGAGCTGTGTGGTCACCAATGGCAATGAGACTGTACCTGTGTCCTGGTATGTGGATACCTTCCCACTTCCTCTACTGAGAGGCTCCTATTGACTGGAATTCTGTTTGTTCAGCTTCAAAGAACTATGAGGATCCATTTCGTTGACTACACATTGATCTACACATAGATCACTAGAGTGAATATCAACTCATATATTACACATTATCAATTTATATTGCAATAATGGACAAAATTTTAAAAAATCCAAATGGCTTTGATAATGCGTTGAAGTGTCTGAGAACCTGGTTTTAGAAGAGAAGCCCTTTTTTATTTTGGTGACTCTTATTTTGTGAAAGTACACCAGCTACATAAGAAAACAGAGTTGCAGTGAATTCATAAACATTTATTGGCACTTCTAAAGCGTAATTTTTTAAAAAGAAGGACAAGTTTATGACAAAGGTGGCTAAACATATGTTTGAACATCTTTCACTTTTTACAATTTATCATTCAAACTGGAAAACAAAAATGCTGATCGAGCCAAGTATTAACTGTCAACCTAAACCTGACAGCCCTTCTAGAGTATATTACTTGGACCTGGTAGAGACTGAATGATTGCGTTGAGTCATTTGAGACATTTTTAAGTTAGCTGCATGTGAATTTGATTCATGTGAAGTTGTAGTACTGCAGAATCGGGATCCAGGGGAAAACACACCCACAGGGGTACCGAGTAAGCATTCGCATGCTTGGTTCCCACCCATTCCAGGCTGAAACTGTCCCACGGGACTGAGTCAGGGAAAGCAGAAATCAACATACAAATGGGCAACGATTAACTACATTTTATTTCAGATTTGAAGAAAAAACAACCTACCATCAGTGCTTCTCATTTGAATGGCACGAACACAAAAGCATTCCATTTTATGTCATACAGGGTGTGCCTTGGTTTGGGTGCTGCTTAATTTCAGATGTTGACTTAATATTGTGTAGGAACCTGTGAGCTAAACAGTTTTCATAGTTGCAGATCGCCACAGATATCTATATCTAATGTGCTTTGAAAGGTAATGAGATCGGCGGCACCAGGCTGTGAATTCACATAAGCCCCTTTTGCACATGCACTGCAACCCTGAACTTTTCTGGACATTACCCTGAGGAGCTGTATGCGTGAACGCAAATGTCTGAATCAGTGGATTATTTCCAGAAGTCGAGAACGCGTCTAAAATCTCTGGCCCTGTGCTACATGTGTGAAAGGGAAATTCATATGTGAAAACAGCCATATTTGCTTTTACTTCTTTTAAAAAGCACAACTACTGCTCTCCGTGCCAGAAGACACATCAACCAATAAAATACATCTTCAGCCCTGGAAACATGGCTAAATAGCTGGGGAATTTAATCCAGTTAGCACCTTAGAAACATGACTCTTGTCTGGGTTTATCTCCAGATGCTATTTCATGTAAAACAGTACATGAACTGGAGAATAGACGGGGTTGCTGCTGGACCAGACCATATTTTACTGGATTTTTTGAGCAGCACAAATGGCTCTTGTGTGTGCCTTGATTAGTTTGCGTTGCTCGGTGACAGAGGGGGCTTGGGGGGGTGGAAGTGAGGGAAGGGGGGAGGGAAGGATGGAGGGAGGTGGGGGAGTTGGCATGTGCTGTGAATGAGATATTGTTTGGCACTGGAACGCAGCTAGGGAACATCAGGACAAAGTCTCTATGTTCCTTCCTCTCTCTCTGTCTCTCAAATGCAAATTCAAATTCAGGATTCTTTATTGGCAGGAAATACATATGTAGGTATTGCCAAAGCATAAAATCATAAAACAATGCAATGAAACAATGAATCATGTGCATAATGAATACCATTCATGATGTCATACACAAATATGACTGTGACAACAACATATAATACTACTACCATTATTATTATTTTTATTATTATTAATAATAATAATAATATTTATATTATTGTTGTTATTATTATCTCTCTCTTGCACACACACACACACACACACACACCCTGGTTGAGTTAGATCGGGGCGTGGGGTGGAATAAGGAGGGTGGGGTTGGACCAGTCATTCTGGCGTTTGGGGAGTCAGTTTCGCAACTTCACTGCAAGGCTACAGAAAAACATTCTTCATTTCTGCTTCTACACTCCTCATCTTCATTTTATTAATCTCAAATAAGATGCAACAGCTATATTTAAGAGATTCAGTGAAATGATAATCCGTGTTTGCCCTCACTTGCTACACCCCAATACCCTTGGCGTACAATGAACGAAGTCAAACACTATATCAGACATATACATAATTTTAGTTGTTTAGTTTGTATTAGCTGTATATTTTTAGTTTGTTTTGGGAAAGTTGCCACATGTATCATCAGTTTTGTTGCTTGGGGTGCTCAGCCTCATTCTGAACCAGCGTTACTAGGCAACATTGCATATTCACATTGCACCAGTATTATCCCCAAGCACACAACAGTGCAGTATTATTTTAATGCCTCTTGTTATGCATTACAAATAGCAAATACTGCAAATAAATGTCTGGATGTCATCAATCAATCAATTTAGCATCAACCCATTTAAAATCCTCCTTCAGCAAATAGTATTGTTTATGAAGAGTAAAATGGTTTATTAGATTATAAAGTGCTGAACTAGATTAATGGTGCCCATGAGCACTCAGCTGTTACAGGCACTGTGTTGAGGTGTTTTTAATGTCTCCTTTTTTCAGTGTAAATCTGAGTTTCTGTCTCACTGCCGGAGGGAAGCACCTCCCAGCTGCTCTAGGTGAGAGATCTACAAAGACCACGCAAAACGCTGTCTATTTAGATCATCTGCATTCAGCAGGAAACTCATTTCCTTGGCTTGTTTTCTCTGTGTTTTCGTGTGTATGTGAACATAATTGTCCGCCTGTGTGTTTTTGTGTATGTTTGTGTTCATTTGTCTCTGTCTTTGTTTTTCTGTGTTTGTGTTTTCATCTTTTTGTGTATACCCACTTGTGTGTGTGTACATGCACGTGTGTGTGTATATGTGTGTGTGTATGTCTGTGTGTGCAGTGTGTACATTTCTATGTGTGTATATGCATGCGTGTGTGTCTGCATGCCTGTGTGTGTTGTGTGTGTCTGTGTGTGGCGTGTGTACATTTCTATGTGTGTGTATGCATGCATGTGTGTGTGTCTACATGCCTGTGTGTGTTGTGTGTGTCTGTGTGTGCCGTTTGTACATTTGTATGTGTGTATATGTACGTGTGTGTGTGTGTGTGTCGACATGCCTGTGTGTGTTGTGTGTGCCTGTGTGTGCCATGTGTACATTTGTACGTGTGTATATGTGCATGCATGTGTGTATCTTCATGCCTGTGTGTGTTGTGCAGACTTTGTGGTGGAGGTGCAGCTGGACAGTGTGAAGCAGAGACAGAGGGGAGCGGTGAGGAGGGCCCTGTTCCTTCGCAGCCAGCAGCCCTCCCTGCAGAGGAGCCTGAGGCTGGCCAATGGGGAGCGCATCTGCCAGGACACCAAGGTCTACCTGCGGGTCAGTATCACAGTAGGGCTGTAAGGCACCAAGGTCTACCTGCGGGTCAGTATCACAGTAGGGCTGATGGGCACCAAGGTCTACCTGCGGGTCAGTATCACAGTAGGGCTGTAGGGCACCAAGGTCTACCTGCGGGTCAGTATCACAGTAGGGCTGTAGGGCACCAAGGTCTACCTGAGGGTCAGTATCACAGTAGGGCTGTAGGGCACCAAGGTCTACCTGCGGGTCAGTACCACAGTAGGGCTGTAGGGCACCAAGGTCTGCCTGTGGGTCAGTATCACAGTAGGGCTGCAGGGCACCAAGGTCTACCTGCGGGTCAGTATCACGGTAGGGCTGTAGGGCACCAAGGTCTACCTGAGGGTCGGTACCACAGTAGGGCTGTAGGGCACCAAGGTCTACCTGCAGGTCAGTACCACAGTAGGGCTGTAGGGCACCAAGGTCTACCAGTGGGTCAGTACCACAGTAGGGCTGTAGGGCACCAAGGTCTACCTGCGGGTCAGTACCATAGTAGGGCAGGTCTGGCTATTGGACGTTAAGATCTAGCTGACAGTCAGCATCACACCAGGGCAGGTCGGGCTGATCCACCTCACTACAGCTGTCAGGTTTAAAGCCAACAAGAACTACCAGCTGGTCAGTACTACACTAGGCTTGTAAAAATTAAGAACACCATGGTCTACCTGCAGGTCAGTAGCACATTACAGCTGTCAGGTGTAAGGGCAACAAGATGTACCTGCTAGTCAGCATCACACAGGTTTAAATTCTGAGTTCAACCTTTTTTTTTTTTCAAAAAAAAAGATAAATTGGAAGTTCAAACGTGTTTTAGCCACAGTGCATTATATTAACTTGTCTGAAATTTTGAGGATTGTGTCAAAGGAATGCATACCTGAAAATCGAATAAAGGTCAAAATGAATAATTTGTCACCTAATTAAAAGGTCTGTGCGTGCTCTTTTTATGAACTTTCCTGTGGCCTATTTTTTCATGGCGATACAGTTTGGAATGTGAAAGTATCTATAAATCGTAAATCACAGCAAGAGCTGCAATAAATTCCCCTTTAAATAAAAGTTGACTACCAAAGCAGAAATTATATCTGACCACAAAAATACTTTCAATACTTTTTCAACCGCAATACTTTTTCAAATCGTTTGAATACTTTCAAACAATTTACTCGTTTACAGCTGTTCATCGTACAAAAAAAGACTTCAGATGGATTATGTGTAAATAATGCAAATAAACAAAGGCACAGTTACAGCAAAAGAAAAATGAGCTAATGTAATACACAAAAATGTATAAACAGTAACAGTAATGTATATGACTGTAGCTGTAATGACTCTAAGGTCATTGGAGATGATCCTTCTGCACCTTCTTCCAGCTGCTTCACTACTACACATACAGACTATGCTTCTCCTCTGGGTTGTGGTTTAACACCATCTTACTGGTCCTGTCTATTATTCTTGATAAGGAACTGGTTGTTGTTTGGACATAGTCGCACTCAGTATTTCCACATGTGCCTTTGGAGTTTTACTCATCTGTTATTGTTGTTGTCTCCTGATGCCAAAAAAGTCAGTTTAGTTGGGTGGGACTTACTTGCATGTCGTATTGTGTCTTGAGACCTGTGTTCAGAAATGTGTTTTTCATTTGTATTTCGTGTGAAAGCAGCCAAAAGTGACTAACTTGTTTTGCAAGAATGGATAGTGTTTAGTTGGTTTTGGTTCAAGTGTTGATATTGTGGACTACAGTTTCAATCATATGGCGTAAGAAACAAAGAAATATTGCAGGCAGTGCTATAGAGGTCGCTGACACTTAAGTGCTTGGCACACACGACTAAAGAAACCTTCGGCTTTCTTTCTGAAATTCAATGTTGCAAGCTCAATGTAGCTCAATTTACTTGAGTTGTATGATAATTGTAAGCTGAACGCCTTATGTAACCGCTAAAGCAACATTAACCTGACAGTCGTCTGGTCCTCCTTAACCTGAGTCCTTTACTGTCCGCAGGGTGAGAAGGAATTTCGGGATAAGCTGTCCTCCATTTACATCGCACTGAACTTCAGCCTGGACCCCCGGGCCCCTGCGGACTCTCATGGCCTCCGCCCCGTCATCAACTACCAGGGGGCAGAGCTCATCGAACAGAAGGTGCCTCACGCTCACCCGCCTTGGTCATAATATGTCGCCCTCATTTCTCATGGACCCCTCCCCCTTGTGCTGAGTGTTGTGGGGACAAACTGGCAAAAATATCTATAAAAAGCTTAGTGCGAAAAGAAACCTTTCAAATTCCCCTTCATACCTCAGAAATTTTCATCGGGCTTTTCACAGAATTTGGCTGTAGGCACAATTACATGGCATCCACTATGGAACTGTGGCCTGTAATGACAGTGAATGGAGAGAATGAATTGTAGCTACTAAATTTCTCAATGAAATATCAACAGTAATAAGTATGAATTTAGTAATGACTGACAGTTAACCATTTAGCAGTGTGAGCTATATATATGTACACTAAGAAGTGACAGCAGTGTGGTGTAAATGGTTGAGAGCTGGTTTTGCAGCCCCTGTGGTTGCAGGTTCAACTCCCACAAAGTGACTTGTTGAGTAAGGTATTTAAACTGAATTACCATAATATGACCTATGCCATGGTCTTACCAGATAGTGTGGAAAAAATATGACCTTTTGCTGCTCTTGATAAATGCCAAAATGTAATTCAGATGGTTGACTTTCTTAAATTGACTTGCATTTATCTGCAATGACTGCCGGTAGCCTCTACCCACGTAATGTGAAAAGCTGATTTACAATGTAAATGAAAGTATTCAGGGTTAGAAGGGGGAATTTAAGATTTTCAATGAATTTATAAAGTGAACCATTGCTTAAAACACAAAATAAGAGGAGTGACCATATGCATAGACACCAAGCTTATATAGTCAGTTTGATCTTATATCCTCAGTTCAAACATGACACAAAAGCAAGAGCGAAATCTGTCTGACTCTTAACTCTATTCATGGCTGAATTCAGTCACTCTGGCTGAAGAGTAAGAGACCGTTTTATTTCCACCTTTTAAGAAAGCAGCTGGGAAATTGTCCAGCATGTCTGGAAAGCCATTTTATATGGGAAAATTCAAAGCATGTATGGCAGAGGTTTGTAAATGTTCCACCAGGATTAGCTTTGGAGACGGGTTTGTTATAGTCGAGGGGAGGCGCGTCACGGTGCTGAGATTTGGGGCCGGGTCCTCCAGGGTCTCCGTGAGCCTCCTGGCTGGGCTTGTTTGCATTTTGCCAATGTTCCGTCGGTAGGCGTAAGCTGGGCCTGACATGTGGGCCACACTGCAGTGTACTCTGCTATCCCTTCAAAAGGCCAGTACTTTCACTATGACTGCCAGAATAGGGCCAAGGCACGAACAGACAGCAACGACTGCAATTGTGCTTCCTTAATCAAAACATAAAATCTCTTCATCTTATTTCTTTGTTTCTTCATGCAGGGGTTACAGTAGGCCTTGTAACTGGTATTGATCTGACAGACTAAGCAGAGAGAGGGAGAAACAGAGAAACAGACAGAGTTAGAAAATGAGACAGAGAGAAAATGAGTTAAGGTTTCCTTTTTTTACACAGTAAACAGGAATCCTTCCAAATTAGAAAAACATAAAAGATGGAATCTGTAAAATAAACAATTTGGCAAATAATAAAACAAAGATACATAAGCAAACAGAAAACAGACAAAACAACAATTTGACAAATCAACAGCGAACATCGCATTAGACAAACAGTCAATATACCACATTAGACAAACAGTCAACATCACATTAGATAGTCAAGCCTCTGAGAGACATTTGGGAGACGTTTCGCTGCAGCAGCCCTTCTTCACTGCCTTCAAAGCTCTGAATTTCCCAAATCTTACAGATGAAAACCAGATCATCAGTTACACTGTAGCAGCCAAACTCAGTGTTTAACCTTGACACAGGTGATGCCTTCGCAACCAACACTTGGTCAGTAGATTCCCCACTAACCATTTTATTTTTTCAAGGCAACCTGGTAGATCTTCACATGGCCAAACATAAAATTAAGAAGCACTATCTGGTGTTGCTTTGCCACAGAGTGTTTGGCCCTCACACAAATAATCCCTCAGGCAAAACCACCTGCCCAAAAGAAAAACACTGCTCCTTGACCAGAAGAAATAGCACTATAAGCAATATGAATTTTATAAGCAGGTGAGAAAAGGTCTCTGGCTCTGCAGATAAAGCTCAGTGCTGGATCCAAGTGCTCTCAGTGTCTGTGTACAGCGATCAGCCTTTTTCTCAGTCGTCTACTGGAGATCATGTGCCATCTTCTCGATTCCCCAAACGGTAACTGTTGTTTGTACAGGGCCGTTCAGAATCCAGTATGCTCCTTACTTCTCGGCAAACCGGGTCTGTGGGGAGAGAGAAAGAGAAAGAGAGACAGAGAGCATGTGACAATTTTTAGGAAATAGGAAATGTGAGAATTAGTGCTGGGGGAGACACCTTACAATTAACATTCCGCCTTGTCGGATCACACATGTGCCGCAGTGTATCTGGCCCCGCACACACTGTCACGCTGCCCCGGTACTATGTAAGCGATATCCACACTTCACACTCGGTCCGTGTGCTCAGCCTCAGCCAGTGTAATGCGTACCACATGTTGCCGAAATGGCTGCAGATAAATGAGTCTGTAACACGTGTGGTTGGAATGGTTACCGAGGGCCTCGTGCTGACACAATCCAAACACCATCCCTTATTTCTCAGAGTAACCGCATCTTCTGCAGGTGAGCTTATATAAAAGCATCCGAGCTGTGCCATGGTTCTCCATAGTATGTATGTCTGAGAGTTTAGTGGAATGTATAACTGACAAAAAAGCACAGTTGATATTGTTCATTTTGAGTGTGTGTTACAGGTGTTGTGATGCTTTTGGAGAAAGCTTTGGAGAAAGATCACATAGTATCCTGAATTATTTGTATTTTGATCATTTTTGTTGATGGCAGTAGATATGTATGAGATGTGAATCATTTGGCCTATATTAGCTTTAAGTGTATGTTTATATACATTGGAAAAAAACATGGAATAAGTTATCATTTTTTCCCCCACATGGGAAGGATTTGGCTTTGTGGTTTTTTTGTTTCCCTCTGGAACTGGAAAAAGTCCACTGTGAGGTACTGTGTGACACTCTTATTTGTGAATGGCACGGTTCAAAAATAAAGACGGACTGAGGAGGGAAGTCCACAGTTCTAAGCAGTAGCATGGCTGACACACCACTGTAGTGTGACCACTGTAACGCACTCTCTGAGACCGCCATCCTAACTCATAATCATTCTGCTAGTGAGCTAGCTATGAGCCAAGGTCAGGAACTGGTCCTGTGATCTGCTGCATTAGCAACGATGAAGATGTATTGCTTGATTGGATTGTCCCTTTCCTTTTACAATTATTGAATGGCTCAGCCACTTTTAGACAAATATTGCGTCTTACAGTGGGTTCCCCAAAGAGAAAAATGCCAGACCTTGTTATTGTCGAACTATGCTAATGTCAGCTATGCTAACACGTAGCCCAGCTCCAAAGCTGTCTTACACACAGGACCCATTCACCAGCTTTACTTCTGCTACAATGTCGTAGTGATGAACTGAGATTAGAATCTCCTGTGAAAGATTGAGCCCAGGTCAGTGTAGCATTAGTCCATCCCATGGTTGAAGTTGTAGCGTTAGCTTCTCTGTATCTAATTACAGTCCACTGGTTGGGTGATCACAGGGGAGCCTGGAGGCTTTGATCTGGGTCGCCTCTGTGGATGAGCGCTTTCAATTTTTCCCTAAGTATTGTGACCCCCCTCTCTCTATTCTCCTCCCCTCACAGCCCCCCTGTCTCTCCTGTATACCCCCAGATCCCCTCTGAGCCCGCCAGCTAAGCCTGCTACAGCATCAGAGTGCTACAGGCTAAACCTGCTACTGCTGCATTAGAGTGCAACAGGCTAAACCTGCTACTGCATCCGAGTGCTACAGGCTAAACCTGCTACTGCTGCATTAGAGTGCTACAGGCTAAGCCTGCTACTGCATCAGAGAGCTACAGGCTAAACCTGCTACTGCTGTATTAGAGTGCTACAGGCTAAACCTGCTACTGCTGCATTAGAGTGCTACAGGGTAAACCTGCTACTGTATCAGAGTGCTACAGGCTAAACCTGCTACTACTGCATTAGAGTGCAACAGGCTAAACCTGCTACTGCATCAGAGTGCTACAGGCTAAACCTGCTGCTGCATTAGAGTGCAACAGGCTAAACCTGCTACTACTGCTGCATCAGAGTGCAACAGGCTAAACCTGCTACTGCAACAGAGTGCTACAGGCCAAACCTGCTACTACTGCATTAGAGTGCTACAGGCTAAACCTGCTGCCTCATAAGAGTGCTACAGGCTAAACCTGCTGCTGCAGCAGACAAGGGTAAATCAGTTTACGCTGAACGAATATTTCCACCATTTTGGAGCATCCAGTGGGCTAGAACGTGCTTGTTTCTGCACTGTTTTGATTGGCAGCTTGAACCCTGGATCTAGTCCATGGTCGACTGGAGAGTCTCACCCTCCCTCTCTCCCTCATTCGTCTTTCAGGCACAGATTCTGCTGGACTGTGGAGAGGATAACATCTGTGTCCCTGATCTGAAGCTGGCTGTTCACGGGTGAGTCTGCATTTGGCCCCCTTCAGTCGCTCATTCTCTGGGCTATTTTTACTACAGGCTACACCTCACTAGGGTACACCACAATAAAGGAGCATCTCTCTTTGAGCCTGTGTCTGTAGGGCCTCTTTTACTGACAGCTCATCAGCTCTCTTCACCGGCTGGGATGATGTCTCACTGCTCTCGTCTCCTCGTTCCTGAAGTCTGGTTACGCCCCTCCCCTCAACACAAAAAAAAAAAAAAAACACGATTTCTCTTACCGTTTGTTGCAAATTAAATTACTAATAACATGCAAGGGGGAACATGAAGCCAGAAAATGTTTTTTTCATTATCTCACTTAGAGTAGAGGAGTATCATGGTGGACATTTTTATTGAGACAATGCAAGTTTGTGGGTTTAGGCACACTTTACATGCTGTGTGACATGCAGGAGTAGGTACAGCAGAGAGCACAGTCTAACAGGTGTGAAGAACCTTAAAAAAGAGAGATGCGATGGAGAGATGAGGGGTGTGATGAAGATGAAAGGGAAAGTTCTAGAAAGGGCAGAGAATGCGTGCCAGGGACCTCTTAGCTCCTTTGAAGCTGCAGGGAATGGTTCCGTTGCCTCTCTGATTAAAGAAATGTGCTTGCGATCTGGAATAGTACAGAGCCAGCTTTATTTTTTTTGTTGTTTTTACTTTTTTGTCGTTTCATTTTCATGCTGCTCTCAGTTTTTCCTCCCATGCCCTCAGACTTTGGAAGTTGTTTTATAGTCACTGACAATTAATTATTCATGATGGGAATATGCCAGTCTAGACATTTGCTCAATAACCTTTTTAAATTGAAGAAATTTGGCACCTTAACCAAAAAACTTATTTTTCCTCATGGGCATTTTTGTGTGAATGCAGACAAAAAACAGAGAATTATGGGTATAGGAGTGTATGGGTATATAAAGCGAGAGAAATGGGGGGAGGTTAAGGATTTGAAGAACATGTTTTGAAGAATATGTCCTGGAAATAACAGTTTTCTACCCTCCCTGCTAGAAGTGTTTCTGTCAGCTTCACTGCAGAGGCCTGTATTCTCTGCAACGACACAGACCAGCATTGTCGAGGTTTTCTTTACAGTGTAGTTGCAGAGCTGTTTAGAGAGCGTTCTGGCTGTAGGAGCTCACGGCTGGCCTGTGAGCCATTCAGAGGGCTGGTGGTGCCTGAATTATTGATTGTGTTGCCTCCTCGGTGCGGCTTTATGAGTTCTGGGTGTAATTGGAATCATCTGTGCAGCTCCAAGAAGGAATTTCTGACTCTGTTCGCATAGAGGGAGTGGGGGGGGGGGGGGGGGAGGGCAGAAAGGGGCTGGTGCGCTACAGCTCGATTGCTTGTATGACTATGTTTCTACATCGGAAATGTTTTGGGGGGTGGGGGGCTGGAGGAGGGCTTCCTGAGACAAATCACAGCAATAGTATTTGGGTCACATCCCAGTACTGAGCGTAGTGGCTTTGTGCAGGGAAAACTGTGGCGTAGAGAGGGGAAAGAAACAGGAAAGTTTAGGCTTGGGGCTTCCGTACCTGGGAGGATAATGTCACACATATCAGTAGGATGTGAGCGGTTTTACACCTCTCAGGACAGTTGGCAGCAACCTAGGTAGCGCTTTATGATTGACAAAATGATTGTGGTGGATTTATTGTAAATTATGGTAAAATCGGGTGAAAAACAGCACTTTGGAGGGAGTCAACTAACTAACAGATTCTGTGTGGCAGAAAGGAATTCTAGGAGTGAAATACTTTTCTTAAAACAGTTTTTTTTGGCCACTTTTAGCATTAAGATTAGCCTCTTGTGTAATGGCGTGTGTAAATCTCATTTCCAACAAGCGCTAAGCCTGTGTCATCAATCACTTTAGCAATGGTTTGTTTCTATAACACAATCTACAGATTGTATTGTGTAGATGACGGTTGATATGTGTTTCTTCTGGCCGTGTGATTTTGCGGGTGGCAGGGACAGGAGGGAGGTGTACCTGGGTGATGACAATGCTGTGACGCTGACGTTTAACGCCAGAAACGAGGGAGAGGGCGGGGCTTACGAGGCGGAGCTGTATGTTGTCCTGCCTGCCGAGGCGGACTACAGCGGCATCGCTCGCAGCAATGAGGTGAGAGCCCTAGTCTCCCACAGACACACCTGTAACCCCTTACCCAGTCTCCCACATACACACCTGTGACCCCTTACCCAGTCTCCCACATACACACCTGTGACCCCTTACCCAGTCTCACACATACACACCTGTGACCCCTCGCAAAGAACAAACACATACTTGAAATATTTTTTTTGAAAATGTAGTACTCAGATCAAGTAAAAAAGGTGTAATAGGAGTAGATGTACATAAATGGTATAATTAGTTAATATATTGGACATTTAATTACTTTTAAAAGGGACTTCATATAACCTGAGTATATGTAATCTGTCACACTATGGTCTTATTTTAATTTTTAAAATGTGTGAGTGTTTTAAACTGTGAGAGTCTGGTGTGAGTGTGTATGTTTATGTGTGTGTGTGTGAGCGTTAATATATTTGACTCTGGGCCTACACTAAGTGTGATCTGTCATTTGCCTGTTCACTCAAAAACGTGGACATGATATGTCCACGTTTTGGGGTTGTGAATGGTAATTTAACTAATGTAAAAGTGAGCGTGTTCCTGTAGCGGCTGGTTTATTGATTTCCTTGTGTTTGTTTATGAGAACTCATGACTCCAAACAGCAGTCAACAATGCCTAAAAAGGGCTGACATGGAACGAGAAACATGATTGGCTTAGATATCTTCGGTATCGGTTGAAGGTAGATACTTCATCAATAGATGCCATCGATTTTGATGAAGGGGGAAGCAGATTAGGTGTTCCGATTTTCTTTGAATCTCCTTCTCTCCTATCCTCCACATACTTTCGGGTAGGAGACTAGTGGTAGTGGGGGAGTGGAGGAAAGGAGGAGAGGAGCCAAAGTCCCAAAAGCAGTCCTGGTTTCTGGGGGAATGATGGTTGGCACATGGTAAAGGGGTCATACGTGATCACCCAGATCTCTGCAGTTCCCAGAATCCCTACAACAACGACATAGAGAAAATTCTGCAGTCCCTACGTGGGCTCGAATCACCAACTTTTCAGTTAACAGCGAAATGCACTGACCAGTTTCGCCACAGACTCCATGTTTCTCCCATCCTGCAGCCTGCTCCATTTTACTGCTCCATATTTTAGCCTTGCACTCAAGGTCCTGCCAAGGACGTCCAGCTAAAGTGTGTGCTTGGTTGCCTGGCTAGCTCAGTAGGTAGAGCATTAGACTCTTAATCGAGTCCCGTATCGGTTTGTGAGTTTTCTCTGAGTGCAGCGGCGACGTGCCAAGTGGGTGACGACTCTGAGCTATGACACAGATATGCAAGAGATCAAACGAGCAAGGCCAGCCAAAGGTGCCGGTAGATGGGTCGTTTTGTCATACCTCTGAACAGCTACCGTATGAGTGCCTGACTGAGTATTTAATCGTTTCTGTGTATCTGTGTGGATTGTAGAGCTTGACCCAGCTAACCTGCAGCTATGAGACCGAGAACCAGACCCGCTATGTGAGCTGTGATTTGGGAAACCCCATGAAGTCTGGCACCAGTGTAAGTATCAGTGTGCTCTGTGTCCTTTCTCTGGGTATTTGAATCAGTGCATGTATCTATTCATCTACCTGTACTTTTCTATTAAATGTGTGTGTGTGTGTGTGTGTGTGTGTGTGTGTTTGTGTTGTAGCTGTGGGCAGGACTCCGCTTCACTGTGCCACGTCTGCGAGATACCCACAGGATGGTGCAGTTTGACCTCCAAATTCGCAGGTGAATATTGCCATCGTTCTCAGCACTGAACTCTTTGCTCACAAATGTGTCCACAAGTAATGTGAGAGTAATGACGAGGGCAACAGTATCGTTAATCAGAGGTATTGGAATACACATCTGTAATCATAGCACAAGATTCAAACCAACCTAGAAGTATCTCAAATGGTATACATGGTGCATGTTTTTGCACATTATTCTGGTACATTTTAGTCATTTGTAGGGATACCAGCTGTGCCTCATTGAAGATTTTAACCCACAGCTTTTCCAGTTAAAAGTAGCTTAAGAACACCTACTATCGGATACCAAAATTCGGGCAGTTATTATCAGACACCTCAAACCTTAACATAGTATCTTTTAATATGCACCTGTAATGAAGGTTTGCTCAACCATTTTGGTCAGTAAAGCTATTTTGTTTCTGTGCCAGTGGTCGCAAACCCCACTAACATAGTTTTAATTTCTGTTTATCCATATTGGGGAAATCCTCTGAACAAGTCACAGGAATAAGTTTAGCAGGTAAAATTAATGAGGGAGAACACATTTTACAGTCTCTAAGTTAAATCGGAACATTGAAATGACCAAGTTCACTATGACAGCAGCTAGCCAGCCATTTGTTAGGTCGATTTTGATTGGAGCAAGGTTGTGTCTCTGGATGCCTTCATAGCCATCATATTTAATTTTATAGCATCTAAATGTTGTCATAAATGAATGCAGCGCTGGTCTATTTCTCTACTTTTCATTAGTAAACAAAAGTGCTTATTTGGCAAAATACTGTTGCAGTAACCAAGCTTGTTTGCAGAAACTAACAATGAAAAATTGATAGTCTCTCTGTTTATTTGTTGGTTTGCTTGTAAGAGACAAGGACAGAAAACACTGGCAATTGCTATTGCGCTATCTGATTCACTGTGCTTGTGTTCCTGGCTAAAGCTAATTTGAAGCTAATTTAAGCTCTCTCTCTATCTCCCTCTCTCTATCATCCTCCCTCAGTAAAAATGAGAATAACTCTCGGAGTGAGGTAGTGCCCTACAAGTTGGAGGTGGCAGTGATGGCGGACGTTATTTTACAAGGGTGAGTCAACAAGGTCCACTTTGCTACACTTCCTGTCATGTGACACCATGCTATGGATATTACTTTAATGCAGTTAAAATCTGAATGAAACAGTAGGTGAAAACAGTGTGATCTCTGCATATTTCATTTGTTTGTAACTGATTATATGTGGTTTTAAAGGGTCTCCCATCCGGACAAGGTTATCTTCCCTCCCCCAAACTGGAAAGCCACTAAAAGCCTGTTGGAGGAACAGGACCTGGGGCCACAAGTACAGCATGTCTATGAGGTAGGGAGCAGAGGTGGATTGGATTTGTCAGGATTGGTTGCCATTCTAATGCTCATTTTTGTCTAGCTCTTATTGTCACACATTTACTGACTCTGTTACTTAAACACCCTCTATAGTGTTGCTGGTCTTTTTCCCATTTTTGCATTTAATGTTGTCTCTCTGATTATTAGCATCTGCTAACTGACTCTACTAAATGACCGTACTGTAATACTGTAATGACCCCTTGGTGTCTTTCTCAGCTGGTGAACAATGGGCCGAGCATGATTGGCCACACCCTCCTGGAGCTGCGCTGTCCAATGAAAGCCCAGAATCACTGGCTGATATACCCCGTGGAGGTGACCACTCAGGGCCCCCTCAACTGCACCACCAGCCACACACTGAACCCACTACAGCTGAAGGTGAGGGCCCCAATGCCCCATGCTAGCCTGTCTGAGACTGGATGGTGGGGTGGGGGGTGGATGGAACTACAGAGTACTTGAGTTGTGTCTTGCTGTATACTCTGAATTGCTGTATATTTGAGAAAGGTGTCCACTCTTCCTATAAGATTGTTGAAAACCTCTGACATGCTTTAGAGGGCATTTCATAATACACATAAGCAGTTATTTTTCTCAGATTGGGTAACTCACCCAGCTGTGCCGAACGTTCCACAGAGATCTTAGGCTCTGCTCAGTGAGAATGCAGAGTTAGAATCGGACTCAGGGCTTCTTAGGGCCTGCTTTCAGATGCTGTTAGTTACCTCCATTCTGCTGGGTGAAGAAATCCCACTGAGATCTCTCATACTCCTGTCTCCATTCATCTTGGCCCAAGCTTCAGCCGGGTCTGCCTCGACTGCCAAGCGCAGTCCGACGATGGCTACTACAGCCTTAGCGTGGAGACTGAGAGAGAGAGAGAGAATGGGTGTGTGTGTGTGTCTATGTGAATGTATGGTATTTGTGTGTATTCATGCACATGACGGCAGAGCTGTGGCTATAAACCGATACCAGATGTGTAGTCATTTTCGCACTGCCTATAATTCATGTGTACGTACGTGTCTGCATACATTGCACGTGTGTGTGAGTACATGTGCATGCGTGTGCGTGCATCAGTGTGTTCCTACGCTATTGTTTTGCGTGCATGTTCCTTCATACATATCTGTTTGTATGCATGCATGAACATTGCAGATTCTCGCATGTTGAAATACTGGAATATTCGTTATTTGCTCCTGTTAATTTTTCCATTCTTAACAGGTTCAGGTTCGTCCATGTTTAAACCTGGACAGCACCAGCTGGTTGTACAGTGCTCTCGTGTGTGGTGTTTGGGCTTTTATTGCAGTAATGTATGTGTCTCTTTGTTATTTACAGGTCCAGAAGTCCCTTACCACAGAGGAGCCTCCTTCACAGACCCCAGGCCTGGAGCACCATGTTGAGAAGAGGGAGGTCCACAATGGCCTGCTGTCTCAGCTGGCCAACCTGGTGAGGTGTCTCTCTGCATAGGAGTCTGTAAATGTGTTTGTCCCTCTGTCTCTTCAAGTTTACATTGCAGTACATTACAGGCATACTGGTTAAGGTTTAACATCCATGTTTATCCTCTCCATGTGATCAGATGTTTGGAGAAGATCTCGTTGCAAGGCACTCAAGGGTTTAGTAGGCGGGATGCTTTTAAAACGTTTGGCTGGATTTCAATGCTTTCAGATGTGTGATGTGTTAAAATGTGGGGTAGGATTGGGTTTTTATACTTTCAGCAGTGTGGAGTATTAAAATGTGGGGTAGGATTGGGTTTTTATACTTTCAGCAGTGTGGAGTATTAAAATGTGGGGTAGGATTGGGTTTTTATACTTTCAGCAGTGTGGAGTATTAAAATGTGGGGCAGGGTTGGGTTTTTATACTTTCAGCAGTGTGGAGTATTAAAATGTGGGGTAGGATTGGGTTTTTATACTTTCAGCAGTGTGGAGTATTAAAATGTGGGGTAGGATTGGGTTTTTATACTTTCAGCAGTGTGGAGTATTAAAATGTGGGGTAGGATTGGGTTTTTATACTTTCAGCAGTGTGGAGTATTAAAATGTGGGGCAGAGTTGTTTTTTTATACTTTCGGCAGCACGGAGTATTAAAATGTGGGGCAGAGTTGTGCTTTTATACTTTCAGCAGTGTGGAGTATTAAAATGGGGGACAGGATTAGGTTTTTCAGGCTTTCAGCCATGTGGAGTATTAATTGTGGGGCAGTGTTGGGAGAGTGAGAGATTCACACCAATGGTCATGCTCTCGTGGGCTGTCTGTTCTCGGTCAATGGCGGGGTTGACCGCACCACAGAGAGCTGGATGTGAGAGGTCTGCTCTGGCCCAGACTCCTCTTTGAGAGCATTGTGGGGAGATTTGGCTGGCGGCTGTTTTGAAGTTTGAGATTTTGAACACAGACTAGCTTTATTGATCTCAGCGTTTTGAACACAGACAAACCGCAATGTCTGGAGGTTTTGTGGTTTCCTTTGAATTGGCACGAACTTCAGGCCTTGGAAACAAAGTCTGCGGACTCTATAGCCAATCATCAATTTAAATTAATGAATTAAGTGCTGAAACACACTAAAAACCTGTAGACACTGCAGCATTTTAGGGACTGGGTTTGACACCAGTGCTCTAAACTGTAGTCTGAAGCCAATAGCATCAGGTCTGCCAGCAGTCTCTTTTATTGATACCTGCAGGAATGAACCTTGGCTCTGGCAGGGTCAGAGGTCAGAGGTCATAGGTCAGAGATGCCTAGGCTGGAGTGTGGCTACAGACTGGAGCTTCTGGTGCTATATTCCAGCTCAGAACATCCATCACCAGAGTGTTTCACCCTGTCATGAATATACATAAGCTGTATCAAATTATAATTTTCAGCTCAGTCGTAGGGAGACAAATGGACACTATTTCAAATACAAAGATGAATATCGGGCGGGTTTGTAGAACATGTGATGTAGTCAACCTGAGGTACATGAGGATACACTGTGTTGCTGAAAAGAATTACCGGAGGGTCACAACTAACTTTGTTTCTTTAAAGTTGTATCAGTTTTAAAAACTGAATTTTTGCGTATCATTTTGAGAATGGCTAACAAGGGATATTTTCTTTGATTTCTGAATGTCAAAATGAGGACCTTATGGAAGGCATGTCATGCTGTAACCGTGGAAACTGGTCTAGGTTCTGTGTCTGTGTTAAATGATGATTTCTAACACAACCAGCCCGCCTTTCTCCCCCTCTCGCTTCCTCTCACTCTTTCTCCTGCTCTGCCAACCCCCCCATCATGTTTTCCTTCTCTTTCTCTCACTACGTCCCATTTCTCCCCCTTCTATGGTGTAACATGTACTGTTTCCCAGTCCATTTGGCTCATAGAGAAGCAGTGCTAACAAATACTCAATCATAGATGTTGGACTTGAGAATGTTCCGGAAGACAATGTGAGTGTAACATACGTTGTCCTCCGTTCTCCCTCCCCAGTCCTGTTCTGATGTGGACTGCTGGACCCTTAGGTGCCAAGTGGGGCTGCTTGAGAGGGGGACCAGCACTATTCTGAAAGTGCGCTCCCGAATCTGGGCTGAGACCTTCATGGAGGTGAGTGATTGGTCTGGATACCTGAAGGAGGGGCAGGGATTTGGGGGAGAGAGGGGCTAGGTGTGCTGTCTCTGCCCATACTAGCTCAAGATGAAAGTAAAGGCATTTAGAAAAATTGTTTCCATCTGTCTTCAAGCACATTCTGTGTTATAATCACTGACACAAACAACAATTAAAATGCAGTTACTCGCTCATAAGAGGAGAATGAGTGGGTATCAGTGGTGACTCTGGCCCGGTGTCCTGCCTTGTCAAACATCCTACCACAGGAATTCATAGTCATATCTATTTGTGTATGGCAATCGCTAAGTATGAATGTGTTAAAATGTGCGCTTGTAGCTAATGAATTATTGATGTGTTAGCTGAAGCTTAGTTACAGTCAACATGTTGCGATTTAGATAGCACCAACAAAAGCACAGAGCTGAATAAGAGTAAGCTGGCTTTGCATAATACTTTGGAAGAAAGGTTACATAAATATTGAAAATGAGATAAAAGTTAATGAAAAACCACAGCAAAGATGGACAATATGCAATACTGCCCTTCATTTATGACAGTATGATGTAATTGTGATGTGTACATGTGCAATAATGTTTTATAGGACCACTCAGTAGGCAGGATTAAATATTTGAACACCAGCTGTGTGTGATCTCAGCCGGTATGCGATAAGTGAGCATCTCAAACTATACAGTGTGTCTGATGCAGAGTAAAAGTACTCTGAATTAGCCTCTATGTGCCACCATTCAAGCTGGTCAAAGGCTTGTGTGTGTGTGTGTGTGTGTGTGTGTGTGAGTGTTAATACATTGCAGATACTTTCAGTTCTGGTTGGGGATATTCTCTCAGGCTAACAATGCCTCAGTGATCTGTGAGAGTTTTAAATGTCTTTGCTCTTTTCCAGTACATTATCGCCCTCTCCTGGGATTGCATAGAATTGCAGTTTAGGATAACATCAGTCAAATTTATTTTAGTTCTTCAATGAAGTTGCTCTTTCCATAGACATAAATATGAGCTAACATTTGCAGTGAGGATGCTGAAAAATTAATGTTTCTTGATTAGTACAGATATGCAGAAGGGTAATTCTTCTTGTAGCTGATATAAAGTATGGTCTTTACTCTTGTTTGTGTTGCAGAGGGCGTATAAGCAGTATGTTCTGGAATGCTCAGCGATGTACAGAGTACAGAGGATGCCTTATGCCATCATCCCCAAAGACACGCCCTACGGAGCCAGAAAGGCAAGTTATTCCATTATTAGACATGTTATATCGCCCCCTGCAGACAGTGCACGGTAAAATCGAGATATGGTATATTGCTCCCCACAGGCAGTGCCCTGCAAAATTGAGACCAGTTATATTGCCCCCTGCAGGCAGTCTCATATAATGTGTAAACATGAAATCTCATGAGACCTCCACTTTAGATGGATCACGCTCTACAGGTAGTACAAAATAAGGTTGAGACATGTTGTATTTCCTATATAGCCTGCTACAGGGGGCAGTATATAAGGTTGGGACATGTGATATTGCCTATATTGCCTATATTGCCTGCTACAGGGGGCGGTATATAAGGTTGGGACATGTTATACTGCCTATATTGCCTGCTACAGGGGACGGTATATAAGGTTGAGATATGTTGTATTGCCTATATTGCCTGCTACAGGGGGCAGTATATAAGGTTGATATATGTTATATTGCCTATATTGCCTGCTACAGGGGGTGGTATATAAGGCTGGGACATGTGATATTGTCTATATTGCCTATATTGCCTGCTACGGGGGCGGTATATAAGGTTGGGACATGTCATATTGCCTGCATTGTCTGCTACAGGGGGCAGTGTATAAGGTTGAGACATGTTATATTGCCTATGTTGCCTGCTACAGGGGGCGGTATATAAGGTTGGGACATGTTATATTGGCCCTTGCAGATGGTGACACAGGTGGTGTGGAGCAAGCCGGAGGGGCAGTATGCTGTGCCGCTGTGGATCATTATCCTGGCTATCCTGGCCGGGCTCCTGCTGCTAGCACTGCTCATCTACGTCCTGTACAAAGTGAGTGTGAATGCCATGCGTGAATGCCAGCACGTTATATTAGCCAGGCATATGGCTGGAAGGATCAAAGGTTCTGCTTTACATTTGCAGGGAATCTTAACTATAGCCTGCTGCAAAGGAAAGTGCATTCTTTAAACTTTAGCATAATAATTTAAATATATGTATATATTTAAAAACCTGATTGTTACTCAGTTTTCCCAACCTGAGCTTGTTCAACTGAGCTAGTTGACCTCACCGCAGCACCTGCTCTGACAGCTTTTTGGAGGAGAAGTTGAGCATGTGACTCCTCTGATTCATGTGACGACGCCCTTGCTTCGTATTCACACTGCAGCTGCACCACTAATTGCACACTGCCTATGGTGCTGGAGGATGATGCGGTCACAGTACTGTCAGTTTGTGCTGCCACAGGTGCCCACCATGACCAGGGCGGGCGCTATAGTGATGGGACCAATGAGCTTTGGTCCGCTTGCCCCTATCATTCCTGGCGAGGCTGGGTTTTGAGAATCCTCGGGCTCCCAGGCGAATGTCTTACCCCATGAGGCACTCAGAGGCCCTCTCTCTATACTTTTTATTGAATGTTCTAGAAAATTGACTGAAGAAGAAAAATAAACCCATAAACGCTGACAACGTTTTTACTATTTAAATACAGTATAAATTGGGGCCCATTCATCAGTATGTTCATTGAAATGAGTGTATTTTGTTCATGGGAAACATCTCCACAAGTAAGTAAGATCACATGCATTAAATTGGCAGAGACCAATTCCATTCTTATGTGTGATGAAACCCAGTTGTTCTAAAATTGCATGTGTGCACAAAGTAATTTCCAATTTACACACATGAGCAACCAGACAATCTTATGTACGTAATGTCTCCGGGACAATGGAAGCAAATAATGAGCAAAAAAGAGTAAAAACGTTTCTCTCTTGTGTTGTATAGCTGGGCTTCTTCAAGCGATCCTTACCCTACAGCACAGCCATGGAGAAAGCACAACTCAAACCCCAGGCTACATCCGAGGCTTGAGCACTGGACCAGGCCTGAAACCAAAGAAAACCGAGGACACAGACGAGTGCATCACTCACCAGCCTGCAGAGGGCTGCAGCTGAAGCTTTTAGGAGTGAAGACCACTGAGACTCCGACTGCACTGCACTTAAAAAATAACACAGCCAAATGAATGTTTTTGATTTAGTCTTTTTCTGTGGTGCTTTGGGGCTGGATTCCAAACAGATGAGCACTGCACTGCAGAGGGCTGCTCTATAGAGCTGTGGGCTAGGGCAGGTCTGCAGGGGGTAGGGCTTAGGGCAGGTGTATAGGGGGTGGGTTAGGGGTTAGGGCAGGTCTGCAAGGGTAGGGCTTAGGGCAGGTGTATAGGGGGTGGGTTAGGGGTTAGGGCAGGTCTGCAGGGGGTAGGGCTTAGGGCAGGTGTGTAGGGGGTGGGTTAGGGGTTAGGGCAGGTCTGCAGGGGGTAGGGCTTAGAGCAGGTGTATAGGGGGTGGGCAGGTCTGCAGGGGGTGGGGTTTAGGGCTGGGTTAGATCGGTTAGGGGACAGCACAGGTATGTACAAAGAGGGGTAGGGTTTGGGGCAGGTGTACGGTGGTTGGGTTAGGGGTTATGGCAGGTGTATAGGGGGTGGGATAGAGGTGAGGGCACGGTATGTATATAGGTCTTAGGTTTGGGGTAAGAGGAACTGTACAGGGGTTGGGTTAGGGTAGGTGTGGACAGAGTGGATTAGGACAGGTGTATAGGGGTGGGGTTTAGGGGTTAGGGCAGATGTGCAGGGGTTGAGTTAGGGGTTAGGGTAGATTTGAGCAGGGTGGGTTAGGGCAGGTGTACAAGCAGTAGGTTAGGGGTTAGGGCAGGTGTGCGGGGGTTGGGTTAGGGGTTAGGGTGGGTGGGAACGGGATGGGTTTGGGGTTAAGGCAGGTGAATAGGGGGTGGGGTTTAGGGGTTAGGGCAAGTGTGTGAGCCAAATGCTTCCCCAGGCTGTTTATCTGTTTTTCCTTTGGTTGCTGTGGCAACATATATATTGACTCTAAGCATGTGTGGATGCTTCTTCTTGTGGTTCGTCTTGTAAGAGGAATGTGATTTGATATTTTGTTTTTATTGTTTGGAACCATAGTTGGTTCTGGAATTGGACATTATTCTGAGTGCACCAAATGCTGCGTTTTCAGTCTCCACTAGTCAGCTGTGTTTTGAGCACTCAGTTTATGATCTCAGTTCAGTAAAGACAGTAACCTCAGATAAAAATCAAAGATTTTGGAGATCCAAGCTTTCAGAAGCAGGTGCTTGGGAGCTGGTCCAAGGTGTCTCCAACATCTGGGCCATCGCTGGAGAACGCGCTCATCATTAAAGTCTGGCGCCAGTGTGTGGAGCGTGTCCGTCCTCCAAAAGCCTTCTCCAGCATACCATCCAGCACCTGAATAACTTCAGAAACATCTTACAACAGAATTTCCTTGGTTTTCAAAGGAGTGAAGGGGGAATACAAGATCTGTGTTCCAAAAGACTGTGGACAAGGCTTAAGAATGCGTACGGACTTAAAAAGACAGGATATTTACGGGCAGAGTATCAGAGAGACCTGCACAGCTGTACAGTCAGCACTGCTAAGATTAATTCTCTGAGTCGGCTGTCAGTCTGCTGGTAACACCAAAGATGGGAAAGTCTGCTTCAAAATCAATCTGCTAACCCACCTGTTTTTTATTTTTGATCCTTTTTGGTTCAGCTGTATTGATGTTGTTTAACAAGCGCTACCAACATACAAGCACAAGCAAATAAAGTTCTGTAGTCGTACCGCCGAGTTGCCCACCAGAGCAACAGTGGACACAAAAAAGGGGCCGCACTTTAGAAGGCTCAGGCATTGTCAAGCGCTTCACTGTTGGGCAAAGGCATGGTCTCCCCTCTCCATCAAAGAGGAAGATGAGAGGTAGGAGTCCTGAAGCATGAAGAAAATGGGTTCACATGAGCTGTCTAGATTAAAGGTGATTGTGGAATTTAAGGGCATGATGTAAGCAGACGTACAATCATAAACCCCAAAAATGTTAAAGGTCCGAATATAGAAATCAAGTTATAACTCAGATTCTCTTAGAGGAGCTGGGTTGTGACATACGCAGTGTACGGTCAGTAGCTCTATATGCTTGACGCACCTATACGAGCAAAGAACAAAGAGAGCTCTTATAGAGACATGCAGACCCCACCGTACAGACACGCCCAGCTCCGGACCCCACCTGGTCTGGGGTGGAGAGAATTGTGGGTGTTTACCTGCGGATCGGGTGTTAACATGTCGTGTGGCTGCAGAGTTCATTCAGGATCCTTTGAAATGGTGGCCATATATGCAGTGTTGCTGTTGTCCATTTCCATATCATGCAGAGCTGAGAATCCGTTACATGTTTTCCTATGTGCTGTGACCATATTTAGCTTTCCGTTGTCATTTTCCACCCCTTTGTTTCAACAGTTCCTCAACTTGTTATCCCCAGTTGAGTCACTGATTGCAGGAATACTGCAGCTGAGGTCTATCACCTTCCCTGGGGCCCTCACCTACAATCCCAGGAATATTTAGCACTCCACAGGGCGCAGAATGAAGCTGGCGTTAGCTGGAGGAGAAGTGGATCCCTCAGGAATACCAGATAGCAGCCTCTGGGTGTCAGATGGGCTGGTGAGAGGAGCTTATGTAGCGGTACCTGCCCACCTGATCTCCGGAGGTATGAAACCAACTTTGTCCCTACCCTGTAGGGTCCTGCTTGGAGCTGGCTAATGACATAGCCAGGCTTGACCTATGACCTTTGGCCTCAGCCTACATCTATGCTTTGGCATAGCCAGGCTTGACCTATGACCTTAGGCCCCAGCCTGCATTTATGTGATGGTATAGCTGGGCTTGACCTGTGACCTTAAACCCCAGCCTACATTTGTGGCTGGTGCCTTTACTGACTGACTGACTCAGGAGTCCAACTGAGCCCCTGCTATGAGTATTGACTGGATGGCATAGTCATGTAAGAAGTTCTGAGCTAAAAAGCACAGAGATAAGAGTGTATTTAATTAGCCTGAAGTACAAATATATGTGTGGACAACTTTTTTGTCTCTCTGTCAAGAACAACAGAGCTACAGAGCATAACCAACTTGAACTTGTCTCCCTTGGGCTTAAAAAGGTTGATCACTTGTAGCACAATATCAGAAAATTGAAACCACAACCAGGTATTTATACTGCAAAGTGTATGAAATGTTTGAAAATTTGTATGAAATACCTGTCCTACCATTGGACACTTTGTTATTTGTTGTTTTGTGTGCCTTTGTTCCGAGCATTCATTTATCTTCCATATCCCAAGATTAATAATATCAAATTCAGGAAAGGAGAATGTTTGAACATTCTCAGATTGTTTGTGAAGTTTCCTCTCCCCATATTGGGGAAATGTTAATATTGTATAACTGTATTTTACTGTTTGCAACTCAAATAAAGTTTTGTTTTTCACAAATACTGACTTGAAATTTTAATTGTTTAGGATTGTAGAGGGATTTATCATTCATGTGAGTACAAGTGAAAACAAAGGAAACTCTCAGATGCATGAAAAATCTTTTGGTCACAGTAGATGAGGAAAGTTACCCAAACATGACCCAGAACCATTTACGTAAGTGGGCCAAACATGCAAATTTGTGGTTGATATTTTTGCATGTTTTAAATACAATACAATTAACTCAAACTTGTGCAAAAAACTTTCACCTGGTGTTAAATCTGCTTGTAATGTAGAAAAGATCACAGGGGCAGTGGAAGCCAAATGGAACATGGATCAAACATGATCATCAGTTTAACACTCTCCCAACTGCCATATTCCAACAGACATGCTGAAACCTTGAAGTGTGTATTGCCTTCCACGATTGTAAATGGTAAATAATGTTGGAGGATTCCTAAGATTGTTTTATTTTTTATGTGCATGTGCCAGTCAGAGCATAAATAGTGATGAAATGGTTAAAAAAAACTAAAACATTTTGCATGAGACACTACCCCTTTAAGATTCAGCCAGGTGGGGGGAGTGAAATATGACAAAATATTACTTCCTGGGCAGGCAGGAACAAGAAAAAAAGGAGGGAAAAGAGTTTTGTGTGTGTGTGTGTGTGTGTGTGTGGAGCATACATTTATTTTTAGTCCAGCCAGCCAAATGTTCATTTTGGTCACAAATGGGAAAACATACAAAGTATGGATTCCCAGTAAGACCGAATTAACAAGATTTGGATGGTGTTTGATAAGAAAAACAGGAAAACTACGAATAAAATGGGATTCTGTAATCAGAAGGCCAGTTTACCTGGGACATACGCCTAGGCGGACAGGACTCACTAGTGACTTACCTGATGGAATCAGATGTTCTGAGCACAGGAAAAGAGCCTGATTGCTGTCAGGAAGAATGAATGTCTGAGCTTGGTTGGCAACTGACAGGGTTTCCCCTTCCCACCCCTGCCTTAATCAGAGGTCATGTACTGTGGGACACTGGTGACCTGGCCAAGTGAGGCACTGGCTCTGCAGAAGAAAAACAAAGGAGAGTACAGGCACTGCTGGGATTTGAACCCAGGATCTCCTGTTTACTAGACAGGCGCTTTCACCAACTAAGCCACGGCACCCCCATTTGTTGTCTCACTTATGCCATGTGGAAAAAAACACCTAAATTAATAAATGAACATGATGAGATGGGTTCCCCCACTCGATTGAGAGGATGTGGAGGAAAGTGCAGTATTTCTTCAGAGGCGCGACAAAACAACACCTCTACGTACACGCATTGCTGCCATGAGACAGTTTAATCTGTTGCAGATCACCGGTGAACTTGCAAAACCGCAGTCGCCCAACGTGGGGCTCGAACCCACGACCCTGAGATTAAGAGTCTCATGCTCTACCGACTGAGCTAGCCGGGCTAACATGGATGGCATTCAATTGCAATGACTCCATGGAGAGACTCATATATCTTTGGAATCGACCTTGAGCGTAAGGCCCGGAAGTGTGTGGAGGAGGGGAGGAGAGGGGAGGAGAGGAGAGGAGGGAAGGAGCAGATGCTAAGAAAGTTGGAACAGCTAATCCACTTCTCCTGCCAGCTACATGAGCAAAAGGCATTGCTAGCTGTATTCGTTGGAAGAGCAGTAGCTCAAGTGTTGCTTTTTTATGCATTGCACTCCAGGATCAATATCCTGGCTGCTTTTCATATATTTGGAACTTGCATATGACATAACCCCAACCATTGGCCAAAGGGGTCACTTTACATGTAACCCTAGTTATATGTGACTGTGGAGATGTGTTTCAAAGGTATCTGTTTTGAAGCGCAGCTGTTGTGGGTGTAGCTAAGGGGGGAGAAAGGATGCATCTTCAGACTGACTGCTCACTTGTTGCAAGCGATGTGTTCCGTGGTCAATGGCTGCTCCCTTGGGATTGATGGCAAACTTCTGTGGCAAGGTCAGTGGGCATTTGACTGAAATCAAAACCTCAGTTGCTGTGCGGGCAGTATTCTCACTCTAGCAAAACCTGTGTGGTGCTCATCCTCGTTAGTAATAGTGGTGAGTGTCCCTGCCTGTCACCTATGGGTTGGATTCCCCGTCGGAGAGAGCCTTCCTTCCCTTTTTTGTTTGAGCATAAAAAGTAACATACTACCACCAAAAAGGCATGGCCCGTACGGGGGTCGAACCCGCGACCTTGGCGTTATTAGCACCACGCTCTAACCAGCTGAGCTAACCGGCCAGTATGCTATGTCTTTTGTGTACTGGATTTGGAGTCCAGAGTGCTAATCGTTACACCATGGAACCCACAGGTTGATAGGGGGCGCCAATTCCCAAAAACTGCATCTTCTTGGAAGGTCATGCAGAGATCCAAAGGACAGAGGAGAAGGAAGGGCAAGCAGTGGGGAATTAGCTCAAATGGTAGAGCGCTCGCTTAGCATGCGAGAGGTAGCGGGATCGATGCCCGCATTCTCCAGAAGGTCCTTATCAGGATACCTCTTTTCCCATGCTCCACCAGCAGGGAGGCCTGCATGGTCCCAGCGTCATACAAAACCCTGCATGGGGGTAAAAATTTGTATGGGCTTCACCTCCAGGATTTTGCTGAGAGAGACACTCATTTAAGGACAAGAAGGACATTCCACTAGAGCCATATAAGAGATAGGGGATGCGTTCCAATACTCAAATTCCTTTCCTCCCCTCCTTTCCTCCGTGCCCCGGAAGCTGATTATGTGTCCTCCTTTCCTCCACTGTTCCAAAGCAAAATCTCGCCTCCTCCTTTCCTCCTTTCCCTCACTCGTTTCCTCCCCTCCTTTCCTCCACATATTTCTGGCATACTTCCGGGATAGGAAAGGAGGGGAGGAAAGGAGGAGACGAGAAAAAGTATTGGAACGCAGCCAGAGTGGGGTGCTGTAGCTGGGGTGATTGCTGTAGCTCAATCCAATCAGTCAGAGCTGAACACACTCCTGCTACCAGCACAGCTTGTGCTGAACACACTCCTGCTACCAGCACAGCTAGAGCTGAACACAGTCCTGCTACCAGCACAGCTAGTGCTGAACACACTCCTGCTTCCAGCACAGCTAGAGCTGAACACACTCCCACTACCAGCACAGATAGAGCTGAACACACTCCTGCTACGAGCACAGATAGAGCTGAACACAGTCCTGCTACATTATATGTCCTTGGAATTGACCTTGAGCGTAAGGCCCAGAAGTGTGTGGAGGAGGGGAGGAGAGGAGAGGAGAGGAGGGAAGAAGGAGATGCTAGAGCAGCTAATCCATTTCTCCTGCCAGCTACATGAGCAAAAGGCATTGCTAGCTGCATTAGTTGGAAGAGCAGTAGCTCTATGCATGGCACTCCAGAACATGGCCCGTACAGGGGCCGAACCCATGATCTTGGCATTATTAGCACTATGCTCTAACCAGCTGAGCTAACCGGCCAGTATGCAATGTCTTTTGTGTACTGGATTTGGAGTCCAGAGTGCTAATCGTTACACCATGGAACCCACGGGTTGATAGGGGGCGCCAATTCCCAAAAACTGCTCTCCCATTCTGCTGCTTCTTGGAAGGTCATGCAGAGATCCAAAGGACAGAGGAGAAGGAGGTGGCAGGCAGTGCGGAGTTAGCTCAAATGGTAGAGCGCTTGCTTAGCATGCGAGAGGTAGTGGGATTGATGCCCGCATTCTCTAGAAGGTTCTTGTCTAGGTACCTCTGTTCCCATGCTCCACCAGCAGGGAGGCCTGCATGGTCCCAGCGTCAAGCGAAACCCTGCATGGGGGTAAAAGTTTGTATGGGCTTCCTTCCACGCTTCACCCCCAGGATTTTGCTGAGAGGGACACTCATTTAAGGACAGGAAGGACATTCCACTAGAGCCATATTAGAGATATGTGCTGCGTTCCAATACTCAGGCTGCATTCCAATACCTTTTCTCGTCTCTTCCTTTCCTCCCCTCCTTTCCTACCCTGGAAGTATGCCGGAAATATGTGGAGGAAAGGAGGAAAGGAGGAGATGAATCGAAAGTTGGAACGGCTAATCCAATTCGCCCGTCATCAAAGTCGACGTCGGCTATTGATGAAGTAATAATTTCGAATGACTCGGAGGATACCAAAGCCAATCACGCTTCTCTAAGGCCACCAGCCCTGTTCCTGCATTAAAATATGAATGTCAATTTCTCGCATTCTGCTCATGATGTAACATAAGAATTTCTACAAGGAACAAATAAATTTACCACAACATAAACTCGCTCAATTTTAAATTGGTAAAATGGCCATTTGTATCTGAAAAACATGAATATATCGCATCAAAGTGGTTATGTTCGAAAACGCAAAAGTTTTCTCATTAATGTAAATTGCCCGATTACTGTTTACTGTTCTGGCACTAATATTTTGGTGTTGGTAAATCCCTTGTCATGTTTTAGAACTTTTCGATGGTGAAATATTCTGTGGGATGGTCATTTCATCTGACTGGTTGTGAGCACAGTGATGTCACGTAGAAATGTGAAAAGACTTCCACAGTAGGATACATTGATGTATCCTCCGTTTGGAGGAGATGAGAAAGGAGGAAAGGAGGAGGCGAGATTTCGCTTTGGGACAGTGGAGGAAAGGAGGACACGTAATCAGCTTCCGGGGCAAGGAGGAAAAGAGGGGAGGAAAGGAGGAAAGGAGGAGACGAATTTGAGTATTGGAAAGCAGCCCCCGATTCATCTCCTCCTTTCCTCCATGCCCCGGAAGCTGATGAGCAGAGGTCATGTACTGTGGGACACTGGTGACCTGACCAGGTGAGGCACTGGCTATGCAGAAGAAAAGAAGCATAAAGCACAGGCACCGCTGGGATTTGAACCCAGGATCTCCTGGTTACTAGACAGGCACTTTAACCAACTAAGCCAGGATGCCCCCTTTGCTTGCTGTGGTTTTGCCGTTTGGGAAAAAAACATGTAAATGAGAGGATGCAGAGGAAAGTGCAGTATTTCTTCAGAGGTGCAACAAAACACCACCTCTAATTGTATGCATTGCTGGCATTAACGGTTTAATGTTGCAGGTCACCACTGAGCTTGCAAAACACATACCGCCCAACGTGAGGCTCACACCCACAACCCTGAAATAAAGACCATCATGCTCTACCAACTGAGCTAAGTTTGTGTGTGTGTGTGTGTGTGTGTGTGTGTGTGTGTGTGTGTGTGTGTGTGTGTTTGTTTGTTTGTGTGTGTGTGTGTGTGTGTGTGTGTGTGTGTGTGTGTGTGTGTGTGTGTATGTGTGTGTGTGTGTGTGTATGTGTGTTTGTGTATGTGTGTGTGTGTGTGTGTGTGTGTGTGTGTGTGTGTGCTCCTTCTTTATTGTAGGAGTTTGGTGAACCGTGGAGGCTCTGGATGATCATGTACGACCACCCATCACTCCCCCTCAATCAAAGGGTGCGCTTTGGCACCTTTGCTCCTCTCCTCCCTTCCTCCACTCCCCCACCACTCATCTCCTGCCCGAAAGTATGTGGAGGGAAGGAGGAGATGCTAAGTACATTGGAACAGCTATTCTGCTTCTCCCGCCATCAAAATCGATGGTGTCTATCCATGAGTTATCTAACTTCGACTGATACCCAGCACACCCAAGCCAATCACGCTTCTCGTTTATTCTTAAATTTTCAGCCAGATTGTCAGTTACATTAAAACGTCATGGTTTCGTTTGAAGACTTTTTTTTTTCTAGTGTGGAGAGGTACAGGAGTGGTGCTAGTAATAAGATTTACGGTGAAGATACACAGGCAGTGTCGACGCCGGCCGCCAAAGCCGCCTCCATTCATTTTGAATGGGGACCGGCAAGACGCTCACGCGGGGAACGATGGGATTGCAGGCATCGAGCGGCCAACCGGCGGGGCGTCGAGAAGAAGTTTAAATCAGTGAACATTGACCCGGCCGCTTGAAAACGTCACCAAGCAGCAACCAATTGGATGTCACAACATCGCATTTTCACTTCGCGGGTACAGTCAAATGCATGAAATAAAACGAGGAGGAACTCATCGTATTTGCAAGATTTCCGACCCTGCTCTGCCGTTATACAGCTATAGTGACAGAATAAACATTACCTTTAAAAATGTGGCAGAAATAATCAGCGTTTCTGGTGTACAAATATAAATATGTGTAAACAGATCGCCAGAAAGATTAGCCTATGTGGTACATTGATATCGCCTTATGTACAATGACAAGGTTTTCAACGGATGTTTGACCTATCTGGTGTAGCTAGGCTATTGTTCCCCCTCAACATCATATAGCTAATTTGTAATTAGCCTCCAACATTAATCAGAAAACCAATGAATAAAATCTGCCAAAATAAGATTGTATCTCATACGAAAGATGCCTGGGAGAATTAATCCGAATGAAACAGAGCTGGTGCTTATTAACGTTCCATCTATTAACGTGATCACAAGAAAAACACTTTAAAGTACTTGTCGCTAACTAAAACAGTGATATTTTCCATGAATGCATATACAGTATATCAACAGTGTGCTGTTTACTTGTTTCTGGTTATCCGTGGTAGTGAATAAAAAAAATGATGACTCCTGAGTGACAACTGTACTAGACACGCCCACCAGTGCCGGGCAGTGGCAGGCAGCAGCGGCACCAAGCGTCTTCGACGGTGCTTGTGTGTCTAAGGAAAGCCGCCCGGAGTGACACCCTCCAAGGTGAAAATAATAGCTGTCAGTTATGTTGTATGCCCAAATTACATTTGTAAGTAGCGATGGCTATCCTGTCATGGTAGCCGGATGACTAGCTAGTGTCACACTGTCAGCTGGATCACTAGCTAGCTACCTAAAATTTACCTCAGAGAAAGACACTGACAGCTATATTAGCGAAAGACATTGCTAGCTGTATTAGCGCGAGCTAGCTTGTTAGCTAATGCTGCCAAGCGCTATTTTGTAGAAATTACTCAGATGAGGGAAGACATCAGTTTATCCAACGCTCAGAGATATTACAGTCTGACAACACACTTCGTATTTCAGTCAACAAATGTCGTATTTCTACACTCACAAGTGACTTGCCTGATGGAATCAGCTGTTCTGAGCACAAGAAAAGAGCCTGATTGCCGTTGGCAAGAATGAACAACTGAGCTTGGTTGGTGATTGACAGGGTTTCTCCTTCCCACCCCTGCTGTGAGCAGGGGTCATGTACTGTGGCAATGTGTCCAAGTGAAGCACTGGCTATGCAGAAGAAAAGGGCAAGAAGTACAGGCACTGTTGGGATTCGAACTCAGTATCTCCTGTTTACTAGAGAGGCGCTTTAACCAACTAAGTCACAGCATCCTGCATGCTTGTGTAGGTCTTGCTATTTGGAAAAAAAAACATAAAAGAATAAATAAAAACGATTATCAAGAGGACAAGGAGGAAAGCGCTGTACTTCAGAGGTGCAACAAAACACCACCCCTACTCTTCACATGGCTGGCATTGACAGATTAATCTGTTGCATGTCACCACTGTGTTTGCACAAAACACATCGCCCAATGGCTCCTCAGTGAGACATATATTTCCTTGGACTCAACTGTGAGCGCAAGGATTTTAGGAGGAGGAATAAATCAAAGCAGGTGGCAAAATACATGTGACATGGTCTCTGTGGCGCAATTGGTCAGTGTGTTTGGCTGTTAACCGAAAGGTTGATGGTGCAAGCCCACAATGCACGTACGATCGGACGGATTATTCACACTCTAGCAAAACCTATGTGGTACATATCCTCATTAGTCATCGTGGTGAGAATCCCTGTGGGTCACGCATAGGTTCGAGAGCCTTCCTTACCTTTTTTGTTTGAGCATAAAGTAATGTATTACCACCTAAGAGTCTTAGGCCAGTACGGGGGTCGAACCTGCGACCTTGGCGTTATTAGCACCACGCTCTAACCAGCTGAGCTAACCGGCCAGTGCATGGTAAGTATTCGGCACTGGATTCAGAGTCCAGAGTGCTATTTGTTACGATCGGACGGAGTATTCACACTCTAGCAAAACCTGTGTGGTACTCATCCTCGTTAGTAACAGTGGTGAGAATCCCTGCCAGTCACGCAAGGGTTTGAGAGCCTTCCTTGCCTGAGCATAAAAAGTAATGTACCACCAACAATGACGCTTGGCCAGTACGGGGGTCGAACCCGCGACCTTGGCGTTATTAGCACCACGCTCTAACCAGCTGAGCTAACCGGCCAGTGTATGATAAGTTTTCGGCACTGGATTCAGAGTCCAGAGTGCTATTTGTTACGATCGGACGGAGTATTCACACTCTAGCAAAACCTGTGTGGTACTCATCCTCGTTAGTAACAGTGGTGAGAATCCCTGCCAGTCACGCATGGGTTTGAGAGCCTTCCTTGCCTGAGCATAAAAAGTAATGTACCACCAACAATGACACTTGGCCAGTACGGGGGTCGAACCCACGACGTCGGCGTTATTAGCACCACGCTCTAACCAGCTGAGCTAACCTGCCAATGCGCTATGACACATCGGCACTGGATTCATAGTCCAGAGTGCTAATCGTTACACCAGAGAACCCACGGGTTGATGGCCATGGGGGGCGCCAATTCCCAAAAAGTGCTCTCCCATCCTGCTGTTTTTTGGAAGTTCGTGCAGAGATCCAAGGGCTGGAGAAGATGGAAACCAGGCAGCGGGGAATTAATTCAAATGGTGGAGCGCTCGCTTAGCATGCGAAAGGTAGCCCGCATTCTCCAGAAGGTCCTTATTAAGGATGCTGTTTTCCCACACTCCACCAGCAGGGAGGCCTACATGGTCCCAGCATCATGCTGGATTCAGAGCCCAGAGTGCTAATTGTTACACCATGGAACCCACAGGTTGATGGCCATTGAAAGGGGCAAGTTCAGGGAGGGCTAAACTCGCTCCTCCTCTCGCCTCCTACTTTCCTCCTTTCTCATTTCCTCCAAGCGGAGGATACATCAATATATCCTACTGCGGAAGTCTTTTCACATTTCTGCGTGACATCATTGTGCTCACGACCAGTCAGGTTAAAAGACCATCCCAAAGAATATTTTGATGGCTTTGGTATTGATTGGCTTTGGTATCTTCAGAGTCAGTCAAAATTATTACTTCATCAATAGCCGACATCGACTTTGATGACGGGGGAATCGGATTAGCTGTTCCAATTTTCGATTCATCTCCTCCTTTCCTCCACTCCTTTCCTCCCCTCCTTTCCTCCACATATTTCCGGCATATTTCCGGGGTAGGAAAGGAGGGGAGGAAAGGAGGAGACGAGAAGAAAAAAGTATTGGAACGCAGCCCAGGAGCTCATGTGTTGCTTCCTGTGCATTGAATTTGCGATGACTCGTTTTCATGTTTCAAAAATGGGGAATAGTTCAATTCCAAGATTTCATTCACAAATGCACATCAAGTGTAGGGGTACTTGGCATAAAGGAGTGTTCGTAATAGAGGCCTTGTATGGAATGTAGTTCTCTTTGTTCCAACAGGTCAGCCTGTAACCATTGGTAATGACTTTTTTAAAGAAAATTACTCATTTCTAATGCTCTCCCAACTGAGCTATTACGGCAGATACAAACTTGACATGCGTACTGCAACGCACGTACGATCGGAAGGAGTATTCACACTCTAGCAAAACCTGTGTGGTACTCATCCTCGTTAGTAATACTGGTGAGAGTCCCTGGCTGTCACGAATGGGTTCGAGAGCCTTCCTTGCCTTTTTTGTTTGAGCATAAAAAGTAACATACTACCACCAAGACATCATGGCCAGTACGGGGGTCGAACACGCGACCTTGGCGTTATTAGCACCACGCTCTAACCAGCTGAGCTAACCTGCCAATGTGCTTCAACATATCGGCACTGGATTCATAGTCCAGAGTGCTAATCGTTACACCATGGAACCCACGGGTTGATGGCCATGGGGGGCGCCAATTCCCAAAAAGTGCTCTCCCATCCTGCTGTTTCTTGGAAGTTCGTGCAGACATCCAAGGGATGAAGAAGATGGAAACCAGGCAGTGGGAAATTAGTTCAAATGGTGGAGTGCTCGCTTAGCATGTGAGAGGTAGCGGGGATCGATGCCCGCGTTCTCCAGAAGGTCCTTATTACGGATGCTGTTTTCCCACACTCCACCAGCAGGGAGACCTGCATGGTCCCAGCATCATGCTGGATTCAGAGTGCTAATTGTTACACTATGGAGCCCATAGGTTGATGGCCATTGAAAGGGGCAAATTCAGGGAGGGCTAAACTCAGAAAAGTTTTCAATCATGGGATAAGCAGAATAGCTCCATGTGCCACAATGGTTGTCTCACTTGTGAACAAGAGCAGGAGCTCATGTGTTGCTTTCCCGTGCATTGAACCCAGCATCCTGGGGCCTCATTTATAAAACTTTGCGTACTTTCGTGCCTAAATAGTTACGTACACCAAAACCTATGAGTTTGCGTACGCAATAAAAATCCTGATTTATAAAATTTGCGTATGCAACACATATGCATGTCTTCTGTTATAAATCACAACTAATCCTACAATTGTGCATGTGTGAACGCGCGCCACAACCACACCCTGAAACGCCCACATTTAAGCATATATGGTGCTCCGGAAGTCGAAATCAATTAAGATCTATAAATAATGTATAGAACAGAGCAATACATTTTAAATGCAATAATGACAGGGAACAGGAGAAACAAAGAAACTGCTAAAGAAGCTGTGCGATCGAAGCTTTAGTGTCCTAAACAGAGATTATAAAAATATAATTTCAGGTGGCCACAGCACCGGGGTAACAAATACAAAAACACCTTGCATGGCTGGAGGTTACCGCGGCTGTCAGTTTCTCAGGTATAGAGAGCCGCACGCAGATCAAAATAAATAAAAGATGGTCCGACATCAAGCTTGAGGCAAACAGACTTCTACTTGTCCAAATGCAAGTGTATGGGCAACGGGTGGCGGTATGGAGGGTGCCACCACTGAGCCCCGTCAATGAGTGGCTGGCTACGATTATCGGAGTTGATTTCCAACTTTACTTTTCAGAGTTCATCAGAGTGAACGAATCATAAAATGACCCTGGCCATCGTGCAACCACATAAACTAAACAATAGGGGTCATTTTAAGTGTAACCCTCGTTACACACAATCATTGGAACCTTACAAACGTCTGAAAACTGTCCTGTGTACTTTCAATTCTTCTGTGACTCTTGAACTCCTCGAAAAGATCAGATGAATCAGGACTGGATGGTTTGGCAAAGAGAATTTTCTGGCACTAGTTAGCTAGTTGTGGTGATAGCGAGACTGTAAATGGCATATGGTACATGCATGCCTGAATGTGCTCTCTCCCACATCACAGTGACATCCTTGCAATTCACCTTTGACTGAGCATGGATTATTTACGTTTTTCCACTGTTCTGCCAGGTATATTGTTCATTACGCTTGTAACTTTTGTAATGTCAATTCTGATAACTTTGTACTTTAACTTGGATTTGAAATCGTTAGCACGCCCAGATTTACAGTATGAATACAAACTGTTGCTAGGTGATGTTTCACACACTGCACACACGCCTAATTTTATTTTCATATTAAAGTGAATATAGGAAGCTACCTGTCATTGGAAGTGTCACTGTAATATTTTGCAGCATATATTTGGAAAATTCAGTGATGTTCTTGTGTTTATTTTTGTTTAAATCCTCAAATATATACTGGAAGTTAGCTAGTTATGGTGATAGGGAGACTAAATGGCATGTGGCACATACATGCCTGATCATGCTGTCTCCCACATCGTACTGACATAATTGCGATTCACTGGAGACTGTGCACAGATTATTACTTTTTCCACTGTTTTGCCAGGACATTGTTTGTAACATTACATTTGCACCTTTTGTATTGTTGTATTGTATTGTTGACCCACGTATTATTACACAGTATGTATTTACTCTTGCTTTTTCATCAAACCAAATGAAATCAGAAAATTCTGTAATAACACTCTACATTACATTTCCACTTGTTTGTAACATTCGGAAAATACTGTGCTTGTTGTGTTGCAAGATTTGGGTAGCTCGAAGGGTCAGGTCCTGTCGCGCAAAGCTGAAGTCCAATGCATTAATGACTGATGTGGATTTTTTTGTACTTTTACGCTGACTTTTTAACATGCTCGAACACTGTTGACAGGAGGGGGTGCTCAGGAACTGGATGGTTGGCATCTGCTAGAACACAGACTAGGCATAGACATATTACAATACAGAAGGGCGAAATTTCAGTGAATTGTGTACGTCTTGTAATAGCGTCGTTAGCATGCGTGCGTTACCGGCTCGTTTTTGTGGGGTACAATGAACTACCAGCATGCTTTCACCAGTGGCCAGAAATCAGTACTGTTATCCTGCTCTTTTGTCATATTTAAGTCCAGTGAATAAATTTCGATGATATTACTATTTATTAACATTTGTTTTGCTATGTTCAGAAATCTCCACTGACAAGATATACCATGATGAACACCACAGTGCCCCTCTGAGGATTTACTTTGATTGGAGTCATGACCTCAGAAAGGACTTTCGCCTGTCCAGAGAAACAGTGAACACCCTCACGCACCATCTCAACCTTCAGAAGCGCCATGGCTGGGGTCACCATCTGGAGGTGCTGATACTGGTGTACTGGTTGGCACATGGGCCAACATACAGTGTTGTTTCCCGTGCTTTTGGAGTGCCTAAAACCACAGTACACAGAGCAGTGCACAAAGTCTCAGGACAGCTGCTAAGCCTTTTGGGACAAATCATCTCCTTTCCCACAGTAGGAGAGCTGGATGCTGTGGGACAAGGGTTTGAGCAGTTGGTTGGCCACTGTGGTTTCAGGCGGTATGTGTGGGCAATTGATGGCTGCCACATACGGATTACAGCACCAAACACCCGGGATGCACAGGACTACTTCAACCGTAAACTGTTTCATTCCATTCAGCTTCAGGCAGTGTGTGACAGCAAGGGGAGATTTTTGAACATTTTTGTGGGATTCCCAGGGTCAGTACACGACACACGTGTGTTGAAATGCAGCCCGATGTACCTGAGTGCTGTTTACCCACCTCCAGGACACTTCATTTCAGGTGATGGTGGGTACCCCTGCCTGGAGCTTCCCATCAGCATACTCACCCCTTACCGTGAACCGCTGCAGAACAGGACACAGGAAAGGTTAAACCGCCATCACTCCAAGGCTCGCTCCATCATAGAGAGAGCTTTTGGAATGATGCAAACAAGGTGGAGGTGCTTATTATTTAAGGCTCTGGAGGTGGATCATTTATTTGTGCCCACAGTGATCACCTGCTGTGCTGTGCTGCACAATACGTGTCTCTCTGTTGGAGATACTGTGGAGGAAGAACTGCAAGCAGTCCAGGACACTGTGGAGCCCCAACCTGCGCCTGGCCCAGAACGGCATGAACTTGGTGGTGCAGCAAGTAGAGACAACCTTGCTGCCTTACTCTCTGCGCCAACCGGAATCCCTGGACACCTTCCTGAACACGACTACATGTAATTTCTGGTCCAAGAACTGCACTGCCCGCTGTCAATCTTTGCTATGTACACACTGCACTGTAAATACTTTACCTTAAAGATATTGCCGGCATGGTATTTATGTTACTTTTTCATTTTGTTGTTTATAAAATCAAGGACACCAAAAACAACTGTGGTTTTTAAACATATTGACTGAACCATAAAACTTCACACAGAACAACAAAAAAAAAAACTTAACCAAACGCATATCAACACCCTCCCAGGCCTTTTCACACCCTAGCCCCTCACCTTCATATTTCCCAGCCACCCATCCCCCCAGGCCTCTTCACCCCAACCGTGACAGCCACCCCCCAACCCCCCACCCCCCAAGCAGCAAGAGACAACACCATATGAAGTTACTGTGGCTGCTGCCTATCTGCTATCCTACTTAATATGTTAATTACTTCCTGGTTTTGTCGCTGCATTATTTGGAACCTTTCTTCATCTGTCCTTGACTCCTTCTCCAAAAGAGCAACCAGCTTGTCGACTCTCTTCCTCTTACGCGGGGTTGTTGTTCTGGGGGTGTCCTCAGTGCTGCTTGAGGGATGGGGGTGGGCGCCTGCCTCTGATGCTGTGGGGAGGGGTGGGTTGCTGCTCCATAAAGGGGTAGGGTTGGGTGGCTGGCTCTCCAGTTGCAGTTGAGGTGAGGGGGGGGGGGGGTGTGGCTCTGCCAGCTGTTGCAGAAGTAGGGGTAGGGGGGTGGCTGTCACCCCCCCCTGCCTGCAGGTCTGCTGATGGAGGAGGGGGGGGGGGCGGCTGGCTGTGGCTGGCTCCACTGACTCTGAGGGAGGGGTGGGGTGGTGGCTGCCTGTCTCTGCCTGGGAGGGCACAGCTCGCATGAAGGGGTCACTACCGCATGAGGCAATTAGGACAGGGGGAAAAATTGATGCCCTTGTCCCGATTGCCTCATGCATGGCAGAGAACCACCTCCATGAAGCGGCTGTGGCCTCTATAGCGCCTGTCCCTGTTCGTAGGTTTCTCAACTCCTACAACAATAACAACACTTTATTTTTATCTTGCATTTTCATAGTGTTCTCAAAGTACCTTCAAGCCAAAAAGACAACTGAAAGACATTCTTTAAAAATGGTGTTGGAATGCAAATCTTTACACATGTTATAAGTAATTGTAAAAATAAGGGGAAATAGGTAGTAGATAGTGCTACAAAGAAACATGATGAACTTTATAACTTTAAAAACCTCAGTTACGCATCACTACATTTTAAGAGCATACACACTGATGTACTGTGCATAACACCTGTTTTTTTAAGCCTCTTTAGATTGTAAGATACTACAAGATTAACTGTGTACTGCAGACTGCATAAAGTCAATTAATTTCTATGAAACAAACCTGTTCAAGTGATCAGTCCTAATCATACCTTTTTTTTTTTTTTTTTAATTTTCCCACTTCTTGGCTGCCTGTCCCTCGGTCACTTTCCTTTCCAGTTTAAGTTCTTTGATGAGTGGTCTTTTAACAAGACAAAAGAACCAGTTCACCAGAACTCCACACATACATTCAAGCCAATACCTAGCACCCCATCCTGGAATGTCCTTTGATTACAGATGGACCACTCAGAATTATTCTGTTGTCTTGAGAAAGATGTGAGACACTGGAAAAGCCATCAATTGTTTGTCTGGCTAAACTGCATCCATTAGCATATTCCTCAGCCCTACAATATGAGGAATGTTAAAATGTGTTACATTAATTCAGGGCCACTGGATTTGACTGGATAACAATGCAGTCTGTTTACAGGACATAGTACTCATAATTGCATACATCACCTGTACCAAATTAATAAATATAACGTACAGCCTCTTAACATGGAGTAGATGTACATGATTTCATTACCAAAACGTAAAGGTTTTTAAAATTCATACAACAAAGGTAAGGTAGGAGTAAGGTAAGCTAGTAAGGTACTCACGGCCAATCCGTTTTTAGCACTGTTCTTTTTCCCAGAGAACAGGTGCCTTTTCTCGCCCCTGTAGCGAATTAACTCGCTCGTCTCAGCGTCAGACCCTTAAGATGAAATGTTAAAATAATTTTGGCCATCTTAATTTCTGTCTTTCCAATATTTTGGAGAAACGCAGTCACAGTAAAGACTTATGGGATGGTCTCGTAATTGTAACCAAGATTTATACCGTATAATACTTGCCAGCAATAGCCAGCAACTACTACACTGAAGTTTCTCTCAAATTTTATATTAGCGATATATGCTGTATGATTTATATGGTATATATCGCTAATATAAAATTTGAGATAAACTTGAATGTAGTAGTTGCTGACTGTCTAGTAAAAGAAAGCTGTACAACTAACACAATTAACAGCATCAGTAATGAAGTTATATGACAACACATGAAAACTGTATTTTTAACTGAAACGGACTTAAGATACCACTTAACGTTAGTTTATGATATTTACTTAAACCTACAACTCAGAAGCAGCGAGTTATTGTGCAGGATAGCAAGTTTGTGTTCATACTGATTTTTTACAGATGTACATTGACTATTTTCAAGCCTATAGACAATCATGTACCAATGTTTGTAGTCTCATCAGTGTATTTGCCACCAGCCAAACTTTTATCATGTTTGCTACTTCTATCAGCAACTAGTTAGTTATCTTGTGTAATTAAGTAGCCTACTGCAACAGCAGTTAGTTATCTTGTGTAATTAAGCAGCGTACTGCAACAGCCCTCATGGGCTACAACAAAAACGAAATATAAACTTATATACTTAAAAGAAACGCAAAACAGATGCCTCCCACCCCCAAACATTGCTATTCGCATTTACATCTTTCGTATATTACACACTGACACACTGCTTGTACACAATTCTTACATTTGTACATCGTTTTTGATGCCATTATTTCTTCTACAGAAATGTAATGGCGGTCAAAATTTTTACGAGGGGAATGAGCAAAGCATTCTGGGCAATATCAACGCTTGGAGGGATGATTTTTGTTGGCTCCGTTGGAGGGAGGAAAACCGAGGGCTTGAGCAAATGAAAATTCACCCTTCCCTCAACAAATGTGGATTGGAATCTCCCTCACAGTGGCAGCCATCTTACATACCACTTTTGGGGATTCCCCCCTTGATTGAAGGGAAGTGAGCAGGAAGAAGCAAGCATTTTTTCGGATTGGAATGCAGCCCAGAATGCACAGCGATGCTTGTCCACGTGTTAAACTTTATTTGAATATTATGCTCTTGCAACCAAAGAACAAGCAAATTTAAAAAAAGTTTACCAAATTCAAAGACCTCTGTTGCCGATTGATTATACAATCGTTAGTGGTGGTCGTTATTTAAATCTTACAGATTCAAAGGAAATGCCCAACACTCAATAGCCGCATATGAAGTTAATTGGTAGTCCAAAAAAATATAGGTTTTGGTCATTAAGTTTTAATCATAAACTCTCACAAGCTGGTGGAGGCATAGCTGCCATAGCAATGCATTTTGTTAAGAATAACATACATTTTCTGAATCTTTAAATGTAACAGTCATTCTACCTTTAGCTTCAAGCATCCACATAGCATGAAATAGAATCTTCTGTTGAGCACGAATTGTTTTTAAATCGCCATTTAAACATACCGGTGTAATTGCCTATGTATATCGCAGCATAATTTCGGGTTAATTCGTCTGATATTGATATTGATTTTTATTTTTTGTTCATCATTTTACCTGTCTCTACACATATGTACTTTTAAACCCTGTTACACCTCACACTTATTTATAATTACTTGGTTACTGTTGCAGTTAGTTACTGGTCTGTTTTACCATATTTTATCGTTACCGATTTTATTGATTATCTTTACTTGTCGATGCGAATCGCTTCGGGATTCACCCTGCTCAAAAGGTGCTACACATATAATTATAGTAACTATTCAATATGATTATTAAATTGTGCATACAAATAAGTGGTTTCACATTGGAAAAGCTTGGCAACTTTATTGAAAATAACATCACATCTATTTATAGTAAATAAAAACATCGCTTTAAAATGATTTTATGCTCATGGAAAATATAAGGAATTTGGCATGGGGAATATGCTAGATATGTAGGCATTTCTAGCAAACATGCATCTTCACTGTCCAACTATATTGCTGGTTAAGCATTAACTTGATTAACTGGAACAGGGACTGCAGCCTGCAAGGGACACATCGGGGCAATCCAGTCCTTGCGAAGGAATGCGAAGTGAGGAAGACCCGCGAGGGTCATTCCAATTCGAACAGCCACAACCCCTCCGTTGCTCCCCCTCGCTCGGGAAGGGCTCCCTCGCATGTTACGTCACTGGAGGGCTCACTCGATTGGAGGGAGGAAGTGAAGGGAGGATTTTATTTCCAATTGGAACGCAGCCGAGGTTTAAAAAGCTAGTCGCCTGTATTAAAACGACATATTGACCTTTTTCGACAGTTTGACTGTGATTTCGCATAGCTCCGGATCGCGCCCTTTCCCGGCTAGCTGCTAGCACAGCTAGCCAGCGGCGGTCAGCATGGATATTTCTTACTTAAAAAGATTTTCAACATTGTCTTACGACGAAAAAAGAGCTGTGGTCGCTAATGGGAAACCAACTCCTGACCTGCCGAATCTTATCCAGCGGAAGGGGCAAAAGGTTACACTAACTTTTCAAACAGTCTGGTACAAAAAGAAGGACTGGCTATGTGGCTGCAGCCAGACTAGCAAGCTTTTTTGCTTTTCATGCCTACTCTTCCCCAGCAGCGACAGTGTGTTTGTGAAAGAGGGATTCTGTGACCTGAACAACATTCCAAAATCTGTAATGAAGCATGAAAAATCACCGGCCCATGTCCACTCTCAGATCGCCTTGAAGACCTTCGGCAAGAGTCGCATTGACATGGCCCTGGATGAGCAGCACAAGCTCCATATCAGCGTGCACAACGCAAAGGTAAAGGAGAACAGGATAATCTTAAAAAGCCTCATCGATGTGACCTGTTACCTTGCCAAACAAGAGCTAGCCTTTCGGGGAAGCGACGAGAGCAGTGACGCTGCCAATCAAGGAAATTATGTTGAACTGCTGCATGTTTTAGCAGAAAAAGATGCCAGGTTAGCCACACATTTAAAGTCCTCAACAGTGTTTACCGGCGCATCAAATCGGATTCAGAATGATTTAATTGAAGCCGTTGCCGAGGTTATCAGGGGTCATATAAGAAATGACATTCAAGCAGCATCTTTTGTTGCGGTGGAAGTGGATGAAACGACGGATTTCACAAACAAGGCTCAAATGTCGGTGGTGTTGAGATACGTCAACAGTGCAAGTGAAGTTAAAGAAGCCTTTTTGGGATTTGATGACGTGAGTAATGACAGAAGTGCACAGGGAATGTCAGAGTATGTATTGGATGTATTAAAAAAGTATAATTGTGTTGACAAGTTGATTGCACACACATACGATGGAGCTGCAGTGATAGCCTCAGAACTTAAGCAGGTACAGGCAAAAATTAAAGAGAAAGTTCCTGAAGCCATATTTATGCATTGCTATGCGCATAAATTGAATTTGGTTCTGTCTCAATCAGCAAAAGTCATTCCAGAGTGTAACATTTTTTTCAAGAGTGTTGAAGGGCTCACATCCTTTTTCAGCAAGTCTACCAAACGCTCACATTTCCTGGATGAAGTTGTCAAACGCCGCATCCCTCAAGCATCATCTATCAGGTGGAACTCCAATTCTAGGTTGGTACAAACTATCCTCCAACACCTACCGGATCTCCGCAAAGTGTTCCGGAAGATGATGGAGAACTCATACGACTGGGATGGCGAGACCCTCGCCATGGCCTCGGGATTTGATCTCTGGCTCTCAAAAGCATCCACTTGTTTTCTCCTGATGGCATATGATGGAATTTTTAACCAGACGGATGCGCTGTTTCACCTTCTTCAAAACAAGGCAATGGACATTGACCTGTGTTCTGTACACATCAGAGCCACTATGTGCGCCTTGGACAATCAGCGAGAGCACTTCGACAGTTTATATGATCGTTTTGAACAGAAAAGCTATGAGCTAAAACTGATAAAAAAGGAGGCCCACCACCACACCTCTGTCAGAGATGAGAGGAGAAGACTCTTCTACAGTGTCCTTGACAACGTCACCTTACAAATGAGAGCCAGGTTCGACCGTCTGGAGGAGCTTGATTTCCTTGGCTTAGTTGACTGCAAGAAATTCGCCGAGATGTCAGCTAGATTTGACAATCACAAATTTAGGAGCCTGTCCAGATTTAAAAAGTTCTTCGATCTGTTGAGATTAAAGTCTGATTTGCTGGGATTATACGGTTCACAACCAGTCCAAGGAATGACACCTGTACAGCTGCTTACGCTTTTGACGGACAACGATCTGCAGGAGACCGTACCCGAGGCCACAAAACTTCTGAAGCTGGTCTTAACTATACCTTTTACAACCACCGAATCTGTGGAGGGGACCTTTTCAGCGTTAAAGCGCATAAAGGCCTATAGCCATAACAGAATGGAACAGAACAGGCTTTCGTCCTTGGCGCTTATTTCCATTGAAAAGGAGAGACTTACGAAACTGAGGAATGCACCTAACAAGGAGGACTTTTACAACAAAGTCATCGACATCTTTGTCCAGAGGGATAGGCGCATGGACTTTGTCTACAAATAAAGTGACCCTTTTTAATACACATTTATTATGTGCCAATCCATCATGTAAATTTTGAAATGTTTCACTGGATAAAAGACAGCATAAAAGAAATGTACAAATAAATCATACAATATATATAACAGAGTACAGTATTCATTGTGGTTTTATATTTGTGATTGTTGCTCTTCTACAAGCTCAGCTGCCAAGAGATTTGTGGAGATATAACTGTTAGAATAGGAAAAAACATAAAAATGAACACCAGATATTTTCACATGTAACACACCTGAATGAATATGTGAAAAGTAAGTTCTCAAAAAATACTATTTTATTGTTAAAATCAAGTTTACACATCTTAAAAACAAACATCTTCATGTCCATCTGCCATAGCCTGGAAGCTTAATAAATTTTAAAATAAGTCCTAATTTACAATCCCCAAATGATGTATCACACAACAGTGTATGTTTTAGTGTAGTTGTAATGGATTATCTGCATTTTTGTCTCATATTATTTTGCTGTATTTCAACATTAATGCATGGATCAATCTACAGTCTTTTTTCTCCATCTTCCATTCTCTCATCCTCATCTGTTCTCACCTCCCACCATTTTCCATATGCACTTCTAATTTGTCTTTCAGCACCATGATGCCGAACACCTCGCCACACAGCAACGCTGCACGCCACATGGACGCTGCACGCCACATGGCGGGTGCCAAGCACTACGGCTACCTGCTGCTCCGTTCTGGGCATATGCACTTTTGAGTTTGCCCTTGTGGCAGATGCTTTACGAAGATAAAGGACCAGTGGGCCAGGAAAAAACAGTGCTTTCCTGGTCGTGCTCAGCATCTGTATGTGCGGTAAGTCACTTGCCTCTTTTTTTAAAGTGACAGTGTCAATGAACAAAGTGTGGTCCCTATAACAAAGTCAGGGAACATGTCTTGAGGTAAAGTACACATAGGTTGATAATCCTGCTTTTGCTACCACCTAGTGGCCAAAAATATTATTTAACTCCGGGGTTCTCAAACTTTTGCAAGCCAGCCCCCCCCAAACTGTTGTGCTGTACTTGGATACTTACCAATAGATAGATAGATACATAAATACATACACACACAGACAGACATACATAAAGTACCTCTGCATAAATTATGCACTGTGGACGTTGTTCTGATGTGCCAGTTACTGAAAAACCGAACTGCCAATAACGCTCATTACATTTACAGAGTTTTTGGGAAATTACAAGACATCAGTTACGGCAGCTCTTTTCTTGTGAGTTAAAAATGTATCCATAGTGTGCTGTGCTTCCCAAATTGAAAGTAATGATTTTGGTTGATCTGTTATGAGTATATGTGTTGGTGTTGTGCTTGTGATGTGAATAAATAGCAAAGGCAAGAGGCTATTGCTCAGTAGGCTATTCTAGGGAGATTGCAATGCTAGCACCTTAGAGATGGCAATGCTAACACTACAAACCAGAGCAGATCACTTTTTATGTTTATTGCACAATGCAACACCAGTGTTGGGGATCTCAAGGCTAAGCTCAGTAGGAAGAGAAAAGATGGAAAGATGAAAGATTAGGATTTACTGCGGCGGAGACTGCAGGACAGAAACAAGAGAGGAGATGAAAATATCCTTTTAAAAGGCTGGTAACGTGTACTGCAATAGCAGTGCTGTAAGGCCAATGTTATGTGCTGAAACCGAAGCGAGGAGATAGGAATGGCGTTTAAACGGTGATCAACGTACGAAACTATCGATACACAAGTGGTATGTTTCCGATGTCTGAACTGTCTTATGTACTTGTGGACATCTGCTAAAGTCTGTTGTTGACATTTCAGATGACTTTGTTTTCATTGGCCAGGCTGAAGACAAAAGTGATTTGTTGGTGTATTTTGCGAGTGAGAGGTCTGTGACCACAGGCCCCACTTGCGCCCTCCAGCAATTGTGAGTGTGGCCCAACAGAATTGAGACTTTGAGTTTAGAGATAAGTGTAGTTGTGATTTCCTGCCAGAAAATATTGAAATTGAGGAGTAGTGTAAAGTAATCTGCTATCTGTCAGTTGGGTCATGCACACAGTTACAGTCAGTCTTTTTTCTTTAATTTATCTTCACAGCTCCACCCTTCCTGCAGAATGCTGTGGTGCTGCTCTGCCCCTTCGCCCTGCTCGGTCTCATCTACATCCTGTCTGTCTCTCTGTGCTGGAACTTCACGCAAGGCCGCTGCTGGTTTTACAACCACAGAGTCCGGTAGAACCAGTTTGTCTCTGAAGTCGGACACTTGTTGGCTCAAGGCAGGCTCAAAATCTGCTTTCAACACATCTAGGTGACAAAAAATCAGTTTCCAACTGCTGTCAGTCGACGTCTGCCTGACAAGGATTGTTTCCGACAGGGAAATAAATTGCTTTCATTAAGTTTTCATTAAAAAAATAAAACTCCTGCTTATTGAAGTGAAAAAAGGAAAGTGGAGGAACATGGGATACATGTAGGTTATATACATAGCCAGTATATAAGCTGTGAAATAAATCTGATCCATTCTTTCATAATGCTGGTCCAGTCTTGCATTGCTTCAGCCTTCTTGCCTTTGGTGTTCACTGCTGAGATTTGGATGTTTCTAGGGTTTTTTGGAACATCACAGGGGATTTCAGTGGTGTCTGTTTCATATTCTGATGACGATTCATGGTGAAGCATGTAGAGCTTTTTTGTAAACCGTTAGGGTTATATGTGGTGGAAAAATCTTATTGGGTGTTATTAAACTTTCTATATCAAACGTGCATCAGGAATAATTTCCCACATTTCCTGTCACAATGACGCACTCTCTCTCCCTCCCTCCCTCCCTCCCTCCCTCCCCCTCTCTCTCTCTCTCTCTCTCTCTCCCCCCCCCCCCCCCCCCCCCCCCCCTCTCTCTCTCTCTCTCTCTCTCTCTCTCTCTCTCTCTCTCTGCCTGCTACATTGATAGCTCTCTGCCTACCCAGGCAAAGGTTTCACCTCAGGTTACAGTTAAGAAATTACCACTGTTTCCAAAACACTGTTTTGTCTTTAAATGATTAAAATGTTACCAAATATTATTACTGTATAGCTGGATAAGGCCTGCCTCCCTGAAGGGTTCAGTCAGGCTCTGCTTCACTGTGGTGTCAGCAGGAGTATTTGCTGGAACCGATCAGCTGGAACTCATCCTCCAGCTGCTCCGTTATGTGGGTTGATATTCTTGCATTTGTTTACATTTAATAAATACATTTATTTGTCATATTTGTGAACACATCTTTGTAAAAACTCTTTGAGCACAGACTCACACATTTGTAGTTGTAGCCCCTGACGTGGTGACCACGTCATCCACCTCAACCTCCACCAAACCAGAGCCCAGCTCACCCCACCTGCCCCCCAACCCATTTTTAAATAAATCCCACCTGCGTTATTTCAATGCTAGTTGAAACTATTTGCCATTGAGTGAGTCCATCCTCGGGTAAGAATAATTATTTAACAATCTCCCTCCTCAACCATCAGCGTGAGAATGCTCACAAATATGTTACTCACATCCCTTGAGTGTGTGTGTGTTTGTGTGTGTTATCCTCCCCCTTTTAAACTACACTGGCACCTTCAGCACTGACACTGCCATAAACACAGACACCCTCTGTTACCCTAATTATATTTTTTATCTTATTTTATAGGCTCACCACCAACTTAAAATGTATTTGCCAGTATGCAGTTGAGATATACACTTTCTGTAGGTAAAAGGGAAGAAACTCTTCAGTACCAGCCTGTCCCTGCCTCTATCCTCTTGCCTCTCTCTCTTATTCTGCTTATTTACAATCAAACTCACTAAAAGGTCTCTACCAAAGGAGTAAATGCAAATTTAAAAGCATTAAGCTTGAAGGATGTTATAAGCTTAGTATAATTTTATTAAAATGCAACTTCAAACAGACACATTCTCTGAAATATTCCTCATGCAATAACAAATATGACACCTTTACTCACTTGTAATTTCTCACTCTGTCTTAACTGTGTTGAATAGATTTCAATTGCCACCTGCTCTGTTTTATTACTCCTGGTTTTATTCTTATGCTCTAGGTCATGTCCAAGCGCATATAAGATTAGCTGTTCCAATTTTCTTGGCATCTCCTTCTTCCCTCCTCTCCTCTCCTCCCCTCCCCTCCTCCACATACTTCTGGGCAGGAGACGAATGGTAGTGGGGGAGTGGAGGAAAGGAAGAGAGGAGCAAAAGCGTCAAGATGCACCTCTTGATTGTGGGGGAGTGATGGTGTCACATGTGATGACTGAAGTTCTATGATAAAGGCAGAGAGAAAACTCTACCGTCCCTGGGTGGGCTCGAACCACCAACCTTTCGGTTAACAGCCGAACGCGCTAACCGATTGCGCCACAGAGACCAGGATGTACGTGCAGCCACCACCTGCTCCATTTTATTACACCTATATTACACATATAAGTCTCTCTGTGGAGCCATTGCAGTAGCAGGATATGTATGCTTGCTCGGCTCGCTAAGTCGGTTGACCCTGAGACCTTTCCTCTCAGGGTTGTGGGTTTGACACCTACGTTGAGTGATGCATTTTCTGCAAGCGCAGCAGTGACATGCAACAGATTAAACCATCAATGCCAGCCATGTGTATAAGTAGAGGTGGCATTTTTTTTGGGCCACTGAAGTACAGCGCTTTCCTCCTCATCCTCTCAATCATTTATTCATTTTTTTTTTCCCCAAACGGCAAGACGTAGACAAATAACGGGGTGCTGTGGCTTAGTTGGTGAAAGCGCCTGTCTAGTAAACAGGAGATCCTGGGTTCAAATCCCAGCAGTGCCTGTGCTCTCCTTTGTTTTTCTTCTGCAGAGCCAGTGCCTCACTTGGCCAGGTCACCAGTGTCCCACAGTACATGACCTCTGATTAAGGCAGGGGTGGGAAGGGGAAACCCTGTCAGTTGCCAACCAAGCTCAGACATTCATTCTTCCCAACAGCAATCATGCTCTTTTCCTGTGCTCAGAACATCTGATTCCATCAGGCAAGTCACTAGTGAGTCCTGTCCACCTAGGCGTATGTCCCAGGTAAGCTGGCCTTCTGATTACAGAATCCCGTTTTATTTGTACTTTTCCTATTTTTCTCGTCAAACACCATCCAAATCCTGTTCTTTGGGTCTTACTGGGAATCCCACTTTGTATACCCATTTGTGACCAAAAAGAACATTTGGCTGGCTGGACTAAAAATAAAAGTATACTCCACACACACACACACACACACACAAAACTCTTTTCCCTCCTTTTTTTCTTGTTCCTGCCTGCCCAGGAAGTAATATTTTGTCATATTTCACTCCCCCCACCTGGCTGAATGTTAAAGGGGTAGTGTCACATGCAAAATGTAGTGTTTTTTAACCATTTCATCACTATGTATGCTCTGACTGGCACACACACATAAAAACTAAATAAATAAAACAATCTTAGGAATCCTTCAACAGAATTTATAAATTTTTATCTTGCAAGGATTTCTTAATAAACCATTCATTATGTTTGGGCTGAAACATTAAAAAACACACACAATCAGCCTTAGTTCATTTGTGGTGGTATCACAATGCCTTGAATTCAGCATTGAACAGCCCCACAATACAAAACAGACAGTGTGCAGGAACAGTGCACTCACACAAATACATATTTTTCACACCTTTGATAGGTGTGACTGGGCATAGATATTGGCAGTGGATGGGCAATTATCCTCACCAAGAACACAGGCTTTGCGGGCCAGGGATATTCGACTCCTGGCCAGCACCAGCCACAACCTATGCCACTGTTTAACTTGCTCCTTGTCCAGGGCATGGGCTTCTTGGAGAAAATCAGTGGCAGCGTAGCAAACTCCAGCAGAAAGGCCTTGGGGTCGAAGGCTTTTCCAGCTTGGGTGCATTCCAGTTCTCAAAATTTGTATCCTCCTTCCCCCAACTACTACCCGGTCTCCTCCAGGTCCCGGAAACTTATATGTGTGTCCCCCCTCCCTCCAATGTTCCAACATCGTAGGAGGCGAGTGAAGGAGGCTAAACTCGTTTCCTTGTCTCCTCCAAACAAAGGATACGCCGATTTATCCTATGACCGGAGTGTTTTCGCATTTCTGTTTTTGGAAATATTGAGACATCATTTTGGACAACAGTGGCTGTCTTGATTACACATGTTTTCTGTAAGTCTTTATATTTCAAAAACTATGGCTCAGATTTGGACCATATTTTGTCCTAATAATAATTAGGATCCAAAACAACAACCAATGATTTCCAATCAATCCTCAGTACTCAAAGTTTAAACATTTATGAAAACATTGATCTGGCCCATAAGTTACAAGGTTATGGAATAAGATGATAAAAAGCAAAAAAAAAAAACAGTAACAAAATGCCTTATGACCAAATACTGAAAAGGTACAATAAAAAAATAGATGTTGTAGACATACATTTTTGTTGATTTATTTTTTTTCTTCAGATTTGTGCTTAGATAATCTCAGGGACTAACTGCAGCAAAATCCTGGAGGTGAAGCGTGGAAGGAATCCCATACAAATTTTTACCCCCATGCAGGGTTTTGTATGACGCTGGGACCATGTGGGCCTCCCTGCTGGTGGAGTGTGGGAAAAGAGGGACTTCGGTAAGGACCTTCTGGAGAATGCAGGCATCGATCCCGCTATGTCTCACATGCTGAGCGAGCGCTCTACCACTTGAGCTAACTCCCCACTGCCTTACATTGCTCCTCCTCCGTCCCCTGGATCTCTGCATGACCTTCCAAGAAGCGGCAGGATAGGAGAGCACTTTTTGGGAAATGGTGCCACCCCATGGCCATCAACATGTGGGTTCCATTAGCACTCTGGAGTCTGAATCCAGTGTACAGAAGCCCCTGCATACTGGCCGGTTAGCTCAGCTGGTTAGAGCGTGGTGCTAATAACGCCAAGGTCGCAGGTTCGACACCTGTACTGTCCAAGAGCCTTTGTAGGTAGTGCATTATTTTTTTATGCTCAGGCAAGGAAGGCTCTCGAACCCATGTGTGACCAGCAGGGATTCTCACCACTATTACTAACGAGGATGAGTACCACACAGGTTTTGCTTGAGTGTGAATACTCCATCCAATTGTACATGTGTGCTGCAGTATGCATGTCAGGTTTGCATCTGCTGAAGTTGTTCAGTTGGGAGAGCGTTAGACTGAAGATCTAAAGGTCCTGATTCTGGTTCGGTCTTGGGTTTCTGCAGCATTGTGGTTGTGCAGCAACTGAGGTTTTGATTTCAGTTTGCCATCAACCCCAAGGGAGCAGCCCTTGACCACGGAACACATCATTTGCAACAAGTGGGCAGTCAGTCTGAAGATGCATCCTTCCTCCCACCATAGCTGCACCCACAAACAGCTGCGCTTCAAAACAGATACCTTTGAAACGCATCTCCATAGTCACGTATAACTAGGGTTACATGTAAAATGACCCTTTTGGCCAATGGTTGGGTTTATGTTATATGTTCCAAGTTCCAAATACATGAAAAGCAGCCAGGATATTGATCCTGGAGTGCAATGCATAGAAACGCAACACTTGAGCTACTGCTCTTCCAACAAATACAGTTAGCAATGTCTTTTGCTAATATAGCTGACGGGAGAAGCAGATTAGCTGTTCCAATTTTCTTGGCATCTCCTCCTTCCCTCCTCTCCTCCCCTCCTCCACATACTTCCGAACAGGAGACGAATGGTAGTGGGGGAGTGGAGGAAATGAAGAGAGGAGCAAAAGCGTCAAAACACACCCCTTGATTGTGGGGGAAGGATGGTCAGCACCTGTTAGGGGGGTCACATGAGATCAGTGAAGTCCTACGATCGAGCCTGACAGAAAACTCAGCAGCCCCTGGGTGGGCTTGAATCACCAACATTTCAGTGAACAGCAGAACACGCAAACCGATTGCTCCACAGAGACCAAGTCACAGGCCCCTTTGCCACGTGCTCTGTTTTATTACTCCTCTTTTTGTCCTTAAACTCAAAGTTGATTCCATGGGCATGTGTGTTTGCCTGACTAGCTCAGTCGGTAGTACATGAGACTCTTAATCTCAGGGTTGTTGGTTTGAGCCCCACATTGGACGACATGTGTTTTGCAAGCTCAGCGGTGACCTGCAACAGATTAAACCGTCAAATGCGTAGAGGTGGCGTTTTGTCACACCTCTGAAGAAATGCTGCACTTTCCTCCACATCCTCTCAAGAGAGTGGGAGGAACCATGTCATCATGTTTATTTATTCATTTAGATGTTTTTTTCCAGACGGCAAAAGCAAAGAAAGTAAGGGAGGCGCCGTGGCTTAGTTGGTTAAAGCGCCTGTCTAGTAAACAGGAGATCCTGGGTTCAAATCCCAGCGGTGCCTGCACTCTGCGTCTCTTTTCTTCTGCAGAGCCAGTGCCTCACTTGGCCAGGTCACCAGTGTCCCACAGTACATGACCTCTGCTCACAGTAGGGGTGGGAAGGAGAAACCTTGTCAGTCACCAACCAAGCTCAGCCGTTCATTCTTCCTGACAGCAATAAGGCTCTTTTCTTGTGCTGATTCCATCAGGCAAGTCAGCTGTGAGTCCTGTCCGCCTAGGCGTATGTCCCGGGTAAGCTGGCCCTCTGATTACAGAATCCCATTTTATTCATAGTTTTCCTATTTTTTATATCAAACACCATCCAAATCCTGTTCATTGGGTCTTACTGGGAATCCATACTTTGTAGTCCAATTCGTGACATGTAAGTCTCACTGCGAAGCTATTGCAGTTGAAGAACATGCATGTCTGCCCGGCTAGCTCAGTCTGTAGAGCATGAGACTCTTATTCTCAGGGTCATACTGCACTTTTCTCCTCATCCTCTCAATCAAGTGAGGGGTACCATCTCATCATTTTTATTTATTCATTTATGTTTTTGTTTCCAAATGTCAAAACTGAGACAATAAGGGGGGCGCAGTGGCCCTGAGTCGTAATAGCAACAGACGCTATGTCAGCACTCAAACCGAAAGGCCTTGGGGTCGAAGGATTTCCTTGTGTTTGTTTATGTGAAATCATGACTCCAAACAGCAGAATGAGAGTGACTTACATTTGAATGGATAGACACCATCGATTTTTATGGTGGGAGAAGTGAATTAGCTGTTCCAATTTTCTTAGCATCTCCTCCTCCCCTCCTTTCCTCCACATACTTTCGGGCTGGAGACGAGAGGTAGTGGAGGAGTGGAGGAAAGGAAGAGAGAAGCAAAGGTGTCAAAACGCACCTCTTGCTTGTGGGGGAACGATGGTTGGTTGTACTTGATCACCCAGAGCCTCCGCGGTTCATCAGACTCCTACAATAAAGACGGAGAGAAAACTCAGCCGTCCCTGGGTGGGCTCGAACCACCAACCATTCAGTTCAAACATCTGGCTTCATAAATGATCAAATTCTACAGCTACACACACTGAGTTGCACACATACACTCAGCTACATACACACACACAGTTAGCTCACTTGGTTAGCTCCATCCTGTTGTGAAATACTGCATGGTGACCATCCCCTAAAAATAAATGTCAGAACAGAGGAAGAGCAAATGCCAGTAACCCCTTAGATTAGGGAAGAGAGCAAAGTGAGATAAAATATAACACTGATTGCCTGCTGTTGAAGAAGCAGAATGATTCACACTCATGAGTCACATGATGAGACACATACAAACCTGTACAGAGATGTCAGTTCAGCTCTTTACTTTTTATATTACATATCAGCTAGAGGCGGCTGGTCTAAGACTACAAAGGAAGTCCGGCCTCCTCTAAAATGTCACGAAAAAAGTATGTCAATAAAATATGTAATATCGTATTTACATTGCTTAACTCTTTTCTCCAGATCAATCTTTTGGGCTAGAAAGTGTTCAGCTTCACAGCTGGTTCGTTCAGCAGTAATTTCTCTCGGGTCGTCAAAATCAAAAGCAATATTTTTCTCATGGAAGCCCGTGGAAGCACGACCTATTTAAACCCATGGAGGCTGCTCTGGGGTTCAATGGTACTTCAGATGCCACACACACACACACACACACTGAGTGTAAATGCAATAAATGAGGCAAAGCTAGACATTTACTAGACTGGACGATTTGTATTGCCACCACTGATATCAATCTTTATTTTAAAACAGGAAACATACTAATGTAGCACTCAGTCACTGAAAGGTTGCACTGGTGAACACTTTCACACAAAACAAGATAAGAAGTTCCTCATTTGTTCATCCTGTCTGTTTCAGTGCAGAGTAATCTACAGTACAGTGTTTCAGAGCAGAGTAATCTACAGTACACTGTGTTTCAGAGCAGAGTAATCTACAGTACACTGTGTTTCAGAGCAGAGTAATATACAGTACACTGTGTTTCAGAGCAGAGTAATCTACAGTACACTGTGTTTCAGAGCAGAGTTAAGTACAGCACAGGTCATATTAGAGAAAATGGACCCTGATGCAGTTTATTTAAACATGTCAGACTTTCCAGAGACCATGACTGGAGTGAAGTGTAACAGCCCAAAAGGTAAGATATTAAAACCAACCTAGCTATGCTGGTAGCTCAACTATATTCAGCTCTAGCTGTGCAGGTAGCAGGACTATATTCAGCTCTAGCTGTGCTGGTAGCAGGACTGTGTTCAGCTCTAGCTGTGCTGGTAGCAGGACTGTGTTCAGCTCTAGCTGTGCTGGGAGCAGGACTATGTTCAGCTCTAGCTGTGCTGGGAGCAGGACTGTGTTCAGCTCTAGCTGTGCTGGGAGCAGGACTGTGTTCAGCTCTAGCTGTGCTGGGAGCAGGACTGTGTTCAGCTCTGGCTGTGCTGGTAGCAGGACTGTGTTCAGCTCTGGTTGTGCTAGTAGCAGGACTGTGTTCAGCTCTAGCTATGCTGGTAGCAGGACTGTGTTCAGCTCTAGCTGTGCTGGAATCATGTGCTATGGCATCCTACTCCTGAGTTGGTGGGAGCAGGTTGCTGCGGTGGGATAAACGGTTTTGCTGTGTTCAGGATGGGAAAAATGCCAACAAAAAAAAAAAACACACCCCAAAAATAAGTCTGAGGCTAAAACCAGCAGTTCACGCTGGCTTACATGCAACTGCCCCTGGGAGACAATTACCATTGGTCACATGATTTTAAATCTTCAGAAAATTTTTAAAAATATTATGATGATGGAATAGAGATGGCAATTTCTATCCTCATTCAGAATGAATATTATGTCTGTTTCACCACTCAGTATCACCATTGAGTTTTTTTTCTTTTTCATTCTCCTGGCAGGAAAGTCAGAAAATCTTTACCAAAATATGAGGCTGGAACCAACTGGAGTTGCCTCTCCTGCAGCTGCCCCTGGGAGCCAATCAGCAGGTAGAATGCAGCTTGGATCTATGCCATCAGTCAGATGTATTCAAATCTTTAAAGATATTCTGATGAAATAGAGATGGCAGATTCTACCAGCATTCAGAACTACATAAATGTATGTTCTTTACTTCCTCAGAAGGGCAGCTTGGAAAAGAGTCTCTGTGCAAGAAGACATCACTGCTGTTCATCTGTCTGTGGATAGTCACTCTAATCTCTCTCATCACCATACTGGGCCTCTACTGTAAGTGTTAATGAGGAGTTTAATATTGGAACAGAACCATTGTATGTCAGTATGTTAAGTATGTCATAGTAGCGTGCAGGTATCACAACATTTAAATAAGATATTGTCTGTGTTAAAATTTTGGAAATGTTTTCCTTAAATTAATATGTTTTGACAAAGTCAAACAGAGCTCAGCCCTGCAGAGTGAACTGAAGGAGCAACAGCGGAACTCTTCCGCTCATATCACAGGTGAGAGTAGATTTACGCTCTTGTTCACTGGTTAGCGTTGACTTATTAATACATCTCAATTGTCATTAAACTAAATCACTGCCAGTGATTGGATTGAGCTACAGCAATCACCCCAGCTGTGCGGCTTTGTAACTGCATCTGTTTTACACATAAACTGTGCTCATTTGATTGAGCGCCTTGCCATGTGACTCTGGACCTTTTTGTGAGTGGAAACATTTTCCTATTTAATGAAGGCTAAATAACATTGCGGTCATTCCATGTGAAATCACTGGGCCCATACACCATTTGTCACAGATATTTGTGACACTTTTCTGGATGATACATATTGATTTCAAAGTTAATGTTTGAGCATTGTTGTTGAAAATATTGAGACATCAGTTTGGACAAAAGTGGCCGTCTTGATTACACATGTTTTCTGGAAGTCTTTATATTTCAAAACTATGGCTCAGATTTGGACCATATTTTGTCCTAATACTAATTACGATCCAAAACAACAGCCAATGACTGCTCAACCCTCAGTACACAAAGCTTAAACATTTAGCAAAACAGCACATCAATTATTTATTACTTAAATGTTTTAACAAGCTCATGTTGTCCAGTAAATTTTTCAAACCATGGATAATTGCTGTGCAGAAAAAAGGAAGATGTATTTTTTTTGTACCAATATATGGTTATTCATGTTCAAATTATGATAATTCATAATTTGAGCTGAAGAAAGTCACCCATAAAAGCTCGTTATGTTCCTCCTGTCTCCTATATGGCTCTAGTGGAATATCCTCCCTGTCCTTAAATGAGTGTCTCTCTGTTAACACAGAGCTGGAGAAACAGCTGGGCGAGAAGGAGCAGGAGCTCTCCCAGCTACGGTCCAGATACAACAGTGGGATTTGCTCCTGCAATGATACAAACAATACAGGTAATATCTAAAATACCTTTAAAAAAGTAAACGTAATGGTTTTGACATCAGACCATCTTCAGTTTCTTTAGCTTTTGTGCAGACAGGCAGCTGACAGTGAGGTATGAATCATGTGGCTTAAATCAGTATCTACAAACTATCGAGACATCGTCATATTTCCCTTAATGACTCAAATAATTTTTCGCGCATTTAACCGTCCGTTTGTTTTATGTTTTGCTCCACTCCAGTCAGAGGCCTTTTTGCTGAATTGTCACGTAAGTTGTGCTCCTTCACATACATTAGCGTAATAACTCACACACACATACATACATACATACACTAACACTGCACTAACAATGCAGTTGTATTTAACCTTTAAATCGGTGAATGAAATTCATTCCACATTGAGAACACGTTGAATGATCACAGTATATGTTTCCCTGCAGGGAAGAGTGGAGTCGTCATTAAACCAGGTAACAAATGAACACAATTCATCAATTTTGAAACATTTGGGAGTCGATTTACTAAGATCCTAAATAAGAAGATTAATTCGTAAGCACAGACAAAAGTCTTTGCATGTCTTACTTTTTCACCCTTTGCATGTGATCAACACAGAATTATATCAATGACTCCAGCTGCAAACAGCCATATTTAATTAACCTGTTTAGTGCCGTGGGCAAATGTATGCGGCCAAACAACGAACGTTCTAGAGTGCCATAATATATGACAGAGTGTATGATATATGCGCCCAAAATGCGTAAATTACGAGGACTTGTTTTCTATCCAATCAAAGTATGGTAACTTGGTAAATATATTTTTAAAGCGTGGTCAAATGCAACATGTATGGCTTAAATGATCATACATGCAAATTGTATGTTTTCATACGTCGATATATCAACTTCGTCGATACAGTAACGTTGATGATAAGAGAGTTGGACAATGGCGACCAACAACAGCAGCAATTTCATCTTTAACTGGGACCGCAACATCGGGGCTTGGACCGAGCCGATCAGCTGTTCTCATACTACCACTACCAACCAGTATGAAGTGTTAAAAGAAGAGTCACTCGTTATTGCTTTCGTATTTTATAAACAAAATGGCAACACCCTGCAGTCGGCTGACTTCAGGTAGCGAGTAGTCAAGGGTCTTCTCAAACAAGGAAGAGTGGCTGTGGCACCACCACCAGTGACATTGACTGAGATGACAGCTGTTCCGGCGCCTCCCTGAGGCACTTCCTCGGGCAGTTTGAAAAATATCGACCTGGACTGTAAGGTATGCTCGTCTTGGAAAAGGAAAGAAGATGACTGAAGGAAGGGGCGAAAACAGACGTCATTCTTTTGGAAAAACCTGCGCTGACAGACCTGCGTTGTGCCCAACGGGATGACCTGAAGGAAGTCATGTTCTATTTCATCCAAATGCTGTAAAATAACATGACTAGATACGCTATATGTATCTGTTAGTTTTACCTCTGACATTCTGAAAATATTTACAAGAGTGGGGAAATGCCCGTTCTCTACACTGATATTAATGTGTCTCTCAAAAGCTTCTTTTAATTCAAACTTAATTGCAAACGCAGTTACCTCTCTAGAATTGCCTTTTGAGATTACTAAATCAATTTTAAATGCGATAAAGTAATTTGCCCTCCTGAAAAATTACAAAAGAAAAAGCAATACATTCTAAATTCAGTTCTTTTCAAGAATAATTATCTCGATAAAACAGCTGATGTCACAAAATATTGGCATTTAATTTTGGCTTTCCCATAATGCAGCATTAATATCAACCTAAATTAGCCTTCACCCTGTTCATTTGAGCTGTAATAACACAGAGACCATCCAGTCAGCCTTAGCATCAGAACTACATGATAATCCAACTGAAGAAAAAAAAAAAAAACTCACATCGACGGCACAGACAGAAACAGGAGAGATGACCAGCAAATAAAGACACAACTTCGTGCAATTAAAATTTAATGTACTAACACAATAACCCTGACCATTTTCTCTAAACAAATAAACATCACAAAATGGAATTATGACAATAACATCAGTTCATGTGTGTTCTCTTTTAGTGTGGGGATGGATCCATGTAGCAGCAGGTAGGATTATCTTAATCATTTTAAAACTATTTTTATATGCTATATTTTCCTTCCTGTCCATGAGGATTAGCCAGTCATATTTGTAAGCCTGTGTCCTGAGAGTAATCGCCTCTGTTAAATCAGTGTGTTCTGTCTTTGCTTGCACACTATTTCCTATGCTGACATTTAAACACATTATATATGTTAGTTTGGTTTGTAATTGTTATAATAATTATGACTAATCAATCATTGTTTATCTCAAGTGCATGTTACTGCGGACCCTGATACAGCAAACCCCTTTCTACGCCTTTATAATGGTGGGAAACAAGTGGGATGTGGAGACACTTGGCAGAATCTCCCTGACACCCCAAAGAGATTCGATACTGTTCCCTCCGTCCTGGGAAAGGAGGGGTTCTCCTCAGGGAGATTTTATTATGAGGTGCAGGTTGGAGAGAAGACTGGCTGGGCTTTAGGAGTGGCCAAGGAGTCCATCAACAGAATGGGGGATGTTATACTGACAACTAGGAATGGTTTCTGGACTGTGTGGCTGAGCAATGGGACTGATTTCATGGCTCTAGATGACCCTCTTGTCCCTCTCCCACTGAGAGAGAAGCCCAGGACAGTGGGGGTGTATGTGGATTATGAGGAGGGTCAGGTCTCCTTTTACAATGTGGAGGCCAGGTCTCATATCTACTCCTTCACTGGTTACAACTTCACTGAGAAACTCTATCCATATCTCAGCCCCTTTAACACAGATAATGGTAAAAACACAGCCCCACTGATCATCTCTCCTGTCAATCACACAGCTTTCATATGAATTTTTTTCAATGTACTGGCATGTCCATGCAGCTATTTTTTTTATTATTGTTGTAATTAATAAAATGTAGTGCTTTTCATTGTAAAATAACTTTTTCAACACGTATAAGCTTTTATCTCAGCCATATTCACTGAAGGGTAAACATTTACTCCCTACATTTCAGCTTCTGATTATATGTACATTCTTCATATTAAATTTGTGTTGATGCTGTTAAACTTGCATTATTTTCTCCCAGCTGGTAACTCTAATCTTCAAACATACAATGTCAAATTTAATGTCAGAAGACATTCATACTGCGTGATGCCGAGTTTTAACCTCTCGACACAAATGGCTGTGTGCACAGATAAAAATTGCTTACTGTTGTAAGGGAGATATAATCTTGTTAATTTGTTATCGACATGTAAACATGGGCAAATTGTTATTTCCATACAAATGATCATCCTAGCTGCTACGACTGCTCTGAGGGGTTCGTTTCAATATAATTTTACATTTGCTCAAATTAAACTTCAGGTCAGGTCGAAAACAAACGCAAATTTGAATGCCAGCGATGTTGCTTTTCTTAGATTTGGTTGGATAGATATGTGATGAACAGCCTAAAATGCAAATTAACAAAAGGTTGTAAAACACAAACTGACAGACAACTGGTAGCACAGGAAGTCTGGACTGGTCACATGGTCAGAAGTAAACATAGGCAGCTGTGACTTTATGTGTAGCTTTGCACTCAGATATTTGGCACATAGGCACACAACACCTCCAAGATCATTTTTAAAAATGTATTATTTATGACTATGACCACCTGAACCCAGTTTCACCAATAAGTCAGCTAATTCACTGCTCAGGGCCCTGTATCTGTTAGAAAGCCCCAAAGTGGCTATCTTTTTCTACATAAATGACCAGTCTTGCTGAAAATCTCCCCAAATGTTGAAGCGCAAAAAAACCAAAACAACTTGAAACCAAGAAAAAAAAACATATGACACCAAACCAAGAACAATATGAAAATTTGTGTGGCGAATGCTGCCGTTTAATATTCGTCATATTCGTGAGGCTCTGTGCCATTGACAAAACCCCAAAGGTACAAAAAATAGAGTCAGGAGATGGACTCTAATTTTGAAAGACTACCGCAAGATCTGGCAGCTACTTCTGGGCAATGGGGCAATAACGTGGGACACTAACTTGCAGTTGGTGGAGGCGAACCGAAAAAACCCTTATCCAGTGGCACAACAAGAGGATGAAGAGGCAGGATGTGGCTGTGTTGCTGCGGGGGATTCATTTGCCTGCGCCTCTGTTTGTGTCTGCTCAGTCTGTGTGTGTGTGTGTGTGTGTGTGTGTGTGTGATGCTCAAAAATTTTCAGGTTTCTGAGAGATATTCATCTGGCCCATAAGTTACAAGGTAATGGAATAAGATGATAAAAAGTAAAAAAAAAAAAAAAAAACATAAAAAAATGCCTTATGACTAAAGACTGAAGAAGTACAATAAAAAATTGATGTTGTCGACATAGACTTTGGTTGATTAGATTTTTTTTCTTCAGATTTGTGGTTAGATATTCTCAGGGAATAACTGTAGCAAAATGTGAGAGGTGAAGTGTGGAAGGAAGACCATACAAATTTTTACCATCATGCAGGGTTTCACATGATGCTGGGACCATGTGGGCCTCCCTGCTGGTGGAGCATGGGGAAAGGGGGACCTTGATGAGGACCTTCTGGAGAATGTGGGCATCAATCCCACTACCTCTTACATGCTAAGCAAGCGCTCTACCATTTGAGCTAATTCCCCAATGCCTGGTATTCTTTCTCCTCTGTCCTTTGGATCTCTGCACGACCTTCCAAGAAGCGGAAGATTGGGAGAGCATTTTTTGGGAATTGGCGCCCCCCCATGGCCATCAACCTGTGGGTTCCATGGTGTAACAATAAGCACTCTGGAGTCTGAATCCAGTGCACAATACTAGTAGGACACTGGCCGGTTAGCTCAGCTGGTTAGAGCGTGGTGCTAATAACGCCAAGGTCTAGGTTCCACCCCCGTACGGGCCAAGCCATTTTGGTGGAAGTATATTACGTTTTATGCTCAAACAAAAAAGGCAAGGAAGGCTCTCAACGCTGCAAATCAGAACAGGGGCGCTGTGGCTTAGTTGGTCAAAGCGCCTGTCTAGTAAACAGGAGATCCTGGGTTCAAATCCCAGCAGTGCCTGTTCTGCCAATTTGCTTCTTCTCACTCACTTGGACACATTGCCAGTGTCCCACAGTACATGATCCCTGACAAAGGCAGGGGTGGAAAGGACAAACCTTGTCAGTCAAAAACCAAGCTCAGCCGTTTCCATTCTTCCCAACAGCGATCAGGCTCTTTTCTTGTGCTCAGAACATCTGAGTCCATCAGGCAAGTCACTTGTGAGTCCTGTCCACCTAGGCGTATGTCCTGGGTAAGCTGGCCTTCTGGTCACAGAATCCCGTTTTATTTGTAGTTCCTATTTTTCTTATCAAACACCATCCAAATCCTGTTAATTGGGTCTTACTGTGAATCCATACTTTGTAGTCCTATTTGTGACCACAAAGAACATATCCCCACAACTCCAACTGAAGACAAACTGAAAAAAAGCTTTCTACTTTTCACCTACAGCTTATCAGATTCTAAAGGATTTTTTTTCTGTCATTGTAACACACTTGCACGACATTCCAGGGCACTCATGCACATATTGCAAATTTCAGGCTGCCTCCACACTTCCCATTGGTGGCCTCAAAAGAGACAACGTGACATCACCATGATTTCACATTAGCCCAATCTTTGTAAACAATGATTGCCATTTTAGAAGCAACCTTATCAACTGTTGAATGAATGATCCATAAACTGTGAGATAACAGAAAATTCTCTTTGCCAAAACATCCAGTCCAGATTCATCTGATCTTTTTGAGGAGTTCAAGAGTCACAGAAGAATTGAAAGTACACAGGACAGTTTTCAGACGTTTGTAAGTTTCCAACGATTGTGTGTAACTAGGGTTACACTTAAAATGACCCCTATTGTTTAGCTATGGTTGCGGCTGCATCATATGGAAGTCCACAAATACATGAAAATGAGCCAGGATGCTGAGTTCAACGTACGGGAAAGCAACATATGAGCTCCTGCTCTTGTTCACAAGTGAGAAAACCATTGTGGGACATGGAGCTATTCCGCTCATCCCATGATTGAAAGTTTTTCTGAGTTTAGCCCTCCCTGAATTTGCCCCTTCCAATGGCCATCAACCTGTGGGTTCCATGGTGTAACAATTAGCACTCTGGACTCTGAACACAGTGCACAAATGATATCATTCACTGGCCGGTTAGCTCAGCTGGTTAGAGCGTGGTGCTAATAACGCCAAGGTCGCGGGTTCGACCCCCGTACTGGCCAAGAAGTTTTGGTGGTAGTATGTTACTTTTTATGCTCAAACAAAAAGGCAAGGAAGACTCAAACCCATGTGTAACCCATGTGTAACCAGCAGGGATTCTCACCAATATCACTAACGAGGATGAGTACCACACAGTGGTACTGTCCTTTGGATCTCTGCATCACTTTCCAAGAAGCGGCAGGATGGGAGAGCACTTTTTGGGAATTGGCGCCCCCCCCCCCATGGCCATCAACCCGTGAGTTCCATGGTGTAACGTTTAGCACTCTGGAGTCTGAATCCAGTGCACAATACTAGTAGGACACTGGCCAGTTAGCTCACCTGGTTAGAGTGTGGTGCTAAAAACACCGACGTTATGGGTTCGCCCCCGTACGGGCCAAGCCATTTTGGTGGAAGTATATTACTTTTTATGCTCAAACAAAAAAGGCAAGGAAGGCTCTCAACGCTGCAAATCAGAACAGGGGCGCTGTGGCTTAGTTGGTCAAAGCGCCTGTCTAGTAAACAGGAGATCCTGGGTTCAAATCCCAGCAGTGCCTGTTCTGCCAATTTGCTTCTTCTCACTCACTTGGACACATTGCCAGTGTCCCACAGTACATGATCCCTGACAAAGGCAGGGGTGGAAAGGACAAACCTTGTCAGTCAAAAACCAAGCTCAGCCGTTTCCATTCTTCCCAACAGCGATCAGGCTCTTTTCTTGTGCTCAGAACATCTGAGTCCATCAGGCAAGTCACTTGTGAGTCCTGTCCACCTAGGCGTATGTCCTGGGTAAGCTGGCCTTCTGGTCACAGAATCCCGTTTTATTTGTAGTTCCTATTTTTCTTATCAAACACCATCCAAATCCTGTTAATTGGGTTTTACTGTGAATCCATACTTTGTAGTCCTATTTGTGACCACAAAGAACATATCCCCACAACTCCAACTGAAGACAAACTGAAAAAAAGCTTTCTACTTTTCACCTACAGCTTATCAGATTCTAAAGGATTTTTTTTCTGTCATTGTAACACACTTGCACGACATTCCAGGGCACTAATGCACATATTGCAAATTTCAGGCTGCCTCCACACTTCCCATTGGTGGCCTCAAAAGAGACAACGTGACATCACCATGATTTCACATTAGCCCAATCTTTGTAAACAATGATTGCCATTTTAGAAGCAACCTTATCAACTGTTGAATGAATGATCCATAAACTGTGAGATAACAGAAAATTCTCTTTGCCAAAACATCCAGTCCAGATTCATCTGATCTTTTTGAGGAGTTCAAGAGTCACAGAAGAATTGAAAGTACACAGGACAGTTTTCAGACGTTTGTAAGTTTCCAACGATTGTGTGTAACTAGGGTTACACTTAAAATGACCCCTATTGTTTAGCTATGGTTGCGGCTGCATCATATGGAAGTCCACAAATACATGAAAATGAGCCAGGATGCTGAGTTCAACGTACGGGAAAGCAACATATGAGCTCCTGCTCTTGTTCACAAGTGAGAAAACCATTGTGGGACATGGAGCTATTCCGCTCATCCCATGATTGAAAGTTTTTCTGAGTTTAGCCCTCCCTGAATTTGCCCCTTCCAATGGCCATCAACCTGTGGGTTCCATGGTGTAACAATTAGCACTCTGGACTCTGAACACAGTGCACAAAAAATGTCATTCACTGGCCGGTTAGCTCAGCTGGTTAGAGCGTGGTGCTAATAACGCCAAGGTCGCGGGTTCGACCCCCGTACTGGCCAAGAAGTTTTGGTGGTAGTATGTTACTTTTTATGCTCAAACAAAAAGGCAAGGAAGACTCAAACCCATGTGTAACCCATGTGTAACCAGCAGGGATTCTCACCAATATCACTAACGAGGATGAGTACCACACAGTGGTACTGTCCTTTGGATCTCTGCATCACTTTCCAAGAAGCGGCAGGATGGGAGAGCACTTTTTGGGAATTGGCGCCCCCCCCCCATGGCCATCAACCCGTGGGTTCCATGGTGTAACGTTTAGCACTCTGGAGTCTGAATCCAGTGCACAATACTAGTAGGACACTGGCCAGTTAGCTCACCTGCTTAGAGTGTGGTGCTAAAAACACCGACGTTATGGGTTCGCCCCCGTACGGGCCAAGCCATTTTGGTGGAAGTATATTACTTTTTATGCTCAAACAAAAAAGGCAAGGAAGGCTCTCAACGCTGCAAATCAGAACAGGGGCGCTGTGGCTTAGTTGGTCAAAGCGCCTGTCTAGTAAACAGGAGATCCTGGGTTCAAATCCCAGCAGTGCCTGTTCTGCCAATTTGCTTCTTCTCACTCACTTGGACACATTGCCAGTGTCCCACAGTACATGATCCCTGACAAAGGCAGGGGTGGAAAGGACAAACCTTGTCAGTCAAAAACCAAGCTCAGCCGTTTCCATTCTTCCCAACAGCGATCAGGCTCTTTTCTTGTGCTCAGAACATCTGAGTCCATCAGGCAAGTCACTTGTGAGTCCTGTCCACCTAGGCGTATGTCCTGGGTAAGCTGGCCTTCTGGTCACAGAATCCCGTTTTATTTGTAGTTCCTATTTTTCTTATCAAACACCATCCAAATCCTGTTAATTGGGTCTTACTGTGAATCCATACTTTGTAGTCCTATTTGTGACCACAAAGAACATATCCCCACAACTCCAACTGAAGACAAACTGAAAAAAAGCTTTCTACTTTTCACCTACAGCTTATCAGATTCTAAAGGATTTTTTTTCTGTCATTGTAACACACTTGCACGACATTCCAGGGCACTCATGCACATATTGCAAATTTCAGGCTGCCTCCACACTTCCCATTGGTGGCCTCAAAAGAGACAACGTGACATCACCATGATTTCACATTAGCCCAATCTTTGTAAACAATGATTGCCATTTTAGAAGCAACCTTATCAACTGTTGAATGAATGATCCATAAACTGTGAGATAACAGAAAATTCTCTTTGCCAAAACATCCAGTCCAGATTCATCTGATCTTTTTGAGGAGTTCAAGAGTCACAGAAGAATTGAAAGTACACAGGACAGTTTTCAGACGTTTGTAAGTTTCCAACGATTGTGTGTAACTAGGGTTACACTTAAAATGACCCCTATTGTTTAGCTATGGTTGCGGCTGCATCATATGGAAGTCCACAAATACATGAAAATGAGCCAGGATGCTGAGTTCAACGTACGGGAAAGCAACATATGAGCTCCTGCTCTTGTTCACAAGTGAGAAAACCATTGTGGGACATGGAGCTATTCCGCTCATCCCATGATTGAAAGTTTTTCTGAGTTTAGCCCTCCCTGAATTTGCCCCTTCCAATGGCCATCAACCTGTGGGTTCCATGGTGTAACAATTAGCACTCTGGACTCTGAACACAGTGCACAAATGATATCATTCACTGGCCGGTTAGCTCAGCTGGTTAGAGCGTGGTGCTAATAACGCCAAGGTCGCGGGTTCGACCCCCGTACTGGCCAAGAAGTTTTGGTGGTAGTATGTTACTTTTTATGCTCAAACAAAAAGGCAAGGAAGACTCAAACCCATGTGTAACCCATGTGTAACCAGCAGGGATTCTCACCAATATCACTAACGAGGATGAGTACCACACAGTGGTACTGTCCTTTGGATCTCTGCATCACTTTCCAAGAAGCGGCAGGATGGGAGAGCACTTTTTGGGAATTGGCGCCCCCCCCCCATGGCCATCAACCCGTGGGTTCCATGGTGTAACGTTTAGCACTCTGGAGTCTGAATCCAGTGCACAATACTAGTAGGACACTGGCCAGTTAGCTCACCTGCTTAGAGTGTGGTGCTAAAAACACCGACGTTATGGGTTCGCCCCCGTACGGGCCAAGCCATTTTGGTGGAAGTATATTACTTTTTATGCTCAAACAAAAAAGGCAAGGAAGGCTCTCAACGCTGCAAATGAGAACAGGGGCGCTGTGGCTTAGTTGGTCAAAGCGCCTGTCTAGTAAACAGGAGATCCTGGGTTCAAATCCCAGCAGTGCCTGTTCTGCCAATTTGCTTCTTCTCACTCACTTGGACACATTGCCAGTGTCCCACAGTACATGATCCCTGACAAAGGCAGGGGTGGAAAGGACAAACCTTGTCAGTCAAAAACCAAGCTCAGCCGTTTCCATTCTTCCCAACAGCGATCAGGCTCTTTTCTTGTGCTCAGAACATCTGAGTCCATCAGGCAAGTCACTTGTGAGTCCTGTCCACCTAGGCGTATGTCCTGGGTAAGCTGGCCTTCTGGTCACAGAATCCCGTTTTATTTGTAGTTCCTATTTTTCTTATCAAACACCATCCAAATCCTGTTAATTGGGTCTTACTGTGAATCCATACTAGTCCCATTTGTGACCACAAAGAACATATCCCCACAACTCCAACTGAAGACAAACTGAAAAAAAGCTTTCTACTTTTCACCTACAGCTTATCAGATTCTAAAGGATTTTCTTTCTGTCATTATAACACACTTGCATGACATTCCAGGGCACTAATGCACATATTGCAAATTTCAGGCTGCCTCCACACTTCCCATTGGTGGCCTCAAAAGAGACAACGTGACATCACCATGATTTCACATTAGCCCAATCTTTGTAAACAATGATTGCCATTTTAGAAGCAACCTTATCAACTGTTGAATGAATGATCCATAAACTGTGAGATAACAGAAAATTCTCTTTGCCAAAACATCCAGTCCAGATTCATCTGATCTTTTTGAGGAGTTCAAGAGTCACAGAAGAATTGAAAGTACACAGGACAGTTTTCAGACGTTTGTAAGTTTCCAACGATTGTGTGTAACTAGGGTTACACTTAAAATGACCCCTATTGTTTAGCTATGGTTGCGGCTGCATCATATGGAAGTCCACAAATACATGAAAATGAGCCAGGATGCTGAGTTCAACGTACGGGAAAGCAACATATGAGCTCCTGCTCTTGTTCACAAGTGAGAAAACCATTGTGGGACATGGAGCTATTCCGCTCATCCCATGATTGAAAGTTTTTCTGAGTTTAGCCCTCCCTGAATTTGCCCCTTCCAATGGCCATCAACCTGTGGGTTCCATGGTGTAACAATTAGCACTCTGGACTCTGAACACAGTGCACAAATAATGTCATTCACTGGCCGGTTAGCTCAGCTGGTTAGAGCGTGGTGCTAATAACGCCAAGGTCGCGGGTTCGACCCCCGTACTGGCCAAGAAGTTTTGGTGGTAGTATGTTACTTTTTATGCTCAAACAAAAAGGCAAGGAAGACTCAAACCCATGTGTAACCCATGTGTAACCAGCAGGGATTCTCACCAATATCACTAACGAGGATGAGTACCACACAGTGGTACTGTCCTTTGGATCTCTGCATCACTTTCCAAGAAGCGGCAGGATGGGAGAGCACTTTTTGGGAATTGGCGCCCCCCCCCCCATGGCCATCAACCCGTGAGTTCCATGGTGTAACGTTTAGCACTCTGGAGTCTGAATCCAGTGCACAATACTAGTAGGACACTGGCCAGTTAGCTCACCTGGTTAGAGTGTGGTGCTAAAAACACCGACGTTATGGGTTCGCCCCCGTACGGGCCAAGCCATTTTGGTGGAAGTATATTACTTTTTATGCTCAAACAAAAAAGGCAAGGAAGGCTCTCAACGCTGCAAATCAGAACAGGGGCGCTGTGGCTTAGTTGGTCAAAGCGCCTGTCTAGTAAACAGGAGATCCTGGGTTCAAATCCCAGCAGTGCCTGTTCTGCCAATTTGCTTCTTCTCACTCACTTGGACACATTGCCAGTGTCCCACAGTACATGATCCCTGACAAAGGCAGGGGTGGAAAGGACAAACCTTGTCAGTCAAAAACCAAGCTCAGCCGTTTCCATTCTTCCCAACAGCGATCAGGCTCTTTTCTTGTGCTCAGAACATCTGAGTCCATCAGGCAAGTCACTTGTGAGTCCTGTCCACCTAGGCGTATGTCCTGGGTAAGCTGGCCTTCTGGTCACAGAATCCCGTTTTATTTGTAGTTCCTATTTTTCTTATCAAACACCATCCAAATCCTGTTAATTGGGTCTTACTGTGAATCCATACTTTGTAGTCCTATTTGTGACCACAAAGAACATATCCCCACAACTCCAACTGAAGACAAACTGAAAAAAAGCTTTCTACTTTTCACCTACAGCTTATCAGATTCTAAAGGATTTTTTTTCTGTCATTGTAACACACTTGCACGACATTCCAGGGCACTCATGCACATATTGCAAATTTCAGGCTGCCTCCACACTTCCCATTGGTGGCCTCAAAAGAGACAACGTGACATCACCATGATTTCACATTAGCCCAATCTTTGTAAACAATGATTGCCATTTTAGAAGCAACCTTATCAACTGTTGAATGAATGATCCATAAACTGTGAGATAACAGAAAATTCTCTTTGCCAAAACATCCAGTCCAGATTCATCTGATCTTTTTGAGGAGTTCAAGAGTCACAGAAGAATTGAAAGTACACAGGACAGTTTTCAGACGTTTGTAAGTTTCCAACGATTGTGTGTAACTAGGGTTACACTTAAAATGACCCCTATTGTTTAGCTATGGTTGCGGCTGCATCATATGGAAGTCCACAAATACATGAAAATGAGCCAGGATGCTGAGTTCAACGTACGGGAAAGCAACATATGAGCTCCTGCTCTTGTTCACAAGTGAGAAAACCATTGTGGGACATGGAGCTATTCCGCTCATCCCATGATTGAAAGTTTTTCTGAGTTTAGCCCTCCCTGAATTTGCCCCTTCCAATGGCCATCAACCTGTGGGTTCCATGGTGTAACAATTAGCACTCTGGACTCTGAACACAGTGCACAAATAATATCATTCACTGGCCGGTTAGCTCAGCTGGTTAGAGCGTGGTGCTAATAACGCCAAGGTCGCGGGTTCGACCCCCGTACTGGCCAAGAAGTTTTGGTGGTAGTATGTTACTTTTTATGCTCAAACAAAAAGGCAAGGAAGACTCAAACCCATGTGTAACCCATGTGTAACCAGCAGGGATTCTCACCAATATCACTAACGAGGATGAGTACCACACAGTGGTACTGTCCTTTGGATCTCTGCATCACTTTCCAAGAAGCGGCAGGATGGGAGAGCACTTTTTGGGAATTGGCGCCCCCCCCCCATGGCCATCAACCCGTGGGTTCCATGGTGTAACGTTTAGCACTCTGGAGTCTGAATCCAGTGCACAATACTAGTAGGACACTGGCCAGTTAGCTCACCTGGTTAGAGTGTGGTGCTAAAAACACCGACGTTATGGGTTCGCCCCCGTACGGGCCAAGCCATTTTGGTGGAAGTATATTACTTTTTATGCTCAAACAAAAAAGGCAAGGAAGGCTCTCAACGCTGCAAATCAGAACAGGGGCGCTGTGGCTTAGTTGGTCAAAGCGCCTGTCTAGTAAACAGGAGATCCTGGGTTCAAATCCCAGCAGTGCCTGTTCTGCCAATTTGCTTCTTCTCACTCACTTGGACACATTGCCAGTGTCCCACAGTACATGATCCCTGACAAAGGCAGGGGTGGAAAGGACAAACCTTGTCAGTCAAAAACCAAGCTCAGCCGTTTCCATTCTTCCCAACAGCGATCAGGCTCTTTTCTTGTGCTCAGAACATCTGAGTCCATCAGGCAAGTCACTTGTGAGTCCTGTCCACCTAGGCGTATGTCCTGGGTAAGCTGGCCTTCTGGTCACAGAATCCCGTTTTATTTGTAGTTCCTATTTTTCTTATCAAACACCATCCAAATCCTGTTAATTGGGTCTTACTGTGAATCCATACTTTGTAGTCCTATTTGTGACCACAAAGAACATATCCCCACAACTCCAACTGAAGACAAACTGAAAAAAAGCTTTCTACTTTTCACCTACAGCTTATCAGATTCTAAAGGATTTTTTTTCTGTCATTGTAACACACTTGCACGACATTCCAGGGCACTAATGCACATATTGCAAATTTCAGGCTGCCTCCACACTTCCCATTGGTGGCCTCAAAAGAGACAACGTGACATCACCATGATTTCACATTAGCCCAATCTTTGTAAACAATGATTGCCATTTTAGAAGCAACCTTATCAACTGTTGAATGAATGATCCATAAACTGTGAGATAACAGAAAATTCTCTTTGCCAAAACATCCAGTCCAGATTCATCTGATCTTTTTGAGGAGTTCAAGAGTCACAGAAGAATTGAAAGTACACAGGACAGTTTTCAGACGTTTGTAAGTTTCCAACGATTGTGTGTAACTAGGGTTACACTTAAAATGACCCCTATTGTTTAGCTATGGTTGCGGCTGCATCATATGGAAGTCCACAAATACATGAAAATGAGCCAGGATGCTGAGTTCAACGTACGGGAAAGCAACATATGAGCTCCTGCTCTTGTTCACAAGTGAGAAAACCATTGTGGGACATGGAGCTATTCCGCTCATCCCATGATTGAAAGTTTTTCTGAGTTTAGCCCTCCCTGAATTTGCCCCTTCCAATGGCCATCAACCTGTGGGTTCCATGGTGTAACAATTAGCACTCTGGACTCTGAGCCCAGTGTACAAAGGCTGCAGAACTTTGGCCGGTTAGCTCAGCTGGTTAGAGCGTGGTGCTAATAACGCCAAGGTCGCGGGTTCGACCCCCGTACTGGCCAAGACGTTTTGGTGGTAGTATGTTACTTTTTATGCTCAAACAAAAAGGCAAGGAAGGCTCTCGAACCCATGTGTGACCAGCAGGGATTCTCACCACTATCACTAACGAGGATGAGTACCACACAGGTTTTGCTAGAGTGTGAATACTCCATCCAATTGTACGTGTACGTTGCAGTACGCATGTCAGGTTTGCATCTGCCGAAGTAGCTCAGTTGGGAGAACGTTAGACTGAAGATCTAAAGGTCCTGATTCTGGTTCAGTCCCGGGCTTCTTCAGCAGTGTGGTTGTGCAGCAACTGAGGTTTCGATTTCAGTCAAATGCCAACTTACCTTGTCACAGCAGTTTGCCATCAACCCCAAGAGAGCAGCCCTTGACCACGGAACACATAATTTGCAACAAGTGGGCAGTCAGTCTGAAGATGCATCCTTCCTCCCACCATAGCTGCACCCACAAACAGTTGCGCTTCAAAACAAATACCTTTGAAACGCATCTCCATAGTCACATATAACTAGGGTTACATGTAAAATGAGCCCTTTGGCCAATGGTTGGGGTTATGTTATATGAAAGTTCCAAATACATGAAAAGCAGCCAGGATACTGCTCTTGGAAGCAATGCATAGAAAAGCAACACTGAGCTACTGCTCTTCCAACTAATGCAGGTAGCAATGACTTTCGCTGATATCGCTGGCAGGAGAAGCGGCAGAATCTCCCTGACACCCCAAAGAGATTCGATACTGTTCCCTCCGTCCTGGGAAAGGAGGGGTTCTCCTCAGGGAGATTTTATTATGAGGTGCAGGTTGGAGAGAAGACTGGCTGGGCTTTAGGAGTGGCCAAGGAGTCCATCAACAGGATGGGGGATGTTATACTGACAACTAGGAATGGTTTCTGGACTGTGTGGCTGAGCAATGGGACTGATTTCATGGCTCTAGATGACCCTCTTGTCCCTCTCCCACTGAGAGAGAAGCCCAGGACAGTGGGGGTGTATGTGGATTATGAGGAGGGTCAGGTCTCCTTTTACAATGTGGAGGCCAGGTCTCATATCTACTCCTTCACTGGTTACAACTTCACTGAGAAACTCTATCCATATCTCAGCCCCTTTAACACAGATAATGGTAAAAACACAGCCCCACTGATCATCTCTCCTGTCAATTATACAGCTTTCATATGAATTATTTTAAATGTACTGGCATGTCCATGCAGCTATTTTTTTATTATTGTTGTAATTAATGAAATGTAGTGCTTTTCATTGTAAAATAATTTTTTCAACACGTATAAGCTTTTATCTCAGCCATATTCACTGAAGGGTAAACATTTACTCCCTACATTTCAGCTTCTGATTATATGTACAATCTTCATATTAAATTTGTGTTGATGCTGTTAAACTTGCATTATTTTCTCCCAGCTGGTAACTCTAATCTTCAAACATACAATGTCAAATTTAATGTCAGAAGCCATTCATACTGCATGATGCCGAGTTTTAAACTCTCTACACAAATGGCTGTGTGCACAGATAAAAATTGCTTACTGTTGTAAGGGAGATATAATCTTGTTAATTTGTTATCGACATGTAAACATGGGCAAATTGTTATTTCCATACAAACGATCGTCCTAGCTGCAACAACTGCTCTGAGTGGCTCGTTTCAATATAATTTTACATTTGCTCAAATTAAACTTCAGGTCAGGTCGAAAACAAACGCAAATTTGTATGCCAGCGATGTTGCTTTTCTTAGATTTGGTTAGATAGATATGTGATGAACAGCCTGAAATGCAAATTAACTAAAGGTTGTAAAACACAAACTGACAGACAACTGTTAGCACAGGAAGTCTGGACTGGTCACATGGTCAGAAGTGAACATAGGCAGCTGTGACTTTTTGTGTAGCTTTGCACTCAGATATTTGGCACAGAGGCACACAACACCTCCAAGATCATTTTTAAAAATGTATTATTTATGACTATGACCACCTGAACCCAGTTTCACCAATAATTCAGCTAATTCACTGCTCAGGGCCCTGTATCTGTTAGAAAGCCGCTAAGTGGCTATCTTTTTCTACATAAATGACCAGTCTTGCTGAAAATCTCCCCAAATGTTGAAGCGCAAAAAAACCAAAACAACTTGAAACCAAGAAAAAAAACATATGACACCAAACCAAGAACAATATGAAAATTTGTGTGGCGAATGCTGCCGTTTAATTGAGGTCATATTCGTGAGGCTCTGTGCCATTGACAAAACCCCAAAGGTACAAAAAATAGAGTCAGGAGATGGACTCTAATTTTGAAAGACTACCGCAAGATCTGGCAGCTACTTCTGGGCAATGGGGCAATAACGCGGGACACTAACTTGCAGTTGGTGGAGGCGAACCGAAAAAACCCTTATCCAGTGGCACAACAAGAGGATGAAGAGGCAGGATGTGGCTGTGTTGCTGCGGGGGATTCATTTGCCTGCGCCTCTGTTTGTGTCTGCTCAGTCTGTGTGTGTGTGTGTGTGTGTGTGTGTGTGTTTGATGCTCAAAAATTTTCAGGTTTCTGAGAGATATTCATCTGGCCCATAAGTTACAAGGTAATGGAATAAGATGATAAAAAGTAAAAAAAAAAAAATGCCTTATGACTAAAGACTGAAGAAGTACAATAAAAAATTGATGTTGTCGACATAGACTTTGGTTGATTAGATTTTTTTTCTTCAGATTTGTGGTTAGATATTCTCAGGGAATAACTGTAGCAAAATGCTGGAGGTGAAGTGTGGAAGGAAATTTTTACCGTCATGCAGGGTTTCACATGACGCTGGGACTACGTGGGTCTCCCTGCTGGTGGAGCATGGGAAAAGAGGGACCTTGATGAGGACCTTCTGGAGAATGTGGGCATCGATCCTGCTACCATTTGAGCTAATTCCCCGCTGCCTGGTATTCCTTCTCCTCTGTCCTTTGGATCTCTGCACGACCTTCCAAGAAGCGGCAGGATGGGAGAGCACTTTTTGGGAATTGGTGCCCCCCATGGCCATCAACCTGTAGGTTCCATGGTGTAATGATTAGCACTCTGGACTCTGAATCCAGTGCACAATGGCAATAATACACTGGCCGGTTAGCTCAGCTGGTTAGAGCGTGGTGCTAATAACGCCAAGGTCGCGGGTTCGACCCCCGTACGGGCCAAATCATTTTGGTGGTAGTATGTTACTTTTTATGCTCAAACAAAAAAGGCAAGGAAGGCTCTCCCCGTCGGGAAATTCAACCCATGCGTGACAGGCAGGGACACTCACCACTATTACTAACAAGGATGAGCACCACACAAGTTTTGCTAGAGTGAGAGCTACACCCACAAACAGCTGTGCTTCAAAACAGATACCTTTGAAACGCATCTCCATAGTCACATATAACAAGGGTTACATGTGACCCCTTTGGCCAATGATTGGGGTTATGTCATATGCAAGTTCCAAATACATGAAAAGCAGCCAGGATATTGATCCTGGAGTGCAATGCATAGAAGAGCAACACTTGAGCTACTGCTCTTCCAACTAATGCAGCTAGCAATGTCTTTTGCTAATACAGCTGGCGGGAGAAGCAGATTAGCTGTTCCAATTTTCTTTGCATCTCCTCCTTCCCTCCTCTCCTCTCCTCTCCTCCCCTCCTCCACACACTTCCGGACCTTATGCTCAAGGTCAATTCCAAGGACATATAGGTCTCTGTGTGGAGTCATTGCAATCACAGGATATTCATGTTTGCCCGGCAAGGTCAGTCGGTAGAGTGTGAGACCCATACTCTCGGAATCGTGGGTTCAAGCCCAGTGTTGACTTTTAATAGATTAAACCATCAGGGCCAGCCATGTGTATAGGTACAGGCGGCATTTTGTTGCACTGCGCTTTCCTCCTCCTCCAGTCAATCAAGTGGGCTGGAAAACCTCGTCATTTTTCTTTATTCATTGATGTTTTTTTTTCCAAACGGCAAAGCTGCAAACAATAACAGGGGCGCTGTGGCTTAGTTGGTTAAAGCGCCTGTCTAGTAAACAGGAGATCCTGGGTTCAAATCCCAGCAGTGCCTGTGCTGCCAATTTGCTTCTTTTCACTCACTTGGTCACATTGCCAGCGTCCCACAGGAAATAACCCCTGATTAAGGCAGGAGTGGAAAGGAAAACCTTGTCAGTCAAAAACCAAGCTCAGCCGTTTTCATTCTTCCCAACAGCGATCAGGCTCTTGTGCTCAGAACATCTGAGTCCATCAGGCAAGTCACTTGTGAGTCCTGTCCGCCTAGGCGTATGTCCTGGGTAAGATTGCCTTCTGGTCACAGAATCCCATTTTATTTGTAGTTTTCCTATTTTTCTTATTAAACACCATCCAAATCCTGTTCATTGGGTCTTACAGTGAATCCATACTTTGTAGTCCTATTTGTGACCACAAAGAACATATCCCCACAACTCCAACTGAAGACAAACTGAAAAAAAGCTTTCTACTTTTCACCTACAGCTTATCAGATTCGAAAGGATTTTTTTTTCTGTCATTGTAACACACTTGCACGACATTCCAGGGCACTCATGCACATATGCAGATTTCAGGCTCCATTCACACTTCCTATTGGTGGCCTCACAAGAGACAACGTGACATCACCATGATTTCACATTAGCCCAATCTTTTTAAACAATGATTGCCATTTTAGAAGCAACCTTATCAACTGTTGAATGAATGATCCATAAACTGTGAGATGACAGAAAATTGTCTTTGCCAAAACATCCAGTCCAGATTCAACAGATCTTTTCAAGGGCTTCAAGAGTCACAGAGAACTGAAAGTACACAAGTCAGGTATCAGATGTCTGAAGGTGGCCATCATATACAGGGTTTTTTCTCACAGATTAAGGACTTAATCTCTCTGTTTTACGGCAGAAAAGAAGGGTTTAGTGTATATAAATTCCTTTCAGTGGCATTTATCTAATGTAAAATGAATAAATGGATGCTTCACTCAGACTTCTCTCCTCTGACATGAATATACCTTGTTATAATTGAAACTGTCCCTTTTTCAATTTTGCTCGATCACCATGTAACCCGGAATAACAATATGGAACGTAAAGAAGCAACCTTATCAAGTGTAGATTGCATGCTCTACAAGCTGCAAGATGATAGAAAATTCTATTTGCCAAAACATCCAGTCCAGATTCATCTGATCTTTTCAAGGAGTTCAAGAGTCACAGAAGAATTGAAAGTACACGGGACAGTTTTCAGACGTTCGTAAGGTTCCAACGATTGTGTGTAACTAGGGTTACACTTAAAATGACCCCTATTGTTTAGCTATGGTTGTGGCTGCATCATATGGACGTCCCCAAGTACAAGAAAATGAGCCAGGATGCTGAGTTCAATGTACGGGAAAGCAACACATGAGCTCCTGCTCTTGTTCACAAGTGAGACAACCATTGTGGCACATGGAGCTATTCCGCTCATTCCGTGATTGAGAGTTTTTCTGAATTTAGCCCTCCCTGAATTTGCCCCTTTCAATGGCCATCAACCTGTGGGTTCCATGGTATAACAATTAGCACTCTGGACTCTGAACACAGTGCGCAAATAATGCTATCCACTGGCCGGTTAGCTCAGCTGGTTAGAGCGTGGTGCTAATAACGCCAAGGTCGCGGGTTCGACCCCCGTACTGGCCAAGACTTTTTGGTTGTTGTACATTACTTGCAATGCTCAAACAAAAAAGGCAAAGAAGGCTCTCGAACCCATGCGTGACCGGCAGGGATTCTCAGGAAATGATCAGGGAAAGCTTGCTTACTTGAAAGACACATATTCACCAATAAGCCTCCTCAACTATGCTATTTGGCCAGTTGAAATGGCTTTTGCACAAATAAGAGAAACCATTTCTCTTAATTGCAAAACCAGTTGCAAAGCTTGATTTTCACCTGGAGACTCAATTTTCTCTCCAATCAGCACTGATAGTAACCTCAGCTGGCACCAGTTTTGGACAGAATTCCCACTCAGCTTATCACTTCCTGGAGTCACCTCACATGGTTTCATCATTTGCATCATTCCCTAGATACTTAAACTGGCGAAGCATTGGTTGAATTAAAGGTAAGTAAATGGTATATCTCACTGAGGAACCATTGTAATCCCATAGTATGCATGTTTGCCGCCAGCTCAGTCGGTAGAGCATGAGACTCTTAATCTCAGGGTCGTGGGTTCAAGCCCCATGTTGGGCAAGGTGTTTTCTGCAAACACAGTGGTGACATGCGACAGATTAATCTATCAATGCCAGCCATGTGATAAGTAGGGGTGGTGTTTTGTCGCACATCTGAAGTACAGCGCTTTCCTCCTTGTCTTCTCAATCATCGTTTTTATTTATTCTTTTATGTTTTTTTTCCAAACGGCAAGACCCAAACAAACAAGGGGGGCACTGTGGCTTAGTTGGTTAAAGTGCCTGTCTAGTAAACAGGAGATCCTGGGTTCAAATCCCAGTGCTGCCTGTACTCTTTGCTCTTTATTTCTGCATAGCCAGTGCCTCACTTGGATACACGCCAGTGTCCCACAGTACATGACCTCTGCTCACAGCAGGGGTGGGAAGGAGAAACCTTGTCAATCACAAACCAAGCTCAGCTGTTCATTCTTGCCAACAGCAATCATGCTCTTTTCTTGTGCTCAGAACAACTGATTCCATCAGGCAAGTCACTAGTGAGTCCTGTCCACCTAGGCATATGTCCTGGGTAAGCTGGCCTGAAAGAATTGAAAGTACACAGGACAGTTTTCAGATGTTCGTAAGGTTCCAACGATTGTGTGTAACTAGGGTAACACTTAAAATGACCCCTATTGTTTAGCTATGGTTGTGGCTGCATCATATGGAAGTCCCCAAGTACATGAAAACGAGCCAGGATGCTGAGTTCAATGCACGGGAAAGCAACACATGAGCTTCTGCTCTTGTTCACAAGTGAGAAAACCATTGTGGGACATGGGGCGATTCCGCTCATCCTGTGATTGAAAGTTGAGTTTTGCCATCCCTGAATTTGCCCCTTTCAATGGCCATCAACCTGTGGGTTCCATGGTGTAACAATCTGCACTCTGGACTCTGAACCAAGTCCACAAAGAAAGCAGTGTACTGGTGGTTAGCTCAGCTGGTTAGAGTGTGGTGCGAATAACGGCAAGGTCGCGGGTTCGACCCCTGACTGGCCAAGACTTCTTGGTGCTAGTGTGTTACTTTTTATGCTTAAACAAAAAGGCAAGGAAGGCTCTCGAATCCATGTGTGACCAGCAGGGATTCTCACCACTATTACTAACGAGGATAAGTACCACACAGGTTTTGCTACAGTGTGAATACTCCGTCCAACTGTATGTGTACGTTGCAGTATGCATGTCAGGTTTGCATCTGCCGAAGTGGCTCAGTTGGAAGATCTAAAGGTCCATATTCTGGTTCAGTCCCGGGTTTCTTCAGCGCTGTGGTTGTGCAGCAACTGAGGTTTCGATTTCAGTCAAATGCCAGCTTACCTTGTCACAGCAGTTTGCCATCAACCCCAAGGCAGCAGCCCTTTACCACGGAACACATCATTTGCAACTAGTGGGCAGTCAGTCTGAAGATGCGTCCTTCCTCCCACCATAGCTGCACCCACAAACAGTTGCGCTTCAAAACAAATACCTTTGAAACACATCTCCATCGTCACATATAACTAGGGTTACATGTAAAATGACCCCTTTGGCCAATGGTTGGGGTTATGTTATATGCAAGTTCCAAATACATGAAAAGCAGGCAGGATACTGCTCTTGGAAGCAATGCATAGAAAAGCAACACTGAACTACTGCTCTTCCAACTAATACAATTAGCAATGACTTTCGCTTATATCGCTGGTGGGAGAAGCAGATTAGCTGTTCCAATTTTCTTGGCATCTCCCCCTTCCCTCCTCTCCTCTCCTCCCCTCCTCCTCATACATCCAGGCAGGAGACGAATGGTAGTGGGGGAGTGGAGGAAATGAAGAGAGGAGCAAAAGAGTCAAAACACAGCCCTCGATTGTGGGGGAAGGATGGTCAGCACCTGTTAGGGGGTTCACATGAGATCACTGAAGTGCTATGATTGAGCCTGACAGAAAACACAGCAGCCCCTGGGTGGGCTTGAATCACCAACATTTCAGTTAATAGCTGAACGTGCTAACCGACTGTGCCACAGAGACCAAGATACAGGCCCTTTCGCCACGTGCTCCGTTTTATTACTCCTCCTTTTGTCCTTATGGTCAAAGTCGAATCCAAGGATGTATAAGTCACTCTACAGAGTCATTGCAGTTGGCTGATTTGTACGTTTGCCCGGCTAGCTCAGTCGGCAGAGCATGAGACTCTTAATCTCAGGGTCGTGGGTTCGAGCCCCACGTTGGGCGAGAGGTGTTTTGCAAGCTCAGAGGTGACCTGTGACAGATTAAACAAGCAATGCATGTAAGTAGAGGTGGCGTTTTGTTGCACCTCTGAAGAAATGCTGCACTTTCCTCCACATCGTCTCAATCGAATGTGGGGAACCACTTCATCATGTTTATTTATTCATTCAAGACAAATAAGGGGGCGCCGTGGCTTAGTTGGTTAGATAGGCCACGTTGTCAAATACTCGCCAGAAAGGTCTCCCAACTGGCTGCTGACGCTAACAGTTACAGGACTGTTTGTTCAAGATTTATACATGTTTTCAACTTCACACCTAACCACATATTAACTGATTGTCACGGCAAGCCTTACTAGTACTACAAATAAACAAACATATGTTAACTGTGTTGTACTGAAGAATCTTATCAAGTGTAAAAATAGCTAGATACCGTTGTGTACAATTTGCCTCCCCAGCTGAGTCCTCACTACTCACAATGTACCTCCTAAACCTCCCAGCCAGGCATGCAGCTGATATGCACTCGATTTGCTTTCATACAATTAAAAAAAATGATGATTAACATTCCTACGGCTGCTGGCAACCAACAGCGGAGCTTCCCAAGTACCGTGGCCAGCTCACTCTCATCGCGTCCAGATTTAGCAGCCTTCCAGACATATCACCAGGTCACCATTTTTTTTTTTTTACAAATACACTAGGTATACTAGAAAACATAAACACCTGTGAGGTCTCCGCTGCCGTTTTGTCCCTGATGGGTCTGGCCTCTACTCATTTTGTGAAGAAGTCTGTGGCCGTCAAACAGAATCGCTTCCTGTTCCTTGATGTCTTGAACGGCCCATTGAGATCAACACCTTAGTTTCTAAAGAGAGACAGAGGAAACTCATGAATCAATAGTTCTAAATCTGATTGAAATGCTAACTTTCACATGATGAATAATCATACCAATCACGTTCCATGGTGCCACTGGTTTGATTGGCTTCATCTCTGGTGCCTCCGTCTTTACCCGATCAAACTTTTGGCATGGGACACAGGTGCTGATCTACAAGTAAAGGTGCAATAAAGCAAAAAAAGCTGTGTTAAACTGCAGAAAGGTTTTGACAGAGGTTATAATTACACTGTACAGTTTCTATTGTAAATACATAAAAATGCTTTAAGATATACTAGATACAGTTAGGCTGTACCACAGCTATCATTGTAATACATTATACATTTGATACATTATGTATACAATATCATTGTGATGCATTATAATGGATTTTATGTCAAAATAATGAAAACTATAAAGTGCATATGTGAGACAGGACCTAATATGGATCAACTTACCCATTACTCCACATCCTATCTGATGTTATGCCAGTAGAACCGCTGCCTAATCTTCCCCACCATGCAGTTACGTCCAAAGTGGCAGGCGTGGACCTTGTAGCAGCCAATTATGTAATAAATACCATGCAATAACTGCCAATAACGTAGTAATTTTTCCATTCTTAATGTAATAAAAGTCAGTAACATAATAACTTACCAATAATGTAATAACATTTCTGAACCAATCACATTAAAACTTTTTGCCCATAATGTAGTAAGTTATTACATTATTGACTGGTTATTACATTATTAGCTGGGTTAAAAAAAAAATCATTAAAAATGTAATAATTGGAGCCAATAATGTAGTAATAGACTTATATCACTATGTTTAAGTTTTATTTATTGTCAAGTGTCAGGCTTCCATAACATTTACCCTTACTGTTGCTATTGGCTGCTACAAACCTCCGTGAGGATGGACACCTTCTCCTCCTCAGAGAGCGCAACCCTCCTCAGGGATGAGCCATCCGTCCCCATGTATTAGAAGGTGAAACCTACAAGAAAGAAAGATAGGGATACATCTATTTAGTTGCTAATACTGTGATGGATCAGCTCGATCATTGTAGCTAGCCACATCTCTCGTCAAGCTGTCAACTCACTAGTTATCTATTCTGAGTAGAACATTATTAACATACACAACATCTAAAAGATCGTTTTAATAACAGTGTAGAAATATGACATTTGTAGACTGAAATATGAACTGTGTTGTTAGATATCTCTGAGGTAATAGGTAATGTCTTCCCTCATCTGAGTAATTTCTACTAAATAGCGCTTGGCAGCATTAGCTAACAAGCTAGCTAGTGCTAATACAGCTAACAATGTCTTCCGCTAATATAGCTGGCAGTGTCTTTCTCTGAGGTAAATTTTAGGTAGCTAGCTAGCGATCCAGTTAGCGATTTAGTGAAAGCTAGTAATGAGAGCTAGCTATCTGTCAGTTATCTAAGGAAGCTTTCAGCTTAGGAAGTATCTATTGTTTGATTAAGTTTTGGTATTTTGCCTCCATGCTGACAAATCTAAAACAAATGTAAAGTTGTCGTAGTATTTGTATAGTCAGGTGCCAGTCGTCTAGGGCAAAGTCTTCTCTTTCCAAGCCCCTCTGAGGGAAAGTGACAGATTAGGATACAAGGATTCCCTCTTAACCATGAGCGCAGAGCAACAACGCCAAAATTCTACATTAAATGGTCTCATCCGGAACAATTTGCCTGGCAACAATTTTCTGCCCACACACGGCCACCTACGTTGGCAGCTAGCAATCAAGCAATTATTCTTAGGTTATCTTATGTTTGTCATTTAGCTTGCTAGCTAGTAGTCGCGAATGGCAATCTCTTCCTAAATTCTGTGGTAAACTCGTGTAAAACTGTGAACCATTTAATTTCCTAACGTTCTAAACGTTAGGGCATTCCTGAGTCCAAATAGCAACAGACGCCATGTCAGCACTCAAATCGAAAGGCCTTGGGGTCGAAGGATTTCCTTGTGTTTGTTTATGTGAAATCATGACTCCAAACAGCGGAATGAGAGTAACTGACATTTTAACGCATGAGAAGGGCTGGCGTGGATGAGAAGCGTATTTGGCTTGGGTATTCTGGGTATCAATCTAAGTTAGATACCTCATGGACAGACACCGTCGATTTTGTTGGCGGGAGAAGCAGATTAGCTGTTCCATTAGCAGATTAGCTTTACTCTGCATCTCCTCTTTCCCTCCTCTCCTCCACATTTTTTCAGGTGGTGGTGGGGAGGTGGAGGAAGGGAGGAGAGGAGCAAGGGTGTCAAAACGCACCCTTTGATTGATTTGCCTCTACAGTTCACTAGATTTTCTACAATAAGGGTGGAGGGAAAACTCTACCGTCCCTGGGTGGGCTCGAATCACCAACCTTTCGGTCAACAGCCGAACGCGCTAACCGATTGCGCCACAGAGACCCGATTACGAGCATGCTCCGTGTTATCACACCTGACTTTATCCTTGCGCTCAAGGTATTTTCCAAGGACATATGAGTGTCATCGTGGGTCCACTGCAGACACACCATATGTATGTTTGCCCGGCTAGCTCAGTCGGTAGAGCATGAGACTCTTACTCTCAGGGTCGTGGGTTCGAGCCCCACGTTGGGCGACATATGTTTTGCAAGCATAGTGTTGACATGCAATAGATTAAGCCAGCAATACCTGTAAGTAGAGGTGGTGTTTTGTCGCACCTCTGAAGAAGTACTGCACTTTCCTCCTCATCCTCTCAATCGAGTGGGGGGAACCTTCTCATGACATTTAGTTATTAATTTATGTTTTTTTTTTTCCAAACAGCAAAAGCAAGACAAATAATGTGGGTGCCATGGCTTAGTTGGTTAAAGTGCCTGTCTAATAAACAGGAGATTCTGGATTCAAATCTCAGCCATACCTGCAGTCTTCATTGTTTTTCTTCTGCATAACCAGTGCCTCATTTGGCCAGGTCACCAGTGTCCCACTGTACATGACCTCTGCTCACAGCAGGAGTGGGAAGGAGAAACCTTGTCAGTCACCAACCAAGCACAGCCATTCATTCTTCCTGACAGCAATGAGGCTATTTTCTTGTGCTCAGAACATCTGATTCCATCAGGCAAGTCACTTGTGAGTCCTGTCCACCTAGGCGTATGTCCATGGTAAGCTGGCCTTCAGATTGCGGAATCCCATTTTATTTGTACTTTTCCTATTTCTGTTAATAAAAACCAGTTCATTGGGTTTTACTGGGAATCCATACTTTGTAATCCCATATGTGAACCTTTGGCCGGGCTAGAGTAAAAATAAAAGTACACACACACACACACACATAAAACTCTTTTCCCTCCTTTTTTCCTGTTCCGCTTTTTTGTTTGGTCTTTGTCCAGGGCACGGCTGTCAAAGGATGGCTTTCCTTGTCGGGGAATCAACCCCGTCTCCCGCGTGATAGGCGGGGATATTCAACACTTTACTAAAGGGGATGAGCACTTGCTAGAATCAGAGTATTGTCCGCATGAGGACTCTGTCCAATCGTACGAGGCAATGCACACTTAAAGGCTTCATCACGACTGCTGAAATATTCAGAATATTAACACCGATTGGAATACCGTTATATCTTTGGTCTAATAACCGCCTAAGAAACCTCCAAGATCCAAACAGAAAGATATGCACATGTACATGAAAATTAGAATCCAAAATGATTCTGTAAAATTTAAAATAGTTATTTTAAATATATTTGACAGGAGCCTATTTTTATTTGAGAGTAGTACGTCTTCCACGGCTACAGATAGCGCTGTACAGATGTGGTCCTGGAGCAGCACGGAGGAGTAACGACAGCAGGCTTGTTCTTGCTGGTTGTTGCTAGTGGGGACTTCCCATGCAGACCAAAGAATAAACAGATGTGGAAAATGTAGCTAGCTTGGTCAATTCCTGTTCTGTCGCTTTTTGTGCTTACGGTCCCCTTTGGTAGCCCGCCTCTTGTCACATAGATATCTTAAAGTTTATTAGCAAAACTGTTGGATCAGTCATATGATGAATTTGACGAGGAAGGAGGTGTTCACAGACGAACGTACATCGTAGCCTTCCGAGGTGTAGTCAATCGTTTCATAATTAGTAACGTTATGAGTAACATTAACTAGTTACTTGCAAGTTAGCTAACTTTTGATGCAATCGTAGTCTTTTTTCCCTTACGTTTGGAATTGTAGCTGTTTTATTGTTTTTATTCAGACGCTATTGTGTCTGCATTAGCCTTACGAATGGGGATCAATAAGACATATGTGAGTATAGGATACGCTACTGTTGGATTGCTGGTAGGACTGTCGGCTTTTATTGTGTGGAATGTCGCATATAAACAACCATGGACGGCAGCAATGGGAGGCTTGTCAGGTATGACAAAAAGACAAATCTATCAAGTCATCGCCTTTTCCTCGTTACCACACTGTGTTATTTAGTGTCCCATCTTAAAACAGGGCTGATCTGCTTCTCAAAGTCGGCTCTGTTTTTTTTTAATAACAAGGGTACGTTTTGCAAACGGTGACATATAGCCAAAATGTACATGGGTAGCTGGTTGTTTTGCTAATGTAGCGTTACTTACTCAAACACAACTGCAGTATTTACTAAAACAGATTAACTCCCTAACTGAGACGAAACTACTGCTTTGGTTCTACCTGATACAGCTGAATATAGCACCAGCACTCGATTTTCACTTATAGAATAGGTATATCCTGTAGGCTGTAGGGAAACTTTCATTACTGAATATTAGAAACTGTTCTGTGTTGTACTTATTTCTTACGGATGCTGAACATCGCCTTGTTTTCTCAGTTTCATAGTTTCCTCTCAAGTTGGGTTACACATCCTCTACATTTTACAAGCTCTAATTCTAAGACGATTTTTTATTTGCTCCTCAAAATAACAGCTTCCAGTTCAAACAAGCGGAATACACGGATACCTCGTGTTAATTTGGTCAGCTGACTAGTCGTCAATCAAGTATTTGCTTGGCAAGCATTCAGATACGTTGAAGATGGATGGTCGTTGACTCAAGTCAGTTGAAAAGCTTTTAAAAAATTGTTGATGGGCTACAGTGAGGCAACATTGACAGTAGAAACTATCCAGATGACATGCTCATTTGATGCAATTTGCAGTCAAACAGGCACTGGCTATTCTTCATTCCAAATAAGTGCTTAAGTTACTTCAGCAACTTTTAATCAGGGTTTGATTTGTTTGAAACATGCTTCAGGTGTGAATTTAGGATACAGATGACCTCTAGCTTAAAATGGTCAGTTCACTCAAAAAAAAAAATTTTTTTTTTTGGGTTGAGCGTTTTCCTCAGTGTCTGTCAAGTATTACATTAAGCATTTATGTCACAGAAGGTTATTTCACTATTAATGAGAGACGGTGTATATTTGCTGCTTTCTGAAATAGCGTGGTCTCTATGGAGCTGTACATAGCTATGTACATTAGGTCAGAACATTGCCCTCATACCCAAGTGATCCATAACTTCACAAAACTTTCCATTGTATTCCATAGAGATGAGAGTCTGAGATGTAGGTGTTAAACTTTTCTGTGAGGTCTATTCTATGTTTTCCTTACTGAAGAACCAGAGATCTTGTGAGCACCAAATATTACTGCTCTGTGGTATGCATATGAGTGAAGTCTAGAATCCATTTCTAAGTGTAACCATCCTAGGACTCCTGAACGACTGAATAAATGAAGCTCATGATTGTAGTCACGGCCAATAGCCAGAGCGTCATAAGAATATGCTTGAGTTGACATAAACTAATGTAATACCCATAATTCCATGGTGTGAGAAGTCCAGTAGTTAGCCATGTCCTTCCAGGGCTGTGTACCAATCAGCAGTCCAAAAACACATAGACGGGGTAATTCTTCTGATATCGATATTGATTTTTATTTTTTTGCTTCATATTTTTACCTATCTCTATACAAATGTACTTTTACACCGTTTTACACCCCACACTTTTTTTATTGATCTGTTACTTTAATTTGGTTTCTTTATCATTGTCATTACAGGTTTTATTAATTACCTTGTCTATGGGAAGCACTTTGGGATGCATCCTGTTCAAAAGGTGCTACACAAATAATTTTAGCTATTGTTATGATTATGATTATTATTTTAAGCTATTTTTGAAATGTGCATACAAATAAGTGGCCTCTCGTCAAAAAAAACCTGTGGCAACGTTATTGAAAATATCATCACATCAGTTAATAGTAGATAAAAACCATGATTTTATTTCTGGTTAAGTTACATAACGCAGCCTAGGGAGAAGAAATCTCCATCTTAACATTAGTTATGCAGCGCACAGTTGAACGTGGAACAAGTACTACAGCCAGCAAGGAACACACCAAGCCATTTCCATTGTCACTGAAACTTCCGTTTTGCTGCAATCCAATTCTTGCGAAGGAACGCTAAGTGAGGAAGAACCGCGAGTTCGTTCCAACTCGAACAGCCACAAACCCCTTCCCTCCATTGCTCCCCCTCGTTCGAGAAGGGCCCCCTCGCCTGCTACGTCACCGGAGGGCTCACTTGATTGAAGGGAAGAAGTGAAGAAAGAATTTTATTTTAGGTTGGAATGCAGCCCAGGGCATTCAGGCGTTCATGTTAAGCAGGGCTTCATTCAACCCCCAATTTTTGGGTGCACACCTTCTTCCTGGTATCACACCATTCTTCTGCAGACTGTCACTTTTTATTTAGAGAAATGCCTCTCCTTCAGTGAGCTCCAGCTCTCTAGTGCGCCCCGAACAGTGGAAATCGTGACTGCTAGTTAGATACCATAATACTGTTACCTCTCTAGTATCCACGAGAGATAATTGGTGGTGATGAAGCAGAAGTAAGAACCTGAAGTAAGAAATAAACAGAATGCACTGTTTTTGAGTCAGGCCCTTACACACACACAGCTTGTCTTAGATTTTTTTTTTGCTGTTTCAGCATATGGTTATATATCGCTGAGACATGTTAAACTATCATTCTGCTGGGAATGAGAAGTGGTGACTGCTCACGCAGAGTTCAGATCTCACAGGGTTAATTGGTGTGCCGAAGGCGGGAGGTCGTCATGACGCAGCAGTTCGGCTGCGGGGTGGGGGGCGGTGGGCACTGACTCATGGGTTTCGGTCAGAGTCGTGGAGCCTCTGCTCCAGTGTGCGATGCCAGTGGAGAAGACAACATGTGAGCAGGAAAAAGAGGAAGATGGGGGGGGGGGGTTGTCCTGGTGAAACTGTGACACAGCAAAACAGCTGTGATCACACTGATCTAAACAGTGCTGATTCATAGTACCTTCATGAAACGTGTAACATTTAAATGCCAAAAGTATAACAATCATGGTCATTTTCACGTTTTTCCTCAACGATTAAATGGTGTGCAAATTTAAACGATGCAAATGGTGTGTGTGTGTGTGTGTGTGTGTGTATTTGTGTGTTTCGCTTGTTTTTTCCCAGTTTTCACAATATGGCTTTCACTGAGAATCATTGATCACTGGATCCTTAGACATTGCTTTATATATTTTTTCCAGATGGATACGCACAAGCAATTATTTTCTATATTATTATATAGAGGTCTTCGGGAATTTCATTTGATTGTGGCATGATATGTCTAGATAGCCCTTGTACTAACAACTTCACTGTGACGATAAGGAAAAGTTCCGCGGATGTATGTTGAGAAGGGCTATCCCAGATCAAGTCTTATTGTTTACCAATGTTGGGTTTTGTTGTAGTTACAAGAAAACGGACCACACAGAATCGCGCTTGGAGAAAAAGCTTTATTGTTGCCGATGGAATATTCGGGCAGCGTATCTGCCTCCGAAGCTTCAACTTTGCTTTAACTCGATGAACTGATGACGTGACCAGCCTTTTATCCCAGGCAGCAAATGGCAGCTGGAAACCGATGCTTCCAATACAAACTACTGATGGTGTTTTGTGGTCAGGATGTCTGCATTCCCTTTGTCTGTGGAGGTTGCCATTTGCTCACTCCCAGCTGTGATCAACAGTTGATGGCTGTCATTCACATTACACACCTATCTGTGGCACCAGAGGTGTGGAGCTTTTTCTAGGATAAAGCTAAGAGTTCTCAGAGTTACATAATTTCCAACACCGAAGTAAACCCTTTGATTACCAAAGACCCCGTTTATCTCTGGATTCTCTTATTCCCTCTATATACCATAGCAACCCACTTCAGATGCGCAACCAATGACATACTGCCTGTCCCTGGTGAGACTTGGCCAGTTTTCGCCACCAAAGTGTAGACCTCCACAATGGCTGGTATTCCAACAAGTGGCAAACATTATACATAATTCACAACCGAACATCTTAGCCCATGGACCTGCATTTTTATATTCAGTTTTATGTTTTATTCAGGATATTGAATGTATGTCCAAGCCCTCTGGTAATTTCTCTTTTGAGCTCACTCAGAAGCACCATTCAGGATGTGTCTGTGATCCATCTCTAATGAATTCCTTACGATTGATGCTGTTATAATTAAAAACGGTCATTTTGTTATTGTCATACCCCGGATTCCCCTGGAATTAGTATATGTGATACAAGGGGAAAGTTTGCAACAAGCCAGACAGCTTTTCCATGTTGACACACCCGTATAACCAACAGGATCTTATTAGCATTTTGAAGAAGTTGCAAACTAGTACATGCTGGTATGTAGGCTACATGTAAAGATTGATAATATTGACTGTGTTAAAGTGAAGACTTTCTGTTACAGGGTCAATAGCAACTAACTGACTTTAATACTGTGTGTGTGTGTGTGTGTGTGTGTGTGTTTGTGTGTCCCTGCAGGTGTCATGGCTCTGTGGACCCTCATCACACACCTCATGTACCTGCAGGACTACTGGCGCACCTGGCTGAAGGGTCTCAAATTCTTCCTTTTCGTCAGCATCATCTTCTCCGTCCTGGCTGTGCTGGCCTTCTTCATCTTCCTCTCCCTCGCTATCACTCACAAACAGGGTGAGACTCTCTCTCTCTCTCTCTTTTACTCTTCTCCCTTACTTCTCTCCGAACTTTCCCACCTGTCTTTACTGCTCGAGCTGTTTGGGTCTGTAGTGACATGTGGAATTGTTCTTCTATAGGCAGCAGTACTTTTTTCATTCATTTTCACATTTTGCAAATTGTGTTGTTTTGATGTGTTTTGATTGGGCTGTTCTATAGCTTAGACCGACCCCAAATCTCTTTTGATGGAAATGTTTTGTTTGTGGGGAGGGCCTTTAGCAAGGCCCTTAACCCGAAATTGGTTCTGGGGGGGACTGGCCCCTGCTTAGCCTAATCAAGTGTTATGGATAGATGTGTCAGCTAAATAACAGCATGTAATGTTTGTGTTTATTGTGCCTCAGTGATTTCTGACCCCAGACCTCTTGTTGTACAGCTCTTACTGACTCCAGACCTGCTATTTTGATGGAAATATTTATGCATGTGGTGCTACGGCAATTAGTGACCCCAGACCTGCAGTTTTGATGGAAATTTTTTGTTTGTGTTTGTTGTGCTACAGATCTTACAGACCCCAGTTCAGCTGTTTGATTGAAATATTTTGTTTGTGTTTGATGTGCTACAGCTCTTGCTGACCCCAGAAAAGTTGTTTTAATATCACTATTTTGTTTGTGTTTGCTGTGCTACAGCTGTGACTGACCCCAGACCAGCTGTTTTAATATCACTGGTTTGTTTGTGTTTGCTATGCTACAGCTGTGACTGACCCCAGACCAGCTGTTTTAATATCAATGTTTTGTGTGTGTTTGTTGTGCTACACCTGTGACTGACCCCAGACCAGCTGTTTTAATATCACTGTTCTGTTTGTGTTTGCTGTGCTCCAGCTGTGACTGACCCCAGGAGCTTGTACCTGTCCAGCGTGTGGAGTTTCATGACGCTGAAGTGGGCCTTCCTGCTGGGCCTGTCCTCGCACCGCTACCGCAAGGAATTCGCCGACATCAGCATCCTCAGTGACTTCTGAGTGCCGAGGAGGAGGACCGCACCCACTGCAGGAAGAAAGGATGGGCAGAGGGATGAAGGGAGGGAGGGAGAGAGAGAGAAGCAGGGGAAGAGAGTTAGGGTAGTACGGAAGGAAGGCATCTTTCTTCGCCACTCAGGAAGCAGAGTCGTACACACGGCTCCGCTTATCAGAAAGGGGGACTTTCTGTTCTCTGTTTACTTTTAGAGATTTTTTTTAAACGAAATGGTTGTATGTCCTCCGTATTCATTCGTTTGACATTTTCTCAGCGAACTCCTATTCAACAGGGTACATCCTTAACTGAGGATATTTACGCTATAGCCACACTTTCCGGAAGGTTCCCGATTGAGACTTTTCAGTGGAAATGACGGCAGGGTCACATGCAGCTGTCTGTGGAGCGCATGGAACGTTTTACAGTCTGTCGAGGGCCCAGGTTTGAATGATAGCTTTGCATATCAGTCTATCACTCACCACATAGTTTCCCTATGTATTCTGTAGAACCTGGTTCGGTGTAACCTTTTTGTACTCTTTATTTTTTTAAAAACAAGAATATCTGAATTTTAATAATGCTTCCTGGGTTGTGATACTATACATTATTCAGAATCTCATTATTTCCGTATTGAATCTAACTGGCATGTTATCCCTCTTGTGCAGTGTCTGTGTATCACCACCAGAGGGAGCCAGACGATGACTTTTGTTGCGTTTGTGCGCAAATAAAACGAGTGCGTTCTCCACTCTTCAACATGTATAACCAACCTGAGCCGAAGCTTACACATATCTGAGAGGCATCATATAAAAGTTTATACTTTCATATAAAAGCACTTTATCAGTAGTACAAGGAAAATCTGCATTATAGTTCAGCTTGTAGGGTGTAATGTTTGCTAGGCCATGGAGGTGGCTTGTATTTGGTTAACTTCAAAATGGTAATGAAAAATTATGTTGAACAGACTAAAACAGACAGGGAATCTCCCAGTTTGTAGCCACGCCTTTCACTGGTCACAGAGCTTATACTAGAACTAACACAAAGTTGTTGCATATGTATGTATGTATATTTGTGTGTGTGTGTGTGTGTGAACACAGTTTAGAATGATTAAATAGCTAATGTTTGTGTGATTCACAGCATTAATTCAGAGTTGGAGTGGATCAGTCTGTCCTGCAGTCAAACCAATTATTCTTATCTACATCTATGGTGTTGTCATTCAGTAACACTTGTGTCGCTAACTCTCTATGTAGACCAAACCACTACTCAAACTGTAGTCACTACGACAGAGAGATACAGAGTCGGGTTTGAATCCCTTTCCCTGTAATTTAATAATGGATTAGTCTGTGTGTTGGGGCCTTTTTTTGCTGTGGTTGTCAGCTATCATGAACTTATGCCAGAATATAGTAGCAGTAAATACATAAATAAAAGATGTGTGTCTGATTATCCATATCCATAGAACTGTTAAAACATGCATGCCAGTAATGATTATATAACATTTTTTGTTTTTAATATTTAATTTGTAGACAGCAGTTTTGACATTTTGTCTTGCCTGTCATTATTTTGAAATTCTTTCTCTGATTTCTGTGTTTAACTGGATCTTTGTTTATTATACCTGGTCTGAGTAATTCCTAAGATATGTGACATTAATAAAGTATTATTTTATGATATTGTCACGTGATTGCACTGTTTGTGACTCCCAGAGAGGTGTTCAGATTTGTGTGTAATGAACACTTAGTCTGTGTGTGTGTGTGTGTGTGTGTATGAAAAATTCTGAATTCTGTGTGAGTGAGTGAAACATGCTTAGTCATGTCCCTGTGTGTGTGAAAATGTTTAGTCATGGTCATGTGTGTGTGGGTGTGTGTGTGTGTGTGTGTGAAGAATGCTTTGTCACATCTGTGTGTGTATGTGTGTGAGTGAGTGACTGAAAAATGCTTAGTCAGTCTGTGTGTGTGTGTATGAGAAGATGCATAGTCCAGTATGTATGTCCTGAGGTGATAAGCTGTGTCTGTGTGCATGTAGAGTTTTGGAGCAATCTTACACTGATTTGCAAGGTGAAAGCTTGTCATGTGATTATGTAAGGGTGAAGTGGGGTCACAAATAGTGGCAAACCCAGCTTTGTTTTGACTCCCATAATCAAAGGGAGCCTGCAGTTTTCCCAGCTATGGCAACTGCACCCGATCTGGTCAAATCTGGTTTAAGGTCTGAAATGATTCACCCATTCTCTCTGGAAAAGGGACTGGGTGACTGGGACTGGAGCATGCATTACGTAACGTCTAAGATGGTGAAAAGACAAACTTTACTGTCCTATTTTATTTAACCAGTACAGCATGTTTTTTTGAAGATACAGGACAATTTTTGACCTATTCTGACATTTATAGAGGATTGCACTGGTTCAATAACTTTTTATTTACTTGGTTGTCAACTTAGTTTATGGAAAGATGTTTTGCTATTTGCTTTGTCCTGAGGTGCAAAATTCTGTTATGATCAGAACAAGACAATACCGTTTTATTAAATCACAACAATAAAAGGATCCCAAGCAGGAGAGAGAGGATTTAGTCAGGGGAAAGTGGCTCTGAAAAATCCTGGTTAAATCCAGGAAGGAAGCAATTCAAGTATTAGCTGTGTCTAAGGATGAATTAAGTGAAAGTGTGTAAACATAATTTGTATATACAATGCAAGTGTAGAGAGAGAAATGAGAAGAACAATTAAATGGTGCTTTCAGCTAGCATATGAATATGAACTTGGCCCAGGGCTTGGCAGGAATATTCAGGAGGTCATATTTCAGCTTTCATCAGGGGTCATGAATATTATCATAAACAGAAATCTTATGCATACCCCATTTACACTTACAAAGCAGTGGTAGGCCCATATTCAACCAACAAATTAATCATATCAAAGAATATGAAACAAACTAGTCATTTGATTCTATATCACAAGTGTAGTTGTGTGTCCAATTTCTTCCATTTGACCCAGCTCAGACTGGCTTGTGTCCTATCAATGGAGTAAAACTACTTATCCCATGATGCATTTCTCTATGCTGGGGCCTTATAGTTAACTAACCTCAACCTAGGGCTCAGGTTTGGTCTTAAGGGGCAAAACATTCTTTGGGAAATTTGTCAGCCCTTAAAGGATTATATACATGAGCATGTCTGTAAAAACATGTCATGGCAAAGATCTTTCCCATTTTGTAAATATCTCTGAGGCAATTTACAAATTTTTTATTGATAGTCATCACTGATTCTACTTTAACAGACAACTCTTCTGTGTGACTAGCTAGCACTGAGCTTCCCTCGGTAGTTAGGTTTCTGTGGACTTGTCCAACATTTTTATTCAACTTTTAGAACGTTTGCATAAGACATACAGGGTAAGTGACATATACATACCAAGGCATGTATATGTCAAGACTGAATTTTTTTTTCTTGCTAGCACTAAGTTGTGATTGGTTAGCCCAAAGTCAGACAATTCAAAATTTAAAAATGGTCGTGCACCTGTTTACATTTCTTAGAAACAATAAGGGTTAATCTTATTTAAATTTGAAATCGTCAAGCTTACATTTTATTGCTAATACGATGGAAATGAAATTGCTGCTGATAAGCTGTTTTATTGAAGAAAAGTAACCAGATTTAGCCATAGCTACATGGCCGCTGCAACCCCGAGACTCCTAGGAAATCTCAGTTGAGCCGTGGTTTCAGGCTTGAGTTGAATCCTTCAGGTGGAACGAACATCCGGATCCGCTAGATCTGGTGGCTTCAGATTTCAGTGCCACGGGTCTCCCGCAACCTGAAGATGCCGCTGACTGGGGATAAGATAGAGAGACAAAGAAATAAGAAGGTCACAGCTACTGATATAATATTCTGTAAATGTACTCCAGAATACTACACTAAACTATATGACTACTTATTGATTGAAATTTTTATAACAATCGATCATGTTTCAGACTCAAAGAGGTTTTCTGAGCAAGTCTGATAGCAGCTTTATTTGACAGCTGTTGTGGGTGGAGCGTATGCAAAGACATAAATTGTGATTAGTGGTTCATGCTGCGTATGTATTTAACGATCCCTCCCAACTTCAAGTGATTGTACAAAAAGGGGGAATTCTGAGGAAGAAGCGCCCACACATGTCCACAAAACGGTCATTACGTTACATTAGTTTGGCGGACACTCTTACCCAGAGTGAATTACAACACAACAGAACATAAGTACATCCATCTGATAATGAGTAATAGAACTCAGCAAACCACATTTCTAGACAAGCACATATTTAAGCAGCATCGCTAAGCAACAAAACGCAAGTTTGCTATGCTTGGCTTGTCCAGATTAAAACACAACCCATAAATATCCCTGGTACATAAAACGTACCAAAAAAAAAAAAAAAAACTCAAACCCATAGACAACAGGCGTCAAACAGGATTCAGATGCAGTCTGAAGAGATGAGTCTTTAGCTTGGGTCAGAAGACAGCGAATGATTCCACCAGTGGAAGTACGTTGAAAACCACCAGGGTCAAATTCATTCGTTTGAGCACATCGGTGAATATTAAATCGTAGGTCAGCCTGAGCACAAGTCCTCATTCTTACATCACTGGTTAAAGGTAAAAATGAAACCGGTACCAGGAAGTTCTTTCAAGATATGCTTTGATCTGTTACAGTACATACCCGCTACATCCAACATCACAAGGGAAAATGTTCCACTAAGCTCAGTGACTCAGGAACGGGGGAGAACGATCAGAGCGATTGTTCTAAGTGATCAGGAAACCTTTTCATCTTAACGTAACGCACTCTTCCCGTGTCTCCTGATTCCACCTCACATCTGAAATCACTGTTACGCTTCTCTTTCTCTTTGAGCTGCTCTTCCAGCTCCTCTTATCAGCGGACCCACTGAGTGACTTTCAAAAAAAGGGCGATTTATTGCTCCATGATACATCTGGGCTCGGTTTGGGGAATTTATGGCCCATATTGTATGCAAAGCAGATGATTCTGTTTGATATCCCATTAAATATCGAACGTCCTGCTGTGTAATATTTCTGAGGGCAAACTTGCAGTGATTTAACAATTAAGCAAATTCAGTATAAATCTCAATCCATGTAGCATCCTCTTATTTGCGATGTCATAACTGCGCAAAGCTGTGTTAAGACAAATTGACAGAAATACATGCACGTTTGTGTGCGTGTTTTGACGCCGACAAGAATGCGTGCGCTAGTCTTTCAAGTGCGTTCTGACACGTTGACAGATTTGCGTGCTTGTTTGTGGACGTGTCAGCGTCCGGCTGCGTCGAAGGTGATGCGTGGAGGGCTAGCCCAAAGTTTAGGCCAGAAGGTGCACTGCTTAGCCTCACAGATATTTTGGTTCATAAAAATTTGCCTGAGAGGAGAGTGAATGAAAAAGGGCGCTCACATCTTGAATCAGTAGAGAAACAGATGGGTGCTTTGACATTAAAAATGCTTTTGAAATGGCAGCTTCAAAATGATTTCCGAGGAACTTCTGCGAAAGCAGAACAAAGCCCACAGATATTTAAGCAATATCCATTGCAATTTACTGGTTTATTTACAAACTGAAACACATGTCTGTAGACTTTTCCTTTCTTCTTTTTGCCCCCCACCCCCTCGACCCTCTTTGGTCCACATTTTTCCCTTTTAAAAGATCATGAGGGGCCTTGTGGAGTAACCCTTTTGCTGGCACTCCTGCCCACGGAGGCAGAAACTACTCCTTTATTTCACTAAAACGTAAATGTTTCATATGGAAGTTCAAACCCCTTGTACTCCACAATAATGACATTAGATGCACTTTTAATTCTTTTAGCTCTTGGTCTAACTGAAGACAACTTGTGAAATGTGAATCTGGAGACAAACTGAATTTACTCTTGATTAGTTTTCATCTATGCCACTTGCTCCATGCACTGTACTCAATGTATGACATTTTTGTTGAATCATTTTATGAATTTAAAAACCTCCTTTTGCTAAGTCTGAAAAGGTTAGTTGTCCCAAGTTTTTCCTCACAGATTTTACGCTTCTTACTAGGAAACAAATTAGTTGCCCTCCTTTGTATTTTTCAAGAGCATCAATATCTTCCATATAGTACAGTGCACAAAATTGTACCTAGTACTCCAAGTGTGGTCTGACTTAAACATTGCATAACTTTAAAATAACCTTCTAGCAATTACTATCCCATAATTGTCAGAGCTGCGTTCAGAAGTGCTTTAAGAGGTTCGCACGACTAGAAGAACCTCAGAGCTCCAGTAGGGATCACCCAGGGCTGGAGAAGCAGAGGTTCTCCAGGGTGGGAGCGTTGACCCTGGAGCTCCAGCAGGGCTGGAGAATCGGAGCTCCAGCAGGGCTTCCCCAGGGTGGGAGCTTTGACCCTGGAGCTCCAGCAGGGATCACCCAGGGCTGGAGCGTCAAGCAGGGGTTAACCAGGACTGGGAGAATCAGAGCACTGAGCAGAGACAGATCCCCAGCCTACGGCTTAAAGAATGTAACTGGAGCCATCTCAGGATATGGGGTAAATTACACATGAAAGGGGGACATTGTAGGACAGCTTACGCACCAAATATTATGATAAATTATGGCCTAATATAAGGAGATAAGCCTGGTGGAAACTGGAATAACACAGGTTAGCACGCATCATAAAAAGAGATTTAAAGATGGACTTTTTTTTCTCAACAGAAAATATCTTGAGGCAGATAATTTGACTGCTGCCCCCCCCCCCACCACCACCACCACCCACCTCCCTTCCTTTCCGCTCAGTGACATCGTGCTGTGACACTCCAAAAAAGACAAAAAACAAACAGAAACAGCATTCTGCAAACAAAAACACACAATGCTCTGAAAACGAAACCTTGGGGCTGAAAAACTTTTCACTCCATTGTGGTTTAAGTCTGCCAAACCCCATGGAAGTGATTGGCTACTACACCAGCGGTCAGTGACTGCTTCTGACCAGCCGAATTCTGGTGTAGACTCCAATTGAAAAGCAACAAGCATTCCACTCTTTGGGCATGATTTGATAAATAACATACACTAAATACTGTTATATTACGGAAATAATACTGAAATTATAGCATTCTCCTCACTGCACATTAATGTGTATCGTTTGCTTTATAGTAACAGACTATTTATAATTAGACCACACCCGAAAGACAATAGCAGAAAGTCTTTCAAAACACACACAGAAAAAAATCAAAACTGAAAGGAGGAGTTTGACAATGGTTTAGGAGGCGTCTTTTATCAAAAACAAAAACGAGGAAATATCTTAGCCTAATTGTATTTAGCTGCACTAATTTTTCCTTGGAAAAAATTGATGAGCCAAAGATTAATTTTTGCATAAGCACATGATAAATGGACGCACGATACCAAGTGTAAGTCAAGTTAGTAATTACCATGTTCAAGCAGTGTGCACTAAAAGAAAAGTCAAAACATCTGACAGCGTGCCTATCGGATATCCTCATTAATAATTCTAAAGATCAATACGCTTGGCACATTTCTGTTGCATCCTGCATGATTAATAGAAAGTAGCCTAGAAATAATTCATAAAGTAGGCAATGTGTATTTCCACTTTGGAAATTTTTCCTTTTTATCAAGGGGTATTTCTGCATCACAAAATGTGGCTGGGTTTGAATAAAATGAGCAGCATGGTCAAAGCATACAATGATATACAGGCACTGAAACACACAGAATTACTGTTATTGTGAGCGGCAGTAGTAGTACTCTTAGCAGTATTAGTGTTAGTGTTAGGGTTAGTATTACTATTAGTATTAGTGTTAGAGTATTGGTATTGTTATTGTTATTAGTATTATCTTTTGCTGTGAACCGTCCTCAGTAATGCTCTTTGAAGCCCCCCCCCGACGCTTCGGCCTGCCCTTGGGGCTGAGTATATATACCACAGGAAGTGCGTCTCCTCTCAGGGAAATCGCTGCCAGATGTGCGCGCGTGTTCTCGCGTCCTGCCACTCTACGGAGGCAGCGAGCTGGACGTATGGGTTGGGGGAGAGGGCACTGCGTTATTGACAGGAGTAATCCAGGGGGTTATTTTTTTTTACATCACATGGACACGGGTGACACAAACAGCAGACAGCACTGAGTGTGTAGCAAAACAAAGAGCTCACCACACAAGTATGTCAATTATGGACGTTGTGTTCTTCTTTGGTGTTCTTTACAGTGACTAAGAGGGTCACTTTTTAAACAGGCATCTCGGTGGCCGACTCTGTGATTCCATTTCCCTAACTATCCAGGCTTATTCTGTGACACAGAGGTATACACTGTACTGGTCTTGCCTAATTTTCTTAGTAATGTGCTTTTGTCAGCCATTTCATAGTCAGGCTCATTACATTGTCCCTTTTATCTGGTGCTTATTATTAGAGATTTCTTTTCTCTGCACAAAAAAACCTCCAAATATTTAGACTCCACGGTCTGCTTTGGACATCTTTGAGACCGTTAATTATCGAAGTGTTTTGGAATGTGCGCTCATTGAGAAAACGTCCCTATGCACGGGTGTAAGCTCTTTTGTAGTGTTCATGAATGTCTGTGGTTCTTTTTCTCTCTGAACCGCGGCCATGTTTTTGACAGAAATATGGGGATACATTTACACCAACTTAAAGGGGATCCTGATTTTCAAAATAAACTGTGTGTAAAACTTTTTCAAAGCGGTTAAAACAAGACAAGTCTCTTTTGTGGGCTTCATCCAGTCCCTTTTTTAACCATAGTTTATTTATGAGAATTTAACAGATTAAAACAAACACATAAAATTAGATGCATTCGGTTCTATGAATAGAGAGACCTGGAAACAATGCTGCAGTCAAATTTGGACATGACATGTCTGCTATATCTCTGCTACTCCGTACTCTATGGTCTATCTCAAATACCCTGCTTCTATTAAAGTATATGCTTTACGTTACATTACCTTACATTACAATCATTTAGCTGAAGCTTTTATCCAAAGCAACGTGGGGTTAAGGGCCTTGCTCAAGTGCCCAACAGCAATGGTGTTCTTGCTGTGGCTAGATTGTCATGCACCTCAGCAACTACACTACAGGCTGCCCCATAGGGTTTGCTGCAGTTTCTATAACATATAAAATGTAAGATGGGGATATGGGCTTTCAATAACTGAGTGGTCCTCTCCGCTGGTCCTGGAGAGTTGCAAATGCTAGTTTCGCTAGTTTCCGCCTGAAAACTCCACAACAAGATCAGACCCAAGAGATCAGGTGAGCTAATCAACTGTTTTAATTGGCCGTAAAGTGCTGAATGACAACGAAAAACCAGCATGCACTGAAGCTCCCCGGGACTAGTGAGGGTCTCTGCTTTTAGTAAAGACACAGGATGGAGACGTTAGAGGAGCGAATCTGAGCGTTAGCGAAGCATTGTGTCATGTGTTTCGCTAGGGAACGAAATGCACAACATCAATGAAGCTGCTGGGAGAGATCAAACAGGCCCCCGCACGTACTGCATCTGGTTCTGTTTGGACGGATTTTTTTTTATTCCCGTCTTTTTTGTCTTGTTCTTTTTCTGTCTGTCCTCTTTTCCCTCTGTTTTTAAAGGAGGGCCCTTCATATTTTTCCCCTTAGCGATCCCTCTGTGTTTTCCATGCTAGTGACTCTGTGGCACGCAAATGTACGCCACACAAGAGGTGGCCGTGGCAGAGTCATCCATTCTCTCTCTCTCTCTCTTTCCGTGCCACCGTACCTGTCCCAGAGAGTATATGCCACACAAGATGGCTGCTCAATCGCATGCCCTCGGTCTGTCTCCATACCTAGCCCAGGATTCCACTCTCAGTCAGATGTTACAGAGCCCTGACCTGCATCCTGTTCAACATATTATATCCCACAATGCACTGCTCATCCAGTCTCAGCCCACTTTAAGATTGTATGTATGTGATGTATAGTTTTTCTGGTTGAAGTTTAGTGTTAGTGTGAGTATGTAAATATGTAGGTGTGTATGAGTGTGTATTTATGTGTCTGTGTGCGCATGTGAGTGTCAGTATGCAAGTGTGTGTACGTGTGTGTGCGTGCGCATGTGTTTGTATGTGTGCGTATGTGAGTGTGTGTATGGGTGTGGGCATGTGTGTGTGAGCGTGTCTGTGTCCATATGAGTGTATGTGTGAGCGTTTGTCTGTGTAACTGTTTGTGGTAGTGTGTGGAGGTGTATGCATGTGTATGTTTATACGTGAGCCTGCGTACGTGCGTGTGCGTGGGTGTGGTGCAGCAGCACAACATTCTACAGGGTTGCCAGGTCACAGTGGACCCTCCCTTGATTATGTTAGATCTCATATGGGACATCTAGTCATTTTTGTAACTTAGGGAAATATCCCCAGGCTTACAGCAACATCCCCAGGGGATTACAGCACAATGGACCGCATTGTGACTGTGGTTACGTTCTTGCGGTTGAATTGCGCTGCGAGTCTCTGATTGGTTAAATGGATGTTAATATACGGTTCCTGTGGAGCATGGCTGGAGTATTCTCTCCAGCCATGTCATCGCAGGTCGTCATGCTGTGATTGTCACATGCAAACATCCTGATAAGTTACAGGTGGTGGCGTGGCTGCAGGGAGCATGTGCAGACCAACGGAATAAAAAAAAATTATTATGGTCTATCAAATTCCAGAACAATGAACAACAGTATCGGGTTCTTTGATTACAAGGCTTCACCTCCTGCTTTCTTTATTGACGTAAGCGATTTCTCAGAAGTATTTCATAAAGAAAGCATAAAGATTGAAAATGAAAACATAATTATTTGGTGTCATATAAAAGCAACTTCTAAAGTAAATATTGAGCAAATGTTTCCCAAATTAATATTCTCTACATTTTATGTCGCCTACAGAAGTTATCATGGGGTTATTTTTGCTGTACGCATAGATATTTAAACATTTAAATATGAGAGCATCTTTACTCTGAGTTGCTGTGTTTATATTATAGTGAGACCATCAAAACATTTAATCAGTGACTGGAGAGAGAAAGGCGATATCAACATAGTTTTCATAAAACTACACTTGAGATTTTTCGCTGAAAATGTACTGAAACTGTAAATTCTACTCAGCTTTTATTAAATGACAAGATAAATGTATTTTCAGTCTCTGAGAGATTTCCGCTCACATTTCCATTGACACAATGACGGAAAATATTAATTTACTCCACAGTCCAGATGTGGCAACAGAGAAGGCCCTTCTCTTGGGACAATGCAGAAAGCATTCCTGTTTTCTGTTACAGCTGTTTTTGGTCGAATAATGCTTGTGTGTCTGTAACATATTTCACATGCTCACATTTCCTAATTCTTTATTAATGTACCATACTTCAAAAATCAATCAAAGGCTATTGGTGATGGCATCGTAAACATATGAATGCAATATTATTTGTCATACTCATTTGGATTACTCCCTTTCCCTAGTTCCTTTCAAATTATAATGTTTCCCTCCCTCCAGCTTCTAAACAAAATCAGTAAGTTGTTTTTATTTTATTTGAAAATAATTCATGTACAGTCATGTACAGAGTAATATTTTTTTAACTAAAATACTTTTTATTGCACTGGAGATGCAGTATTCCCCACAATTAACTGAAAGTTGTATGCATATACAAAATGTGTTCAAAACAATAAATACAGATTCATATATTTGCAAAGTACAGAATTATCACAAACTATTATTAACTGTTATAACTATTAACTATTACTGTTCCCATTTCAGAGCTGCACCATGCGTCAACGTAAATAGCCGTAACTGCTTTAAGAATGTTTTCTTTCGATGATACATGAAACGTCTTACTTTTTGAAAGTAAAGAAAAAGTATTCTCAATCTGAAAGTAATTTTGTATGATTACCATGGTGCTTATGTACTGAGGTTGTTCAAATATATTTGTAAATTGTTTCATTTTAATGTGTGTTAGCTGAATATTCTCTCACTCAAAAAGATTTTTACCACACCAAACAAGGTTATCTGATACTTCATTTCCACACTGATATTTATATAAACATTTCTAATTTGGTGAGTTTATTGTAATGTATTTATCAGCTGTATTAATATTAAAAAATAATACATGGAAGGATTGACTTGATTTTTCATGCAAATTGTTGTTGTCCAGATCATGTCTGTGGTTGAGAGGACTCACTGACCAGATCATGTCTGTGGTTGAGAGGACTTACTGACCAGATCATGTCTGTGGTAGGGAGGACTCTCTTACTGACCAGATCATGGCTATGGTAGAGAGGACTTACTGACCACATCATATCTGTGGTAAAGAGGACTCACTGACCAGATCATGTCTGTGGTACAGAGGACTCACAGACCAGATCATGTCTGTGGTAAAGAGGACTCTCTTACTGACCAGATCATGTCTGTGGTACAGAGGACTCACTGACCAGATCATGTCTGTGGTACAGAGGACTCACTGACTAGATCATGTCTGTGGTAAAGAGGACTCTCTTACTGACCAGATCATGTCTGTGGTACAGAGGACTCACTGACCAGATCATGTCTGTGGTAAAGAGGACTCTCTTACTGACCAGATCATGTCTGTGGTACAGAGGACTCACTGACCACATCATGTCTGTGGTTGAGAGGACTCACTGACCAGATCATGTCTGTGGTAGAGAGGACTCACTGACCAGATCATGTCTGTGGTAGAGAGGACTCACTGACCAGATCATGTCTGTGGTAGAGAGGACTTACTGACCAAATCATGTCTGTGGTAGGGAGGACTCACTGACCAGATCATGGATATGGTAGAGAGGACTCACTGACCAGCTCATGGCTGTGGTAGTGCGTGTCCATGCTGGGAGGAACATGTGTTTGTTTGGATACCTGAGGGCATGGCTGCCATAATTAGCACCCCTCTCACCCTTAAACGAGGGTCACTGGGTCAGGAGGGGTTTGGGGTCGCCACGGTGACCTGTTTCCCACACTCAGAGGAGAGACCATGCGGCCTGGAAATATGGAGACATAACACTATTCAGACCTTTTATCTATTAGTAAGTTGTACTCTATCTACAGTTATTTAGATAAATATTTAAAAGAACGGAGGAAATTGTATTAGAGTTTTCCTTATTTCTTATGCAGTTGCTACATTAAGACATATATCTGCTTAACTGTTAACACACTACCTACATTTGCAAAAGCAAGTTAGACATTAGACACCATTTATAGACAAGTTAGACATCATTAATATCCTGTTTTATTGAGTCTTTTGTAAAACAAAACACACCAATTTGCATGAAAGCAAAAAACTTTGAAAAAAATGACAAGATAACATAACTATAATATTCAAGCACATACATAAAACACGAATATACTAAAAACAAAATGAATTAATGGCACTATAGCAATGTGACAAAATGCTAAAATAATAACATAGAACGCTGTTTTTCACATGGAACAACAGAAACTAATTCTTTATAGTAACAAAAAATAGAATAGAAAATATGAAAATACTTTCATTTAAAGTATCTTCCGTCTATATTCCCCCCATGAAATGTCATCGACATCCCAGGTGTTGCTGTGTAGTAAGGGAAGACCATCCATCGGTGTAAGATGGAAGTCCATCTCAATCACAATTATCCTGCTGAAAAAGATCAGAACAGAAGACTAGGTACAGGTTTACTGTCCATTACTGTACAAACCGTACATAGTTGGTTATGATACAGAATAACAGAAATGCAGAAACAATATGCTTACTTTAACATATGGGGCCCACAATTCCTGAACACCTAGACCTATGGTGGCCAACTTAGATTAAGCTGCGGGCCATGTGTGGCCGATATAATGGCCTCAACAATATTATAATTTTAATTAACTTTTAGTTATGAATTGTTCATCATTCATTTGTAGGCTGCACTACAGGGGAGAGAGGGCCACAGGTTGGCTGTCACTGTCTGAGATTCTTCCTCACAAAACAGACCAAGAATATTTGTTGCATCGGTAGACCATACTTTTTCGGAAACCCAAGCAATCGTGGCCACACTTGTGCTGTTGATTTGCTGAAACATCTCCTAGGTACTGACCACATACTACCATGTTCCTCTGAGAAATATTTTGCTTTTTGCTCAGCTATGGATACACTTGGATCTCAATTATTAAAACAGAACACAGCACTTCACAATGAATGCACCTCCTATACACTTTCCTTGCAGTTCAGGTACATTATAATGTATTAACACTTATTTTCTCAAAACTCTAAAAGCAAACCGCAAAACCATTATCCTTGCTTCCAAAACTCCACAAATCTTTTGCCAAATAAAACCTTTCAGTCAAAACCATATCACAACTTCTCAAATTAAATTGACACACACGTATCATACAAATAAACCTTATTGAAAACCTAGTGTATCCTGTTGTGCTCAGTGTAAAATACTACTGCACACTAAACACACAAATTCAATAGAAAACAATTTAGTTTTTTCCAGAATACCTTTAACATTTCAACAAATGCCATTAGTTAGGTAGTGTGTCCTGCACTGGAAAGAATATGACTACTGTAGTCAAGTGTCAAGTAGATAACCTATCAAAAATAAAAATCGAAAGGTTAGTTTCCACTGGCTCAGATTCTGTCAGGCCACAGTATGTCATTCACATAGCAAATTATGTTTTAATCAGGCTAAACGGGGGGGACGTAGCTCCAGTAATCAACCTTGGCATGCTTCTACAGTTGTATCACCACATGAGTTTAGCATATTTAGCGGTTTTCCACATGAGTTTGATTTATTGATTATGTCATGAAGATTGTGTCAAAAGTAAAGAATCGTACGTAGTGTTTTGAAACAATAGTAATTTGGAACTGCGACCTGAGAGAAAAGCAGAACATGTGCTTGTATTTTTGCAGGATACGTAGAGGTTTTGCTCATTGTATCACAGGACCGTGTTTGTGTGTAAGCATTTGAAAAATGTCATTCGAGTAAAGATGCATTCATTTTGCCTTTGTGTTCCTTTTTCGTCCTTCATTTTTATTTTTTATTGCTGCTATGTTGATGGAATTGGACTTTAAAATCCCTTCACTGGAGTTAAAGACTCAACTTCACACCATGACAAAATATAAGCTAAAGCTTCCTCAAACACCCACACACCTCAGACCATGAAAAAGAAAGACAGAGAGAGAGAGAGAGAGTTAAAGAGAGATTGATACATTTACTTCAGTGTGAAATATTAACTGTTGAAATCTTCTTTCCTCTGTGCTAAATATGCCTGCTGATGGAAGTGGTGGGTCTGGTGTAAGGTGGTGAGGGAAGGGGGAAGGGGAGGGTCGGTAGATTGTTTGAGGAGAAATCTGGAACCTATAAACTTCAGACAACTCCTGAAAAAAGCGTTTTCCACATCTCTGCTCATTGGCCGAAGCAGATGCCGCCTCTTTCCCACGTTCCTCCAACCCCGTGCTCCCCGATCCAAGCGCGGCCAATCAACAAAGCGGACCGGCGGCGGCTGTGATAAGTCTGTTATAAGAGCGGTCGACGTGGAGACGAGCGGAGCAGAAGCCTGCGGCCGTAGTCGGGGGCTGAGGGAGGGAGAGTGCTGTTGCTTTTCGGAGGCCGATTCATGGATTTCCGGCATTAGGCTCCTGCACTGCGGGTTTGCCAGTAGGACCCTGTAGGTGTGGTTGTGGTTGAGAGTGTGTGTGAGTGACTTAGCGGGACGTGGAGCGCGCGGTCTTGGGATCACCTGAGAGCGTGATGAGAGAGGAGGTCTCCAGGGCCTCGTCCCCCGAAGGAGGGCTGGCAGCCAGCGAGGAGGACCTGGAGATCGGTCTGAAGAGGTCTGCCCCGACGCCCGTGGCGGGCGGTGGACGGAAACGCGTACCCTGCCCAAAAAAGGACCCCGCTTCCAGGTGTGAGGACAGCGGGACGAGGAGCCCCAACTGCCTCTCTGTACCGGGGCCCAAACGGCCCAAACGGGAGGGCCCCGGCCCGGAGCCCGTGTTCGAGGACCTGCACACGCAGCGTGTGATCGCCAACGTGCGGGAGCGGCAGCGCACGCAGTCGCTGAACGACGCCTTCGCCTCGCTGCGCAAGATCATCCCCACGCTGCCCTCCGACAAGCTCAGCAAGATCCAGATCCTAAAGCTGGCCTCCCGCTACATTGACTTCCTGTACCAGGTGCTGCAGAGCGACGAGATGGATGGCAAGCTGGCCAGCTGCAACTACCTGGCCCACGAGAGACTGAGCTACGCCTTCTCAGTGTGGAGGATGGAGGGAGCCTGGGCCATGTCTACCTCCCACTAACCTCTGTCTTTACCCCCTAACTCCACCCTTACTTCACCCCTGTCTACTTCCTATTCTCCTCACTCACCTTCACCCTAACCTCTACCTTACCCCCTAACACCTTATTCCAACCCCACCTGCCTCCAATTCCCCATCTACACCTCCATCCTCATCTCCACCTAGCCTCCACACTGGCCTGTAACTGTGCCTTTACTCCACCCCTACCAATCACCCCATTCCCCACCCTCACCTCCACCTCCACCTTCAACTCTACCGAGCCCCCATTCTTACCTCTAACCCCACCCTTACTCCACCCCTTCCTATTCCCCATTCCCCACCTTCACCTCCACCTCCACCTTCAACTCTACCGAGCCCCCATTCTTACCTCTAACCCCACCCTTACTCCGGCCCTTCCTATTCCCCATTCCCCACCTCTACGTCCACCTCCACCCGCACCCCAGCAGGTAATTATACCTAACACTCACACACACACACACATACACACACACACTGCTTCAATGGTCTCTCCTTCTGCTCCCCCCTGCTCTCATTCTTCACTTGCTCACCATCGTACTGTGTTTATCCGTGCAGCCTTGTTGCATTTGAATTTATATCATCTATAAGTGATTTAGTTAATTACAAATTTGAATCACTTTTGTTTTACTACCATGACTATTATTATTATTATTATTGTTATTATTATTATTATTTTCTTGTAATATTATAGTACAACCCACATGGGGCAGGTATGGCAAGAAAAACCTCACTCTGGACGGGCGGTGCTTTAAGACTAAGCTGCACGTGGACTGAGTGAATCCCACACATTTAGGGGTAATCCAAACACTAACACGAGGGGACCATGAGGACCGCCTCGGGATTCCCACTGGATTTGTAGGCAGCACATTGTTTTTCATGTTTTTTTTTTTTTTTAAATGATTGTTTTATTATGCTTGTGGGAAAATGATTCATACATAAAAAGTCATATATACATCAAAAACGCATCATGCAAAAGACTAGCGAAAACAACACGAAACAAAAAAACCCAAAACAGAAAGTGCTCCGTATATAACTAGAGACTAACAACATATAGTATTCTATTTTGGAATGTCAAATACAAGCAGAATTTCAAAAAATACGTATAAATACTTTCAACCAAGTGCGATGTGGAGAATATGTATGGTTGTAAAGCAGCAGTTTCAGAAGAGTTGGATTATGTTCCATTATGTAGAATGATAAATTATATTATTCAATAATACTGTGATACATGTTTTTGAAACAAACTTTTTAAAATTTACAGAATTAATTTATTTACCATTATACAATAAATACTCAATATGTAAATATATTATACAGTTTGTATCTCTGAAAGAACAAATACGCTGAAACCATGTACCACAATTTATTTTAGGAAAACCATATTATTAAAATAATGTTCACTTTTTGTTTGTCTTATCTTTCATGTTCACATTCTCCGCACAGTTAGTTGATTGTGAATTACCAAAAATATCTTAAACTAATATTAAAGAAAAGATTTTTGGGGCATAAAACGTATAATGCGCTTACAATTTTATGCTCAGTTTGTTTTGTAATGATTTATTTCATTCTGCAATATATCATTGACCAAAAATTCAACCTTAATGGTTTTCTTCAAAACAAGAATTTTGACAAGTAAAATGAAACGAAAAGGAAAATTGTAATCTAACTTAAATGTAATCTTTGAGTTAGATTCATCTATGAATTAGACTTTAATCATAACGTTTAATTTAATCTAAATCAAATACAAGAACAAAAGTTGATTGAAAGTATCGCTCAAAGTATTAGACATTAAATTAATTTATTGAAAACTATTTCTTGCTTGCAAAAATGATAACATTCTGTTTAAATAAAAAACAAACAACATTAAAATTATGAAATAGCTTTGCCTGAGCAGTACAGATAATGTGAAATGGACAATTGGATGACTATGTCCCTACATTTGCAGTTTAAAGTAGATGACGTTCATAAAGACTCAGGGCGAATGAAAGCACTGGAGAAATGAAGACTTTTCTCGAGTTCTTTTGTTCTTCCTCTAGACGAGCAGCACAGTCTCTCCTTGTTAGCGTAGCTCAGATTCACCCTGTTTATATGTCTGCTGGAGGGTCTGTAAACCTGCAAGACACCGAAATGCTACACAGATAGCGCAGCGTACGGCTGTACCAGGTGTCTGTGAAGCACTTGAAGTGGGGCTCTGAACAGAATGTCATTTCTGACTGCTTCACAGACGCCGACAGAGAAACGGAAGCATCTGCATCAGATGTGAATGGCAGTGTTCTAAGGAGGCCTTTCATTCTACGCGAGTGTTTGTAGGGATGAGAAGCAGGGCTGAGGTTTCACTGTGAGTGAGTGTTTGTAGAGTTTAGGCTTCACCGTGAATGAGTGTTTTTAAAGGTGAGGCTTCACTGTGAATGAGTGTTTGTGGAGGTGAGGTTTCACTGTGAGTGAGTGTTTGTGGAGGTGAGGTTTCACTGTGCGTGAGTGTTTGTAGGGGTAAGAAGCAGGAGTGTGGTTTCACTGTGAGTGAGTGTTTGTAGAGATGAGGTTTCACTGAATGAGTGTTTGTAAAGGTGAGGCTTCACTGTGAATGAGTGTTTGTAGGAGTAAGAGGGGCAGGGGTGGGGTTTCATTGTGAATGAGTGTTTGTAGAGATGAGGTTTCACTGTGAATGAGTGTTTGTAAAGGTGAGGCTTCACTGTGAATGAGTGTTTGTAGGAGTAAGAGGGGCAGGGGTGAGGTTTCATTGTGAATGAGTGTTTGTAAAGGTGAGGCTTCACTGTGAATGAGTGTTTGTAGGAGTAAGAGGGGCAGGGGTGGGGTTTCATTGTGAATGAGTGTTTGTAGAGATGAGGTTTCACTGTGAATGAGTGTTTGTAAAGGTGAGGCTTCACTGTGAATGAGTGTTTGTAGGAGTAAGAGGGGCAGGGGTGAGGTTTCATTGTGAATGAGTGTTTGTAGATATGAGGTTTCACTGTGAATGAGTGTTTGTAAAGGTGAGGCTTCACTGTGAATGAGTGTTTGTAGGAGTAAGAGGGGCAGGGGTGGGGTTTCATTGTGAATGAGTGTTTGTAGAGATGAGGTTTCACTGTGAATGAGTGTTTGTAAAGGTGAGGCTTCACTGTGAATGAGTGTTTGTAGGAGTAAGAGGGGCAGGGGTGAGGTTTCATTGTGAATGAGTGTTTGTAGATATGAGGTTTCACTGTGAATGAGTGTTTGTAAAGGTGAGGCTTCACTGTGAATGAGTGTTTGTAAAGGTGAGGCTTCACTGAGTGTTTGTAGGGGTAAGAAGCAGGAGTGTGGTTTCACTGTGAGTGAGTGTAGAGATGAGGCTTCTCTGTGAATGAGTGTTTGTAAAGGTGAGGCTTCACTGTGAATGAGTGTTTGTAAAGGTGAGGCTTCACTGTGAATGAGAGTTTGTAAAGGTGAGGCTTCACTGTGAATGTAGTGGTAAGAATGGCACAGGTGTGGTTTGACTGTGAATGTCTGTTTTTTAGGGTTAACAGGGACAGGGCCGAAGTTTCTCAATGAAGGGGTGAGGTTTGTTTTTAGGGCCAACAGGCGGCAGTGAGGTGACCCCCCCCCCCACACCCTGCCTTGCCCTCTGTGTAAGATCTGTTATCCAGTGTCGTGCAGTCTGGGTCTGCAGCGCCCAGACATTCAGGAACCTTTAGATTGGAAACAGTTGTGAAGCATTAGGAATGTGTGTGTGCAGAGAGAAAAGTATGCTTTCACTTGTATGTGTGTGCACGCATGCTTTTGTGTGAGCATGTGTGCGAGTATGTGTGTATGTTTTTGCACGCGTGTGTGTATATTTAAACTTATATGTATGTGTACGTATATGTGAGAGCATGTCTATGTAAGTGTGAGTGAGTGAGAGCCGGTTATGAGTTGTCACATTATTACAGACAGGCTGTGGGTCAGACTCCTGATGCAGACAGACAGACAGGCTGAGGGTCAGATTCCTGATACAGACAAACAGACAGACAGATGGACAGACAGACAGACAGGCTGTGGGTCAGACTCCTGATACAGACAGACAGACAAACAGACAGGCTGTGGGTCAGACTCCTGATACAGACAGACAGACAGACAGACTGTGGGTTAGACTCCCGATACAGACAGACAGACAGACAGACAGACAGACTGTGGGTCAGACTCCCGATATGGGTAATAGACTGATAAACTGAACACTTTTTCGTAAACTGGGACTAAGTAAAGAGCAGAATTGGAGATTGGGTTATATATGCTAAATGAACAGAAGTTCTCCAAGAATGAGCACAGAGAGAGATTGAGATTATTACAAAGGTCCAGAGAGATGCGACTTGGGAAGTATATTATAAACATACCATGATGGTAACTGCACAATATTTGGGCCTGCTTTTTTGACATAAGCGGCATGGCATCTTTACCGTCCATAGAGAGTCTGACCCTTGGCTCAAGTCCTCGTCCTGAAGACATTATCACGATTTAAGCGCTAAAGTTCGGCAGGACCGGGGTACTTTGTGGTATGGATGCTGGCTTTCTGTATCATCAGGCTAATTAAAAAATGTGAACTCTTGACTGACCAATCACAGCTCACATGTATGGGAGACTGTTCATGCCATGGTTAATGCCTGTCACTGTGGTTGCCTCCCAGAAAATGTACTAAGTACTACTTGTTTTAGAGGGGCGAAACAAAATGAGGTTTGTTTCAGTTAACTTGAGCCTGTCCGTTTTAAAATGATGTGAGAATCGAACGAATAGAGTTTGGTCCGTACACTTTGTCTTACGTTGTTTATTTTTTCTGTCAGTATACGAGCCTCTCGCTCTGCGTTTTGGGCAGACGAAAGTAGTGTTCTTCTGGCATCTGTGGGCTGTGCGTGCAGAGAAACCCCAGTGATTTTCTCGGCCTGGGTTGGCCCATTTGGCCTGGTCGCAGCGTGCGTGGTTCTGTTTTGCCGTCCAAGCTGGTTGTCATGGTGTTTTCCCACTTCCAGCCATCCTTGTCCGATGGCCTCTCTTAGATGTGTGTGTGTGTGTGTGTGTGTGTACGTATGTGTGTGTGTCTGAAGATTTTAAAAGTGGGCAGATCTCTTAGTCCTTCTCTTTCATCAGCCGAATTCTTCAGCACAGAGGAAAAGCTAAAGACGCATGCTTAAATTCAACATGTCTAACAAAACCTCACATGGATACAAAGCATGTCACCACTGCAAAACATTAGCATAACTCTTGTACCTTGAGCACAAGTTTTCAATGGAAGAAGCTTTCAATAGGAAGTATCCATTATATCGTTATACTCATACAGAAAACAGCGTAAATGCTACAGGTGTAATTATAGCGATTCATCTGGCTTTAGTACAATTTTGACCGGAGGGAATTTAGTAAATGAAACCCCTAGCAGAATGAGAGAAACATTTCTGGCCTGTTGAATGTAGGTCTTTAGCCATTTGAAATTCTCCGTTGAGTAATAATGTCCTTCTAGATTTAGAAATAACAAATACCAGCTTTGTCTCTGAGCTGGAATAATACTGGATATTTGGAAGACAGGCTAAGATAAAACTTCATAATTGATTTTAGGCCTGAAATTCATCAACAATACAGTGTTATGGGGAATATCCTGCATACATTACCTGTATTTTTGACAGGTTGTAGGAAAATTAGAACTGACCCAATATGTAAAAAAACAAAATACTGTACACTTAATTTCACTCAGACAGTGTCACTGTATTTTTTTATCTAATAAACCATATGGTCACATTAGCTCAGAGATACAGGGATACCGATGATTTTATGAGATAAAAAGTGTCTAAGTGAAACTACCTCTTTGCTTTGATAAAGTATCCGTGAACAAATTTGCAGATTTGAAGGTGTTCGGTTCCATCATGAGGGAAAAGGAGGTGTAGTGTATCAGAGCATAGTTTTGTATGTGTGAACATAAAACCCAGTGTTCTCTTTACTTTAAATGGTGGTTTTGGAAAGAGTGTGTGACAGAAATATCAGCGCTATGTGGAGGTTGAGATCTGTGGTTGACCGTGGTGTAAAACTGTGTCAGACAATGGTCAGTGTTTGGGAATTCAGGGCAGAAAAGAGACAGAACGGTCTGAGAGAAATTATTCAACACAGATTCTACACAGATGATCTCACACAGCCTACGCATGGTCACATCCATCACATTCCTCTTCATCAATGCCCTTGTAGATATCAGTTACACCCATCTTTTGAAAAATAACCAATTCATCTATTCCACAACAATTTTTTCAGTATCAGGTAATCACAGGTATTTATTTATTTTTTTTGCGCGGAAAGATTCAGTAGTGTTCGGATTTGCCCTCTCTTCACTTTGCACTGACACCATTTTGGAGCAACATTTATATCATGTGTGTTATAAAGTTAGAGGAATACAAAGTTTTTTTATATTGTCACTAGACCTGGGTGTGGATGATGGGTATGTTCGATGTAACTTTGCATAGTTCATAAACTGTAAGCTGAATGCTGTATTGCCACAACCAGTGTTTCACTCCTATCTCCTCCCACAGTGTCTGAAGCTCCACCTCCTTGTGGCTGAGTCTCCTCCCTCTTTTCCCATCTGGAATGGGATGGTCACATGGGACACACCCCGACCCTAACCCCACCCCACCCCACTCCACCCTGCCCCGCCTCCCACATCCATGAAGGAAGCCAACTGCGCTGGGCTATGGATCTGGATCCATTGCAGGACAAGCAATCTCTCTTGGCTCTTGAGTTGAAGTATCGTCTCTTACCTGCCCGCTTGTGTGAATCGCACCGGGGCTTTGGACCTCTGACCTTTTAATAAGCAGTGGGACGAGCATGAGTTTCTGACTCAGCCAGACTGAGACGACTGGACATAGTGGGACTATGAAGGTTCAAAGGGACAGAATTACAAGCCCTTCCTGTCCACAAGAACGTTTGACCAAGGCCAGTCTGTACCTTTTATTACAGATCCCTTCAGACGAACTCAAATCTAAACATTGAAATCAGTACCATCTCAAATGTTGACATATATGATCTAGAAAATAGATTATTCAAGACAATGTTTACTACATTATGTTGAGACGTGTATCATTGCCAATAAGTGGAATCATTAAAATGACTAAAACAAACAATAATCCAAAACTGGCTTTTTAATTATCTGTTGTATATACAGATTGACATGAGTACATCGATTTTGTATGGTACTATCAGTGTAATTTACAAGACATTTCTATATCCTCGGAGTTACAAAACATGTAGTGCAGTCCAAACTTCGAGTATTGAAGGACTATATGATCATGTGACCCCAGTCCTCAAATGTAGGCAGTATTTACACTCAAGTGACACATATTGGAACCTGGAATTACCTATATGAAGTATAGCTGTTTTTCATTTTGCTAGCATATTTAGGGCTAACATTGAAAAAAATGGAAACATTTATTGAATGTCCATTTGAAGGGTTGAAATGTAAATATGGTGGTTGTAATGATATTGTATATGTACACCGACTCCCCCCCCATCCACGAAATCATAAAAACTTAAATTATCTACTTTTGTTTCCCTTTACTCTCCACAACCTCCCGCCTCCTTTTTGCATCCTAATTCACAAGTTCAGAGGCTGCTGTCCGCATGTAGAAGTCAAACTGAAACTGTAACCAAAGGCTCAACACATCCAAAGCGTTACAGCGTATAGTCAATTTATGTACGATTTAATATGCAAAGTAAATACAATTTCATTGAAAAGTCCCATTGGATGGAGATAATATTTTACATTTTATTTAAATCGAAGAGACAGTCTTGCTCAGGTGCATTGGATACCATTACAAGTGCAATATTTGAATACTTTGTAGGACTTGAGTGAATTGAGAGAAAGAGACTTCTGCATTTGCATAGCGTTCTCAGTAAAACAGGGTCCTTACTGTGCGGAGACAGGGATTTTATCTAAATGTATAAACCTGTCATTATACATTAACAAAAAAAAAAAAAAAAAGTCATGGGAATGGTAACACACTAATTAGATAAAAACTTAGCAAAAACTTCAAAATAAATATATATAAAAAACAAACAATAAAAAAGTAATTTCTCCAAATATTTTTATTTCCTTTTAACAAAGAGGAATGAAACAATACACAATAATCATAGCCTGTACAGCAAATATACAATGAGCAAATAACAAAACAGCACAAAGCAGTAACAACAAGGGCTAAACAAAATCTGATGTTCTTACTTCAGTTAATTGTTATTTAAGATCCAGTTAATTAAGGCGGGCTCTACACTAATACATGAGAACAATTCAAGGCACACAGGTAAAGCCCTTTGGTCTTGGCACTTAAGCTATTTACAACATCAACAACAAATACAACTCGGAAACAGAAGAGCTTTTTATTTAAGACCAGTATATGAATACTACACAACTGCTCTAGAGATGGTACATAGGCTGTACACCACAAAACTTCTAAGGCACCATTGAGTAGCTTTGTAGATTTGCATAATTTGGCAAACACAAGCGGTGACAATTGGTAAAATCGGACAGGTTACAACCATCTTCGTTTAAACACTATGTTTCTCTCTGCCACAACAGACGTTTTTTCACCGACTCGAGACAACCAGAACATCTAGAACGCCATAAAAGAAAGAAAAAAAAACCTCTAATGGAAACGTGAACAGAGGAGGTTGACAGTTTGAATTTTTGAATGCAGAAAATAATTAAACCTTGTCTATGGTGTTATGATTTGCAACCTTGCTAGCTACTTGACTAACGATAAGGGTGAAAACTGTCAAATATGGGGGTCCTCGGGTTACGACGGTCTGGAGTTACGTTTCGTTGTTACGACGCACTCCCATAATTATTTAAAAACCTAGTTTCGACCTATGCGGTTTGGTTCGTAAATACGACCACAGAAATAAAGATAAGAAATTGTTCTCTCTTTTTTTATTATTACTGTTTCATTTAATTACTGTATTTTATATGTCTTTCATGTGTTGTGTGCACAGTGTGAGTGACTTAAGGTTTTAACTTAGGTATAATTTACGTATAAATTCCGACTTACGTCGAAAATCGACTTACGACAAGTCGTAGGAACGGAACTCGTTCGTAAGTCGAGGACCCCCTGTACTAGCTAGCTAACGAGCTACCTACAATAAGATAGAGTAGTGTCAGCTTGTCACTATGTCGGAAATATCTGATAGTCATGAAATACTTAAGATGTAATATGTAGAATATGTATCAGCAGTCGACATTCCCGGTCAATCCTGAGACTGAAGATAAGTAAAATGATTTCAGACAGTTAAAACGAGTTTTTTTCCCAATCAAACTCAAATTAAAAATGAAACCAATGTAAAGTAACAAAATATTTAATTTTGGTGTGGATTTAAGAAATGGGAAGTGTATGTCACACTGTACAACAACAGGGCTGCAACATGTGTTGACAGCTTACAATTGCTTCTTTTTAATAATTCATCGATATTTCCATTTGTACTGCACAATACATTTTTTGTAGGATCGACTGTGTGAGCGCTGCCCAGAATTCTAACCTTGTCCTACACAGTGCTGTGGTAGTAATGTAAGTATTAGGACATGAGAGACTTGCATAGCCTCTACCATCTTATACAGATGGATGTAAACATCGTTAAAAGGAGAAAGGCACTGTGAATATGCTTCCTTAGCAAAGAAAGATTAGCACCTAGCATTAGAATTACTATTGTATTACAACAAATATGTATGACAAGCATCTATGACTTGCATTTTAAAATTAGCTCACTGCAGGCCTGACACATTGTATTAATTGCAATACGCTTCAGTGGTCATCTACATTAGTTCCACGGTCTTCTTACACGAGTGTGCGTAGTGAATTGTGCATCAGAATGGGTGTAACTTGCTTCCTGATTACAAAACAAAAGGGAAATGAAAGCTATTTTCTTGAGAACATAAAAGATTATGGAATAAATCAATTCGGATCGTTCTTTACTGACTGCAGCGTAACTGAAAATAACCCCACCCATTAAAAATGTGTGTTGTAACTGAGAAACAATGCAAGAGCAGCATCCCTAGATGTGTCATCGTAAGTTACTCATTCCAACAGAAAGCCACCATATGAACTTCTACCTTTTCCTCTGCGAAAAGTATACCCTAAACTATCAAAAATGCATATACAGAATACAGTAGATATGTCTATCCACAGGTAAAATACTGTATTTTTTTCATTTGAATAAAAGTGAAGAGGAATGTCTTTGATGAAAGAAAGCATTTAAAACTCTAATATAAACAGTGCATCTTCATGTTTTACGAAAATATCTTCAAGACATTTTAAGTGCATTAGTCATTTTGGTTACTTAAAAACCTGTATTTTCTGTTGCAGAAACAGGTAATGGTCCCGGCAGTTGAAAATACGTTTTTACTGATCTCAGATCAGTTTTTTTTTGCTCATTATTTTTATCGGTTGTGGTGTCTATGATGAGGAATAGGATATAGTATATTAATTTCTAATGTTTGTTTGTTATCGGCCACCCTCTGTGTGTTATGTGTAAATGCAGACAACACACACACACACGCCCATTGGAGCATAGGAAAGGCTAGACTCCACATAAAGCAGTATAGCATGATGTGAGTGGCATGTAGACTGGAAAGGAGCAATCACACATGTGGTCCTGAGAGTGACCATGGGGCTAAAGTGTGATCAAACTGAAACACTGATGAGGATTTCCACTTCACCAAACACCAGTGCAACTGAACATTCTGTTAAACTACTCTCTGCTAACCTTCAGATTCAACAATAGAAAAAAGACTATGTATTCCTCTAAATGGACTCCCATAGAGGACTTAGTAAACCTATGTTTTACTGAGGGAGTTGGTATCATGGAATGCACAGTGTAATCGCCACAAAACTCCTGTGGTAGGCTGACTCACTTCCTTCTTCAGTGGTTAGGTCACATGACCGTCAATGACATCATAATCAATGGCAAGGTATGACCACCTCATTGGTCTGTCTCTGACCAAAAGTGCACAGGGCTGGTCTGTCTGTCCAGACAACATACTATTGCTGAAACCACTGCACATCTCAGCTTTCTGAGGTCACCTTCCTTACCCCACACCATCGGTCTTTTTGGTTTTCTCAATGGCCATCAAGCAAAAAGGAGACATCCAAAAAAAATGCATCAGAGGGCATCAAAAATACACAAGCAGGATTTCCAAAAAGGAAAAGAAAAAACAATCCACTAGCCAGATGAAGCCTGGTTATTTCCTTGACCTCTTGTACTTGTGACATAATTTGTCACTTCCTCATATAGCTTATGCCGTTTTGATGTGACATTGCACAAACGTGCAGTACAGCACACAGAGGGGCGCTGATGTGAAACGGTCTTCATCAGGTTCTCTTAAGGCATGTCGACATTTTGGAGATTGTACAGTAGTTGGGTGGAGGCTGTGTGATGGAGCCCGAAGCAACAGGAGGTGTGAATGTTCTGCTGTTTCGGCCGCTTCTGTTTATGCGAACAGTTCGAAAAGCCGTGGAGTCCGAGGTTAGAGGTCATCCTGCTGTCCCATGGGCTCATGAGGGAAGCTGTAGCATGACAGAGAGAGACACACACACAGATGATTTCCTTGTTTTGCAAGGAAAATGAACCCATAGGGCTCTTCTTTTAAGAGGTTTACCACTTACTCTGACTTAACTTATCCAGATTACTCATTAAACCATGTACTTGGAATATCCCCGGGGTGTGGTCTACACCTGTAACCTGTGTGTTTACAAGCAATGTATGTTTCATCTGTGTGTTAAATAGATTTGCTTGCAATCTTGCATCCTTCAAACAGGACTGTATAAATACTCTATGGGAATGTTTTTTTTTCTTGTACAGACATATTGCCAAAGAGTGTAAATTGGGGGTGGGGGGTGGGGGGCGGGTGCTTACCTCTTGTGACTGAGCACCCCCACTGAGAGTGAGGCCAGGGCGTTGACGGCGGCGTTCTCATCGTGGTCGTGTCTCTGCGCCTGCAGGTGGGACAGCTCCACTGTGTGGGCGAAGTGTTTCACTGACTGCCAGTACTGACCTGGGGCCCACAGGGGGACAAACTCATCTTAGGAAATCCTCAGACATCAAGAGTTAGTCCCTGAACCCCCCCACTGATCCAGTCTGGCCTAATTGTGTCATTCTTTGAAGCCTTGTATAAAACTACTTGATCTCAGAAGACCACAGCGCTTCATTTTGACTTAGCCAAAAACCATCATGCTCAGCTGGATAAATTTAGCTAACAATGCTTTTGTTCAGTTTGTCATTCGTGATTTTTTACGTGTAATGCTAACTCTTTGGTTATTTCATTACCCTAGAGTTTAGCCATGTATTAAATAGGGTCAATTAGACAACTTCCTCCTCCAATGTCACAAAACAATGCAAGGAAAGTCATAAGATAGGTCACTAGCAGTGATTAGAGGATTGCTTAGAATGTTATGTGGAATTGTATCTGCTGCACCAGTCAAAACTGAGCGCAAATGAACCACCTGAAAATATTTATGTGACTAATTTCCATGATTTTTCAAAAATGCGTGGTCGTCATTTTCCCCAAAACTCCATGACTTTTTCAGGATTTTCATGACCACATGAAACCTGGGACTAAGGATGGAGGGAGAAGAGAATAGGAGACACAGATAGGAGCGATAAGAGGAGGCCAAGACTGAGGAGGACGATGGAGGGGGAGGAGAATGAGGAATAGATGCAGGAGGAATTAAAGGAGGGACTTGGAGAGGGGATGGCGGGAGGACGGTGGGCAGAGAGAATGGGGAAAGAGACGCTAATGGGATGAATGAGAGGAGAGAGGGAGGGGGAAGGATGGAGGGAGGACGGAGAGAGAAGACGCACTCTGGATCTGAATCGCTCTCTGCAGAGAGCGGACCGCGTTGGAGCTGGGCTTCCGCTGCAGAACCTCCTCGGGCAGCGGCTCCAGCTGTGAGAGGCCCAAACGCAGGCCAGGGACGCAGAGAGAGAAAAGCAAAAACAACTCAGACTCTAAAGCACAGGGAGAGCGACACATTAACAACTCGGACTGTATATTTAGAAGAGGTCTCGTTAAATACATAACATGCAGTTTACATAAATTCCCCCCAAGCCCTCCCCCCTCCCCCCCACACATGGCAAAGTAAAGCAAAGCACTGTGCATAGACATAAATATATACAAATGACTTCCTATGTATATACACACACATATAACATGAGAAACAGCTATCCAATTGATACAATGACAATTTCGTCCAAAGTAAAGACTAAACCAATGATCTCATGTTAAACAAGTTATAAGTAACATTATTGCGTCTCTCCACATTCACAGGGTAGTTGGCCTTGCCTGACCAATCTTATGTCTAACACTTCCAAAAAGAATGCAACCAGTGCTTGACAGAGATAATTGCATTGAATTTTAATGTGGACTCCGGGAGGGCTAACTGCTAACTTGCTTCTGCTTCAGCTAATGGGGACTCTTGTTAATTGGTTACTTTATAACTTGAGGTTTGGAGTCCCTCAGGTTGTACTGAAGTTACCAGGAAGTTTGTTTTGAACTTGCTGGCCCATAATGCCCCTCACCTCCGTCCCCAGCAGGGCGCTGACACAGGCCTCTGACGCGTCACAGATGGCCGTCAGGTCGTGACCCCCCTCCAGCGCCAGCACCACACGTCCCCCTGCCAGTCCCATCAGCTGCCTGGTCAGGAACCCAAAACCTGCAGGGAGTGGGGACATTCACCCAGTAAGCCCTGATCTAGGGTCAGCTCAGAACACTGAACACATCCAATATGCTTCAACATTTTAAACTGATTCGGGTACAGATAAAGATATACGGAGGAGGTGGAACAGTGCATATCAACTACACCTTGATGTGGTATTGCCTTTAGAGCCATAAGCTCACACTACAGCACACTGAGCACTGCAATACAGTCTTAGAGATGCGCCAAATTGCTTGTTTTCAGTTCTTTTCACATATAAGGATGATGGCTCTTTAGATTAAGTGGGTTTAGTGTATTTAATCATCAACTTACTCAGGACTTTCTCTATCATGCTATTTAACTCCTATGAAAGAACCTCTCAAATAAGACCAGAAAGTGATATGAATAGGATATGAAAGGAGATTGACCTGTTTTGCAAGTAAAATCACAATATCTACTGTATACGAAGGCAAAGGTCTTGAATACGTATTTATACTATAGGTAATCACTCTGATTTCTCTTTGATTTCTAACCTCTGTTTTGGTGCACCCATGTGTTTAATTGTTTAATGTTGTGATTAACTAAGAGGCGTTTTCAGACTGGTTTTGGACAGTTTGTTCCAAAACAGAGTTTGTTTACCTCCTCGACACGGTTCATTTTGGCAAGTGTGAAAACGCTAACGCCCTCAGAAACCAGGACTGTGTCCGATTGGTTGAGGTGGTGTTAGTTCAACTGCAACTGAAAAGGGTCTCTAGTCCAATCATTATCCTTTGATTCTTTTCCACGAAAACCCCATGACGATTCTGCATCTAAATCAAAACGGGGCCGTAGATTGTTTGGTTGTTCGTTTGCGAGCTTGCTTTTGTAACATCTCCAAACATGGACCATTCTGAAAAACACCCCTAAGGTTGTTGAAAACGTGTGTTGAAGTACCATGATTTTGTCCAGGAACATTTTAACACGCTACAGGTTTGGCTCGTTATCGTTTGCTTTGTCTTTCAACTCTTTGATTTCCACAAACAGTTGAGTTTCATTAATCAGATATTCATGCTTTTAGCATTAAAGACACCATGAAAAACTTTACTTTTTAACCGATCAACAGATCAAATAATAAATAATGAGACCATGAGCACTTGGGTCTCATGACAACATGCATTTTAAATGCTACCTTTTCAGCGACCTGCTTCCTTATGCAAACCATAATATCGAACACTGTTAACCCTCATGTTCTGTAGTCTCCAGCAAGTGGAAACTGTAAAATATGGTATATGGTGACACTTGGGATTTATTTTGTTTTCAATGTTGCAACTCATTTTAAAAAATAATATTTGTTTTAATTAACACACATATTTTTAAATGTACGAAGGTCCACCCTTTTCATCAGTCTGGGCGAAGTTCCAACTTGGTGTGCTCCTGCAGCAGTGAAATGTTGCCAGTTCGATCAACAAATTTTATTGGGGCGTGGTCACTTTACTGAGCTCATAAACAACCAGGAAGTGGTTAGCTGAGCTGCATATTAAGAATAATCATGCAGAAAATAGTTCCCCTTGCAATGATTGGACGAAAGGGAATAACATTTACATTTTAACTACTACTCATCGACTTTGCAAAAATGTACATTACAGGGAGTCCCTGGCTTACAAAAATAATTGGTTCCTGAAGTTCTTTTGTAAGTCGTTTTTTTTTCATAAGTCCATCTTTTCTCTTGGACTTTATATCATTTTTTCTCTTGCTCTTTATATCATTCCCCAAGATCAACCCCTACCCTTAAACTTCTATCATTCTCAGTCGCTCCTGTTTTCGTGCACGTACGGGTAATATAAACAAGCGTAAATGCAAAGACTGTGATATATTTATGTATACTGTATAGTACTGTATAGAAAAACCACACTCTCCATTAATGTACAGTTGCCATCTGTTATGGACCACATACTTGGCACGCGGTTTCAATCGGTAAATTAGGTTTTTTAAAATTTTTTTTACCCCTGAAAATTATTTTTTCCGTATCTGCGGATTTCCGTAAGTCAAGTCTTCGTAAGTGGGGAACTCCCTGTGTACAGTTTTGAGTTAATGGTGTTTAATTATAGGCTAGAGGTACGTTCTCCATGTTGTTTTATCAGGTTAATGGAAGTGATTTGGAAGTCAGGATGAGGCCTACATAAACTAGAATGAGATTTGGTTCGCTTAGGTTGCTGGGTGAAAAGTAAATGATACTATCTTGTACATGAAAACACACAGGTAAAGAAACAATAGAGCTTAAGGTATTACCGAAACAAAATGCCCCTTTATCTGTTTTGAGAACATATTGTTTCAAGAAATGTGTCTAAACAAATCAGAAAAAGTCTAAGAGGGGAAAAGTCTGACTTTTTGCATGCAATTTTTAACTGCTAATGATAAACCTGAGTGGGAGAATGTCTTATATACTGAGAGATGCATGCATGTGTTTAACACAGTAGGATCTCAGTCACGGTGCTTCCATGGTGACAGGCTTACATTTGGCGGACACTTTGTACCCCCCTAAAGCCGGTGGGTGTCCCTCTGCTGCGTCAAACCCGGACGACACCAACACCATATCCGGTGAGAACTCCTTTGCGATGGGCATAACCACAGTCCTATGGAGATAAACGCACAGATAGGTGAGGGAGAGAAAGCACAGATGGATTCATTCTGCTGATGAGTGAATACCTACTTTCGATTCACTCAGCCACGATTCACTCACGTTCACAGACTACCCAGCTTTCAGTCCGTTGCGCTGGAGACTGACTTTCTTCATAGAAAATGATTCTACTGCTCTATGAAGCCAATGACAAGCTAACGTGCCTTCATCACCTACATTTGGGGGTGGAGGGGGGGGGTTGGTTGCTGAATCAGTGAGTGAGCAAGTAGGAGTTTAGGTATGTTATATAGAGGGTGCTTGCTTTTTAGGGTACAGGCACAGTATACACTTAGGTAGGGTATGGAGAGTGTTGGGTATTTTTGGGTACAGGTAGGTGCTTAGGTAGGATGCGATGAATATTTTAGGGTGTAGGCAGATGTTTAGTGAAGCGGTGCGGGTATTGGTATGTTAGGGTACACATAGGTGTTAAGAGGGAGTATATGTGTAGACTGGGTTGTTGGATGTGTTAGTGTACAGGTAGGTGCTTAAGTAGGGTTTGGGGGTGATAGGTATTTCAGTAAAAAGGTGCTTAGGTAGGGTGTATCATTGTGCGGCTAGGTGTAGAGGATGTTGGGTATAATGTATGGGTTAGGAACTGCCTGTCTTGCAGCCCTGTTTCCCCCACTCTCCTGCCAGTGATTTAGCAAGCGCGCAGACAGCGTTTGATTCTTCGCTGCCGGAGTTCAAAGCCGCCGGTCCGTGTCTGGTTCCCATTTGGAGCTCGTCGTTCTTCTCACGTCACTGACAGCCCACATCTGTGATCCATTTGTGTTCATTATCCTGCTTTTGGATTCCTTCAACCTATAACGCCCCTCCCTCCCCCTTTGTGAATGCCCCCAGAAACCAACTCCACCTCCCTTTTAGACCAATACAGTGGCCCACACTGGCCTGAACAATGGCCCGAGGGACGGGGGCTCTCTCCCTGGATATTGCTCAGAGAGCGGAAACACTTCAGTACTGTGGGGCAGAGATGATGGTGCCTGTGCTGCCATACTGGGGATCTGGCATTAGGCCAGCATAGAGACACACACCGGGGAGAATAGCACACTTTACAGGGACACACACCAGGGAGAATACTACACTTCACAGGGACACACATCAAAGTGCATAGTACACTTTACAGGGACACACACCAGGAAGAATACTACACTTTACAGGGACACACACCAGGGAGAATAGTACACTTTACAGGGATACACATCAAGGTGAAAAGTACACTTTACAGGGTCACACCCCAGGGGGAATAGTACACTTTACAGGGACACACACCAGGAAGAATAGTACACTTTACAGGGACACACACCAGGGAGAATAGTACACTTTACAGGGACACACACCAGGGAGAATAGTACACTTTACAGGGACACACACCAGGGAGAATACTACACTTTACAGGGACACACACCAGGGAGAATAGCACACTTTACAGGGTCACACCCCAGGGAGAATAGTACACTTTACAGGGACACACACCAGGGAGAATAGTACACTTTACAGGGACACACACCATGGAGAATAGCACACTTTACAGGGATACACATCAAGGTGAAAAGTACACTTTACAGGGACACACCCCAGGGGGAATAGTACACTTTACAGGGATACACATCAAGGTGAAAAGTACACTTTACAGGGACACACACCATGGAGAATAGCACACTTTACAGGGATACACATCAAGGTGAAAAGTAGACTTTACAGGGACACACACCAGGGAGAATAGCACACTTTACAGGGTCACACCCCAGGGGGAATAGTACACTTTACAGGGACACACACCAGGAAGAATAGTACACTTTACAGGGACACACACCAGGGGGGAATAGTACACTTTACAGGGACACACACCAGGGAGAATAGCACACTCTACAGGGTCACACCAGGGAGAATACAGAACCAGAGAGGAGCACATCACGGACACAGTTCAAGAGATAGGACGCTATGGTCAAGTCATTTGCATACGAATGTTGTATACGACAAAAGGAGAGATGGTTACAACATTTTAGGCAATATTATTACTATATTGTAAAAAATTGGAAAATACTATAGGTCCAGTCACCAATTTTGCACGGAAACCTATCACTGCTGTTCAGAACTTCCCCTAACTTTTCATCAAAAACATCCATAAAACCCCAAATTATTTCTGAGGAACACATGGGCACTGGTAGTTACTGTAAGCACAGGCTCACATTAAATTTTTATTTAACTTATAAAACCCTTAAAACACATTAACATTGTTTTTTGTTTCATCTAAACTGTGAAAGAGATCTGATGATGTAAAATACCTCTTAAAAGCGTGTCAATCAACGTGTAGTATCGATGCATAACAAAGCAAACGAATTTAAACTTCCTAATTTCTTCCCACATCTTTTCTTTTCCAGAATTGATGCATTTTACATGAAATTGTATAAATAACCAGTGGGCTTACTGAGGCATACGTAATTACTTCATTGCATTTTTGAGAAAAAATACTTGCCGCATCACAACAAATTACCCCTGTAAACCATTCAGTTCAAAGATATGTTGTCATTTCCCTCAGGGTTGATCCTCACAAAGCTAAGAGCCTCCATCTTTCATATTCATGTATTTCATATTTCACATTCAGGGTTTTTTAAAAATGTAACAGCGAGCCAAAACGAAGCTGTCAAAGGACAAGTTTTATACCTCTCTAATGTGGCATAAAACAAAAACATTTAATAATTACTTACAATTATTTTGTCAGTGCTGAATGGCAAAGTGTGAGATATTATCGTAACAAAAAAACACATGAACTGTATCCAGACCGCATAAAACCAAAAAGTTAATCATGAAAAATAAGTTAAACCATAATAAATATTAATGTATACCGTATTTAAAACAGGCCATACAGTGGAAGTACCGGGCCCTATGAAAAGAGAATTGCGCTACACAAGTGTGTGTTGATTCATTATATGCTTGACTGGCTATGCTAATCGTAATACAATCAACCTATAGCACGCATGCTTAAGTTCCAATTGCTGAAGCCACATTTGGGGTCCAAAGCATGTGTATGTGTTTACTATGAGTTCACATGCTGGTGAGCACTTTACATAAAACCCCTAAGGACGTCAAGGGTGAGCTGTCTTCGAGATTGCGTAACAGGAAACGAGCAATTGAAGATTAAGCTGCATGAGGAGCAGCGCGTTGGCATAGCGATCGAATGGAGAGCGCAGACTGTCACCGTGTGTCGTTTCGGTTTAAATTCCTCAGAGGGAGAAGGCGGAGCCCACCCACCGAGTCTTCCTGTGGACCGCACGCAGTGCAAAATTACTTGGAGAGGAGCCAAAATGGCTGACTGAAAAACTCAAATTAATTCCACCGCAAAATATTTACCATTAATTGAATGGGAATGAGGGAGGCTTAGTGCAGATGGTTTGGGGGCTTCGTGGAGAACAACAAGCAACTGAGGGGACACAATTAAAAACACAGACGTGTAAAAATGATTATTAGTTTGCCTGCTTCTGCGACTTAGTACTCGTTATAAATTGAGTTCCTCCAGTCCTCTTCCTTGCCATTAGAAGTAACTGCATATTTTCACAGAGCATGTTGTCATTTTGAATGAGGAAATAGTTAATGGCAGCTATCTGCTTACAGGGTCTGTTCTTAAGAATCGGTTAAAACGTCCCCTCATTCAGTTACCTAAAGCACCAGAGTCAATATGAGCACTTCGTTTTTGAGAGCTTTATGAACCTGGCAGTTTGACCCTGTGCAGTGGAGAGTCTCTGAAACGCTCGCGTATTGAGCAACACATTCTAGCTGCAGGTGCTCCCATATGTCATACTTGGTAATCAGTGTGATGTCATTCCCAGGCTCAGTGATGTCATTCCAGTGAGCTTTTGGGAATTTTTTGTGCTTTTAGTGAGGCGTAGACTGTCATTTCTGCGTAAAAACTTACCTGAATGCTGCCAGGTATTCTGCATCACCAATGGGAGGGTCCAGGCCACCTGTCCACGCCACGTTCACGTTGAAGCCCTCACCTTCACCAGACCCCACCTGGACCACACCCATACAAACAGACACAACAGCAAATCACATTTAGATTACTGGAGAAGCTTAACTATTGGAAAGGAAAAAGAAAAGCCTAATTTTGTTTTTTGGTTCATCATTGTAACCCATTGTAGTGATGAGGTTTGCTTTGACAGATATATGAAATATAGCTTATGAATGACAGAAGCAGACAATTTCATTTGAATGGAAAGTAGTTCCTCTCAGTCTGAGTTTGACTCTTCAGAGGAAGTGCCAGTACTCAGAGGCATCTCATTGGGTGAGGCAGGAGGGGGTGGGGTTTTCATGAACCAAGGCAAACCTTTCAACCAATCGTAATTAAGTTTCACTCTGCCTCCTATCACAACAAATATGTGAATAACTTTCAGGAGTAAAACATATTGCAACACTGCTGAAAAAACTGTTTCCATAAAACTCGCTAATATTAGCTATATAGTCACATTTTATATATTCATAGTTGAGCAATAGTTGTCCTCTAAATGATCAAAAATGGTTCATTTGCAAAACATACTCATTCATAACTACCCAACATCCCTTGACAGAAAACCAGCACTCCACTCATTTACGCCCTCAACACCACTCACAAATTCACAGCCCACATTCAGCCATTCACATCCCAACACCACTCACATTCGCAGCCCACATTCAGCCATTCACATTCCACATTCAGCCATTCACATCCCAACAACAACTCAATTTCTCAGGCCACCACTTTCATAAGTACAGAGAGGATGGGGATGGCATGCTTTAAACAGCATCAGTCTTGAAGATGAACACAGACAAACACAAAACACATGTACTTTAGTATTTACTGCCAACCCCCTTCCTTCCCCCCCTTCCAAATCTCCGGCTTTTCTTCCAACATCTTTCTTTCCTCCTGACTTCGCTTCAACAAAGTAATTTAGAGGAAGGACATGCCCTGTTGGTAAACTCACAGAACCGACTCTCTCACACTACTGAGTCATACAGTCATTTTCGGTGGTACCCAACACCAGTTCACAAGGGCCTTCTCTATGTAACTGCCATTTATTTATATATGTTCAATGTAATGAAAGAGTATGTAATTTAGCATAATGGTTAGGGAGCTGGGCCAGTAAACCTAAGGTTGCAAGTTCAATTCCCAGGAAGGGCATTGCAAATGTGCCCTTGGGCTGGATTGTTTCTGTAAATATGCTGCTGTACGGATAGTGCATATCAACTTGCTCTGGAGAAGAGTGTCTGCTGAATGCCTAGATTTAATGAACTGACACTTGTAATTGGATGGAATGTACATAGTTCTAAAAGCTCAATAACAAATTGCACAATGTTGTAGTCGTGAAAAAAACCAGAACAGAGTTGTTTCCATGCTCACATCGGTTGGCGTGCCGCTGCCAGGGAAGAAGTTTCCGTCGTCATAGCGGTGCAGGGAAATGTACAGCACGTTGGGGTCAGCGTAGAAGACCTCCTGGGTACCGTTGCCATGGTGAACATCCTAGAAAAAAGGAAGTGGTCAAATGAGCAACCATAACAAGACAATCTGAGGGAAATGGATACATGGATATCCGAGGGCGAACGTAACGGTTCTTTGCAGCGGCGTAGTTTTCTCACCCAGTCAATGATGAGGATTTTGTTAAGGTTCAGCCGTTGCTGGAGCTGTCTGGCTGCGATGGCCACCGAGTTAAAGAAACAGAAACCCCTGGTTTTGAGAGAGAGAGAGAGAGAGAGAGAGCGTGTGACAGACAGAGAGAGAGAGAGCAGTGTGAGAAAGCGTTGACATTTCATTCCAGCACTTTTCAATACATACATTAGTGAAGCAATAACTCATTGCTTCAACGATCTATAGCCCCCTGTTTCCACATTATAGGAAACAAGAGAGAAGATCCTTCAAATCTACGATTGTCCGGATATGCTGCTGTCTATTCACCAGAGCTTGGCTCAGACCTGAGGTCTGATAGTCAAAAGATCAAAACATTGCTTGTCCAAAGATGATTAATAGATATCAATGAAAGAAGCAACTTTTTCAAATGATGCACAAATGCAAATGAGAATTGCACAAACCTGTAACACTTAATAATGTCTGAGATATATTCAACATAAAGTTTCAAATTTATCATAAATTGCCAGTAAGAAAAGACATTCTGAGCTTATTCTAAGTATACCTACTGCTCTCTCTTATGGCTGTGAAATCAAATTCCAAAACTTTGCCCCATTCAAGACCCTATAGTGTCAAGGGCTGACCAAGGGGACCACACGCCCCCCACCATGACTTGATCATGTGACAGTGGTAACACCCACTAAACAGTACATCTCAGCGCAGTTCCTTAGCAACATATTTAGTCAGAGCCAATCAGATGAAAAGAGAACAAATAGAACAATGAATCACTTATTTGGAACTTGAGAGAGGCAAATAATGTAATGTATTTATCAGTGCTATAAAGCTCCAAATAACAAGCAGACAGTGCCAGACCATGGAGACTGATAAGAAAAACTGATGATAGTCAGAAAATGTGGAAAAAAAGGCTTTAACCTGGGACACTGTGCACAGTGAATCTAAAACAGCAAATTTAACACTGTGGGTGTCAAAATCAACACACTTGGGTGTACATGTGAGACTTATGCTTCTATGCTTCATGAATATTCATGAAGAAAAGAGTGAAGAGTTTTTCATAAATAATTGCTTTTTATCCTTTTAGTTACAAATTGAAAACGCTTCACTGGAATCATCTGATATACTTGTGGTTCTTCCAGAATTATTTTTCCATATTGTTTTCTCAAAGCAAACACTTTTATGAACAGGTTCCAAACAAGCTCTTTACTTTAGGTCTGATGACTGATGCTTCCAATAAATGGCCCACATTAAAGACTGAGCTCTGTACTTTAAATATATAAATATAGAAATATGTACATTTGGTGCAAATGTAAACCCAAAGCAAATATTGACAAAGCCAGCAAAGCTTTCTTTGTCATCGCCCACAAAGAAATATAAATTGAATTGAAGCAAAATTAAGAGAGAGACAGAACAGGAGAGACGGAGAAAGATCCAGAAACAGAATGAGAGAGATCCAGACCAATGGAACAAGCCAAAAAACTAAGACATGGAGAGAGACGATTATTTTATTGAAAATGAAATATGCAGAGTGGTGAAAGATTCAGAGGGGAGACATAAATCATGCCTGTTCCCTTTCGCTCCATCAACCCAGAGACATTCTCACCCCATAAATATGAGGCCAGTGACAGGCAAAGCTGACACTGCAGCGAAAACATGCCAACAGATTATACAGCCGGAGATGCGCTCACAAACGCTCACAAACACACGCACGCACGCAGGCATTCACACACTCACAAACACACACAAACAGACACACACGCAGGCATTCACACACTCACAAACACACACAAACAGACACACACGCAGGCATATATACATATATATGCAGCAATACACACACACAAATGCACATGTACTCACACACACGCACGCAGGCGTTCACACCCACACAAATTGTTATGTCCCTAGCTTTTTTGCTGCCCTTCGTAGCAGATTGTGGGTGTCTTGTGTTTTTTTTCTTCTCATATTGCAGAGTTGGCAGCACCTTTTGGACACACTTTATGAGGATCCCTGAAATGGCCGAGAGGGGGCTCACTCTCCGCGGTCTTGGGAATTTCATTCTGCCATTCTACACATGCACTCCTGCACACCAACACGCACATGCGTTTTTAAAGCATTTAAACATGTTACGTTAAAATAACAAGAATTTGTTATTCACATAAATATAAATAGTCAGGTGTCCAGGGGTGTCACCAGACCCTATTTACTGGGGCACGTGCCCCAGTAATAATTTGTTATAGCCAGTAAATGATTATGAAAAATAACTAGTTTTTAAAAATGTATCATAAATTGCAAGTGTGAGGATGTGGGCACTGGGGGTCTGTGCCCCGGCAGAGCTGAAAGTCTAGCAACTTCCCGGTTTATGTCCGTGAAAAATGTTTTTCCAAAATAAAAGTTTTGATTGGAAAAAAAAAAGTAAACGCCAATTTCTCGGTTTTGTGGTTTTGCTTTAAAAACCACAAAGATGTTATAAGAGCAAAATATTATCAAACAGGGTGATTGAAAAGTGATTGCAAGTGCCACAAGCACTATACAATATTATCATTTAATCATTTAAGTCGTTACAAGGTAGAATCGATACCAAGGGCCCTATTTGGTTGGAAGCTTTTGTTTGTTGTTATAATAATCAATAATATGGAAAGAAATATGTCTGTCCTTAATTTCTATAAGAAAAAATGATGGCCAATCAGTCAAGAAAATTGCTACACTCTGAGAGTTTCTTCAAGTGCACCGGCCAAAACCATCTAACAACACCGCAGATTAGAGCTGAAATAAATGCTCCACGAACAGCAAGCCCATCTCGACATCAACTGTCCAGAGGAGATTGTGCGAAGGAGGTCTTTATGGCAGAATTTCTGCAAGTAAACCTCTTCTTGGGGATGAAAACAAGAAGAAAAGATTGGGCAAAATGTTTGGGCAAAAGGTCATAGTCAATGGACACTAGAACAATGGAAATCTGTTCTTTGGTCAGACGAGTCCAAATTCGAAATTTTTGGCTCCAACCGTTGTTTTTATGAGACCCAGAGAAGGTGAGCGGATGACACCAGCATGTGTGGTCCCCACTGTAATGCATGGGGGGGGTTTTGCTGGTGGCGCTGTTGGAAATTTATATAAACTTGAAGGCACAGTGAACCAGCATGGCTACCAAAACATTTTGTAGCGACATCTGGTCAATGCCTAGTTGGACCATCGTTTCAACAAGGTAACGACCCTAAGAATTATCTTGTGAACATAGAACGAGCTGCAGTGCTGTGGCAGATGACCGAGCCGCCATAATCCCCCAAACTGAACCCTGTAGAGCTGATTTGGGATCAGTTGGACCAACTGGAGTAAGCGCAAGGTAACTAACTTGTGCCCAGGGCTTGTGGGAACTCCTTCAGGACTGTTGGAGATGCATTCCAGGTAGCTACATGCGGAAGCTGGTTCAAAGAATGCCAGGAGTCTGCAATGCTGTCATCAAAGCAAAAGGGGGCTATTTTGAAGAGTTTAAAATGTAAGATGATTTTGACTTGTTGAACACTTCTCTGGGTCGTTGCGAAATTTGATTTGTATGATTTAATTGATTCGAGGCCTTTTCTGCAACTGCAAGGTGAATAACACACACACACACACACACACACATAAAACGAGGATACAGTCAGAGATGTGCTTACACCCATTCGTACACACAAACATGAATAAACGCACACGCACGCATTCACGCATGCTCACTCACGCCCGCGCGGCCGGTGGGACGTTTACTCACATGGGAGTGGAATGGGCTGCGTGGTGTCCTGGGGGTCTCACCACCGCGAAGCCGTTCTGAGGAGAGGAGCAAACAACTCGTCAGCATTTACCAGTCACATGACCTTTCTCTATCAACAGTCCATGCGATATGATCCTGTCCAGCTGTGCAGCCAGTTCGCAGAGCCAAAGAACGCAGCTGCTCTGATCGGGACTCAAAAAGAAAAGCTCTGGACCACTTTTGGAGGGTGAAGGTAGCTGTGACTGCCCTGTCTCAAAAACATTCTCTTCAACCCCATGACCTTTTACAGTGTCCTGAACCAAAGCATTGTTTTGGAGAAGCTTATACAACGGATTACAGACCTAAGATGGCGCCGAGATGGTTAAAATAAAGTAATTAGGAATATACAATTACGACCCCAGAAACTGACCTTCAGCTCCCCTTTGGCCACCCGGAACGCCAACTCAGTGACGCTCCCAGCCGCTATCAGCGATGCAGTGGGCGTGTGCATATCATTCCACACCGTGTCACTGTCCACCTGCCAATCAAATACATGCGACCAATCAGGACATAACATGCAAAACACAATCTGAGTTCAAAACACATTTATAGTATTGTTATGTATCCCTTAATTTGGTAAATTTAAACTGCAGCTGATAAACAGGATTTGAAAAACCTTCTCATACGTGGTTTTGAAAAATCCTTTTTGAAGTACATAAAACATTTCATTGGGTTTTGAAAAATCTATCAAATTAATACATAGTATCTGCAGATGACATTTATTTATTCAGAGACAGTCATCTGATGATATCAGCATTTCCCAGCATGCAATTTTGACTTGAGGGTTGGCACAGTGCAAAAGCCCATTGGATGCTTAGCAACACTGTTATGGTTAGTTCATTCAGCCATTATGTCATTGCCACACAAGCAAGGTAGTCTTCAACAGCAGGTCTATGGACTCATGTTTACAGTGGATACACAGAGGACACAAAAGCTCATATGAACAAGGCCGTTATACATCACTCCCAGCGCTTTACAGAACAGACAGTCCGGGTTACGAACGTCCAACTCACAGACAGCTCATACTTACAAACAGAATGCCATAAGGCCTATTATATTAAAAATTTGAGTTAAATGCGATGGCTCATAATAACAGACGCACGCACAACTTTGTGACACTCATGAAAACATTCCGCGGTTCGAGCCTGCCAGTTTGAATCGGATCACCGTGCCGTTAACATCATATTAAGTGTGTAACTATGTGTTTGGTTTATAATTTTCTCTTGGTATTTATGTACTGTGCCATTGTGTTTAAGATGTTTTAGTGTGTTTGAAAGTGTTACTTACGTGTTTTACATGCATAGAAAGGTAAAATATATACTAAATACTAAGACAAACATTTTACTGACTGTTGCTAAATACGAACCGTATGTACCTGTTCCGACATACATACAAATTCAACTTAAAGACAGACTTAGGAGCGGATCTCATTGTAATCTGGGAATAGACTGTAGTGTAAAGTGGAGATATGTTTTTCTGGCTCCCAGCGACAAATCGGAGAACAGAACTAAAATCCCCCCGGCTGAATCTCTTGCCCTCCTCCCCTTTATTGGATTGCGCTCGCTGCTGCCGAACAAAACACAAAGCCAGACCAGCAATCCAAACCACTTCTCTCCTGAGAATCTGGCTCTCTTGTTCCTGTCAGCGGTTTTTTTTTTCTGACCTCTCCGCACAATCGTTTCTTATTCTCGCCACCAGATACAATGTCATGCACACTGCGGTAAACAAAGACAGGAAAATCCCCCTGAAATAGGCCAAACCATTCACTTCCCATCTTAACACATATGCAATAAATAAACCCCCACCCCCATCAACAAGACTGGACCGTTCACTTTCCGTTACAATATATTTGTCATGAATCCCTGGCTAATCTATAAATACAACGGATTTCAATAATAAAACAAAGGGTTGATTTACTTCAACATTTGCACCCAAACTGCTCGCTCACGTAACTCTTTCGCTTTTAATGGGTGATCAACGAAGAGTAACTAAGTGAAAAAAGTCAGCCATAAACGGCCATATTTAAATGTGACTCTTTGCATGGTCGCATGTTGAGAAGGGATCTTGACCATAGCCAGTTTTGACAAATAGAGTTAAGGGTCTATCCCTAGAGAACACAATGACCGAAGACATTCTAGTTAATCAGATTCTATATTTTACATTATAAATGTACAACATTCAAGCGTGCGTTACTCAATACTGCATAAGAACATTGGCAAATGTATAAAATTTTTTTAACCCTTTTATGAAAGTAATTCACTTCATAGTAACATCTTTAGAAATACACTTTATTGTTAAATATTATTTGGGAAAAATGCTATACGATCACATTCAGATATTATGGTCTTCATTTGTTCGACCGTATTTACCAGTCAAAGTCAAAAATGATGACAGATGAAGTCATGATAAAAATGGCACCAAGGAAAAAAAAGAAAAACTTAAGATAATAAATATCATGTAATAACACAGGTGGAGGTCCAGTGAACGAGATCCTTCCGGCATCCAGAACTGAGAAACAGGTGCAGCTGAAATTTTGCCAGGACCAGGTTACCGGTATCGGTGGCATATTTGACATAACGACAGAATCCACATATTTTAAGTATATATTTATTCTTATAAAAATCAAAATGTTGAGCCCTCAGTGGCAACAATTTTGTTGAGCATATATTCAATTTCTTCCATGAGAGTTGATATCAAAATGTCTCTTTTTCACCCCAGTCTTTTATTTTTTAATGTGAAATGTCTACATAGTATGTGTAATGTGTGTCTAGTTAATACTCACTCTCCGTTTGTATGAAAATACACACACAATAACCTCTCCTACACTGGTTTCAGGTTTCGTAAATCACATGAGATGTGCCAAAATGATCTCTGCTCGCTATGTTGTGCAATGACACAGTGACGCCCAAGATTTGCATGCTTGTACTGCCAAAATTCCCAGAAATAAATTTCCGTATATTTCCATTATATGACGCACAGTCCTCAGGGAAGGCACCTTAGTTGATCAGCTTGGACATTCTTTGTTCACGGTAGCAGTTTTACACGTGGTTTTGCACAAGTAACCCTTTGATAAATTGTGCTCCAAGTGTGCATGTTTAAGCTGCACCCATAGTTGGCTATTAATAGAAATGTAGCGTTTATATTGGTGGGTGTACATCTGAAGGACGGCTGGCTTTTTGTCTCTGAATTCACATTTCGGTCAGTCTGGCTGTGAGATGGAGCAGTACAATCAGAGTAATGCTTTTCTTTGTGATCATCAGCATGTTGTTTCAATTAGCCTGCATTACCAAAGGACCCTTCTCTCTTAACCCAGCACAAATCAGGACCCTTCTCTCTTAACCCAGCATAAATCAGGACCTGTCTCTCTTAACCCAGCACAAATCAGAACCCTTCTCTCTTAAGCCAGCACAAATCAGGACCCGTCTCTCTTAACCCAGCACAAATCAGGACCCTTCTCTCTTAACCCAGCACAAATCAGGACCCTTCTCTCTTAACCCAGCACAAATCAGGACCCTTCTCTCTTAACCCAGCACAAATCAGGACCCTTCTCTCTTAACCCAGCACAAATCAGGACCCCTCTCTCTTATCCCAGCTCAAATCAGGACCCCTCTATGGAATCCCAGCCTAAATCAGGACCCCTCTATGGAATCCCAGCCTAAATCAGGACCCCTCCTCCACCCTGCAGTCCAGCTCAGTTCCCCACCCCTCCTTTCAACACCCATTCCATTTGATAACACCTTCTAATTCACCTTCTAAATCTGAGCTTCTGCATATGTCTGTGTTATTATGTGTGTGTATGTGAGGGTGTACGCATTTGTGTGTAAGCATGTGTGTGTATGTATTTATATGAGTGTTAACATGTATGTGTGTTAGTGCTTGCATGTGTGTGTGTTAGTTTTTGTGTGTTAGTTTGTACTGTATGTGTGTGTGTGTGTGTGTTAGTAATGTTGTGTGTGTTCGTGTGTTTGTGTGTGTGCATGAGCGCATTCCTGTGTGAGCATTTGCGTATGTGTGTTATCATTTATGTTTGTTAGTGCCTGAGTCTGCTTAGCCTGTGTGTGTTAGTATGTGTGTGTGTGTGTGTGTGTGTCTTGACCACACTCACCCCAACTCCTCCACAAGGCAGCATTACAAACAGCCTCTGTGCCAGCAGGCCTGTAAGAGAAAAAGAGAACGACTGTAGCGGGTATGACTGTGATCACTCTGTGTACATCTGTGAGCTGGTAGAGTCTGTCTCTGTGCTACAGGGCTGTGTGTATCTATGAGCTGGTAGAGTCTTTCTCTGTGCTCCAGGGTTGTGTGTATCTATGAGCTGGTAGAGTCTGTCTCTGTGCTACAGGGCTATGTGTATCTATGAGCTGGTAGAGTCTGTCTCTGTGCTACAGGGCTGTGTGTATCTATGAGCTGGTAGAGTCTGTCTCTGTGCTACAGGGCTGTGCTCACACTGTGTGTATCTATGAGCTGGTAGAGTCTGTCTCTGTGCTACAGGGCTGTGCGGACACTGTGTGTATCTATGAGCTGGTATAGTCTGTCTCTGTGCTACAGGCCTGTGCTCACACTGTGTATATCTATGAGCTGGTAGAGTCTGTCTCTGTGCTACAGGCCTGTGCTCACACTGTATATCAATGAGCTGGTATAGTCTGTCTCTGTGCTACAGGCCTGTGCTCACACTATGTATATCTATGAGCTGGTAGAGTCTGTCTCTGTGCTACAGGCCTGTGCTCACACTGTGTATATCTATGAGCTGGTAGAGTCTGTCTCTGTGCTACAGGCCTGTGCTCACACTGTGTATATCTATGAGCTGGTAGAGTCTCTGTTGGACAAACAATGGACCATAAAGTGTTTACTTTCGCTGGATAGCTGTGCATGAATGCAGAGGTGTGATACACCTCTGAGGTGTTGTACAGTAGAGGGAGGTATGTGCACATGCATACCGTCTATCTTGCGGCTGTTGAGTTTGAGTCGGTTGAAAGGGTTCGTTCCAAACAGCAGAGAGTGACACTCGGAATGTACCGACTGCAGCTCCTCCTGGGTGGCCTTCCGGCTCTGGATTCGCTGTGGGGAAGGTGGGGGTGTGGGTGGGGGGAGGGCGGGAGGGGCAGAGTTAGAGCTGCCATAATTTATGGTTTTTGTTTTTAAATGAGAGGGAAGGAAGTCTGTAATTTGTCACTATATCATGAACGGTATGAAAACTGATACATTTGTAAATGAGGAGTTTGTGAAGTATTGAGGTTTGTCCGATCCAGGAAGTGGGGCCTGGCCTCAGAGGTGAGAGGAGAGTGGAGGCCGAAGGGCCAGCGACCCTACGGACCGCTCCACACAGTTACGCTCACACGCTGTGGCTTTTGAGGGAATGGTGTGACTGCGGGGGTCCACGTCTACCTCGCAGTGATTCCGGAGGCCTCTCTCCTGAAGCCGCGACCAGATGCTCTGGATTCTCCCAGCATGCTCTGGGTGGGTGCTGTTGTCCCCGCAGGTGCACTGGTGCTTCAGCATCTGAGAGTCGTAAGCGAGACCTGCACACACACACACATACACGCACGCAAATACACACACAAACACACCCATACACACAAAATAAAGACCACCAACAAGAGTTCAATGGAGATGTGATGGATTCGAAGCATTACACTGAATAATGATTTATCCATAAGTCTCTATCTACTACCCGACTGGCTAACTACCTGCTAAACCCTTCCCACATTCCCTCTTGCCTGCTACTGCTACAGCTTCTCCTACAACCCCGACACCCAGAGTCCCCACCAGACTGTATCTCTTTCCCCTGCCTGCCCAAAATCTCCAGACTCTTAAATGATGTACAAATTTGCAGAGCTGCGTCGCACCCTTGTTCCACATACCGGTGGTGAAGCGGGGCTTGCCGGAGGTCTCAGCAGAGGAGAGGGGGTGGGGCTTCTCGGGGAGCGCGAGCGACGTGGAAGCGGGCGAGGACTGGGTGCGGGACAGGGAGCGGTGCATTATGGGAACGGTCAGATTCTCCGCGTGAGGGACGTGCCTGGACAGCTTTAGCATCTGTGTCTCCCATAGCAACGGCTGTGGGTGGGTGGACAGGGAGAGGATAGGAGTGAGAGAGAGGTTTTCTCTATGTGTCAAAACAGTAAATGTGACTCTTTACTGCCCCCTGCTGGAAAGACAGAACAGAGGCGAAGCAACTCAAAACACATGTTGTAAGACTGTATTTTTAACACAAACATTCATTCAAGGGACAAGGCAATTTCTTTCTATAAATGGAAAGTCGTGATTATAATCAATTTCAAGCCCAGTTATTTATATGCACGACAACCATGATTGTTACTTGCATTTCAGTCTTTGCATTTGTAATGTAATTTTCATTCTAATGCAATTGCACCTCTCTGTTTCGTCTTGCTATTTTTTAACATACCAGCACGTCGTGTACCTGTCTGGGTTGTGTGACAAATAGCATGAGCCTTTGTAAATACGTCAAACCTTAGCACTGTGTAACATAGCATTTCTTTGGTGGAACTTCTACTTAAATCATCCCAAATATATCCTTGATGTATTTTAAGGCCATCATTTCCCCAGGGTTCCCAAACTAACCATAGTATGTTACTCTTTGCGCTAAACTTAACCCTTGGGTTGTAAAAACAATCACAATTTAGGGTTAGCTTCCATATCTGGAAACATGGGTACCTCTCCTTCATTACAGTACAAAACTAGAGGTGAGCAAATTAATACCCTGCCCTCATGTGGCGAAAATAGGAATTGCACCTAAATTAAAAAGGATTTTCCTAATTTGAGGTATTTATTGCATGTTGAGGTATGAATTAGCTACTCAAGTCTCTTGCCTGATTAAGTTTGAGGCTGAGCTGCAGAAAGAGATATAAGTCTCTTGCTTGGGTAAGTATGGTTGTAGGTTGAGGCAGAGACAAATTTTACAGATAAGAAAGACAGGAAACTGCTTGGGGCCCCAATTATGAAGGGGCCCCTGAGGGCAATGAATTTTTTTTCTGGCTTAGGGCCCCTACTAGCTTTCAGGAACCCTTTTGTTCTGAGGTGTGAATAAGTCTCTTGCCTGGCCAAGCAGGCGCTTCAGGTTCAGGTGGTCGCCGTGGTGCTCACGCGCCGCCGTGGCGCACTCTGCCTCGACCGCTCTCCTGCTCTGAATCATGTGACCAGATGCCGGCCCCACCTCCTCTGAGTCCATGTCCTCAGATGGGATCTGAGTAAGGCGGGGTTTCTCACTGGACCTCGACATCAGCTACAGAACACACACACACACACACACAAACACACATGCACACACACAGGTATGGTTCAATAAAACTGAGCACAGCATATAAACAAGGGGAACTAAAATAAAAATGTACCAGCATAACCAGATCAACGTGCATGCTTATTAAAGACCAACTATAAGTGAGAACAGTATAGACCAGGATATCTGGATAAGATACGGACCAGTGTAACTGTATGCAGTACAGAAAAGTGTGAGACCAACCAGCAAACCACTGTGTAAGCAAATGTAGTACCAGATAAGTGTGTTTAGCATTCAGTTTGGGGTTTCAGTATAGGGTGTAGTAGAGACGCAGTGAACATAGATTATCTGTGAAGATTATGGGACCTTAAACACTGTATGAGCTACAGAAAGTTACCTTGCTCAGGTGAGTCTGCTGTTTGAGTCGTTCCAGGAACTGGCTGCCGATCTGCTGCTGGAGCAGGTGTGGGCTCAGGGCCCTCGGGCTCTGGGGGAGCGGTTCCGACCGGGTTCTGCCCAGGGGTTTGTGCGCTGATTGCTGGGGGATAAACTGCACTGGCACCGGGCCCAGCCCTGGAACTGAGACGGAGTCCGTCCCACAGCACCGTTACAACGTTGCGATACCCAATTAAACAAATAAGAGACCGTAAAATACCATTCCTGAAAACAAAAGAGCTAGCACATATTCTTGATTGTCTCTACATTGTGGTAATGTGAACTGCACTGGACACAAGGTGGTGCTATAGAGCCACTATGTATATTGCACTGTGGGACTTATTTACCAAAGCATTTAGTACATGCAAAACTGTTTTGTTGGTGCAGCAAGATTGAGAGTATGTGATTTTGTAACTGGAGTTTGTTTTCTCTGGTTACAAAAATCATGTGACTGATATTTGATATGTAAACATTTTGACATGTGCCAGTCAGGACAAAGCCAAAATCACACAACTGAAATTAATTAAAATCACAATATGTCAGCTGGTTCATGCTTATGGGTTAAGTACCGTAAGGCACAACAGTGCCTGTAGTCTAGTGGCTAAGGTACATGACTGGAAGTTCTGAGGTTGGTGGTTTAAGCCCCAGTCTAGCCACAGCAAGAACACCATGGGCCCTTAACCTCGCCCCGACGGGGGCCAGCCCAACCGACCATAAGATGCCTTCAATAAAAGCATCAGCTAAATGACTGAAATATAACAACAGATCTGTAGGCCTCAAGTTCCTTGCGGTAACTTCACAGAAGTGCCATGATCTAAATGGAATTTCAGTCCTTCAATTTGGATTAAAAATATAAATGTTTGTCCCTTGTTCTGTCCTTTAGTCAACGTAGGCACTAACAGAAGCGTGTTGCTACAGAACTCAGGTGCTAGAGATAGCCCTTACAGGCATTTTAGGGTCTATGTTTTCATTAGAATGTCAAAGCAAATTCACCTTGAAGCGGCGATACAAGTAATCACTTCTGTGTCCACGCCACCCAGTAAAGCAGGTGTTTCCAAATTGCTTGTGGAGAAGATTGCAATCACGCGTTGAAAGCACCCCATATCCTGCAGTCAGCCATGAGTTTCGTACCTGAGAGTACCAGGTTTTTTCATACCGGCGCAGGTGCAAGGTAAGCTTTATGCAAACTGGCGTGATGCATATTTAGACTGCCAGTTATTTGCATTTTCATTCATTTTAGCATCGACTTTAAAAGAAGCCTACAGCGAGTTGGCCACTTTCTTAAGTAGCAGATAACTGAGACCTAACTGCGAGCCTAAACATTTGTGTGCCGTTTGATCCGAGTGAGAGTGGAAGAGAGTTCGAGTCTGTGGACAGGGGGAGTGTACCGGTGAGAAGCTGGGTGTTCAGCAGGCCAGAAGGTTCCAGAAGAATCAGCGGCTGCAGGTGGGGGTAGAGGGGCCCGCTCCTCTCATCCAGGCTCAGGGGGACGTACAACTTAGAGGGCCCAGACAGCAGCACCATTCCGCCTGTCTTCTGAGAGCTCTGGGCTGTGTCGTTCTGTCAAACATCATTATGTTTCAAATATGCATCACCAAATTATCTGAATGATTACACAACAATAGCTAAGAGCTAATTAGCTGGTAAATCCTGGCCAAAGACATACATTTTTTGACACATATTCCATCAACAGGAAGAATATAAGCATTTTCAGTCATTAAGGAAAGCATAATACAGAATACAAGAGCAACTACTATTTGACTCAAATAAGCCATATAACATGCACAATAACAGATATGTGCATAAAAAGCACATTTGTAACAAAGCTATATCAAAATAAAAGCCATCATCTGATTGCAATATGAGTTTATGTGTGAGTATTGCTGGTAACTATAGTTATGATCATTTCAGTCCAGACAACCATCTGACTCCTGGCAAATACTCAGAGACACTGAGTGTAACAGTTTCCTGTAAACCACCAGCTAATTGAGTTTAACAGTGACCACTGTTGTCCAAACAAATAAAACCCCTCCTTTTAAATGAGTCTGTTTAAGGCTGGAGGCATTTGCATAATGACTTTGTGTTGAACGCCCTCAAACAGTAAAATGATCTGACGTGTAAATACATAACAGTGCGTACGCAAAATAACACCCCTTGTTTGGGATCTTAGTAAATCGACCCCCAGGTGTGAATGTTGCAAAAACTGCACTTCTAACAACTGCAATGAAGGAAATGTCTTGTAAAATTTTGTAGAAAATGTTTGTCACATATTAAGCTGTGATTCAAAAATCTTCAGCAGGTAACTAAGTCCAGTTAATGTTTGGAAAGCTCCCATTAAAGTAACAGCCCAAAAACAGACCAGCAGTACAGATGACAGAACTAGACAGGGGTAGAATGAACAGTTGAATAAGCATGCAATAAAGACAGCCCGACAGGAGAAAGCCAGTGTTAACACAGTGAGACAGGAAGGGATGAGACACGTTTACTTCCTCTCACAGTGCGGAATATGCGCAGGATATTTCCATAAACACGACAGAATATTCCAGAAAGTGACCGAGTGCCAGCTCTGGCGGGCAGTGTTACCTTGGCGTTGGCGGGCAGGCCATGGGTGATGGTGGGCAGGGCGGACGGGCTCTGCAGGGGGAAGTGGACCACAGCGCCATCCTGCATCAGCACACGGTGGGCCTGCAGGAACATGTCTATGACATCACTTCCTGTTTGGTATGCCACTCTTCAGTATGGCTGTGGGCTTAAGGCAGTGACATGTGAATAGGGAAATATGGCTGGCTACCGGTTGTAAGGAAGAGGAACACACAGTATTGTCTTGTGCCGCTCTCCTGATATAGACGAGCCACATGTTTGAGTGTATGTGTGATTTGTGTGCATGTACTGTGCAGCCGTGTGTATGTGTCTGCACTTTGAACAGGTGGGTTTTTGCGCTGTGAAGGTGTGCATGTGTGCATGCATGTGCATGTTGTGCGGATGCGTATTTATGTGCTGTGTGTGAGAATATGTTTAAATGTGAAGGCGCGTGCATATGTGTTGTGCTGTGAAGGTGTGTATGTGTTTGTGTGCATGTGAACTTGTGCAGGTGTGTTTGCGTATGTGTGTGTGTGTTTGTGTGTGTGTGCACATTGTGCACATTGTGCATGTGTGTGGGTGTGTGTGTGTGCATGATGTGCAGATGTGTGTACGTGCGCGCGCGTGTGTGTGTGTGAGTGTGTGTGCGTGTGTGCTGTGCATGCATACTTGAGAGCAGTAATTCATGAGCCCAGCGGTTTGAATGAATTGATGAGGGAGATGTGTGGAGAGAGGGAGAGATTGGCAGCTTTAATTAAAAAGAGAGATAAGGTGTCATGAAGCACAGTCTACAGCTGTCAGCCTGGACTTCTCAAATGCTGCTGGTTAAAACATTCTATTACAGCGTCGCCACAAACAGGGCTCAGAAGAGCCTGTTCTTTCAGCTCTGAGGGAACACACACTGTAGGCCGACAGGACACACAAACAAACCTGCTGGCCTTAAAACGAGATGGCGAGAGAGCTCTGGAGGTCACACTCCGCTTTTCTTTGCCTTGGTGGTCTCTCTGTTCTAAGCCAGCACTGCAAAGGAAACTGTGTGTGTGTGTGTGTGTGTGTGTGTGTGTGCGTGAAACAAAAACACACACAAACAGGCTTGATGCAGTGCTAGCTACTCTTAAGCTGTCTTAAGCTGTTAGGCAAATGAGAAGCCTAATTTGAATGACTGCTCTGCTCCCGTTTTCAAGTGTTTCAACGTCTTATGTACTTGTGTGTTGTGTGAACGCATATTTCTTTTCTTTTTCTTGACTTCCCAGAGTTCGCACTGAAACAGCAAGGGACCCATAGACTGGTAGTCCAGTCCTGCCTTGTGTTTCCCAGGAGTCACGGCAGAACGCCCGCTTACCTCTGTGGACATCCCACCAGCATGGGGCAGCGTTCCGTTATCAGAGGCAAGGCTGTCATTGGGGGAGCTGCATCCGGATGCCGGGGTGCTGCTGCTGCTCGGAGACGAGTCTGTCAAGGGCAAGATCATTTGACACCCCACTTTAGCCACGATGCTAATATCTATACACACATAGACATGCATGCTCAATGGCCCTTGTGTGTAGGCTTGCCTTTCTCTTGCATGCATGGAACCTGCGTCAGCCACAGAGATTATGATGCTGTCTTTGGAAAACAGAGAAGCTTTGGCCTCTCTGCTTTTGGATGTGTGATTGTATGAGACCGTAGAGGTGCGTGTGCTAGTGTCTGACGCAGTCCAGTGTGTGGGTGGGGGTGGGGTTGGGGGCGGGGCAGGGGCCAGGATGGGGCTGGGGGTGGGGCCGTACCCATGGTGTCCTGGGCTCGGTGCCGGACGGTTGCTGGGGCGCTCTCTTTGCGGGTCAGCGGGTTCTTCCTGGTGTTTAGATGTTTCTTCAGCTTGGTCTTCACTTTCAGGTTGGGCTCCGAAGCTGCGCACACACACCTGGGCATGTTAACACACTCTCTCTGACTGTCCCTCTCTATCTCTCTCTCTCTCTCACACACACACACGCACACACACACAGGGTCACTCACATAAACACATTCACACGTTTGCACTAATATACACACACTTGCATTCACAAACCCACAAAAGGACACATACAAATAGAAACACAAACCCACAATAAAATGAATGCACACACACACACACGTACAGTCACATAAACATATACAGACACTAATATACACACATGACCACATAAACTCTCTCACATATACACACATTCACACAGACACACTTGCATAAACATACACATAGACTATTATACACACACTCACACTCACACACACAAACTCTCCCTCTCTCTCACACACACACACACACACACACACACACACACAGGAAGCACTCTGAATGAGCAAGGCTGGAGGTTGTAGCTACAGGTCAGAGAGTGGAACTGGAGACAGGAGAGGTCTGGTAGGAAAATAACAGCGCATTACGGTCGTATTAAATTCAGGCGCTTAACGCTCGGCAGGGAGAAGTGAGTCACCGCTCTGCCTGCGTCTCGCACAATGAGACGTTTGTTTTGGAAATCTGTGTGCAAGAAAGGATTGATAAAACAGTCAATCTCCTGCGAACAAAAGATGCCTTTAACTGGATTCTTTTGTTTCGGGTGTTTCAAACACAAACGGGAACTGAAGTTCAAAAAACAGGGTGTGTGGCTCCACCCCTCGATCTGCCAAAGTCACGCTCGTAAATAATCACATAATTCATCATAATGAGCACCGTCCCACACTGAAGTAACAAAATTTCACTTTAACACTGACTAAAATGTCACTTTAACACTGCCCATGATACATAATTGCCATCTTTTTCTACCAATACCCATATGGCTTTGCAGGTCACCAGCAGACCCCTAACTTTCTCCACAGCTCCTTGTTTAGGTCACTAACACTAACACACACACACACACACTCACACACGCTAGCACAGCATTTAGTCACTAACAAAATGCAATAGCCCTGTCGAGTCAAGTAGAGGCAGAATTTTCTTCTGCTTGAATCAAAATAGATCTCAGGTGTGATTTACAAAGAAACTAAAAACTTAATGTGGTTTACCAGACCCAAAAATGGTTCTGTACGGAACTTTGGCTCTCTGTTGGAGGAACCGAAATTTAAATGAGCATGTTAATAACCATGTGACTCTGTGAGCGTCCTGAGACTGTAATATAATCCCTACTGCAATATCACAGGCAGATAAAAGCATGAAGGAGGAAGATGTCCTTGCACAACATGTACGGCTGGGACAGGTCATTCAGGTTTATGTTGACATTGTAATTATATTGCGCTGGATAGATAGCAGTATGCTAAATGTTGCTTTAAAACAGTGACATTATCTTCTCTAAATACCACTAGATAATAAATTGTATTTGTATTGGCTGTGTGTCTATGCTTGCACAGTCTGCAGTTACATTGTAATTTTATTTAGCTGAGAGCCAACAATAGCTGTTAGTGTCAAGGTCTGTTAAAAGTAAGTGATTAAGCGCTAGCTGCATGGCAGCTTGCAGAATATTGATTATACCAACTGATTACAATAATGATTAAAGCAATCCATTTACCAAATTCCTCTAAAAAGTGTTTTGACTTTATCTCTGTTTATAGTCTTTGAATTCATTTCTCAATGAGGAATAAGGCTTACATTGATTTGCTTCTCAATATTTCTGTGTAACACTAAGCATAACTCACAGAGTCGGCCAAGGAAAACAAATCACAGACAACTCAAATATGTCTGTTACATATGTCTGATAATGCCCACGCATTCCTCAGTAACAGAGTTGGACCGTGGTGAAACCACAAGCCTTGCTTGCTTGCAAAAAAGGTAACTTTTTGTAACATGAGAAAACTTACTTATGACTGTGTTTGCCTCATCATGAATCATCTAGGCTTAAGTCTGTCTTTACAGTCAGTAATATTTGTAGAACACCAGTTAGCCAACTGTAAAGTGTTTGACCTTGCTCAACTTCCTCCAAATCACCTCCGGCTCTCATTTTGCTCTTGTGGGATCCCAGACTGACAGTGTCCCTGTGGGGTAGAGATGAGTTAAAGCAGGGCCAGGGGGGGTGTGTGGGGGGGTGGAGGTGTTTTCTCACCTGTCCGTCTCAGCGGGTGGTCCTTGGGGGCGTTGCAGGGGAGGTGTAAAGGTAAGCTGGAGAGGAGGGACTCCGGTGGAATGTCAGGGCCCGGACCCAGAGCTCTGTGACGACACGCCCCCACCAACTGTCAATCAACAAGTTTCCATGGCTCCCATACAAGCTGGTCTGTGGTTGGCCAGAACAGGCCCCACATACCCTGCTCTGGGTGTTCAACATGTGAAGCAGGTGAGTTGTTCAACGCTACCCTGTTAATCGGCAAACAGGTTGATGTGGGACTGTTTCAAGGATTCAGTCGACTTAACACTGGATGTTTAGGTCACACTATGCAATCTAACTTAGACCATTTAAAAAGCAGGAGCAGGACAACGTTTATGGTATTTTCAGGTCAGGTAAGTTTGATTAGGGTTTTTTTTATTTTGACTGATGTGAATGTAACAGAGATAGTAGGTGGCTCATCTCACCGGTATCCTCTGGGCTGGGTGGCAATAGCGCTGGGATGGGCTTTGTCCAGAGTGGCTTGGTTCTGCCTGCTTCGAATTACTTCCTGGAGTCGCTGCTTCACCACTGAGCTGGCCACGGCACCTGCCAATCAGCACGTTCGACTCAGCAGGGAGGCAGAACTTCAGCCAATCAGCACTGTCCTCTCATATTAACTCTGTGACACGCTGTCCTTCAATGGACAGAACTTGCCAACCATCAGTCACTTCATAATAGGAAACGCCATCCTCAGAGAGACAGAACTTCATTCATCAACTGATTTATATAAAAGCCCAAACTGAATGGGATAAGGGCATAGGTTCTGGATAAAAAAAATCTCAAAAAATCAAAATAAAAAACCAAAAGCATATTAGTTCAGTACAAAAGATGTGTATTTAAAACAGCAGAAATATTGAATCTCAGACTATAGACTAAAGCAACTCAACTGAAGATTAGAGTCCTAACATCCTTATTGAGAGAACCACAAGGTTGTCTGTTGCTAACAGTCTAGAGGTGCAAGAGATCCAAGTGAATGGCAAGGATTATGCTAGCCCATCCTCAACACAATCTCATCACAGCCAAGCAATGGCACGCAGAGCAGCCAAACACCGTCAACACCTCTACGCAACTGATCATCAACACAGTGATGCAGCCTGGGACATCACTGAGACAGTGCAGACTGCATTCTGATGTCTGGGTGTAACTGAGAGACTGTCCAGCTTGGTATAGTGTATAGAATAGCATTCTGCAATCTTAGCAGGAGACAGTACAGTGTGGTACATGGGGAACGGCTCCGCCCTGACAGAGAGACAGATTGTATAGTAAATCTGAGTGTTGTACAGTCTGGTACAAGCTTTAACTCCACCCACCACTGTGACATCACCTGTCTTGGCCTCTCTCTGACCAGAGGCACTCGAATACTCTGAGACAATATTTGCATGGATTCTATTTGCATAATGACCCTGTATTTGCACAACGAACCACTGGGTGGGGTTATGGCTATATAGGCTTCCTCTTATGTAGTTTAGGAAAGGAAATAACATATTTACCACAATGAGGGTATGTGCAATGTAGAGGGATTTCGCCTCTGTAGCAATGATGTTAAATATAATTTAAGGATGATGGTTATGGCCATCATAAGAAATTACTGAGAGATTTGGTTAGGTGGAGTATTAGAGTTGTAGAACATTGCAAGTAAACAGTCTATCCTAAGTAACTGCCTGCAGAAGTAATTTCACTTCCTCATGTTCTGTGGAATTGTATTTTTAACCTGCCCAGTGAATTTTTCAGTGGAGCTTGGGTGAGGATTCCAAATTAAAACAAAGAGAGACACGAAACAGAAATTGAAGTTTCCTGAATTTTTTGAACGTCACTTCATGATATGTGCGTGGGTTTCATGTCATTTTTAACTCCCTTGCAGCTGTCCACACAAATAATGTCTGTCACAGTTGGGAATTCCCTCAAATGAAAAGCAAAAACACGTTAGCACACTACAACAGAAACAGAAACTGCATTGTGGGAACGTTCACTGAGAATTTGATTATTTCGACTCTCTGGAGAGTCGTAGCAGGTCTAACCCACAGTTGAGCTACTTATCATGTGATAAATGAGTTATCACATGAAAAATGGACCGTGAAATGAATTCTATGAGATTAAACTTCCCTTTCTTACTGAAACACATGCGATCTTAGGAGAGATACAACTAGCTTTATCTCGATTTAACTCGTCCTCTGGTTTGAGCCTCTGCTTTATGGACAACCAGCCCAAAAAAGTACCTGCAAGTTTAGGAACTGACCATATGTTGACTGTTTTCTGTTAAATGGGACTTTCAGTTCATTTTGCTATAGGCTTTTAGAAAACCTGCTAATACAAGCAACCTTGTTTCTGGGCCAGCCATGAGACTACCATTCTACTGATTGTTTAAGTCCGTTCTATCAACAGATGCTGGTCATTTGATGGATTCTTTTGATCTCATATAAATTTTGCTGGTGTATGACAAAGACCTACATTTCCATACCGGCACATGAAGGTCAAGCACTTTCCTATGTAATGACTAAACAGTTGGCTGTCTTTGTGGACCACAGGTCTCATTGGACAGAGAAGTGCAGTGGGAGGTACAGTGCATGGAAAGCAGATCTGATTGGTTAGCTGTCTTTGTGGAGGATGAGTCTGATTGGGCAGCGAGCTGCAGTAAGAGGTCTGCTGACAGCAAAAAAGATCTGATCGGTCAGCTAGTTAAGGCAGTAATTGTGAAATTGACTGGACTGGATTTGTAGTGAGACCTCCACAAAGCCAGGGGGCGCTGCGACTCACTCTGCTGGCTCTTGTCCTTGTGCCACAGTTGTTGCAGCTCCTGCTGCTTCTCCTTCTCCTCCACACGCCGCCTCTGCTCCATATTGAACTGCAGCAAGGGAGAAACACACACAAGGTTTTGGGATAGGAGGTGGGGCTGCAGACAGGGTTTTGGGACAGGAGATAAGATCGTGGGTGGGGGTGGGGTTTCGGGATAGCAGGCAGGGCCGCAGGTTGGGGGTGGGGTTTTAGGACAGGAGGCAGGGCCGTGAGTTGTAGGTGGGGTTTCGGGACAGCAGGCAGGGCCGCAGGTTGGGGGTGGGGTTTTAGGACAGGAGGCAGGGCCGTGAGTTGTAGGTGGGGTTTCGGGACAGCAGGCAGGGCCGCAGGTTGGGGGTGGGGTTTTAGGACAGGAGGCAGGGCCGTGAGTTGTAGGTGGGGTTTTCGGGACAGCAGGCAGGGCCGCAGGTTGGGGGTGGGGTTTTAGGACAGGAGGCAGGGCCGTGAGTTGTAGGTGGGGTTTTCAGGACAGGAGGCAGGGCTTCAGGTTGGGGGTGGGGTTTTAGGACAGGAGGCAGGGCCGTGAGTTGTAGGTGGGGTTTCGGGACAGCAGGCAGGGCCGCAGGTTGGGGGTGGGGTTTTAGGACAGGAGGCAGGGCCATGAGTTGTAGGTGGGGTTTTCAGGACAGGAGGCAGGGCTTCAGGTTGGGGGTGGGGTTTTGCAGAGCAGTATTTCGGCAGGTATAGTCACACACCTGAACGTGCTGCTGGAGCTGCTGGGAGTATGGGGGGCAGGGCTGAGGCAAATAGGGGCTCAGGTGGACCGGGTGGGGCGGCGACATGAGCATGGCCGCACCGGAGCCTGGACGTACCAAATGCTGGCTCACACGCAGGTCCATGGGGGGGGTGACGCCTTCCACAACAATGACAGCACTGCATGAGAAGAACAGACACAACGGACAAAACAAAGACAGACTGACATTATGGACATTACCATTCAATTTACGTTTACTTTCCAATAGTTCAAACTGCTTTTACAGTCATTGATGATATTTTTGTTTCTTGTGATTTCTGACTTACGTTTAATGTAAACAATGTGCAAGTGCTGTATTTAAATCACAGGGCTAGAAGCATAAAAAATGCTTATTTTCGCCGTACAAAAATTATTCCCAAGATTCAGCTCAAACAAAAAGAGAAAGGCCATTCAAACTCCTACTGACCTCTCCAAAGACATGATTAATTCCGGAAGGTACAGATGAAAAATCGGAGTTCTTTTTTGTGCATTAAGTGCAGAGGCCAATAATACACATTACCATTACAGTCAACAGGCCTTGTTTGTGTTACATACAGTCACCATTATAGTGAACAGGCCTTGTGTCTGTTATACACAGCCATTAAAGTGAACAGGCCTGTGTCTGTTACACACAGTCATTAAAGTGAACAGGCTGTTTCTCTGTTATACACAGCCATTACAGTGAACAGGCCCTGTATCTGTTACACACAGCCATTACAGTGAACAGGCCCTGTATCTGTTACACACAGCCATTACAGTGAACAGGCCCTGAATCTGTTACACACAGCCATTACAGTGAACAGGCCCTGGATCTGTTACACACAGCCATTACAGTGAACAGGCCCTGAATCTGTTACACACAGCCATTACAGTGAACAGGCCCTGGATCTGTTACACACAGCCATTACAGTGAACAGGCCCTGAATCTGTTACACACAGCCATTACAGTGAACAGGCCCTGGATCTGTTACACACAGCCATTACAGTGAACAGGCCCTGGATCTGTTACACACAGCCATTACAGTGAACAGGCCCTGTCGCTGTTACACACAGCCATTACAGTGAACAGGCCTCTCTTCCCCCACTCCAGCTGCCTGCTGCCTCTCCTCCCTCTCTTCTGCACCTCTCCTTTTAAAAGTGCATTCGTTCTGCCTCACCCAGCCAAGCCCCTGCTTGATAGCATTAGTGTCGGCCTGGTGACTCAGTGGGAAAAGTTGGCGTTACACACATAAGAAGCAGGAAACCAAGAAGACGAAAACACTTCCCAGCACTACACAGCAAAAGCAATTTTCTTCAGCGGCATATAATAAACATGAGCACTACATAAACATGACCAAACACAACAATTACACAAACATGACAAGCACAATTACAGAAAATCATAATACATATAATCATTAGAAAATGTGACTACTGCCCGTAATTGAGAATTTCTCATTTGGAGTATACCATGATGACATGGAAGTGAAATTTTTAACGTTTAAAAGGATATCGCATACCTGAGGACTGCAGGGAGGAAGGAAACGACATAAAGTCAGGGTCAGTTTACTGATAAAAATTCATATCTTACACCAGACTTGACAGTTCTGAACATACAACCTTTCTGCTATCAAGATATGATTTCTTATAATAATGTCTTATTGTGTTGTGGGTTCAGTGCATATGCGTGTGTGCTGGCGCATGTGTGGGTGCATGAAAGTGCGCGTGTGTGTATTTGTGAGAGAGAGCTCGATAGTTGTACTTCAATGCTATCTTTACTGAAGCAAGGTGGCCACCTTTCAAATTTTTTTTCTTGTGAAAAAAAGTCACGAGAAAGGAAAAATAACGGTGAAGAAGTTGTGAAAGAGAAGAACGGTCTGGTAGCGGAGCAGTTGGGGTCAGACACGTGATTCCTAACCTGTACTGGTGATGAATACAGCATTGCCCTGAACAAAAACACAGTTCTGCTGCACGCTCACGACAGCGAGCGTGAAAGGACGACACCAGAACTGACGACCTTTTTCAATAAAGCATTTCACATCAGTATATGCTATGCCACAGTTAGTTCATATAGATAAAAATCAGCGTTAGGTTAACAGAAATATCGAGCTTATCATAAGAGGGGAAACGGGATGATAAAATAATAAAGGGGGTCATTGCAAGACATGCAAAAGCCAGTTTATGCACTCTTCTTGCACTACGTTAGATTCTTTTCTTTGACGATTTTGAACCTGGGGTTAAGTTTTACAGTCAGCGTATTCTGGTTGGCTGAGGGATAGTTCAGTTTTCTATTTCTGAATGCTAAGTGCTAAAAGTAATGGCTGGAACCAATGGAATCACATGAGAAAACAGTACAGGGCTCAATTTATAGACTCTGCATAGGGAGAGCTTTTTCACCTCATGGAAAAAAAAAAGGATTGGGTTTTTCATTGCTTTAAATCCTTTAGAATGTATCAACAAGTACTTAAAACTCTGGCTGCCGTGGAAATCAGCTGTTCCAGGAAAGTGGATGTAATCCAAAACAGGAAACCAATCATCAAATATCTTTGTTCTTTTCCACTTGACAGTCCTTTTCTTAATAAACCACATGAAGCCGTGCTCCTACGTTTGTTTTTCAGTGAAAAATGATTCACACATCTATCAGAGGCCGTTACAAAAATGTCCCTCTGCAGAAAGCCACAGAGTTACTGGCTATCCTTTCAAATTTGCCCAGCAGACAATGACTAACAACAGGTCATGACTCTGTGCTTGTATATCTGTGTGTGTCAGACAAGGGTCAGATATTTTGTTTGAAATGCTTTAACCTTTTAGATGCCAGTGAAATTCCTGCAGATTACGGACATTTTCAAAATTTTTCCACCTTTTCCCCACCCAAGGTGAACTAAATATGAATATCCCCATGATGCAAATGTCCCCACAAAGCAAGAGGTAGCTACACACAACTCCACTGATTCACATGGCAATTATCCCTTGCTGTTTTTTTAACACTGAAGGTGGGACACCAGTCTCACACTGCCTGTGCTGTCATAAGAAGGCGGAGTTACAGTCATCCTGCAGGTTCCTAGCTGGCCAGAGGAGGCCACTAGAGAGCAATGAGAGAGGTGAGTTTATCTGGCTTGCCCACAGTTTTTCCCATTAAAGGTTGATCCTGACATTGAAATTTTCAAAATTACACCAATTATCACCAATATTTAACTAAATTCTGCTTTTGATCATACATTTCTGCTTTTAATAACATGTTATACTGACAGACCCTGTCATCTAAATAATGCAAGAATTTAAAGCACAAAAGTAATTTAATTACAGATAGGTCTGGTGTGTGTGTGAGAGAGAGAGAGAGAGAGAGAGAGAGAGAATGTCCAAGTATTCATGAGATACAGAGATAAATGCTTGTATCTAAACTGAATTAGAAATGAATACAATAAAAAACAGCACACCGATCCCTAGGCCTTCCTGAGCACGACAAATGGCAGCCAGGGCAATAACAATGCCTCACCATCATGGTTCATTTAGTTTCTGAGACAGGTTAAACCAGCACAGCAAGCAGACATTCATAGCTTGCTACATTTGCACCACCAAAAGTGAGAGCATACTCTTTTGTCTCCCAATTTTTTTCAGAAATAGGAAATACTTTTCTCACAGGACCTACAGACTACAATAAATTAGTCATGTACCATAAATGCTCTATAGTGTTTTGGTATTATGTCCTGTCTCTCACATTGGGGAAGAGGGCAGCACACTCGGCTGCCAAAGTTTCAAGGGAATTCTGGGAAGGCTTCCTGTATTTTAGGGAAGCATAGTGCTCTTGCATCCCTTCTCCCTCTCCATCTTATTAATATTTAAGGAGTATTTATTTAGTCAGTATTTATCAATCTCTGCTCTTTGCTCTCTCTCAGAAGAACTCATGAGTAACTGCATGAGGGCTGGTCCTACTGTGTATCCCAGCAATATATATGTAACAATATTTAGGGATTAGAACAAATAATGGACTCATATATTAAAGTAACTAATAAGCAAATAATTGAGCTTGAATCGCGTACAACTATCTGCCAATGGTTTAAGACAATTTTACCTCAAAACAAGACATATTTTTAAAAACTAGCTGAATATCCTTACGCAATTCTAACACAATGCTAGTCTAGTTATCATAAAACAAGAAAAATAAGAGTCTAGTTTTTATTTTCAAGGCTTTCTTTGACTTGTTAAGATTTCATTTTTTGCAGTGTGCTATATCAAATGGTTGCTTTAGTAAATTTATAACTCACCTTAAAGTAACTGTTTAATCATGGCAGTGACACCACCTGCTATAACATTAATGGAAATTAATATTATATTATTTTGTGGTTTGTCACAAACAGTAAAGAGACAGCCTACAGTGCAAACAATGTATTGGATACTGCAATAAATATGGCACTTTAAATTGCCAAAAAATACTGATTACTGATTTCACTGAATAGGAAAGTGGGAAAACGCTGCCTTAAAACGCAGTCTTTGCAGGCAGCTGGCTTATAACTGAGGCATATATTCTGAAAGTCATATTCTGGAGACAAGGTCGACTGAACCAAAGAACATGACTTTGATGCTGCTTTCGGCAAAGTTAAAGGTTTATACATACTGTGGCGTAGTTGCAGGTGTGGCCACTGAGCCAAGTATTGAGTGGGAGAAAAAACACAACAAAAGTTTAAATGAAAATTGGCCAGCAGCCCTTTTATTTATCCCTTTTGGGGTAAAAACTACAAAACGAAGAATAAAAAAACCACAACAGGTTTATAGGGATTTGCTCCATATCTCCACCCCACCTGGGACCACACATACATATAATAAGCTTGCAAACAGCTTTGGGTGTGAGAAGTGTGCTGTGTTTCGTGGATGAGGTGTGGAGTATTTTAGACTTTGCATACTCTGCAATTTTGTTTGTTGGTCTGTGTCATGTTTGCATTTTGAATGGTGCCAGACCAGGCGATTTTGAATTTGAACTCTCTTCCTCCCTGTCAACTCTCTGCTGTAAAGCGGATCAATTTCGATTTTGTCAACCTTCACTTTACAGGGGAAACTCTATGTGTAAGCCTCCTGTTGAATCTGCAGTCATTTACCTTATTCCCTTATCAGTCCATTGATCTACTATTATTATTTTTAAATGTTTCAATATTTGAAACAGAAAAGCATTTCCTCTCTTTCAATCACTTTTTATATATGACTGAAAAAGTAATGAGGACTTAGGACAGGGTGTGGCACTATCTCACAACACTGTAGGATGATGTAGACCAACAGGACAACATTTTTACTTTCAGGGTTATCCAATGTGAAAAAACCTTCAAAGAAGCACATAAAATGAAACCAGACCATTCACAAAGCAGGCCTGCTAGTACATAGCGATTGGTTGAGCTCATAAACAGCACGTTTAGTTCCTCATTCATGGTGCAATATAAGTTAAATGTTCTCACATGCTCAATATTTGATGAAACAGATTTTCGAAGTGATTTAAATCAAACGCACACAGGTCAGGATTCAATCAAATGGGCTTGGCCACTTTAAATGAATACGCAATCCCATCGGAACAGGCATTAGCTTCCAGATTAAGTCATGGTTTGAATAAGAACAACAGACCTCCAGCAAAGATGGCCGTTGCCACGGTTTGACAGCTAAGCAAATTCAATCAAACGCATATAGCCTCGTCAGCGGTTTATGCAATTCAATCGAGGGACCCGTCACAGTGTTTTTAATAAAAGTCTGCCGTTAAAGATTACCATACCTGTTAGTGACTCTGTATTGTATGCCTTCCCTGCACTGTCATAGTTCTAGAGTTCCTAAAAGACCTTAAAAATAGATACAACAAAAACTGCGCATCCCCCCCCCGCATCACCATTAAATTCTATAAATAGTACAGGACCTTCACTAATGCTTCACTTAAGGCGTTAACATCCTCATTTTCGTTCTTTTTCTGCTTTTTTTCTCTTGTTTGATTGAGCCTCCCCATCTATCGCTGCTGACTGTAACCACTTCTCTGTTGCGGCCTCGGCAACCGTCTCCCAAACACATGAGCGGGGCAAATAGTCACGACAACCCCGCTACACATAAGGAAGAGCAGTTTACTGAAATGAATAGCACAATAAAGGCACTTCCTAGTGTTATACTGTCTGTGTTGGCTCTAGGTGACTTTATGACATGATACTTGTTCCTAGGTTTACAAAATATCTGTGTGTGCGCGTGCGTGGGGGAGAGAGAGAGAGAGAGTGTGTGTGCGTGTGTGTGTAAGTGAGAAAAACCATAATCATACACAGCAAATCACCAGCACATATTTCCTAAATAGCTATTTGAGAAGCAAGCAGGGTCAACAGCATTCACCTAATCTCAATGCATCTGTATCTTTATTCATTAATTTGTATAAATTTACACTTTCGATTGCATTTAAAAAACGATTATCTGTTTTTACAGCACAGGTATGGGAGTCACTTTTCTGCGTTTGTTAGTGGCTTTTAATCTGCGGTGCTGGGCGGGGACTGCGTCTCGCATTTCACATGCAAAGTGGGGCACCACCATTGCTTGACTGGAGAAAACGACCTGCGCGATATGGAGGATAAGTCTACCCTGCGAATTTCACTATCCAGGAGAGACTGCACACATACTGCCAGACATGCCAAAGACTCAGTCATAATGTGCGTCTGTGTACTTCCTTCACCATATTTTAAGATGCAGTTATAAAGTACTTTGAATAGCGGAATATCTTCTTTGGGCCTGATATATTGTGTTTCACAGGGTTTGCTGCCTCGCGGTTGTGTCTTGTGGCGATATAGTCTTTGGCATGTTTTTGCTAAATCAATCTTGTGTAAGACAGGATCTCTAATAATAGCATGTTCTGACCACATTTACGCTGCTCTCTCGCGCTCTCTCTCTGTTTCCCCGCTCTTCTGTCTCTCTCTCACACTCTTTCTTTCCCCTCTCTCTGTCCCTGTCCCAGGGGAAGACAGGAATCTACAGCTGTCAGGGACATCGAGCGTTCCTTCTTCCCCAACAGCTGGAGAAACCATTCGCTAACTTAAACCCAGTGTGTGTGTGTGTGTGTGTGTGTATGTGCGTCTGTCTCCTTGTATTTATAGTGCCAGTTTGTGCACAGTTGTGCCTTTGTGTGTGTATGGCGTGTGTGCCTGTCACAGGCTGCAAAAGCTGTGAGTCTGTACGTGTGCATGTGTGTGTGCGAGTGTGTACATATGTGTGTGCATGCTGTATGCACAGGTGTATAGTAAGTAAGTGTGTGTGTGCAGGCATACATGCATGTGCGCATGTGTGTGAGTGTGTATGTGTGTGTGTAAGCGTATGCACGTGTGAGAAGGTGTGTGTGTGCTTCCCTGTGTGAGTGTGTGTGTGTGTGTGTGGGTGCATGCATGTCTGCACAGGTGTGTGTGTGTATGTATATGAATGCACACACCACGGCAATGTGTCACGTTTCACACTCTGCAGTTGCATTCATACTACAACAAGCACAAAGAACGACACAACAGAAATATAAAATAGATGGAATCGTCCTCTACAGAAGCCCATGCTGAACGTACCCAAAGACACTCACAGCTCTCACATCTCCAACAAAATAACCCAGCCAGCTGCTGAAAGAAAAGCATTCATCATCCGCTTCTCATTCTAATTCCCTACAACTTGATCCTGGTTTTCAGATGGTACCACAATGAATCACCCAACGGACTCACTTAACCATGAAGCTCCCATTTCCCCCTGCTTCACTGGCAGCTTTGTTTCACTGCCTCTGTTAAGTTACAAACTAACTTCTGCTCTGCTGGGAGCCCTGAGGGCGTAGACACGGTGTCCTCTCCCTACAGCGTATAGGTACATTTTCCATTGGGTTAGACATGGACAGACAGGCTCTTTAGCGATGAGTCTGATGTCTACCACCAGTAGTGAGGATTCTGTCCTGTTAAACCCTAAAGCAGATGCCAACGGTTGGTGAAATTCCTCATGGGAAATTACTGCTACGTTCCCAACGTTCTCCAATTGCCAGTGGGCAAGGAAGTCTACAATCTTCTCAGATACTGTGTTTCGCCCCTCTGCCTGGATTAATGGAATGTAACTGATTTATAGTTTTTTTTTTCATGCGTAGAGGTTTTCTGGCATTTGAGATCTCTTGCTTTGGGTAAGCCGCTGCTGTATGCTTTAACCAGCCAATTCCGCTCCTTCGTTGTCTGCCTCGCCTTTAGAAACACCCCAGAACTGTTGCTGGTCACTGTTTCCTATTACTTGTTTCTTTCGATTTTGGCATGAAAAATCTATTTGACGTTGAAAAGCAATGTGCTCAAGGTGAAAACCAATACACATCGCACGAGGCACCCTGCATTGGAATCATTACGAAAGGATACAGTAATTAGCGTTGCTTCGATTGTTGCTTCATTTTTCCAAGCAAAAAAAAAAAATATATGTTTTTCCAGATTCAATCACATACATCAGTTTTTCCTAATATATAATAATATTTATTATTATAGTTTATGGCAAGTGTTAACGACCTACTTGATTATTTAACAATAACACAATGCTAAAGCATTCGCTCATGTTGCCTGATAGTAAATTAATAACTAAATAAACTGAAAAAGGGATTGTTATTGATTTTTGAGTGCAAACATTTCCAACTTTCCTATATGGTTACGTATACCTCACCTGAATTCAGAGTTTAAAAATATACTGCACTCAATGTATATAGTTGGATCTCTTATGTTATTCATTGAAACTGATGTTTCTCACATGTCATTTCTTCTGTTTTATTAATAAAAAGTTGATCACAAAATATATACATATGTACACACACACACACACACACACACACTGCACTGACCCAATTCAAATAATGCGTTTATTCAAACTCTGCTGTCTCTAAAGTACTCCTCCTGGTTTAAAAAGGGTCCCCAGTTGTATCGAAAGGGTGCCAATGTGTGTGACCGGTTCTCCTCACTGCCATATTGGACCCCATGCAGTAGGGGTCCGCACTCGGCTTCTAATGACATTCAAAGCTGGAGTAACTTCTATTCATTAAACAAGTTCATTACGCGAACAGGAAAACTAAAGGTCAGAAATTAACAAAAAGGCAAAAACGCTTCACTCAACAAAAAGTAAATTTACACGATTCCAATATGAAAATAAATACTAATCAGGATTAGCAAAACATGCCCTTCCCTGTTTATCTGTACTATAAAAGCAGGTGCCTGCTGTTTGTCAAGGCTTTTTGAGGCCCATTAACTGCAACTTTGAAGTAGATGTCTGTTGCACAGAGCTGTTTTGGCCTGTATTGAAAATTGTATTTATATTACATGGCACCTTTCATTACAGTGTTTTTATCCAAAGCGGCTTTCAGATGATTAGACTAAGCAGGGGTGAAACAGAAGTGTTCAGTACCCTGTGGTAATTGTTCGTCAATAAAATTTCTCTTACATTACATTATATTACATAGCAATCAGCCGCTTATCTGACTTGACAAGTTCTGTGCGGTTTTTCCCCAGAACTGTAACGTGTATGATATATGACATGTATGTTTCTTCTGCATTGTTTCTTCTTCACCTTACCTGGTAGCTAATGGACAGATTAGTGGTGAGTAGACTAACAAGTGGCAGAAAATTTTTTCCCCTCAACAGGTCATCCATAGGGTTCAGTCCTTTCTAACCCTACTGGCACTTGAGACTTGTACCCTTCACTAGCACTTTGATAACCTCGTCCCCAAAGAAATGCACTTTGTGTTGTAAGTCGCTCTGGATTAGAGCGTCTGCCAAATGCCTGCAATGTAATGTAATGTAATGCAAAAAAGTGAGGCTAAGGTGGATGGAGTACCGCATAGCATCAATATGCCTTTTTTTCTTCTTCAAAATTCCGTATTTTCCTGGATTCGCACAGGGTATCTATGGTAACAGGTCCTCCAGACTATTTGTATTCTGCTGGATTAGCACAAAATATATAAGGTCACAAGTCCCCCCACACTGTTAGTATGCTGCTGGATTAGCACGCAGTATCTATGGTCACAAGGCCTCCACACTGTCATGGTGCTGCTGGATTAGCAAAGAATATCTATGGTAACAAGGCCACCAGGCTGTAAGAAGGTTGCTGAATTAGCACAGGATATCTATGGTCACATTGCACCCACACTGCCAGTATGCTGCTGAATGTTCATGAACTAGACAAACTTCCCTGTGGTGTAACCATAACATATAAACTAGACATTTCATGTTTTGAAAACAGTGCAGGCTATAATTTTATATAGAGACGTGTTGAAACATAGATTGCTGAATACAAACAGCAGTGAATTAAACACGTTTGCCTTATTTTGTGTTCTTTGTGTATGTCCAAATTAGGGGTGGACAGTATAAAACGGAATCAGTTTGCCCAACGGTATGGATTTTGACTATACAGTTAAGAGTACTGTAACAGTTACCATGCAGTTGCAATACCAGTGCTTTACCCCTTTAGAAGCATTTATATTGAAATTTTACATAAAATTAACATACCCTGATATATACGGTTACCATCTGTGATTCAAATTATACCCAGATATAAATTTTAGGCCATACAGCCCAGCCCAAGTCCAAACTTAAGATTAATACAGAGATGTAGAACTTTGTATTTACTCTTCAAACACACACACGTACGTACGCATAAACACACGCGCACACACGCACACACACACACTCTCTCTCTCTGTCACACAGACACATACACACACATGCATGCACACACTAGCGCGCACACGCATATAAGCTCCCTCACACAGACGCACACAGTGTGGTGTGTTGGGTTTCTCGCCAGCCATGGGAGCTGTCAGGTGACCTGTACTGAAACAGAGAACAGGACATGTGATCTTCAGCACTCTTCATTGCTGAACAGTCTCCCTATTGTTGTGTCTTTTTCTCTGGTCCTGGTAAATTTGGGGATTTTTAATGCAATGCGATTTCATTTTGCTTGTTTTCAGATCAGAGGGAAGATGACAGTCTGTGATGTACAAGCTGTTTCCTCACAGTTGTGACTGCTAAGATGGAACTACATGTGTATGGCTAGGCAATCTCCAACGTCTCAGCCCTTCTTAGATACTGTACCATTATAAATGTACCATCATAATTAAACCCCTCCTTTAATATGAATATATACTTCATTATTTACATCATACATAAATCGCCCCTGTAATATGTCTGGCAATTCATCACCATAACATACATAAACATCTCCTGTAACATGAATGACTCCTCATCACCATAACATACATAAACCTCTCCTGTAACATGAATGACTCCTCAACACCATAACATACATAAACCTCTCCTGTAACATGAATGACTCCTCAACACCATAACATACATAAACCTCTCCTGTAACGTGTCTGACAACTCCTCACCATGACATACATAAACCTCTCCTGTAACATGAATGACTCCTCAACATCATAACATACATAAACCTCTTCTGTAACATGAATGATTCATTACCATAACATATATAAACCTCTCCTGTTACATGAATGACTCCTCAACACCATTACATACATAAACCTCTTCTGTAACATGAATGATTCATTACCATAACATATATAAACCTCTCCTGTTACATGAATGACTCCTCAACACCATTACATACATAAACCTCTTCTGTAACATGAATGACTCATCACCATAACATATACAAACCTCTCCTGTTACATGAATGACTCCTCATCACCATAACATACATAAACCTCTTCTGTAACATGAATGATTCATTACCATAACATATATAAACCTCTCCTGTTACATGAATGACTCCTCAACACCATTACATACATAAACCTCTTCTGTAACATGAATGACTCATCACCATAACATATACAAACCTCTCCTGTTACATGAATGACTCCTCATCACCATAACATACATAAACCTCTTCTGTAACATGAATGATTCATTACCATAACATATATAAACCTCTCCTGTTACATGAATGACTCCTCAACACCATTACATACATAAACCTCTCCTGTAACATGAATGACTCCTCAACAGCCTCAACTGACTTTCAACATGTTCATACTTTCATGCTGGAGATGAACCTTAATAAAAGGAAGTCAGCATTTGTAAATATCTGAGAAAAGCATTCACTTGAATCTATGCTGACAGGGACAGACAATTCAAAGGAGCTTACACAGCCACTTCTCTGCGATGCAATTTCTCACTGCCTACCCTAAGAATAAGAGTAGCATTTGAAAAAAAAAGTGCAACTGGCAAAAAGGAGAACTTCTTTTCATCTTCTTTTGATGTTTCTGAAAGTAGACGATGTTTCATCTCCCAGGCATTCCAGAACCTTTATCACGGCTCTGTAGCTCAACGCTAAAGCCTTCATTGGGCACATTGTGTAACTTTTGTGATGAAATAGAAAATACAGGAAAATACATGAAGGTGATTCACCTCACATCTCACCTACATAAAAATAACACCAGCTAGCCTCACAGTACCCAAGAAGGGGCTTCCTTTAAAATCATAATTCTAATATTAGCTGTGGCAGCAGCTTCAGTACTGAATAACAACATGAAGCTCACTGAAAATACAGGAAAGTACATGAAGGTGATTCACCTCACAGCTCAGCTACCTAAAAATAACATTTCCTGGCCTCACAATACCCATTTACATTTTTTTCCTTACAATAATACTTCAAAAACTGTCTGTAGCCAAATCTTTAAAACTGAATAACAAGAAAACAAGCTTACTGACAGGGAAGGTACATGAAGGTAATTCACCTCTCAACTCAGCTACTTAAACACACATCAGTAGGTAAAATACCTGAACAAAGACTGTCCTCCAGCTCCTTTCAGCTCCACCTGGTCTAGAACAATTTTGCATTCGTCTGGCTGCATATTCTCACATTCACTCTGTTGTTATCTAGACTAAAACCAGTGACTCCGTGGGAAAATAGGTTATACACCACTCATTCAAATAAATAAATAAATAAATAAATAAATAAAACCTGTCTGTTGATTGTAAAAAATGAATGAATGAATTACAGAGTGGTCTGTAATTAATTGCGGTAAATCGAACCTTCGTTCTTTTGCATTTAAAATCGGGAATATTTAACGCTGGAACCAAATCAACTACCAAATGAATATAGAATCAACGGAAAGAACGTGGGCCTATATCTAATCAATTAGCTACCATTGTTACATGTCATCTTTTAAATTGTGACCACAACAGTAACACTCCTGTTGGCTACAATAAGTGATAACTTCACAGATTGTCTTTGTTTTTGTGTAAAGAGATTTAAATTTTGTTTTGTCACAAGAAATCTTAAGTTCCACGTGGAAACCCGTCTTTCTCCTTCTCCATCAAAATTAGCACTGTGTGAATGTGCTAAGACTGTGAGTACATGCGAGCTGTCGGTCTCTCCAGAATGTTTTTACAAGATCCTCCATCAGGTGCTCCAAAACCGGAAGTGGATTTACAATATAGAGCCTGAATTAACAAAGTATTTTCTGTTGTGTGTTTTGTACATTAAACCCCAATAATAAAACTGAAACTTAAAAAAACTCCCTTTCACGTTCGTTTCCATGTCTTTTCGAGTGTTCTTTGGTAAATCAGTTGGCAGATTATGCAGTTGGCTAATTTCCAATCATGGCACCAACTTACGTGTGAGGTCATGGTATTTAATTTCTTGATTGTTTTATTAAGGAGTTAAATATTTAAATATGTAATATAGCCTACAGTTAAAAATGTAAGCGCAAACGTGTACGTGCTAATTTTTTTATATTATTAAACGTTCAAGTAAATAATGTGTAAAGATGATGAGAAATACTTCATAACTTTTATTATTTCTTATTATTTGCCTTTATTTAACCAGAAAGTCTTATTGAGATCTCTTTTGCAAGAGAGACCTGGCCAAGGTAGCAGCCAACACAATTTCAACACAATGTAAAACAATACAATACATACAACATATAAAACAATATAACATGTAAAACTGAAATTGTCATGTAGTATACATTGTGATGTAAATGTAATTATTTATGAAGTCTATGGCAAATACACTTTCATTAATATAAGACTGACAATTTATGCAATTAATTCAACAGGGTGATTTCTCGATGCTACACTAAGAACTGAGCCCACAGCCTACAGCAAGCAAAGCACTTAACTATTTTAAAGCTTGTCATTACACATGGCCCATTAGCAATTCTTGCTTTAACGATTTTTAAGAATTTTTGAAAATAAAAACAAACACATTCAACAGTCAATGGCAAGTCAAACATTCTTACAAGTTTTTCCTGCTCTGCAAAAAATACTCGTGAAATATTTATACGTAATGTTAAAGCGCGTAACTTAAAAATATACCGACATTAAAAGCAAGTTTTTTTTTATTATTACTAAGCAGAAATAAAGGTCGTGTAAAAATATCATATTGAGGAACCATACAGCAGGCTTCGTTTTCGCATATCTAAATCTCAAAACCATAGTATACAGCCAAATATATCAGTACAGATCTGCAAAACAAGAGAGGTCTTCTACTGTTCAGTTCATAGTTTTTCTTAAGATGCGCCTAATATAAGATTGCCACAAGTTAATAAAATGCCTGGAGAGTTAGAATGATTTCGTCTCATTCAATGTGAAAATAATCAAATAACTCAAACGTTACAGGTGCAACTCCGGAAAAGAACGTATATCTCATCTGTCATCTTTCAGACCAGTATATAGCTTGTTCGGATTCGCTCAGAATAGACAATACAACATTATAGAGATATAGCATAATTCACGCTCTTGCCAAAACTTTTAAAACATCTGGTTTCGTTGTTTCACAGTACAAGCCGGACAATGACCAAGGAAACGAAGAAAGCCTACCTGCCGCTCCCGAAACACGTCTTTCCCGTTCGCTACTTTCTACCGACGGACTTGTAGTGATCCCATCTGTGTTGAAAGGAAGGAGAAAACATATGACTATGCGGTGCAGCACGTTGACGTCTAAGTTTAGATTTTCAGTTTCAAGGATCATATAATCTTTGAGGGGAAATCGTGTTATTCCGCTCACGTGTGGATTGACCGAGTTTTGCAATGCATAAACGAACGGTTTCATAAAGTAGCCTACATCTCAAAACTTGCGGAGGCAGAAGCAAACACGCACAGCGTTAGAGGAAGAGATTGTCATTCAGGATAAACGTTTCAACAGACCTGCTCAGCGCACATGTGTAAAATTGGGGCAGCTGCCTGGCTTCCTTCAATGTATCCTGACAGCGCATCGGTTAATTGCTTCACTTCGAAGAAACCTGTATTTCTTTCTTCATGATCACCTCTAGACACAAAGCGAACCGTATAAAATCAGGGTTGACAGTAACTGAAGTGGCTGAACTCATATGAAGACTAGTTTTACAAATATCAGCTTGCTCAAGTTTCAGTTATAGAGTAACGCGTAGCTGAGCACCTTGCGCAAAATATATTCCTTTGTATTTTTGGCAGAGAGGAAAAACTCCACATTGCATGTGTTTTTTTTTTAGTTATTTATTGTCGTTCCGCTTCCTATGACTTCCATAAGATTCTTCATTGTTTTGTTTTTGGTTTAATTCCACATTTTTGAAATGCAGTCTTTGCTGACATTCTCACCATCGACACCAGAAGCGCTGTATTGTCAGCGGAGATTCGCCCGGCGATACAAACGAGAGAGGTGCTGGCAAGTTGGTTAGTCCAACCCCTGACGAAGACGAAAATAGAAAAATAGGCGGGCACCACCAAAAATAGCCGTGACACTACATGACTTTCTCTCTCTCTCGCTCTGTCTCTCTCTATTGGTGAGCTATACAGCCAATCCTACAAGAACACCTCTTTTTTTCTTTCACCAACCTTTTCTGATTTAAAGTAATTCCAGTCGTCTGGCTCCACCTGCTGAACTGATAATGGCGCTTGTGCCATTGTCCACGTGGCTGAATTGGATGGAGATCGGGGCTGCTTACACAGAAGTTGTGGTGTGGATATTAGGTGGAAATGATTTCCTCTTCCACTTTACTTGCACATTCATTACTTACTAATGTAAGCACACGTTTCTACATATGGTTTAGTTCAAGATGAGACTCTTAATTTTATCATTGAAAAATGAGTTAAAGGGGAAATTTATCTATGTTTGCAGATATTCTTTAGAAAATTACTTCCAACTCCATTTTGGGTGGCAACTATACCCGTGTAATTACACCTTTATTACAGTATTGTAATATCGTTTAGGCTAGATTCCACACAGACACACACTCACTTATTTACTCACGCACATACATATATGCAGGTATACGTGTGTTTCCAGCAAGATAGTTGAGAGAAGCAAAGATCTGCATGTCAATATTGAATGGACATGATATAAATAATCATAATAACAAGCAGTTGAAATCTGTATATACATATTATGATATGATATCTGCATGACAGTCTTTTTGGAGAACAGACCAGATGCTATCATGATAAACATACACATATACATAAATATACATGTGTGCATGCATGTGTGCATGCTTGTGTGTGTGTGTTTGTGTGTGAGGAAGGCAAACGGTTGTGATAATACCATACTGTAATAATTGTGCAGTTACATGGGTATAATTTATAACTATACGGAAGCTGGAGCGATTTGTCTAAAGAATATTTATAGACCCAAGTATATACTTTCAATGTATTGTAATATTTGCATAAATAGTATTTTGTGCATATAAATATGCTCATGTACTTCACATAACGTTTTTAGTTCAGTGCGCTTTTCAGTGACAATGGATAACACATGGTTTCTTCTCTGTTTAGTGTGAACTTAATATGTAATAAGACCTGGTGTGGAATGAGAACTGATGTGTAATAACAACTGATGTGTTATAACACATCTTTAGTGTCACTGGACTCCTTTATTCACAGAAAGTTCTTTTTACAATCTCATAAGAGTATATCTTTCTGAGAAACTGTTGGTCATCATTTTCTTCACCCTCTGACATGAATTCATATCTCATTTCTCTCTTCAATGCATGATGTCTCGTTTTCAGCATCTCGCTGTGTTAGATATTCACCTTGTCTGTGAATGCATGTGTTTGTGTGGGTGATTGTACCGTATTTTCTTGTGGGGGTGCACAGTACTGGGTTTTCAGTTTGAAATTGTTCAGTTTTGTCTCTTCTTGTCTCTCCCTCGCACCACCCCCCCCCCCGCCCCCCGGCCGGACATCTGTTTCGGGGGTGACTGCTGTTGCCTCCATTGCCCGCTTGCATTCCTCACATTCCCACTGGCTTCCTGAAAAAGGGCCCACACCCTAGCAAACTCCACCCACCTCCGGAACCCTCCCTTGCACTCACTCACATTCCTGTTGTCCCTAACCCCGCCCCTTTCTCCTGTCACATCTTCAATCTCTCAATCTTTGCTAAGCAGCATGCGCACCAAGCATCTATACGGCCTGCCATAGCGTATTACCGTTGTCTGGACACCACTGAAACATATGTCTGCCCTATAGTGTTACAAAATCACATGCTGCAGCTATTATTATTGTATCTTCTTTCTCATAATCTTCTTTGGAACAAATTTTTCTCAAGGAATCTTAATACCGTAATAACCAAGGAAATTATAGATGTGAAGAACGGTGTCATAATTAATGGGAATGTTCTGAGAACCCTTTTTCTGCAGAGGAAGAGCACGGCTGACATATTCATTTTCAATGTTGTGCAAAAAGTCTCTTTAAAAATGCAGTTATCTGGTTAATTATAACACGGTTTCTTACCACTATTAGCATGTGCATTATGAGAGTGAGAACATCCAACGGCGAGTGAAAAACTCGAGTGAAAAAAGAAGTGAATGCTTTTTGCATGAAACTGATCTCATCTCATAACACTCATGCACACCTACACATGAGTCAAAGCCACAAAAACCAACGTGATAAGAGTACCGAAAGTAAAAATTCATTTCTCTTTCTGTTTTATTTTTAGCAGTCTATTGCATATCTGTCCCTATCTCTTGCAGCGCATTCCTAAAGTTTTTACTTTGAGACAAAAATGCCTTTTTTCACATCTGGTCGACTGGCCCCTAATCCAATTATATCTGTTTCTCTGTTGAAATGGAGCTTGGCTAATCAAAGCACTTCTGTTTCAAACAGAAACGGGTAACTACATTTGGATTTTAGCTTTAGCTTTCAAGAGGAGACACAGATTATGAACAAAGCCGTAGTTCTTATCTTGAGGTGTTACTTTTCGTCCACATGTTAATGAGATGCAGGATCTGGGCCAGCGTGCAGAGTAGGGGAAACGTCACCTTAGGTTTATCATAGCTTTAGCCGAACTGATTACCACAAAGATACGAGCATATACCCTATCATCTTGGGATTTAAGCATGTCATTGTGTAGATGTGTGTGACCATGATGTGTGACCCAGCAGATTGTACTATTTCTTTGGCTCCTTTAGACAAACTCTTCATTTCGCACCTTAATTGTACCTCGTCTCTGTCTTTTTGCTTTGGTGAATGTGACCCAAGCAAAACATCCAGTGTTAATGTTAGTCTAATAGTGTTTATATGAGTTTAATCTCCATTGGATTCATATAAACATGACCGGAGTTAAATTAATATTGGATTTTTTACTGTGACCACATGTGATAATATATCAGTTATATGATCATAATTAGAAAAATACATTTTGATGCAAGAAAAAAACCCTTGAAATGTAATTCCAGAAATAAATTTTAAAACGTTATCTGCAAGCAGGTTTAACAGCTTATATACATGTAGGATTTTTGCAATGATTATGGCACATCTCAGCATGTCCTGACAAGTGTGGCTTTATCTGTGTTCTTGCTGTGAGATTTTAAACAAGCAGTTGACCACATCCTGTGACTATTACACAGGCGTTGGGTTTTTTTTTCTTTGTTTTTACTGAAATATGACATTTGAAAGGCAGGAAGTTTCCCACAGCACATGTTGAGACTGTAAGATTGATGTAACCAAGTTTCAAAAATATAAATCCCCAAATCTATATTCCAATTCAGTATGTGATGCAAAACTATTGCCAAAAATGGTGTCTTATTTTTCATTTTCCTTGGTCAGATGTACTCAATAAGCTGAGTAGAAGGGTTCGTCATGACCTACTGTTTTAAAACCAATCATTTAACTCGATACAATTTTCATATAATATCCAGATCATTCAGGCAGAGTACCCCTTTCATAAAGAAAAGCAGTTTCAAGATTTTTGGGGGGGGATTGCCCATCACCCCCCACCCCCCCCCCCCCCCCCCCCCCCCCATTCCCATCCTGCACTCTGTTGAATTGTTCATATCTCTGCAGTGACCTGCACCCACCAACGCAAGGAGCGGAAAAGATGACACGTTCCTCCGAGTCATGTGACGACCAGCCCTCGCTTCTTTCCACACTTCAAACACTCCACCAATTACATGCTGCCTGTGTCATGGGAGGATGATGAAGTCAGCCATATCCTCTGTTTCCATGCATCGACAGTTGTCCGGCTACCCAGTAGAGGCCGCTAGAGAGTGACGCCCAACACTACAAAGGGCTGAAAATGAAAACAATGATAGAATGTATGGATGCCTCGCCATAGCCTGGAATGGCCAGAGACTCAAACCCCCAGATACAGGGCTCGTTGCTGCTTCCCAAGTGTATGTCTTATTGTGTGGTTCACCCTTTTACATTACAGTCATTTAGCTGATGCTTTTTTCTGACTTACAGTTGATTTTATTTTAGTTATTTAGTTATTTTTGATTTTAGATGGTTATTTTTGACCGAGGGCCAATCCCCTCTGGGAGCAGTGTGGGGTTGAGGGCCTTGCTTGGGGGCCAAACAGCAGTGGTGTTCTTGCTGTGGCTAGGCCAGGGCTTGAGCCACCAACCTCAAGGGTCCCAGTCATGTACCTTAGCCAGTAGAGTACAGGCTGTTCCTTTTTCTATTTCCCAGTTTTTCTTTTCCTCCAATTTATAAATCCTCATTCACTGCTATAAGGCCCATTGCATAAGTTTCATACCAGGATGTCACACACCAGTGTTTGGCGGTTCTGAGGTTTGCGCAGCCGTCCCCTGCCTCTGCTCACTGCCCTGGTCCTCAGAGCCGTGCAGTCATTGTGCTTGAACTCCTTAGGCCACCAGTTCAGCTGCGCAGTCATTGTACTCAATCTATAAAGTCGCACAGCTTGGTCTGGTAAGTCACGGTTGAACTTTTAATAGTCCTGTCCATGTTTATGGATTAGTTTGGGCATTTATATGCACTAAAGTTGCTTTAAAGTGGCCTTTCACTTTGATCTTTCATCTTAAACTGTAAGATTCCGTACATCTGGTGCCTGTCATTGATGAGGAAGAGTTAGGAAGAGTCAAGTTTGGTTAGGAAGAGTCAGGAAGAATCAAGATGTTTGGTTCTACCTCATTCATGAAGACACGCTGAACCCTATCAGAATTCAGTGATCTGACCTCTACACTGCATTCATCAGTATAACATAAAAGATCAGTGTCTTAATAATAATAATAATAATAATAATAATAATAATAATCATAATAATAATAATAATAATAATACTTGCTTTTGTTGTTTCTGTTGTTATTACTATAAGTATGGCTATAATGATTATAAAATACTTCTCCATGATCTATTTTTACACTCATACCCTTTCCCCGTCACATCCATATAGAGGACTAGCTGCTCCTCTATCACCATGCCTTCCATACTGGCGCCAACTCCAATATGCTCACAGCCATGGGGGAAGATGCCATCCTTTGGCACTCTACTACCTTTCTGTACTCAGGAGCACAGTGTACCACCCATTTCTTCATCGCAGAATACAACATACTTCTGTAATATTTCATAACCTATGGAGGCCTATTGATCTACCCAGAAATGTCTAAGTACCTGTCTGAAGAAATTTAATCTGTTAAATTCTATGAGCATGATTAGATAAGTAAATGATGATCTCTTGTATTATTCACTGCCAAAATCAATATCAAGAATAAAAAATAATAATAATCATCATCTTCATCTTCGTCATCTTCATCATCTTCATCATCATCATTTTTAAAATCCCACCAGAGCATAAGCTGATATTCATTACTTTTTCTACTGTCATAACACCCATTCACCATAAGGGGGAGACAGTCTCTAAACCACCTGTACTGCTGTCTACTACAACACACACACACACACACACGCACACACACACACACACACACACACACACACATATATACATTTTTTTGCACATTTTCCCAGGAGGAAGAGGGGGCTGAAGAATCTCAAAGGAGCTTGTGGACTCTGTTTCGAACTTGGTCTTTCTAGCATTCTGCATCTCATTCAACTGTTTGCCACCTGAAACTACGCACATCCCGTTCTGCTAGCGGATTTATTAACGACCATAACAAAATCTTTTCCAAGGATAACTCTGTTTCCGGATCTGTTTGATCTCACACATTCAGAAAGTTAAGAAAAGAATTTCTCATGTGCACACAAGCGTGGTCTTTACTAGTTCTCAGTATTAAAATATTCAGCTATAGAGGTGTATGTTTCTGATTGGTCTCCCAGAATCACCTTCCTGATTGGAGCCTTTCCACACTGGTTGGTTAATTCTGTAGCTAGGCTAATGACTAATGACTGCCACAGCTGGAATTGGCAAAGTCAGGATTCAGTTCTGGGATTGTTCTGAGACAGCAGGAATTGTCACAGATCAAAGGACTGCTGTTTTATCTGAATTTGAAGTTCAGGAGGTATTAGCCTTTCATCTTGTCTCATTCGTTTGCACACAAATAATAATATGCATACAATAAACAGTATACCATATATACTGTGCCATTATGGTAGTATCTACATGTAGATTCATTCTCCCAAACATTACTGTAAGTATTTTCACATATCACATTTTCACATATTTTATAGCAACCTCTCCAACATAGCTGAATATTCATGGATGAAACATGAAAGGAACATTTTATTAAGGTTGTCTCATGAATGAATATGAAATATGAAACTAGAAATTATATTTTCAGTGATGACTGTGCACACACTGTATAGACAAACATACAACACCCTTCCTCCGAGACCTGATCCTCAGAAAACAATATAATATAATATAATATAATATAATATAATATAATATAATATAATATAATATAATATAATACAATACAATACAATATAATATAATATAATATAATATAATATAATATAATATAATATAATATAATATAATATAATATAATATAATATATTATAATAAAAAGAAGTGATTTCCTTTTCCAACAACCACGCACAGTTTGCCACAGCGGTCTTCCAAAGTACCCACAGGGTGAAACCAGGCTGCCTTGAAATAAGTTTGGAATAAACCTATAGCAGAGTGCTGGAGAACAAGCGCTTGCACAAACCACACAAAATATACGAATCTGTGAGATAAGACCATCCCTAGAGAGTGCGAGAACTGCCAATGAGCCAGGTGTCTACCGAAGGATTCACAAACGTACGAAACGTTTGTGACAACCTACAGAGACTCTTGCGTGAAGCACTTCACTCTGCATGACAGTGTGTAGAAACACTTTTTCCTTTCAGGACACCTCTACCCCTACACTGCCGCTTAACACTGGAGAAAAAAGGTGAAAGAAGAGAGCCCTACCGACTTCGATGTGAAAGTCCAGTTCGAGGAGCTCAGAGTGTTTCCATGACGGTATCGGTCTGGGCGGACGATTCAGGCGTCGGATCCCAGTCGTCTGTGGGAGCGGGAAAATGTGTCAGAGCTCACAGCTGATAGCGTTGAGGCGAGAGGCAACGGAAGAGACAGAGAGATGGCACATGCCAAGAGAAAGAGAGGGATGTCAAATGTACAGAAGACGGCAGACAGTCCCACTCTCTCACACTGGAAGCCCAGACCACTGTCTTTCTCTCTCTCTCTCTTTCTCTCTCTCTCTCTTAGCTCTGCTTGCTGAGGTCTGTTAGTGGGAAAGTCAAAGAGAGAAAAGAAAAAGAGTAAAAAAAAAAAGAGAGAGAGAGAGAGAGGGGAGAAAGGGGAGGGACTGGCCCAGAAGAGGCCGGAGGCAGTGCGAGACAATGGCAGGAAGCTCTACACCAGGATGCTAAGAGCAAAAATACAAACACTAACACCCGCTCACAAAAGCACGGGGGACAGACAGAATGTCCGATACACAGTCTGTAAACCCCAGTGAAAATCTTCCTTATGATAAAGTATATAGACACAACCATATCCCCTGTTTTGTGAGTCTTGTTATTAGGGTGAGGATGTGATCATATGGGGTGCGGTACTGTGTGCCCCCATCTAAAATGTCTGCCTTCATTATGTCTTAAAACCTCCTTGGACTGTAGCTCCTCTGTTGAGTTAATAGTAACTGAAGAGACTGGCTTGGAGGACATACATTTCACAACACACCACACCCCAACATAATCTGTGAATGTGAAAACTGTGTGAAATGTGTTGTAGCGTAAGACGAGATGTCTTGTAAGATCTGGTAACACAGCCCGCTTAATGTCAGCAGTTAAAAAAATAAGCATGGATTTATAGCTACTGGCAAGGTAGCCAGGTAGCCAATGAGAATTAAATAAGAATAGTGCATAACATAACTAGTTATTTATTGTTATACCACAGTGGTGCAAGGGAATGCATGAATTTAATGAAAATAAGGCAATGAGTTCCCATAGTGACAGCTTATATTTCTTCTCTTAGTTGTTTAAAACGTGTCCTACATTTTGTAAATATGTGGGACATAACTCTGGAAAACTGGATATGCACCATGACGGTTAAATATGTTTAACATTTATAAATATAGATGATAATTTTTGGGCAAACGTATATCTAAAAATGCCTTAGTGTGTGGACAGAAAATGTTGGTGCATTTGAAACCGTCAAATGTATTTGCAGCTGTCAAATATAGGCAGATAAAATTGGGATTTGTGGAATTCTGAGACATTTTCTCTGCAAGTTGTCTGTAGGATGTTTTGAATGCCTAGCTTCTTCTTCGTTGGTGTCAGGTCATTGGACAATTACCCTTACAACTGAAGTGATGCACTAGTGTCACCTACTGGGCTGTGGGCAGGAGAGCAAACCAGAGCTAGCAAAGATGTCCTATCAGTATATAATTACAGTAATAATAATAATAGTAAAAAATAAATAATAATAATTTAATAATTTAATGTTATTATGATAATATAATAATTATGATAACACAGTGCCCATTGCTGCTCTTGTTATTACTGACATATAATGTTTCCATGCACACCTTCTTTTACACATTTTTGGCATTTTATTAAAGCGAAAGTTTTATTATTTTATTATGTAGTTGTATTGAGGCCTTGTAAAACAATTTGAGCTGCAAACCTGCATGAAAGGTGCTATACAAAAGAGGTTATTCTTATTCTTATTCTTATTCTTATCTTTGTCTATTTTATTTGTCAATATTCTTATGTTGTTATTCTTAAGGCATGATGGACAGTCATACCCGAGATCAGAAAAGGGAAAGAGTGACAAGAGTGGAAAACATCCTGATTGGCTCACTCCCAGTCACACCTTTGCCTCATTACTCGCCTAAACCCTGCCCTGCTGCACCACGTGTCCGCATACAGGCCGCCACTTTGACACACTGAGACGAAAGGCGCTGTACAAACACGTTCCGGTAATGTTCCTAACTGGGGAATGATTATGGGACAACGTATTAGATAGACCTATGGCAGGATGCCCATTGTGGTCACTATGTCAGGTGCTGATTAGATAAGAGACACACAAAAGAACAGAACATTAAATACAAATTCAGCAGAATAATGTCACATAATGTAGCAATAATGTCACAAATGTATTGTCCCACTGTGCAGTAAGATTTGTTAGGGAACACAAGAAGTGGCTGTAAAAGGTTGGCAGCTAGGTGTTCACCTGAGAAATTGCACCCTTTGATGTGAACGATTTTGAGAGACAGTGGGACATGTGTGAGAATGACCAAAAGTCTGGGACGGAGTCGTAGGAGGTCTATCCTGCTCTCTGTGGAATACGGGACCTTCGTACTGGAAACCGGATAAGGTCAAAGCTTATTCATTCATCTACCTTCTTACATTCCGCTAATGTTTGACATTCTTCTACTTCACCCTGAAAACAGACCAACATCCAGACCCCAGCGTAGAAATCCTGAGTTGAATGATCCCACAATATTGACAGTGCTTCAAGTATCTAGGTTTCTGCAGACCGTTTTTTCTCCTCTGTATTTGTTTTGAACGTAATACAATGCATCCCCGTTCCGCCTGTGCGCGTGACCCGTTGGAGGCGCTGGTGAAGAGAACGGCCACGAGATTAGCGCCGCACGTCGGGGGTTCCCGAATGACCCCAGTATCTGTGTGGCCTGAGAGCGGGTTCCATTCGGAAAAGAACGCAGCACGATCGGATATCCCAACCGAAACATCATCCTTTAAAAAAACACCCAAACGACAAAAGAGACAAACACATTCCCTCCCCTTGTCCAGCGGGACGAATGCTTTTTTAGGAACGGGTTCAAAAACACTCCAAAAAAAAACCTTTTTGTTATGCCTGATGAGTTATCTTTCCTGACAGTGCATGGTCAATTCACTCATCTTCATAGCTGTAAAACTATAAGTGCAAGTCACAGACTCTTAGAAGAAAAGGTTCTTTCTAGAACCCGTAGAGGTTCTTCATGTGTCCTGCTTGGGGAACCCTTGAAGGTTCATTTTAAAGACAGACATCTTTAAGGGGTTATTTATATAACCCTCAGAATCAAGTTCGACAGAGAACCCTTCAGCAATTTTCTTATCAATGAAGAATCCTTAAGGGTTCCCCCAGCAGAACAAGCAAGGAACCCTTATGGAACCCTTTCTCGAAGAGTGCCCTTTTGCTGTAATTGAGGCTTTTGTGGGGACATCCTAGAGTGTGGGCGGACATGCCCAGTAAAGGTTGTGTAAAAACGATCTACATACAAACTTTAGTTCTGGACTTCCAACAGCACCGTTGAAAAAAAAGTGCATTTTTCCCCAAGATTAGCATACAGCCATTGGACAGACCTCCGGCTGAAATCCCAGAGGCATCTCCTTCAGGTTTACATGATAATGAGTCCAGATAAACACTCGGAGAAGAGAAACAGATTCAGTCATGCCACTTACTTTAAGTGGGACACATATGACTGCTGTTAAAGCAGGACATTAATTGGATCCATATTTTTTTATTGTATTCTATTGGTTTCACAGAGGAATTTGCTGAAGAAATACTTGACATCAATTCCAGTATGTTATTTTTTTAACCTGGCCATAGGCAAGAAAGAAAATGGTTAGCAAAAAAAAAAAAACATGGGTCCATAGGCACGGTTTTAAAGGGAGAGGATGTGCTGAATGCAGCTGAAAGCTTTCATAACTCATATGGGCCCCTGTTTTTAGTAGAATATATGGGGCGATCTTACATCAGCACAATTAAAAGAAAAATGTTCTCTGAGCTGGCCAGTTTTCACACTGACCCAGTTGGGAAGGCATGGGGCCTGAGAGTCTCTTAGCGTTTGCAGTACGGAGGCTAAAACGTAGGTGTGATTTATTTGTAATGGGGGCCAAATTCAGATGTGTCATTCATAAACTGGTGATCTTTGGGTTCCACATGTGGCAGTCTCGAGCTTCGGGGCAGAGCCAGGAGTAGTAGAGACGACAGCTGATCTTACTTCCGCAGGGATAAAAATTCACGACGCATTCCCAAGATAATATATGGAATGTGTGTCTGTTCCATTATAAAGTGTTTTATTTTAGTGGGATTAGTGCACTTTTTGTGGAAAAAAAATCCACTATGGCCTACTTTTTGTTAAAATAAAGAAAAACTGAGAAGGACGTCAGTGTTGATATGAAACAGATTGCGAAATCTTGGGGGACAGAAAGGTCTGGAAATGTACGCTGTGACTGTTTCTGGATGCAGGAAACAGAGAGGGAGGGAGGAGAGAGATAAATAAATCAGAACCAGAAGGCTGTCAGAGAAAGATGGCAGTGTGAAAGTGTGTAAGATGGTAGTGTGTCACTGTGTAAGATGATAGTGTGTCAGTGTGTAAAATGGTAGCGTGTCAGTGTGTAATATGGTAGTGTGAAAGTGAGTAAGACGGCAGTGTGTCAGTGTGTAAGATGATAGTGTGTCAGTGTGTAAGATGGCAGCGTGAAAGTGTGTAAGATGGTAGTGTGTCAGTGTGTAAGATGGTAGTGTGTCAGCGTGTAAGATGGTACTGTGAAAGTGCGTAAGATGGCAGTGTGTCAGTGTGTAAGATGGTAGTATGTCAGTGTGTAAGATAGTAGTATGTCAGTGTGTAAGATAGTAGTATGTCAGTGTGTAAGATGGTAGTGTGTCAGTGTGTAACATGGCTGTGTGTCAGTGTGTAAAATGGTTGTGTAAAACTGTACAATATTGAAGGGTGTCAGTGTGTAAGATGGTTGTGTGTCAGTGTGTAACATAGTAAAGTGAAACTGTGTAAGATGGCAGTGTAAAGATGATAGTGTGTCAGTGTGTAAGATGGTAGTGTGTCATTGAACTGTTCTCACCCAGTCATGGTAGGAGGAACCTTACTGTGCTCTCCAAACCATCCACGTGGCACGGTATGGGTGAGGGTGTAGATGCCGTCTGCATTTTGCTGCTTACTGTGCAGCTGTGGTTTAATACAGAGGACCCAGTGCAAAGTGACACTGACTCTAATACAAGCTGATTTGCTTGGTTAAGACCGACGCAGTTCTCATTTTACCATTCGGTCCCTTACCAAGGCATGTTGGTCTTCAGATTAGGTGCAAAGCTGCTACGTTATGGCCAACCATAGCTAGGTCCATCGTCATGTTTCAGGTTGCTTCCATTGGTTGCCAGAACCCATTCACAACCAGATGGCATCTTTATCAAAAGCACAGACTATCCACACAAAGATCCGGTCTGCTGGGGTCTATGGGGATACACTCTCCGCAGTGCTTCATGCTGCACACACGCCTGTGTTTCTCTTTCTCTATTGTTGCAATTCCCTCTCTTCTGAGAGAGGAAGTTTGGATTTCCTGTAATGTCAAGCCATGTAGACCAGACCAAACAGCTACTAATTACATTAGCTGTTTGTCTGTTTTTGGGAGGTCATAATTACGGTGCTTTCCTTGGTTAAAAAAATTCCCAGTGGATGTCTTGACTGTGTATACAGACAGAGGTGGGGTTTTAAAGAGGGAAGGTTCAGTGTAATGATGGTTTAAATGAGGCTTCATGAACCATAATTAGGGCAGAGTTACACCCAGCTGTCAATCATTGACTTCTTTGGACTAATACATTTTTTTTCATCCTCAGTCATTGGCTGAAATCATCAAGTCAAGTGACCATATATGGATTCTCCTTCTCATTTTAGGTTGTGTGAAACCTATCACTAGTGCAGAGGGTGGTTTGGGGGACTCATGTGCAGTTACTCATGTGCAGTGGATTTTGGGGGTTTTGGGGTTCGAGTGAACGGTCCTCACAAAGTCAGAGCTCTCCCTGCTGTCAAGGACAAACCCAGAGCTGCAGCAGGGAGGTTCAGGCTGGGAGGGGTGGTGGTAATTGGGGGAGGGGGTTACAGTCACTGGACTGAGACCAACAGCTGGAGAGAATCAGGAGGTGATGGTGAACTGGGGTGGGGTGGGGTGGGGGGGGGGGGGGGTTGAGGTCCGTTTCATACAGCTGTGGTGCTCTCCATCCCACACTCCAAAACACACCACACACACACGTGCAGGACACACACACAAACACGCACATAATCAATACTCACATTTACATCGACACGCACAGTTGCAGACTTGAGCAGGACACACATATACACGAAATCAGTACTCATACTGACAATCAATGTCCATACAAGAAAACACACACGCACCATCAATATGCACACACAAGTTCTCACACTTGAGCACACCCATGTGTGTAAGGTGTGTATGCCAACATAAATATTTTTCACACACACACACTTAAACACACACACACGCACACACACACACACACATACTCTGCAGAAGGCCCACAATAGTAAGGAATAACGTGTCCACCACTGCCAGAACCCAGAGGAATTTTCAGCATGACAAAAAGGAACAGCTGTAAGGAGGGAGGGGGAAGAGAAAATAAAAAGGGAAAGAGGGAGAGAGGGAGAGAGGGGGGTCTTTGGGGGGCTCTGAATCCAAGCATACAGGAACTATTGTGTGTTATGGCTGAGAAGAGTGTTGGGGCACGCTTGGAGCTCAGAGCAGCATGGAGTCTTCACTGATATGGTAATACTGGAAATCACTCTCACTACACATCTGTGAGAGATGACTAAACATAACAACCAATCACAGCACTCATATGCAGTGTCTGAGCCAATCAGAATCTGACACATTGATTGTTGATCAAATAGAGCCATCCTTCCGGTACTTACATATGAAACACCTCTAAACTGTCATTGGCACATAAAATAATATAATGTTAAGAACTATTGAAATTTACATCACAATGGCATATTCTCAATTTCAGGTACAAAAGCACACATTCAACTGCAAAATTATTACATTTTCCATTGATAAATTTGAAAGATACAATCAAAACTAGACAATTTAAGTATCTTAGTACTGTTGTTCTGATCTGTTTATGAGGTAAAGAATTGGCAAGGCAGCTAATTTTAAAAATAGCTTGGGGGGAAGAAAGCTAGCTATGAAGATAGCTAGGTGAAAGAGTAAATGCTGATTTCAAATACAGATGTTCTGTACAATAAAACGAGCATTGTGAAGTGTTGTTTGATACATTAGCGGGTACATAAACTAGTTCACAGTGGTGTAAGCATCACTTGCTAGTACAACAATCACAGTTTGCAATCACAGCCTGTACAGACAAGCATCATGACTGGGAGGTGTGACTATGCAGGGAACAGAGGGATCTGGTCGGGGTGTGGGTTTTAAAGATCGACTGGAGATATTGTGGGCCAGTTCCATTCACTGTCCTATCGGGTAGCACCAAAGTTTTATGTTTAATGTGAGCTGTAACAGGTATCCAATGAAATGAAAAGAGGAGGAGTGTGACATGAGAATGCTTTGGAAGATTGAAAACAAGTTCTGTATTAGCTGCAGGGGTTTGGTGACACAAGTAGGGAGACAAGGAAGTACCAGGGCCTGGACCAAAAGGTGTATAGCGCAGGCAGTGAGGAAGGACTGGATGAACAGGATTATATAGAAAGGAAGAATCTGTATGTGTGATTCACTGTCACTACTTAAGGAAAGATGCGCAGTTAGTCATCCAGGATTATCCCAAGTCTGACAAGTAATCTGGGAGGAGAGGGCATTGGATGAGATGAGAGAGAAGAGAAGGGGACCAAGTATGGAACCTTGGGGGACGCCCATAGGAAGCTCCTGGCCACAATATAGGTCACCATCTCAGGAAACACTAAAGCATCATCCATAGATTTAGGCTTTACTGAATTTCAGGGCTGTGCCTGACATCCCAATCATGGTCAAGTTGGAGCATATGGTCTAGAAGCTTAGGGCATAAACAAACAAAGAATCCACACTCAACACAAACTTGATTTCAATCCCAAAAAATGTCTAACTGAAAACTTTGCAACGGGTAAATTAACGATGTCACCTGACAGAGACAGAGAACATTCAAGTAAATCAAACCAGAGAGCCTGGACACATTTACAGTCAAGCAAATACAAAGAGGAAAACAACACGATTGCATAGCAATGGTAGCATTTGTACAGTGACGGTCAATATGCTTGAACTGGCATTTAAACAGGCTGCCATATTGCCATTAGGTGTGTTGTCACCTTCTGATTGGTGTTGATACCAACACAGCATTTCAGCAGACTCAGAGCTAGCTTCTGACTGATGTAGACCCTGACTCTGAGTTTCTCACATGGGATAGCTTCTCAGGCAGGTCTTAAGTGCACATGTGTGCTTGAATGCCACGTTATCTAAAAACTATTCTTATACGCATTGGCCAATATATGTAGTGGTACGTAAGCAATGACTAATCAATAAAGAATTCAGATTGTATTTTACATTACTTTTGGAGGTATTAAACTTAATTGAACTTCATATTTTTCCTGTTCTATAACGGTTTCACTAATAATAGAAGGGTAATTAAAGCTGTCTATTATTATTGCTTCTTCTTGACAAGCCTTTTTATGAGTACAGTGAGATATCCTTTCATGAATTTCCAACATATATATGTATGTATACATATATATAAATATATGTGTGTGTGTGTGTGTGTGTGTGCGTGCGTGCGTGTGTGTGTATGTATATTCTGATGTAACTGGTTGCGATTTTGAACAGGTGTACCTTGTTGTGGCTCATCTCTCTTGTACAACCCTGTGAAACCACACACACACACACACACACACACACACACACACACACACACAAAGCCAAACACACACTCAGATACTCAAATATATGCATACCATACACATGCACAACAACACACACTCACACACACATATGAAAGAAGATTCTGTATTACCAAGAAAATAGCAGAAACCATGTTCTGGCTTGTTATCTCTCTCTCTCCCCGTCTTTCTCTCCCTATCTCTCGTGCCCTGCCTGCAGACTGACAGATATGCACACAACACCTGTGTGTGGTGTTTTTCTTCTACCTCACTATAATACTAAGAAATGTTTCTTTATGAATGTGTGTGATCAAAAATGTCTTTCTTTTAACAAAAACAAAAACAGAGGTAAACAAGACAGAGGGATGGGGTAGGAAGAGACATTCATACAGAAAGAATATACATTACAGTCAATGTCATTACATTCAAGGAAATTATATATATTATATACTGTATTCAATCAAAGATCAAACAATATTAATCAGTTAAACTATTATAAATAAATAGTCTAAAATGAACAGAATTATAACAATATGACTATTACTATTATTTATTATTATTATTTTAATGGGTAGTAGTACAAGTAGTATGATATAGTTATATGAAATTATCGTTCTTTTATTTCCTTGAACAACAATGATCAAAGGTGAATCCGTAATCAAAACATGCAACCAAAAGTACTGCATGACTAACAAACTGAATTTGAAAGAAGTTTAAAATAAAAAGGTTTTTATATTGAAATATTATGAACTAAATATGTCTTTTTTCATTTGTCCAAAGGGGTATTGTTTCCATTTGTCTGCAAATTTGGTTTCTTTTGTAACATGGTGGTGTACCAAAAGATGTCACATCTTTGTCCAATATTTCATGGACATGTATTTGATTTTGAGGCATTAAAATGTGTATTTATGGAATGAAGGTAGGATAAAGACACCAAAATAAATGAAACCAACTATAACATGAAATACAAGGGACAGAACTTGGTATGAACAACTTCTATTTTTGTGTTTATATTTGTCTTTCACCAAACACTGTAAAACTGTACTTTACAGCATCTTATTACTGGGCTATATTATTTGTATCTGAAAGCTTGAGTACTGGTCTTCCATACAAACCTTTTCATAATGAAAGAACACAGAGATTGTATTGATTGAACATCAAATAGTAGTCATCTCATTCTGTAAACTCGGCTGGCTGGGATTTGTAGTCCATATGTGTACTAAAAGCAAGTAGCAGAGAAATACGAATAAACTACCATCACCGCACGTAAGCCAGGATTAGCTTTTCACAGTAATAATGTAATGAAGACAAGGTATAAGAATTATGATGTTTGCATCAGCTTGAATTGAAATAATAGATAAAATGATTATATAAAACGGAAGGTTTAAATTTAAACAGAAATATTTAAGTAGGCCTCTACAAAACAAAAACATATTTTGTCCTCCTGTACTGGTACAGAAATGACATCAGACGACAGATGTCTTGCTACCTTCAAGGGAGGGCGGTGCAGCCTGTTGGCGTGGGCACTGTTTTCCTGATAGTACAGACTCTCACCAAAACACGTGAGTCTTTCTACACAATCGACTGCAGTTTACAACAACGTAATAAAACAGCCCCTCCCCACTCAGCAACGTAAGCGAGTGATGGGTTATCTGCGAATCGGTGTGGTGAGTGAAGGGTTTGGGGTGGGAGACACAGCTTCAATGCACCTGCAAAGTACCAGTAAACTTCCAGTCTTTATCTATTCATTTAAACCTCATTTAAACCACCTCTGGCTTTGTTTTATTTAATATGTGAGACTTGTTTTTAACAATACCCACATGATACCCATCATACAGAAGGAGCTGACATGCAAAGAAAGTAACATTATAAGAACAGAAAAAATGATTGGACATCCTGCTGTATGAAGAAATTAAGTTGGCAATGGTTTGCTGCAAGTAAAGAAAAATCCAAGAACAAACAACGAATTCGATCAACGAATTTTCCTTGCAGTATTCTTCCCCTTTCCAAAATACAACAGCAATAAAAACAGAAAAAGTGACAATAAATTACTGCATACACACACTACATGTATGTTTGTAGTTATGAAGAGTGAAGGTAGCAAAAGTTAATATGATTATTGAATTGAAACAATCCTTGTGGCTATTTGCCTTGACACAGCAAAACATTCATTTCTTTTTTAAGAATAGACGTATTGTTTTTGAGGGTAATGTATGCTTGAAAAATCCTGAAATTTTCACATTAGCCAGCACTGGGATGACTAGTGAGCTCACTGGAGTGCCACCATTGACTTCTCTACTTTGAATCACCACCTTAAATTGCAGTGCTACCCTACTCAAGGTAATGATTTCCCTGAAGAAGCAGTGTCACATTGGCTTAATGCCCAGAGTTCTAGTGATTCGTATCTCGTGGAAAAACCTCGTCGGACTGTATTAAATCTGTAATATTATAATCCTGACCAGTGAAACTGTTTATTCACGGACATTGTGGTCGTCCATCAAGAAATTCGATCAGCATGCTAGAGCTCTCTGTTTTGTACGTTGTATTAGTAACAGCGGCTGAATCATCCAGGCAGCGGGACCAGTTAATCTACGCAGGGACGGGTAATTAAAAGCGTAAGTAGCTCAAATCAGGCCTGGATGTTGACGGGTCGAAAGCAACTCAAAGCAGTTTCTCATGTTGCGGTACTGCAGGGCTCTCGGAATTAGTGATTCAGTCGCGCTAGCATTCACTCGACTCCAGTGCCTCACCTTTTCCACAGACACAATAACAGCCCCCGAGTCTCGCAGCGAGGAAAAAATGACAGCAGTGCAGCCGGGGAAACATTGGGCAAGCTGCGAAGCTATACTAGCACCTAGTTGTTCATCAAATCGTGAAAAACAGGTCTCTTCAGCAGGGGACCCTCCGCCACTGCGCTGCTCCAAATCATGTGGACATTTTAGGGTAAACATACATTTTAGGAACTACGAATAAACGCCTGGAATTTGTCTTCCAAGAGTTCTTCGACTTTGCAGTCACCATTAGTCAAATGTACATGCTTTACAGATAAGCCTGACATTTTCTAAAGAAGGCCAAGTTGAATATTTCAGTTTTCTCGAGTGTAATTAAGTCTAATGGCCAATACCAGACCCCTAGAAACATATTTTCCTCCCTTTCGCAAGGCAGCAATAGCTTTATTAATTTGCATACAGAAAATTCATATTTCATTCTGTTAAGCCATTCTGTTTGTTTTGCTTGGTAATGGAGTAGCTACTCCCCTAAGTTGTTTGAGACCTTTTTTATTCTCAGTCATACCATAAATGTTATATAGAGTTTATATTTATGATAAATATGCTTAATATATCTTTAAAATTAATTATTGATGTTGATATTAACATGTTTGTACAGTAATGACTACGCAGGCAATGATGGTCAGATGAAGGCCTCAAAATGTATATCGCCTCAAATATTCACCACTCAAAATAATTTATGGGCTGTACAATGTAGCTCTGTAGTAAGCATGCATAATTCACTAATAATATAAAGGATTATATTATATATATTATTATATTATTATTATAAAGGATTCCATATTTGGAATTCCAGAAATAGCACATTTTGAAACGCTACAGCTTTATAGTTCAAAGCCACTCAATTTACAATTTGGAAAGGAAGTGCCAAAAGTCAGGACGATTGCACAAATAACAAGTGCTAGCTTGGAGTTAGCATAAACACCAATCACCGTGCTCATATTGTGAACTGGTGTAGTAGCCAATCACCAGACTCTTTACTGTGAAGTGGTTTAAGAGCTTATCACAAGACTCTTTGTGTGGGCTGAAGTAAGAGCCAATCACCAGACTCACCGCAAGAGTCTGGTGATTGGCTCTTACTGAGAGCTGGAGTAAGAGCCAATCACCAGACTCTTTACTGTGAGCTGAAGTAAGAGCCAGTCACCAGACTCACCGCAAGACTCTGGTGATTGGCTCTTACTGAGAGCTGGAGTAAGAGCCAATCACCAGACTCTTTACTGTGAGTTGATGTAAGAGCCAGTCACCAGACTCTTACTGAGAGCTGGAGTGAGAGCCAATCACCAGACTCTTACTGTGAACTGGAGTAAGATACAATCACCAGACTTACTGTGAACTGGAGTAAGATACAATCACCAGACTTTTACTGTGAGCTGGAGTCAGAGCCAATCAACAGACTCTTTCTGTGAGCTGGAGTAACAGCCAATCACCAGACAGCTGCTGGAATGAACTAGAGTACTAGATGACTTTATTAGAGAATATGAAGATTAATCTGCCCAGATTAACTGCCCTCAGTGCAAGCCAAAAACAAGTGTTTCCCATAGCTACGGTGACAAACACTTTATCTAAATGTGAGCAACACATTCCATTCCTGAAAAAGAGCTATTATTCTGAAAGAACAGCACAACACCAGAAGGAAGTACGTTTTTTTGTGTCTAAATTATCTTTGTTCCAGATATAAAAATAAACAGATTCACAGAAAACCACAATGCTAAATTCAGCAGCTTGTGTGAAAGGCATATTTTGGGTCTCTGTGAGTGTAGGAGTACTGAGGGAGAATAGGAGGAGGAGCTGAACTTGACAGAAAAGTTTGGATTGTCTCCACTCAGGGATGTCACTGTGTTTTCACGACTTCTTTTGTGGTTGCACTGCTCATAAATAAGTTGCGGATATAATCAAAAATACAATGTCTTAAATGAACTTCATGTATACTAACTGTTCCTACATTCCTTATATCACGTTGTCTATATTTCCAACTGTTCAGTCTGTACCTCGGGACCCATCAAAATGGACTGTCCCCTGTACATCCAACCACAGACCCCAGGTCAGTCTGTACGTAGGGACCCATCCAAATGGACTCTGCCCTGTACCTCCAACCACTGACCCCAGTTCAGTCTGTTCCTGGGGACCCATCCGAGGGGACTGTCCCCTGTACCTCCAACCACTGACCGCAGTTCAGTCTGTTCCTGGGGACCCATCCGAGGGGACTGTCCCCTGTACCTCCAACCACTGACCCCAGTTCAGTCTGTTCCTGGGGACCCACTCCTGGAGACACACCCAAAGGGACTCTGCCAGACATATGGGATGAATAGAGGAAAAACAGAGATGAGCCAAGAAAATATGATACATTATACAAAACACCTGGGGGGGAGATTTGTGAATCGCTCCTGTAGATGTTCAGTCCAGAATATTACTTATGAGTATTTCATTCTGCTTCTCAGATTTTGTTAAAAATAACAGTATGATGAAAAATAAACATTAAATATCATAATACATTCTTGAGAAAAATCAACGTAAGCAACATTCGATCAATCAAACATGATCATTAATTGTGTAAGCATTGGTTTCATCTCAACAAATAACCTGATAGTGATGCAAATATCTTACCTATGACAACAATGCTGTTTGTAAATACTTTGTAATGTATATTTAACTATTGACCTAACATCGAATGACCAACAGTGTGGAGTCTTTTCCCTCCAGAGAAAAAACATTGTTTGAGAGAAGGTGGGTGGAGTCAGGGTGGGTGGAGCCAGGGAGGGGTCTCTGGGCTGAGGGTTTGTTGCAGTACCATTGGGAAATTTTAATTAATGTATATGAAATACATAGTGGAAATCCTGTACCCTTTCGGTCCTCCATTCCCGCTGTCTGACTGTGGGCAGTCAAAAACAGGGTTATGAAAACACAGCCCTGGACCAGCTCCAGGTCATGCGGCTGCAGGACAGGATGGGGAAATACTAGGCCACACCAGCACCCACAGATATAAACACACACGCACATCGGCACCCACCCATACACACACACACATCGGCACACACACACGCACACATCGGCACCCACACACACACACATTGACACCCACACACACACATCGGCACCCACACACACACACTCTGCCACTCGCACAGACATAAACAAACATCCACCCACACAAACAGGCACACACTAGCGCCTACACACATAAACACACCCTGGCACACACCCACCCACACACACACACACTCTGTCACTCACACAGACATACACAAACACCCACCCACACAAACAGACACACGCTAGCACCCACACACATAAACATTCCCTGGCACACACCCACACAAGCACACACACACAAACACACACACTACCACCCACACACACTGGTATACCACATAAAGATATTTCCATTCTCACCCTTCAGCATCTCTCCATATTATATATGGACACATACCAAAGGCCAAAGTCTGTAGGTGTTTCTCCTACATTTCATGTCATCTCTGCCACTGTTCACACTCTCTTGCTCCCTTCTTCAGTCTCCCTCCCCAGTTTTAACACTCTTTCCATCAACACGTCATCCTTGGAGCCCCCTGCAATTTCTCCCAGCTCTATTTGACAATTTCCAGGTGAACCTACTACCACATTCTGCTAGAAGAAAGTGGCCCACCCTATTTTTAACCCAGATGATGGGCAGCCATATTGTTTCAGGGCAAGAACCCAAGTACTGTATGTAAAATGTAAGTTAATCACAAATGCTGGAGCATTCTTCCCTGTCTTATTCACTGCAGAACACCATCACTTACTTTAAAATGGTTGATTATGCAGTCAACTTCCCTCATTTAGATGTTCACCCAATTGTTTGGGTCACAGCTGGTTGCTGGTATTTACATGAAAGCCAAAACCAACCACCTGGCACCTTATCAATAAAGTATACATAAAATGCTGCAAATTATGTTTTTCCTGAATATATTTAATCTGTCAATGATGTGAATGTGGAAGACTATGAAATTAAAAAATAATAATAATTTTGTAATTGTAGAAGAATGATTAGTTGGCATTTGAGGTTAAACACATTTTGGATGGATACAATTTGAATTATGACTGCTTTAAGAAGATTTAGCCTATATGTGTTATAATTGATGCATGAATATAACTCACATTGGGTAGCCTGCAGTCTATTGGCTCAGGTACATGACTAGAACCCCCAAGGTTGGTGGCCCAAGCCCCAGGCTGGCCACAGCAAGAATACCAATGCTGTTGGGCCCTTGAGCAAGGCCCCCAACCCCACAATACTCCCAGGGGGCCCCCGGGTAGCCCAACCAACCATACAGTAAGTTGCTGTAATGATATGGTCCAAATACAATAATTAGGTAAAATGATGCTGTGTGTAGACAGAATTAAAGGTGTGACACTCTGTCATAGGAAAATTAATATTTATTATTTCTCAATTGTTAAACGTCTGACTTTTCAACACTGGTCTCCATTCCGTCTGCACGTGCTGTTGTTTTCTGGTGTTCTGTAACGCTGGGTATCTGTATTGCTAGTTAAGTAGAAAGCGCATGGACTGATTGTATTTACGTGACATATCCAAATTATCACAGATAATATTACGCAAACAGAATTCATAGTAAAGACGTACAGTTGCGTTTCGAGGGGAAAGCCCATATCAGTATAAACAAGACGTCTCTATCAGCTTTCTGCCCCGTGCCAAGCAGTCGCCACCCTCTGTATTTGCACGCTATTAATACTGGTTACGGGCTTACAGAAATAAACATGGGGCCCCACCTCTTTCTCTCTCTAACTGCACCCCTGCCCAAAGAACGCGGTTTCGCTTTTTTATCACATAACCATTAATACGTCTCTCCTTACCCCACCCCGCCCCACCAGGATCGACACCAAACACTTCCCCGAACGTGTCCTAGATTGACCCCTGATAAGCGAATGGCAATGGAACATTCCGTTGTACACAGAATGCCATACATGTTATCAAGATGGCATCTGAACAGGAACGTATTTGACTGTTGCCTGAATTGTAGAAAATCCTTCCGCTTCGGGATTGGGCCTATTCTGTACCTCATTTTATATATCAGAATCATATTTTATGGTACCCGCATACATCAAGACCATTTCTCATAAGAAGGTTTCTGAGAAACATCATTTAGATGATAAATATTCGGTAAAGTTTTCTGTTCAAATAGAAATGGATCCAAATAACAATATGACCTCACACAGACTGTTTGTGGTTTACCGGGATGAGCTTAACCAGGTTGAATCTGATATGTGAGTTGAGCCAACCCGAATTTCAGAAAAATATATTACTTGCTTCTATTGCCCTGTCATAATTTTGTGAGGGCGGGTTTCTGATTCTGATCTTCTAGTTTGAAGAGGAGATTCAGGCTAACTGAACCATTGACCAATAATAAAATACTGACTAAAGTTTGTTAGACCCACAATCTGTAATTTTCTCATTCTGCAGAAAGAGACTACATCATAGATAAAGATCGACATACCACCTTCCACGTTAAATGGGGATACTGATCCATAATAACGAGTAATAGGTTCCATTTCAAACTACAAAGGGAGCATGGTTTGTTATTTTTTATCCTGTATGTAACACAGCAGGCCTCAACTGCCAAGTCAGTTTGCATCTTTTTTATTGTCAGTTTTTTTTTTCATATTCATTGTTATATGTCTTGCATATCAAATACTTTCATTTAGATCGAAGTTTATTAAGAAGCTGCAAGTGCGTGAAAATGACCGATTTCAAAGCAAATCAGCTGGCATCCGACTTTTGGTCAGACACAGTTACCTGCGTTACCACGGCAAGTTGTATAAAAATCGCTAAAATAAAATAAAAAATACATCTGAACATCTGGATACACATCTCTTGTGGAGTGTTGGAACCGTTCCCTAATTTGCCTTCACAAATGTGGAACATTCCAAAATGAAAAAGAACAGATTCCATGCTTTATTTATTTTCTCTGTGCTTCGTGGAGACATTCTGAATGATTGAGAGTGATTCACGGCTTAAAAGTTCAGCAGACACAAAGAAGAAATATTCGAATTTATCTCAGGACGCTCAAGGTTGTTACACGGGAAATATTTCTCGGGCATTTCTGTGACAACCGTTTCACCTGCGCGACTCCAGAGCAAGTCGTGGGCGCGTCGAAGCCCCGGTCCTGACCTCTTCTCCCCGTCTCACCCCTGTGGGATAACGGCCGCCCGATACAGCAGTGTCACCGCTTGCTGTCTTATCTTCGCACGCAAGCGTCTCGTTTTGGATGAGCACTGACAATTAACTGTCTTCAACTGACTGGATTCGCTGATAATGTTTTTCTTTGCGTCACTCCATTCTCAGAAGTGTTAATATTTGAAAAGTGTATATAGAAGGTTAATGTGCACTGTAAAAGAAACATATTGCATTCATTTATTAGGGAAGGCAAAATCTACAGCTGGGAAGGAAAATTGAATCCGTTTCAGGTAATCATAAGAAGTGATCTCATACAGATGTCTTCTTGGGTAAAGCCGTTTTAATACCGCCTTGTAAACATACAGCATAATTTCTAAAAACACTGAGGGTCGCATTTCGCAACACCAGAAGCCCCGTGTAGAGATATAACATTTGCCTCGTGCGAATAGATCTTCGGCGTGTTGTAGGTGCATTTTTATATAATGTTACGTCTGAAGTCAGTGGTGAGAGAAAATCAGCGAAAATGGCTCTTGGATTTCATGAACAATTAGATGTTTATTCTAAATACAGTATATCCAAATGAACATGTATCCAAGAAGAGTTACGGAAAGAGAAGAACCGATAGTTACAGGAGAATACGGCGCAACTGCGCGCATCATTCTCTTGATCCACTTGGGTCGGATTGCACTCCGTCTTGCTGAATCTTACTTTATACATTTCTTTAATTTGAATCTTTAGAATTCAAAAAGCAAAGTAAACAGTTGACACAGCTCACTCCCGACCCTATCACCTTAAACCCATTTGTCTTTGCTCATGGTCTCCGGTCACCACTTAAAGTCAATTATTGTCAACCGGTCAATAACCATTTGAAAATGAGGATGGCTGGCATACAGAGCTGTCGCTATATATCCATAATGTAATCCTACCGCGTGTTGGCTTCAATAATTGCTGGAGAGAAACGGTTGAACTGGCGAGTAGACCGCTATCCTAGTTAGGCCTTTCTTATGTCTCCTACCTATTACATCCACAGCCCAACCTAGAACTCAAGAATAGAGACTGATTTTGTTAAAAATTTAGATGGAGGCGTTTGTCCCACCACTTATTGGTTGTATCTTATCTGATCTACACCGTACTAACCACTGTCATCTGTGGTTGTCCAAAACCCTGTACCGCTACGTCAAAACTGGAATTGAACATGATCGGTCCTTGTTCCAAAAAATTATTTTTATTGCCTTTAGCATTTAAATGACGGCACTTCAAGCATTTTAATACAAAATAAAATCGAGACCACGAGCACCAGCTTTTTTGAAGTAAACCGCAGCTTCAACGTTTCCCTTTATGACCGAGCTACATCTGAAATGATAAACATGCCTTTCAAACGCTTGCACATTTTGAGCTTTGGGCCAACACTAAACTACACATTCCATGCCCATGACAGAATACAAGTCTATATTTTTAGGAATTTGAAATTAAAAACACAAGCAATGACATTTTCAAAGGATAGCGATTTTTTTTTTTTTTTTTGCTTTTTATTTTCATCAAATATTAATTATGATTCGTTCAGCCCCGCTAAGTGGTGGCTCCAACAGACCCTGGAGGAGGAAGCCGTGCTCACAGACCCCTCAAATTCACGTGACAACTTAGCCCTGGTCTCTTTCCACTCTGCAAATGCAATGCCCATTAGGTATTGCTAATGTTGTCAGAAGAACACAAATCAATATGTATTCAGTTCACAGGTGCCTAAATGCTGCTAGGCAACAATAACACTGTATTTTGATTGGCTTTAATCCTACTCTTCTCAGGCTAGGTTGGGCCAGGTGTTGCCATGACAGACCTCTGGTTGTAGCCAGTAATGGACTGTAGGACATTAAGCTTCAGGACTCACAGCTGCTCCACACTTAAACTATATGACCCTCGGCTATATGACACTTTTACTGTATAAGAATGACATTTTAACTGTATTTTCCCCAATTTCTCCCTTTTTCCCAACCTTGACCAAACTAATTCATTCACCACAACATCCATTTTGCTGGTTCCAAAAGGAGAGCCATCGGCATGTGACTCCCCGATTCATGTGTCAACACTTTTTGCTTCTTTTCCACACTGCAGCCGGACAACTAATCAAACACCGCCCATGTTGTTGAAGGAGGGTGAAATCATTGTACACTCATATTGTGTAACTACAGGTGCCCAGACTGACCAGTAGTGGCCGCTAGAGAGTGATGACCAACTAACTTTAACCAGCTTTACCCATTATGATCCCAGGTGAGGCTGGGCCAAATGTTGCCTCACTAAATCCATACCTGGTAACAGCATATCTGGGATTCAGACACCCAACTGCTGAGCTTCCAGACAAAAAATTTGTCCTGTGAGCCGTCCAGAAGCTGTCAGAAGTTACACTTTAGCGGTAATTTAATAAAACCCAAACTACACTAACAGCACCATGGACAGTCTTATGTGAGGGTAAGGATTTGGATTTGTAAGGCAGCCACACATGGTACTGTTGAGGGCTGTATATTGTCATTTACCATAATGCGGTGAGCACCAGAACCTAAAGCACAATGGGGCCTTCTGCTGATACAAACCAAATGGAGAAAAATATTTGTTGGACCCATGAATGATTTAATGTATTTAATGGACTTATAATGTTGGCATTTTCAATAATGTTGAGGGAAAGACTTTGTAGTCTGTAGTTTTTATTATTGTTTATTAGGTGGACTACTTTACAAGTAGTTAAACCTAAGAGCATTTTCCCCTTTGAAATACCCTGTAAATTCAGTAAGTAATGTTTTGTTGGTAGAGACATGGCTTGATGAAAATGCAAATACATACTGCCCTCATCCAGCAGTTGTCTGAGTAATTAATTCATATGTACATTTACGAAAATTTAAATGAAATATAATATTAAAGTACAAAAGCACAGCTAATCAGATATATTGCACGTAGAAAACATTTTCAAGCAGCTAAGGTTTCTTATAAAATTCATGATCTATAATAGCTATGAGGACCAAAGTGAGATATATTAACACTATGTGAACAAAAATGAACATGTATACACGATTGATAATATGTGCACATGTTTCATCTGAAATCAGAGCAAATGCAGTTTTGCATTGTGTTTGTGGGTCTGTATTGATAGGAAAACAAATTTCTATATGTGTCAAAACATAGCAAATAAAATGGCTTCCTTTGTCCTGCATTATGTGGCTGCATTCTACAAGTCATTTATATGACCACCCATCAGAGATCTGGAAAAACGCTATGTTGGGTCTCAGGTATCATACGGGATAGGTGGTATGCCCACAAAAAAACATATCACATATCCTCAGTTTTTGGCAATTAAGCACTTTTGTCTACTTAAACAGAGTAGGGCAACCCATGTGGTCAAGCTTTCATTTTGTACACTTAGCATAGTTAGCTTTAGCACACTGTCTGGAAGTCTATGGACAGTTCTGGAAACTGGATATCTTAAAAGTGAGGTTTGGAGGTTCATATTTGCAGATGGTATGGATGGTTTGCTGACGTGAAGTATCTTGATTGAAAAATTATTTCTTGAAAGACGGTTTGTGAAAATGAGACAGAATGATTCATTCTGCATCAAGAGATCCACCAATATGTGCATAGCAATAAAACACTATGAGATAATGATGTCCAGTTTAAGATTCTATGTGATATGTAGGACAGGGGCTTAATCTTTGAAATGTATTTAAACCCAATCAAAGAAGAAATTATAAGTAGATGATGCATTCCTTTCACATTGATAAAACATCAAAAGGTCATGAATACATTTATACACGGAAAATGAACTATATTATTACTTGTCCATAATAATTCACGATGTAATATAAAGTGCAAAGTTAAAAACCTCGTTTGAAGAATTTTTAACCAGCTGAAGTTGATACAATTCTTGACCATTTTGCCATGAGAAGAGAACATTACAATCGTCTAATCTTGGATAAATTAATTTCTCTGTAATCTGAAAATGATATACAGTATATCATTCGTAAAAAATGTATTTTTAATAATAGGAGCGTGACTGGGATATTTTCAGCATGCTTTTCATAACTATTATTTTCAAAACCTTCTTTAATAAAGTGAATAAATCTGGAGAATGTTCCACAGAGTTAAATATTCATACAACGGAAAGTTCTTCGTTTCCCAAGTCTCCCGCGTCTAGAGGGCAACTGATGAGTGGCTACTGTCCTCTAGTGGTCTAGTGGTAAATTTTACTTTCAAAACTTTGTGTTACGTCGGTTGTGTTCGTTTTTGTCAATTCTCTTAGCTTGACGTATTGACGAATTTATGACGAACTATATTTCAATTGAATTTTGGCGCCCATGCAAACAGCAAGTTTGGTTAGGGATTGACACATTTGCTATTTTATCGATTTACCATAAATGCCAATTAATTTTAAAAAGCACGCGTTTTTTTTTCGTTAATATAGAGCAGATTATGTTACCATTACGTCGGCTCGCCCAGTACCACTTTAATAAGCATCCAGAAAAGGCTAAATATTTAACAATGACAAGGCCACTTGGGGACGTCTGCGGACGTTATCAACCATTTCAATATTGTGACTTCTGGCCAAGACCACTTAAGACAGTCATACGAACTTCCACAACGTCTAAATGACGCGTACAGCATCTAGAAAGGACTACAAAAACTTAAATTTTGGCTCCCCTGGAGTTGTCTTCGGCATATCAGACAAATCACCTGTTAGACTTGATGTAGAAGACATTTTGCTCACTTGGTTGTAGTGAGTGAGTTAGGCTTTAAGTCACATGATCCAGAATAACCTGTTTTGCCAGTGACATATAGAATGATTCTCAATAAAATTATAATCTTGCAGATCACTATATGATATCGTGATAGCAGGGAATGAGAAACAAAATGAAGAGAGCAAGTTAACGTTAAAAAAATGGCAAGCTGTAATGCGGTGACTCCCAAAACAGTGAGAATAACATTGATTTGCCTGGTGTGAATGTGTAATTATATATGAAGAGTGTCTGAATTCCAGCAAGTTATTTTTTTCATGTCATCTTGTGAACCTCCTCTCTTTACAGTTTGGGGGAAAGCTGAAGTACCATATACCAACTGTTATCTGTTATATACTGTTACACCTGACGGGGGCGCTGTATAACCACATTCTGTACTATATTCACAGTTACATACTGTGCACCTTCTCGAAACCTCTAAACGCTTTTGCTGGCTAAATAATCGGCTTAAGATGGCAATTTTTCATTTTTTTTCTTTTTGTGTGAAAGGGTGTCACACATTCATTCATCTGACAAGAGTGTCATCCAGGTCAAATACAGATAGGCTTCTCATATTCATCATTAAAATTGAATCTTTTTTTTTTTTGTGAAGCAGGTTGAGCTTCGTGATTTGTTGACGAACACATTCTCACCTGTCCGGACACAACTTGGTTGTGTTGTGAACGTTTCTCAAACGTGCCGGAGGAGACAAGAAACTAAATTTTATCGGGCGATGCTTCACGTCTGAAATGACCAGTTAATACATGCATTAAACATTTTAAGCTAAATAGCTATTCATTGTCCTCTCAGGCAAAGAATTCATTCATCCTGAAGATGCCAGTGTTTTAACGTTCCAGGCTTGTTTATCGGCATAGTGAATGGTACTGAAAATGGCTACGGCTGACAATCTTATTCTGCCAGTTGGGGGCTTTCCATATTTGTCATCACATTTGCTTTTAAGAGTTAAGCTACTATTCTTGACTATATCTGATTTCCCTACATTATTTAGACTGTAGTTTCCCTCCAGAACCTTTTATTCATCAGTCCTTAGTCTGTAGAAATGGCATGTGGTTCTTTATGTGCAGTCTCCATTTGTTTATTTGATCATCTTTGTCACTTAATTTAGCTGATATTAAATGTAGGCTACTGTGAATGTTATGAGCTTTGTAATGTTACCATGGCCTTGTTTAAAGTGAATGGTGGATCTGTTGCTAAGATACAACTGTCCTAATAGGGAAATTAATTCAAGGGTGTTTTTTTTTAGTAAACAGGAGGAGAAATGCAGAAATCAAAACACCAGAGCAAACTGCATATAATATCACTTTTATATTGATTTGTATGGAAGAAGATAAACAAGAAACATTTACAAAATATACAGGGGGAAGGATGTGCACTTATCATAATCAGATTTGTGAAGAAGTTCAGAATCAAACAGAAACTTGTCTTCTCTTGGTCAGCAGAACCCACTGATTGTCGGGTTAGCATTGCTGTACGGTGTTGATGCTGGTGTTTGCATATGTGTGTGTCGCCTTGAGTCCATGGCCAGGGTTCGTCCATCCACCAGGGATACCCATAACCCTCAGCTCCTCCCTCCCAACGGCCTAATGCCAACCACCCCCCCCCCCAATAACCCCAAAACTGTCTATACAAAAGTCTTTCTCAAGCTTCTCATATGGCAATTTCAAAATCACCAAACAGAACACTTTTGGGTACAGAAAGATTACAGTATTTACAACAGCAAAAAAAAATATATCAGTTTATTTACAAAAACCCAACATGCGCGGAGTTAACTGTGCTGGTGCTGACGTCACCCTGATTCCGGATTCTATCCAAGAGGAGGAAATATTATAAAGATACATTTTTATCATATGTCATACATATCCATGATTTTCTTCTTAAAGGGACACGCCAGTATTTTGGCAATCAAGTCCAAATTAACGTGTATGTCATCGCTTATGAGCAGATCAATGTTAGTTTCCGGAACTTTCCATAGACTTCCAGTCATTGTGCTAAAGCTAGCTACGCTAAGTGGTTGGTCTTACTTACATTACCATAGTAAATGGACAAAATGAAAATTTTACTAGTGGGCTGCCCTACTTTGGCCAAGTAGTAAAAATTACTTTGTTGCCAAAAATTCCAGAGTATCCCTTTCAGGGCATAGATTTTTCAGCCCCTAAAATGAAAAACTGCTCACTGTCAGTGGATATTTAACATCCTTCAGACATGGCATAAAGGAGCTTAAGTGGTTTATTCAGTGCATGTGCGACCTGCAGTCTAATATAGTATTTACCCGAAGTACTCCTCTACTCTACTCCAATACTGATGGCTAATGATGAATGAAAATGACAACTTCTCACTAAAGGTGATGAGCTGTATATATGTTGGTGTCTGGTGTGTATATTGTATATTACATGTATACACTTACACATGAATATAGTAAATGGTGTGCTATTCCCTTTCTCGTATGTGTGCATACAGTCAAAGTTCGTTTGGAGTAGATTTTCCTCTTGCTGGTAGTTTGGGTGATGGGTTGTGAACAAGGGGAGGTGAGGATTGAGATGCATGTGAAGCAGCTTGGTGTGGTCTTCAGAGAGTCAGTGGAGCAGTTCTGGTTCCTGGGAGGGTTGGGAGAGGGGCTCCTGGACAGGCAGGGCTGCAGTTACCATGGGGAGGAGGTAGGGGGTGCTGGTGTGCATGAACCTCCAGTTGGAGGTGAGGGGGTGTGTCTTTTCACACGAACAAACAAGAAAGCCAGGATCTGCAGTTGCTGTTGCATCAAATGCCATGAACAGCCCTTACTGAGGGATCCATGAACCTCTTTTTCTCCTTTTGCAAGTCATCCTGGGAGATGTAGTTTTAGCCGAATCGGCTGCAGTTTCTTTCCCAGGCAGGGATGAGGCAGGTTCAGGGGTCGATGCGGAAGGCCAGCAGTTTGTCGGAGTGCAGGTTGTTGAGGGTGCGCAGGTCCGGCAGGCGGAGAAGCAGCTTGGGGAAGAGCGAGGTGTCGCCGGGGCGACGGCGCAGGATGAGCGAGCGTAGGGCCCGGATCAGGCCCTCCTGCAGCTGCTCCACTGCGGCCACGTTCACGATGCCGGTGCGGTCTGCGGAGAGAGACAGGGCCCAGAATATGTTAGGCAGTGTCTTCAGCAGTGTTTTTGTGTGTGCTGTTTCCAGTGTAATGTCCTATGACTGAAATGCACTCTAACAGGGAATGCAAGTTGCTCTTGTGTATATTCCTGGATGCAACATTACTTCTGTACATACTAATTTTCATCTTTTTGAAAAACTTTAAGATCCAAATTAATTAATTTATTCCCAATTCCCATTACTTATTTTGTACCAGCCTCTTATGACACAGCCATTATGTGGTCGCCAAAGGATACATGGCCTTAAGGCCGTTGACCACAGGGCGTGATGAGACCCGACCCACCTGCGGAGACCAGCACCACGGCCATGAAGAGCGCCATCTCGTCGGCCTCCAGGCCCAGCGCTCCCAGCTTCTCGCTGAACTCAAACATGGCGTCCAGCAGGGACCCCATGCCCAGTGCCCGCAGCGCCGACAGCGGGTACGTCTGCCCGTTCAGGAACGTCACCGTCCGCTCCTTGGCGTTGAACAGTGAGCAGAATCGCACCATCAGAACCTGAAACAAACAATAATTATTTCTGTGAACACAAGGATCCAGGAACAGAGTATATAGATTCAGACAGTGGAACAGGACTACTGAAGCCTGAATCCAACGCAAGGAAAATCAACATGGCAACATGGGTCGGTCATACCTGGAATGTTCCGGCTTTAAGCAGCATGACCTGGTCCTGCTGGCTCAGGGTCTGGAAGCCCGGGATGCTCTTGGCGAACTCCACGACCTCGCGCACGGCGGGCGTGAAGCACTGGGAGAAGGACTCCCAGACCTGCTGGCTAGAGCGCCCCGCTGGAGACACAGGGACCGCGTTCAGGGGACAGGCCTGCGTGGAGGACAACAGCACAAGTCAGGGTTTTATACGATTTTTTACTCAAACAAACTTTTGCATTTCCTTCACCTTAACAGACATGTAATTTAAACCAAACCTAAACAGTACACATAAATGTGATGAAATAGCTTCTTGAACTGTTTGCTGTGCCTAACTGTTTTACATTGGATGTACCAATAAACAATATTTGGGGACCATGCATCATTACAGACATCTAATCTAAACCAAACCACAACAGTCCACACCAGTATAATGGTATCTTTCACAGCATCTGCCACACCTAACAGTTTTATATTGTATGTGCTAACTGGATGCACTTTGGAGTGATGTCTCGTAAAGACTTTTGCATTTTGCCAGGAGATGAAAATAACAAAAAGACTCACCAGAACTTTGCTTCCAGGGGTCCGCCTCCAAGGACAGGAGGACTGGCTTTGTGACTCGCCAGTGGAGTAGCTGTTATAGTTGGGAGAGCAGGCGCGAGGGGGCGGGGCTACGTTTAACTGGGAGTGGCCTTGGTTGGATGGCGGGGGGTAGCTGAAACGGCCATTGTCGATGAAGGCGAAGGAGGGGTTGCTGTCACGCGTGGCGACGGGGCAGCGGGAGGGTGTCTGGTATGCTGATGGAGGGTAGGTGTGGTAGCCTTGGGCCGGAAAGCCTTGGGGATGGGGATGGGGGTAGCTGGACTCCTGAGGGGGTGCGCTCTGATAGGACGAAATGTTGTTGTTGTTGTTGTTGCTGTTGTTGGTGCTGCAGCCACCACCGTTCTTTTTGTCTGGTCCGTCCTGCCCGCTCGCGAAGATGTCCTGGTACGCCTGGGAGATGGCGCCAATGGCTTCGTCTGACTGGTTATCCTCTGGGCTGGGCGGGGCCTCGGCAGGAGGGGAGGAGTCTATCTCCATGGCGGCCGACTCATTGAGGCTGTTCATGTAACTCTGCATCTCGTCCAGCAGCCTCTGCTTCTCGCGTTTAGGGATGCGTCCGAAACGCACGGCTAAAAGAGAGAAGGTGAAAGACAGGGACATTACAGACCTACTCCACTGACTTCAAAATGACAACGACATTCTGTGAGAAATCACTGTCACCTCCTTTCACCACGACTTTTCAAAAGTCCGCATATCAGCCTGCACTGATATGGTGAAAATTAGTAGAGCAAATTTTTAAAAATGTATTTTCTACATTTTTTGAGAATATAATATATAGCTTCCCTTTTTGTCCAAAAATGACAAATTATTTTGAGACAAATATTTTATATACATGAATGGATACTTCTGTCAGATATCAACCAATGTCCCCATGATTTTTTGTGTACATTACTTCTGCTTCTATGTGTTAAGGTTGTAAGTATTAATGTCTTCCATGTTTTGTGCCTCTGACTGCCTGGGGTGTACCTTAAATTTTAGCCCCTTTCAAGGCAATGAAATTTATAGCCATTTTTGAACCCTAATTCTGCCATGGCCTAAAGCCATGAAATATTCAGCACAGAAACAATGATATAGATTTACATACTGCATATGAATAAACTGAATATGCAACCATCTTTTTAGTGCATGAAGCCATGTGTTTAAACAGTACACATATAAGTGCTTTGAACTTCGCTTATCTTAATCACAAGATGTATCATAATTATGATGACCAACACATTAAATCAATGGCACAGAAATTCACATACATTCACACTTTAAACAGCTTTGTGCAGATTTTGCACTAACAATTTACATCTAAAATGTTTGGCATCTAAAATAATTTGTCAAATGCAAGGGTTTCCCTTGCTCTAAATTTGATTCAACATCTACCCAAGCTCCTTTATGCCTAATTGAGCCTGTCACACATATGTCCACCAATCAGAGGTCTGGAAAATTCCATGGGGAAATTGATATGACATATGGGATGACTGGTATGTCAAAAAAACACATGAATAGTGAAAACACCCCAGATGGCTTTCTCAAACACATATTGCCTCTAAATTGAATCTGGTGGAAAACATCACCTGCGTTTGCACGGAAACCCCTCAAAATCCATTCTAAACATCAGAATAATTATGTAGCTGATTAAAATATTTCTGGTGGTAAAAATTAGCCTGATTGTGATATCCATATTATATACAAAAGAAAGGCACTTTAAAACACCAGTGTTACTGCCTGACAACTGGTTCAAATAACTATGGAATCTCCTTGTGGAGACCCCCTCTCTCTTCATCCAACTCTCGCTCTCTCTTCCTCCCTTCCCCCTGCAAGGAATAACTGAGCCTATTTATAGGTCCTTGTTACCGTATGCTAACCCCCCCCCCCCCACACACCCACACACACACACACACACACCGTCCCCATCCCCCACCCCCAAGAGCGCTCTGCCTCTCTGAGAAAATGGGTCACTGGATCAGAGTGAAACGTGATGTCACTGACACCGTGACAAGACGGCGGAGTTACGATAGATCTCGCTCTCTCGCTCGCGGCGTGGGGAGGGAAGAGAGAGGGATCGAGAGACTGAAGGGAAAGTGGGAATGACAGACAAATGATGAGGAGATGAAGGCTTTCAAGGGCAAGCCGCGATAAAAAGAGAGAAGGGGGGCGATGAAAGGAGGAAGGGGAGGGAGGGGAGGAGGTGGAACGAAAGAGAGGGGGGGACTTAATTTCCTCAGAGGGAGAATTGTCTTATTTCAATGTGGTGTTAAAAAAAGAACAACGTCCTGACAGAACAAACTTAATAAAGTCATTTCAGGTGAACGCCGCAGTTATTTATTTTTTCTGCCCTTCGTATAAAGCAGGCAGAGAAAATGTCAAAAGCTTCTCTATAATAGTGTTGCAAATGAGTTTTGGTTATTTAGAAAGTGTAACATCGGTAAGTATAGTGGGAAGCACTTTAACTTCCTTTAAGTGGAATGACAGTCAGTCTGAAGTGATGTTTAACAAAGGGTGTGCTTTAAAGTGCTGCAAAGCTTAGTCACATGAAAGCACAGATTCTAATATTAACATCTGAATTCAAGAAAACCTCACAGTCCTCTAACAAACAAAGAAATTAGGCCATCTTGCCTGGTACTGAATACTGACAGCTGAATAAAATGTTCCAGCTCAGTCAATGATTAAAATAATGAAACAGGTGGTTTCTAGGTGGCTGGTCTGTTCTGACTCCTGTGAGACCAAGTTCATGCCCTGCTTTCCAGTGACATCACTTCCTGTCTTCTCCTGTTTGTGTTACACTGTGTCCTTTGCAGAACACAACTTGTAAGACCATGAGAATGCGGACAGGGGAAAAAAAAATGTTTGTCATGATATAGGGGAGTTCAGTAAAGTAGGAACATTTTTTAGGTCAACCGAAAATGTGTTCTTGCTCCAGAAAAAAAAATACATTGATTAATTGCCATCCAGCGTTTTGCGAAATATGGAGTCTGGGGACAGGCGACCTGGTGTAAAATAATAGTGTTACGGAGACAGATGGCACCAGTGTGTTCCTCTGCTTCTCGTGCTAATTGTTGCTTCCTCCCCTTTGTTAAAGGAACGAAATGTTCAAAAGGGGCATGAAAGCGAACACAGGCACGGTCAGCCGACCCGCGTTCCAAATTCCCAAAATAAAACCTGCTTTTTTCAAGATGAACAATGACTTTAGGGATTGTGGTGCCCCCGCTCTCGTAGATCACTGTCCGTGCAAAAAGAAGGAAGGGGGCTGGGAGGAAAAAAACAAACGGCAAGTGTGAGGGAGAGGGGAGGGATGCGAGAGTGGAGAGAGGGAGAAGGAGAAGGTGAAACTGGGAGAGAGGACAGAGAGAAAGTAAAGGAATAGAAAGAAGAAGAATGGAGACGGTGGCTTTTGAAACCTGAACACGGACATCAGAGATGTATGAGCTGTTTTCCCAGAATCCTCTCTGATTCCCATACACACAGAGCACTGTTAGAAGAGCTCCGTCTACACACACACACAGACAGATGTTCTGCCAGCATGATGCTGTTTATTGCACAGAAAACATTTGTATCCCTTATGTGAAAGTAGCTATTCTGAATTGATGAAACAGCATTAAGCTGATAGCTCCCAATCTGCAGCAAATGGGACTGCAATTTGACCAGAGATTGATTGTTGTATTATTTAAGAAACAAAGAAACCCAGGGAGCAATATTCAGTCGCACAATAATGTGTTTTTTTGTCTGTTGCCGGGGACATAACCTTGATTTAATACCCAGCTAAGATGATGTTGGGCTGAGAGGTGGAGGGGCTGAGCTGTGGACGGAATTGGTCTGTGGGTGGGGCTTGGCTGAGGTGGGGCTGACCTGTGGATGGGGGGCGGGGTTCACCTGCAGGAAGGGCTGAATTGTGGGTGTGGCTGAGCTATAGGCGGGGTTAGGCTATGATTGAGATGAGGCTGTGGGCGGAGTTGGGCCGTGGGTTTGGCTGAGCTGTGGGCGGGGTTAGGCTCTGGGCTGGGCCGAGTCATAGATGGGGCTGCGCTGAGGGTGCGAGGGTGCCGCTCACCGTCTCGAGACATGCCAACGGAGAGGCACTTCTTGAAGCGGCAGTGCTGGCAGCGATTTCGGTTCATCCGCATGATCAGGCAGTTCTCGTTCTTCACGCACATCTTGTAGTGGATGTTCTGCTGGATGCTGCGGCGAAAGAAGCCCTATGAAGAAGAAAAGTAAAATGATGGGACCACTCAATGGACAAACTGCTGTTATTCATTACATTAAATAGTCATTTAATGTAAGTGTGACTTACAGGGTAAGAGAACATAAGAGAATCCACCTGATTATAATGAGCAATAGAACCAGACCTGACCAATAACATTTCCAGTCAAACAAATATATACACATCATCAAAAATGCACCATTACCAGTTGACTGTACTACTCAAAGTTGAGATACAACTCATGCATTCAAACAATACATTAACAATTAGAACATGTCCAGATTCAGAACAAAATTACTCAGATTCAGAAGGTGATTCAGAAGAAAATGATTCAGATTCAGAAAATGATTCAGAAGAAAATGAATCAGAGGACTCGATGTAATCAAATGGCTGAGCCGGAATGGCTGTGCACTGCCCAGTCTCTTACCTTGCAGCCTTCACAGGCATGGACTCCGTAGTGGAACCCTGAAGCGATGTCGCCACAGACCTTGCACAGGAGCACCATCCCTCCCGTCTCTGTCACATGGAGAGACGTGCACAGTCAGAACACAGGGAAAATACAGGGCAAACATGCACAGTCAGAGCACAGGAGAACTTGTAGAAAGGCACAAAGTCATCATGTTGAGGGAAGCTTTGAAGTTTCATAATGTATCAATTTTATCTGCTGATTTAAATGAACAAAGGTACACCAATAATCATTGCAGTTATCATTTATTCTGTCTGATTTGAGGTACAGTTCTATGTGATTTCAGGTGATTGAAACATACTTGATTTCAGGCACAGCTGATTCTAAGATATTTGAGGTCTACCGATTATATGTGACTTCAGGTACAGGTGATTTCAGGTGATTACAGATACAAAGGCAGGCCAGCAAGTGTGATGCAGAAAAATGTGCTTACTTGTAAAAGTTCCGGTGAACCCGGCGGGCCGCTTTCCCACGATGGGGTGTGCATAGGTGTGCTGAGGGGGGGCGGGGTTAGGGGTGGGGGTGGGGGCAGGGGCGGAGCTGTTGGTGACTTCAGGGAACTGGAAGACCAGTTTGGGCGAGGGAGGGGTTCCACCTCTCCCAGCTCTCTGCTTCAGGACCCCGATCTCGGTGAAGGACACCTCCTCTGGAGAGGAGGGCTGGGAGTGGGAGGAGGGGGACTGGGTCTGGTACCCGCTGGAGGGGCTTCCTGGACTGGGACTGGCACTGCCGGAGGACCCGGCATACAGAATCACACCTCCTGTGAGGGGGAACCAGAGAGGACACACACACAGTCAGGGCCAACCCAAATAACAATATTTAATTACCAGAACATTCTCAGAACATTAGGGCAAATGTTCTAAGGACAGTAACTTTATCAAGTTCACACCATGGTCCTTGAACATTATTTACCGGGATCGCTATCTTCTGACCTGTCTAGGAACAATGCAACATTCTTAGAATTTTTGAGGAATGTTCATATTATAACGTTATTTCAAACCCCCAGTGAAAATATACCCTCCATTTTCTCAAATATTACAGGAACATTTTCTGTTAGTTGGGATTGCTACACTAAAGCAATAACCTGAAACGTTGGCCAGACAATCCAAAAGCCCAAACTTTTATAACTACAGTGTCTGAGAAATACACCGCTTCAAATCTGCACTGTAGACCACAGCAATGTCCCCACAACAGGACACTGAGTTAAAAGCCCTGACTATTGTATTTGTCAAAACATTATTCGACACCTTTGTTCACTGAGCAGGGAAACAACGTGCATTTTGGAGCAGAACATTAGGTCATGGATGAATTCCTAATGCCATTTGAGCTGTATGCTTAACACCGGCCGCCTATCCTGTTTTAACCCACTTTGGTGTTCAGGCAGCTTCAAGAATTGAAAGGAGGTCACCCGAATGATAATAATGCGTCATAATATGCAGCCTACCTAACCCTGTTCATGGACGATAGTCTTTGATACCTACAGCCAATGACGTGCACTCGCAGCTATATTTACACGTCGCCTGCAAACAAGCAACGTGATTATTAACACTATTAAAACACGTTCGCAATACCAACGATTTTAATAGTGCGACAAATTTGCGTTTAAAAGGAATGTCCCTAAAGCGCTAAATCAGGTCGGAAAAGAGGCTTAAAATTAACAATGACGGAGCTACTTATGTATTCTGGTGGGATACCGGTTTGTTGCTGACCAACATTGATTATTATAATTGCCAGACCTCCCACTGGATGAGTGTCTAAACATAATGAAGATTAAAAGCTGGTTGGGTGGATTCGTGGGCAGACGGGCAGCTGCTGCTTTCACTGTGAACTCCAAAATCTTTTCAACCCTCTCACATGTTCCTCCTCCTCCTGTTCTCCCTAACCCGCTCCTAGCATCTGGTCATGCGTTGTGGATGAGCAGAGACACGGCCTCACGTGTCAGCGAAGCCAGCTGCCGCCTATGCTCCAATAATAGCTCAGCTCCTTTGGCGGCGTGCCCAGAGCCGGCTAACCGCACGACACCTGACCGCCGTCTCACATGGAGCCCTGACACAGTCACCGCCCGAGTTCGCAACAGCGCATTCCGCAGTCCCGTGTAGACAACGGACGCAAATGTATCAGGCAGCAGGGAAGATCACGTTTGAAGACAGCTTCAGTAACCACGAAAAGGGGCGGGGGTGGGGGGGCTGAAAGGCCATGTCATTGTGGTCGTGTAGTGTTGTACTCAGTAAGCGGAAGTGGGAAGGAAGCGTGAACGTGATTGGTCACGTTTTCTTGCCTTTCCATGTTGTTATTTTGACTGTTCCAAACTGATAAGTCGTGGGTGCCACAAGGGTGTCCGTGTGACCGGGGTGTTTAGCACCACTTATCTCCGGATGAAATGCTAGATTCGCGGACAAGTGTGACTGTCTGGGAGTACAGTAGACTTGACTACGCAGCTTTTCCCTACAGTTCCAGCGTTCGCAATACATACCACCTACTGTAGTAATGCTCTTTTAAAACGTTTTGAACTCACAGAGCATTTTGTTCGTCCCTGCGTGGTGCAGCAACATCTTTAAAGAAGACCTTTAATAAAGCATGTGGCACGAAACTGTGTCATAATCCGAAGATAGACAAAAGAACGGAAACATATCAGCTCACTTATACGTCTATTTAATAGGGCTGATATTTAGAACCAACTGAATCACAATGAATTTGAAGACTACATAGGCGATACATATTATTGCCAGTGCTAATTACCAATATGTTTGGGCTTAAAAAGACTTTTAGAGACCTACTCTATGAATCGGTAAAGCAACATGAGGTTTAAAGAACCAGATATGAAGTAACAGATTGTAAAAGAGACAGATTGATTGGTACTGAACTGCAGGTGCACCAGCTAAAGAAATGGCAAAATAATTTAAAGAGTCAAGAGAAAAGTGTTAAAAATCAAGACAGCATGGCAAACAACTGGATGAAATAAGACCAACAGCAGTCACAAACTGATGTTCACTGACAGGGATAGATGGAGTCTTTAACAGCATAGTAGCTGAAAACTAGAAAATGACCACAGGACAGAATCTGCACCTCCATCGTGCAGTCTTGACAATACTCCCTAAGCTTCACTGAGCTTTACTGTTTTTATTGCAAGGCTACAGTTCAAACACCACTTCTAACCAAGAAAAACAGGAAGCAGCACATTCCCCAGTTTAATGAGTTCAAAACTTGAACCTTTGAGCCATGGAAGTGAGTCATTTGGTCTGACAAGTCATCTTTTAATCCCAGACTGCTTTTTTTTTTTTTTTTTGTTTAAAGACAGCTAAAGGAAGCCATCATCACATACTGTCTGTCCCAAGGTGCTAAACATTAATGTTAACTGTTCGAAATGGTGTTAGATACTGTTAGAGTATGGGTAGCCATCTCATGGGAGACATTCTGTCAGATTATTCATTTGGCTGGGAGAGCAACAGCCAAAGAGCATTATGCAATTTTAGGTGACCACAGGTGCCCAATGATGCAAGCATTGCTTCCTTAAGATGTTCCCATAATTCTAAGACGGCGGTGCCCCTAGACGCATTGCTAAACAGGTTCACGCCACCATTGGCTCCTCAGTCACAAATCAAAAGCATTTTTAAAACTTTATGGGAAGTTCTGGAACATCAAATGTGAGGTAGATTTCCACCTCCATCTCTCAAGAAACACCTTAGCAAAGAAATAATATAAGATATTCATATATTGTTTCCATTGTTTTTTATATCCTTTGTATCTGTACACAAATGCACCTACTAAACTTACCGCTCAGTGTGGGTATGTGCATATATCCATACACATATACATTGAAAGGCTACTTAAGTGTACATTTACATGCTCTATCTAATAGTAAGTTGGTTCCCATTTTGCGCTAAGAAAAGCCCAAATTCACCAGAGCATTGATAGACAACAAGCTATGGATGGAAGCTAAAAATGCAACACGGTCATTCTAGCTCAACTGGCTCATCACCAGCTCTGCAGACAGTTGTTGCCTATTAGCCGGTGGTGGATATTTACTCCAAATACCGTTCACCATCCCACAGATACTTGACCGGATTGAGATCTAGTGACTAGGGAGGCCACTGCAGTGAGCTGATGTCATGTTCCTACAACCAATCCTGGACCATCTTAGCCTTATGGCATGGAACATGACCCTGCTAAAGAAAACCCCATTTGCTAATGGACACTCTGATACTGATAAACACTGTGCTATCCTGCTTGACATTTGTTAATAATGAATGACCCCAACACAACCTATACCACAGAAGTGCCTTCCTACATCTGCATTCACACCCTGCTTCTCACAGATCACAAACACCAAACACTTATCCTTATGAGCTGTTTACTACATTAGCTTGCAGCGCAAGGAAAGAACATCCGACCCTTCTGCTTGGGGCCAGGGGATAGGGTGTGTGTGTGTCGGGGGCTTAGGGAAAAGCCAGTAAATGTGGTGCCAGGCTTGAGTTATGTGACCCTCTGGCATATGAGGATGAACAGGTCAGTTTATCACTGGTATAAATAAACAGGTCAGTTCTTGCAGGTATAAATAAACATAAAGAGGTCAATTTCTCAGAGGTATACATGAACATGCATGCAGAGATGTGGATAATGAAGTCTTCCTGACCCTTAGTAAGTAATTTCCTCTATAAGGAACAATTAACATCTGTGATTTTTTTTTTTTTTACCTTTCTGAGGGAAGATGTCCAGACCTGGTAACATACATATAACCTAATTTGCCCACATTTGTACAGTGTATGTACATTCTGGCATAGCACCATTATATTTATGAAAAATGAAGTGAACCCATGCATAACTTTGGCATGCATAGGTTGTGATGCATCCTGCTTTCAAAGCCCCAATGTGGGCAGTCTTATGAAAATCCAATGGCAATGCCAAATGGATGAGGGTCATACCTGGGGGGGTGCCATCTATATCCCCTTACAGTGGCACATAGACCCCCCTCCCAATACAAAAAATAAATAGGTCAATGTATTCTTGAAGTGGCTGAGAGAGGAGCAGAGCTGGCTCGTCCTGAGCTAGCATACCCGTGCCATTGCTAATCTGACAGTGAGCAGGGGCACGCACACAAACGTGAGCGCTCTTCAGGCACTAGAACATGTCCACACCTCCCTGAACCCGTTCCCCCTCTCTTCCCATTCTTCTTTTCTTGTACTCTTTGTCCTGAAATAATGATCCATTTGGCCTTGGGAGTCGTTTATGTCTGTTGGTTTACATCCTCATGTTGCCAAGAATGTGCTGAAGGTCTGTATTTTTCATTAATGTTCTTGCCATAACCTTTACTTCCAGGTGTTATGAACGCTCATATCGAAAGCATGTGAGCTTGAAGTAATTTCCCTTACAAGAGTTGACAAGTAATTAATTTTACTGGCCACAAGAGAATTTTTCAAACTGTGAAATTATTTAAGACTGAACAACATGCATTTAAAAGTTGGGCTACTTTCATTGTCCAATAAGATTAATAATAAATGTGTTTCAATGTTTTATACTACTTACCATACCAGACAAAACTGCTATCAAAAGACTCAACGTAGTAGTTTTCATTGTATCAATCCCAATAACTTTCTGAAATTCCTTGACCACTTTCCCTGTCCTTGGTCTCACGTTTTCATGAGTTGCGTGACATCCTTCGAGTCCTCCCGCCACTAGTACAGTAACTGAGTAGCAATGGTTAATCTCCATAAGCGGGGGCGGTCACGTTCCAGTCACAGAAAACATGCAGGAAGGAAAGACAAGGAGACTGCTAACAACCGCAATAAATATGTGCACCGTTACACGTTATCAGTCCGTAGCGGATGTGGTTCATTATAAACCAAGTCACAGCTATGTGCATATTTAGCTAAAAATGTTTGATTTTTCTCAGCAGTAAATCGCGCACGAAGCAGGGAACGTGACAGAAAGATATTAGCTGACGCTCAAAACCGCTGACCCACTGACCAACCTCTCCATCACCCCCGGCAGGATCAAAACATGAGTCTTTGGGAGAACAGAAAGGGGCGGGAGGAGTATCTTGGAATCACGCGCGGCACGCGGCTGAGGAAGTGCATCCACGTGATGTCACTGAGAGGCATTCGGTGAACCCAGCTGCCCGTGCCCACTGCTAGCAAAAAAGCAGACCCGCTGTAGAACTCACGGCCATAAACTTTTCCAAGTATCGAGGGTAAGTTCATATCCATGTCGAAAAAAAGAGGCTAACGCGCACAATGACTTTATCAAGCACTCTATCATAAACATTAGCAACTATATATGTCAGCCCTTGTAGAACCAGGCATGTAACGATATCTGCTGCCTACATGGTACGCAGTGAGAGAGTAGCTATATGCGTTACAAAAAGGTAGAAAATTATGAATAAATAATAGTAACGCAACAAACAGGTTTTTAACAGACCGGTTTAATTACCAGACTAGTGGCGTTGTAGTGACCGAGAAGGTAAGCTAACTGGAGGTGGTTACTATGTTAGTCCGCATACTAATGCCAATAGTAATTAGACTAATTGGTGGGTAGCGTATACAGTACATCACCCAATGTTTAGGTGGGTTTATTGTGTATAAGTGCGTATAGCACTGCAGCAAAACACGAGACTTCCAAAACAGTAAAACCTGACCAGTTTCCTCAGTTCCGGTCAGTGGATCCACTGTGCCGGCAGGTTTTTAGGTCAGACTGAGCCCGTAATTATTTTGGCTGAGATAAATTAAACTACTACTAAGAATGTTTGGAATGGTCTGTCCACAAAGTTTTTAGCCCTGCCATTATTTAAAAGCAAGATGTTCAGTTGGTATGTAGCATAACTGATCTAACAGTAGTCAGTGCAGCAGTCACACCACAAACTTTTAATTCCTTTGATTATTAAATAACAAATTTCATCCTGAAATAATAGTCTATGAAACATTGCCACTTTGATTCTATTCAACAAAAAGTCGGCAGTTGAAACTCTAGCCAAGTATGCATAGCTACAGGCATAAACGATATAATTTCATGGCATAGGCCAACTGAAGTAATACAACCCAAGTACAACCCTGGAACTTGTCCAGATGAAGTAATAGAATCGTTTCGGCCGAGAGTGCTTTGATAAAGAGGATTATTTTCTCTAGGTAAAGCAAACACTTAACGGTAAACTAGATATGTGCCAAAAGAAAGCTGGTTCAACAATGTGAACAATGCTCCTGGTGGCCTACAGCTCTTAACTCTGGCATAAATTCAATTTACACTTGAAAACCCATAATTGCGATGGTGGCTTCACATGCCTGACGCACGCGCGGTGAGAAATGCCTGTGATACTGAAAGGGTGAGTCTCAGCACGAGACAACGGTGCAGTCACCAGCACTGGAACGTGACTGCAGCTTTGTAAACGAGACACCAGCATATTAACGGGAGGTAACGTCACCGTGGAAACGATTTCAGTCCTGCTGAACCGGTGACTTTCTATACCTGGACGTTTCTGTTTAGTGCCAAGCAATACAATACAAAGACAACAGTTTCTCTAGGGGACAACACGTTTGCATTGTAGAATACACTAGGCTATATCTGAAATTTTACTTATTGCTTGACTGAAACTCTTGCTTACAAAAGCAGGAAAGCAAGGTTATCTTTTAAATATTTTGAAATCCCAATGAACAACGTTAAGCGCATCAGGGGAAAAAGTGTGTGAGCAAGCAAAGCATTAAATGTATCTGATCGCCGCTACACGTGAGTTTGTTTACATGCCAAAAGGCAGGAAGTACTGCTAGCTCAGTCAAGGGTGTCTCTGCAACATACATTCGCTTCCAGCGCGTGAAACATAAACGTGTGCCACTGCCCACAGGGCTATTTCACTAGAAAAACCAGATTCTACTGGTGCAGTAGGCTATACGCTCATTCCGACAATCCATGGTTCACACCAGTAATACCGAAGAGTCAACATAACACATGACGTTGAAATGACAAGTAGAAATTTTAGACTTGGAATCACTAAAGCAGTTACCTGATAATTCTAAGTTACAACCCACTCGTCTTCACCAGCAATAAATTAAATCTTTTAAAATGCGACATATTCACATTTTACTGTTTGCAATAGCGGTTGCAGAAATATGTATTCGAATGAATTTTAACTAACAAAATACAAATGCTCTTACTATGCCTAAACATCCCTTGTATTAGACTTGTGACTCAGGCTCTTTTTGAAGTTCGAATAAGCTATAAACTAAGCATAAACAATTCTGGAGCATATTAATACATAAAACTAATATGAACAATTCTTACCTGGACTGTTATCCATCGTTGTTTGTTCCGGCTGCTTGAATGAATTATAAACGTATTGACCTTATTTGTCTCTGTATAAATAAGTATCGTGTTGATATAGATAAACGAGTCATGAAGTTCCCGTGAACAAAACAGCTTCCAAGACCAACAGATAAAATTAACTGTGCATAGGTCATGAGGCGGGTTGTGTCAACCCAGTAAAGAGGAAAAATCTAATTAAATCTGCATGCGAACAAATATTTAGCCTAAAAGCAGAAAGATATGTTGACGCAGAAAGGTTTCGTTTCACGTTGAGCAGTTGCTTGGCTTGTTTGAAGTGTTGTGTGAGCTCCTGTGTAGTGCCACAACTAGAGAACAAGCGTTATGCACAAATTCCAAGAATTCAGCCTAGTGCCCGTGTACAGTCATACGCGTCTTCCAGGGAGAACTGTCAAACAAGCTCTACACACCCACTAATACACTCACGGCCCCTCACCAACCACGTTTTCAGGTGTCGGTGAAATGTGACTCGGTTTTTTGTCCCTTCAACCTCCGTTGTTTTTGTTTTTGTATGAGGGGGGATTTCTCTCTTTCTGTCACTCACTCAATGCATCTCTGGCACTCCCCTTTCTTTCTTCTCTCCCTTTTTTTCATTCGTTCTCACGTTTTCATTGGCGGATCAACAAGCGTAGAGGCGAGTCAGTTGTACAGATTAGACACAGGTATGCATTAGCTGAGCTACGCTGCATGTGCGCTTTGCATGTGAGACGGGGAAAGCACTGGCCTACTGACACACATTTTATGCAAATGAAGTGAGCTCGCGATGTGCGGGGGGAGGGGCGGGAGCGCCGCACGTGCACGATGGGCGGAGCTCACCGTGACTGCCCGATTCTCACAGTTGCGAATCCGTTTGTTAAAGGTCCCGGTAACATTGAAAACTGACGAGAAGTTTTAAGTATATAGGCCAATAGTGAGGAACCGAGCAAATAAAAACGATGTTGTTGAGCTGAGTTGAAAAAAAGGCATCGGAGTCACGTTGTCGGCCATACAGCACATTTGAAGTAAACCATCAACCAAGGTCATTTATTTGCACTGTGTTGGCGTTAACTCTGGCCAGCAGAACGATCAGCTTATAAATATTCAATTTTGACTTTTGTATTCATTCATTTTAAGCCAAAACTCTAATTTCTTAACACTCCATCATAAGTGTTGTTTTGCCCTGCAAAGGATAATATAAGTCCAACCCCCCCCCCCAAAAAAAAAGAAAAGAGAAGTCGAACTTAGTTTCGCGGAGGGATACAAAAAGAAAAAGGCGAATATCGCGCTCCACCTGGTGGTGTGACAAGTTCTGCCGCGAAGTTTCGGTAATTTGCTATATATATAAACTTTAGTAGGATAATATTTACATTTATTATAAAACTGCAACTGTTGAAAGAAAAAAACATAATTATTGAATGCCAAAGAAAACAAAAACATAAAAAATATATTAAATTGCAAACAGCTAAATGATACCACTTGTTAGCATAAATAAAACAAATCACAAATCCAAAGTATAATTATATTTATAGTCATCATATGTCTATGTAGACAGATATACAGTACGTACTTAAAACTTTGTTTTAAGTATCATGCACAAATATTAACACTGTGTATAAAATAATGTAATCATTTTATTGACTGTATGGACTATCTCTTAAGGGAAGGATGTTGGAGTTATGTTTGCAATGAAACACTTGCACAGTACAGGGACAATGCATTCGAAATTTTCAAGTGTTTTCTGTGCTTGTCCCTACAAATAAACCAATAAATAAGATGACCTAAATGCAAACTGTGGGAGGAAATATTGTATTTCTTCATCACAGTGTTTGCCCACATTGATCGCATACAGGATGACCATGTTACTTTGAGATGGTAAGACAAAGACACACATGACCGAATTATCCAAATGAATGGAGGGAAATGAAATGTGTCTGAACAAATGTATGTACAGTACTGTTTCGATTTCAAAACATTCATTTTTTAAAGAATTAAATGTTATAGAGACATTTCATTAAGAAGAACGTAAGATATTAAGAGTAGACCACTCGATTACTTTTTAGGCATATTGCTCAGAATAGTGCATGATTAAGCAAAGATAACAAACAAGAGCTAATGATAAATGACATAATTTGTTGGTAGAACCAAACCGATTAACTGAAACAGGCACAGGTGTCGAAGGTATCAGCCTTTGGCAAACGACAACCAAAACAAAAGGTGAGGGCGTGGCAAATATGACACCTTTAAACGATCCATTATTACATCATGGCAAGCGTGACCATAGCAACAGCACACAAGGTGGTCATCCTGCATCAGCAGGGTCCCTCCCAAGCAGAAATATTATGGCAGATTGGAGTTTCCAGATCTGCTGTCCAAGCACTTCTGAAGAAGCAAAAATAAACAGACAAGAGGTTGAGGACCAGAAACGCAAGTGGTTGATCATGGAAAATGAGTGCAGCAGATGAGAGATACATCAAACTGATGTCCTTTCAATATCAGAAGTCCAGCACTGCTACCAGCTATGAGCTCACAGAAGCCACAGGAACTCAAGTACACCCCTCTACAGTCTGGAGAAGTATTGTCGAGGCAGTCTTTATGGAAGAATTTCGGCCAGAAAAGCTATTATTCCAAAGTGGAAACAGAGGCAAGAGTCTCACCTACGCATGAAAACAGAGGTTTTATTCTGGTCTGATCTTATTCTGCTCTGCGCCGATGAGTAAGATTTGAATTTTTTGGCTCCAACAGGCAGCAGTTCATCTGTAGAAGAGCTGGAGAGAACTACATGAATGAGTCTGCAGCTAACAGTGAAGCCTGGTGGAGGTTTTCAGCAGATTTGGGGGATTTCTGCAAATGCAGTAGGTGAGAGGGTCAGAATTAACAGAATCTTGAATGCTGAGATGTACAAGCAGATTCTCATGTGTCGTCATGCAGTACCACCAAGGAGGCATCTGATTGGTCCAAACTTTATTCTGCAGCAGGGCAATGACTCCACACACACCGTCAAGGTCATAAAAACTCTCTTCAACAAAGAAAAGAACAAGGCCTTCCGTGACAGATGGTATGGCCTCCATAGAGCCCTGATCTCTAAAAGCTTTCTGGGATTACGTGGAGAGACAGAAGCCAGCAAGACATTACAAAGTCTGCAGAGGCTCTGTGGCAAGTTCTCCTAAGATGCTTGGACCTACCCGCTGATTATACTATAAAACTGCACAACCGTGCGAAGAAAAGAGAATTTTAAACCAAAGCTTGGGCACACCAAATAATGTTATTTATAATTTATAAACTTTTCATTTCATTTTTGAAAGCATCTTCGCTCTACAGATTTGTTTTGCATGCGCCTAAGATTTTTGCACAGCACTGCACAACCCGAACTGTATGTATACACAACTTACTGGTCACTGCTCATTGGAGTTTTACATGAGGGCCAAAACACTTATTTCACTTACATTTATGCAATGTCCAGATTTCTACATTGAGAACTCTTGTGCAAACAGACATTCTTTGCTTTTATCGGACGTTTGGTTTGGGCTGAATGACCATAAAAGGATCATTTTTCCGAAGCGCAATTTATTGGCGCCTCTATGTCTGATGACCTTTGGAACAACACAAAAAATTTAATAAAGTAAGCCCAACAACACCTGCATTTCATGTGAAGGCTTAAAAAGTTTGGTTTGGGCAATAACATGATGAACTTTTCCTTATGTACAGTAAAAGGTGCGTTAACCTGATCAATCGCAGGCTGGTATGGAAGTGTGGCTGTCCAGGACCTTTCCTGAAGAGAAAGGTGTGCACCATGTGCAGGGCAATAAGTGCCAATATCCCCACTGTGGAGGATATTTCTCATTGCAGACTCTCCAGCACACACTATTGTGAATGACTCAAGCACTCAAGCTGTTTATCCCTCTGCGGTTGAGGAGACCATACTGGTCTATGAACACCTCTACAAGATGGCTAAACAGGAGCTCCTTTGTCATCAGAAGATGATGAAGCTTCCAGAGGTGCCCGGCTGACGAGGAGTCGCTGCTGGAGAGTAATGAGACTGACGGACCTGACAAACCTCTTTTCTTTCCCTGGGCAAAGAGCTATCGGTTACCTTATTAATGCAGACCTCCAGCTGTAGCTTGGCAAAGGTATGGCTGGGACGTGCTGAAAAGTAGTTTTATTTCTGCAAAGCTGCAGACTTATGCTTTGCAAATAGGTTCAACAATCGTCCACAACTAAAGGGCTTAACTTATTTAAACATCTTATAACATCTGGTAGAGTCTATCTGCAAGCTTTTTGGACAGACTGAGCTCTGTACATTAGCATTAGAATTGTAGCTAATCAGGAACATGCTAATCAGTGAAGGTGAAGGGTCATTAGAACAACAGGGGAGACATTTTAAAAATGCTATCTACTGATTCACAGCACAGTGAGTAAGTACTCTCTTGCAGTTTCTCCTGGCTGACTGACAGCCTGCAAGTGTGTGAAACAAGCCTCCAATGGCATAGCCAGAGTGTAATAGGTGATGCACCTGCAGTGTGGGAAGGTGTCTGGCCCAGTTGTAATGTGAATCAGTGGAGGCACATGTTGTTATCCTCCTCCTCCTGAGTGGGAGTTCTATGGTGGGCTGAGAGGTTTGATTCTGGATGTGAAAAAGGTGGGGGTTGGGTGGACAAACTTAGCCTTAAAACAACTCATGAATATGACATAATTAAGTTGGTTTTTTTGTTCTGTATCTTTTGATTTTCTGTCTTGTACCCAGGACCTTCCTACAGATTTCCATATTGGTCCACTTGACTTCACTCCTTATTTATGATCTCCTGGGTCTATAAGCTCTTCTAATGGCTTTTCTTAGCACTTATTTTCAGATGATACTCAACTTTTCCTCTCCTTTTCCCTGTCTGACACATCTCATCTTCCCATAAGGACATGTCAAAAGGGGCTGAGGTGCTCTACATTCCCCCCAAGTCCTCACCACTCCAAGACCTTTACTTCACTCATGAGGTCATAGGAGCATGCACTTGGATCTCTTCCACTATTAGAATCCTTAGGGGTAATCCTGGATTGTTATCCAATTGCACCAAGATGCCTGGAACAACCATTCCATGTAGAGGCGTTGAGGCAGGTGGCTAGTGAAATAAGGTAAGGAGGGATGCCACATGAGCCTGGGTCAAGAAGAGCAGGAGTGCTTTATATCTTCCATCACTGTACCCAGACCTGTCCACTCCTTTTCTACAGAATTCACATAATCCTTTTGTTGCTCACTACTAACCTGACCTGGTTTCCTTGTGCTGTCCCATCTGGACTAGCACAACTGTAGCAGGTCTCTCCTAGCATGTATCTTCAGGCTTCTCCATCTCAATGTGACCTTCAGCAATATGGAATTTTCCATATTCCTACTGTAACCCCTCCCTCCCCAGGCTTGTCACAACTTAACTACAGGTCTGTGGTTCTCTAGGAAACATTGTCCTCCACTAACTATGTTTACTCACAACTGTAGCTTCACTCTACAATAAACAATCCAACATGGCCACTGTGGTTCTACTGTGCTTGTCCATACCAGACACTGGACCCTAGGTCCACCTGGACTGTACTCACCACACAATCTACACTAATATACTCTGCTCTTACACTTACATTTAATTAATCTTACATTAAGACTGGCCAATGCTGAGCAGAAACAGATACCCTTTTCCTCTGAGCTGGGTTCTGCTTTTCCTTTTAGTCAAAGAGTTTCTCCTTGCTGTTTTAACCTTGAGCTTTTTCTGATGGGGATGGGGGGGGGGGGGGGTTATGGTCAGAAACACTTTCAAAATAAAAAGAACTGGACTGTTTGCCAACTGATCAGTCAACTAGTTTTATTAGTTAACACCGTACTTAGTTTACTCATTGTTGTGAATTGGTTGTGAATTGCAAACCTTAAATGTTAGCTTTGGGAAGATCACAAGGCACAATTTCTGTTGAGACAGCATTACAGACGATTCAGCTCTGAGATAACTTTCAAGGCTGTTATTTTGTGATTTGTAGTACCTATTCTGTGAAATTTGTCCTCTGATCCCTGTAGGTTGTTTTAACTTTGTGACAACTGTTCCTTTTTCTAATACATCCCTTTGTTGTTTGAATAGTTTTAAAACTGTTCCCCTTGGCACGTTAAATGATTGAGCTGTTTCTGTTACTGGCATGCCAGCAATGAAGACATCAACTGTTTAATGTCTGTCAAAATATGTTAGATCTATCATGTTGCTTTAGGAACTCACATATTAAGGTAATTCCTTAAAAATCATTACAAGCATCCAATTTCTCTCAGTTGGGACTAATACAGAGAGTGATTAAATGTATTGCTTTTCAACAAACCACAACATTTTCCTCAGCATTAAGGAACGATTTGCTAAATTATTTGCAGCAAGCTTAAAAATCATTTTCAACAACCATAACAACACAGACACGATTATCCCATGCCAGCATTACAAGTAGCTACAGTTAATAAACTCAGTAACATGACTGCTGCAGATTCCTAGGTTGATAATAACAGTTAGCTGGCAATTTCAATGGTGAATGGACTAAACCTATCAAATTTGTTTCAAGAACTATGCTAGCTAAAGTTTGCTTCAGGTAAATTCCATCAAAACAAAACACATATTATTGGCCAGAAGCATAGAAAGGCTGTATATAATTGGCTGTACTATCACCAAGGGAGGGATTTAGTGTCCAGGCTGCCTTACCTTCATTGTCCAAGTCTTTTGGTCAATAAGGCACTGACAATCTGTATGGGTGTTTCCGGAAATTGACTATGCGGCTCAAGGCCTCAGCGTCTTTAAAGCAAATGCAGTTCAACAGAGGAAGAAGTACATTAGTATCGTTTATATAGTAAAATTATGAAAATCTGACTGAGCAAAGCTGAACATTACATTATTACATTAAAGGCATTTGTTAGACGCTCTTATCCAGAACAACGCCCACAGTATTCAGCAACTGACCAAATATTAAGAGGGAAGGTCTATCCTCTTCCATTCAGCACCAACTGTTCAGCCACCAAAGTTTGCGGAGCTTATAAATTTGCACAATACTTAAAAAAAATACTACAAGTTTTTGTTACATTTTAAACTCAAAAATTAAGAGGTCTGGAAGAGTTGTTGGCTGAAGCCATTTGAAAGGTCTATACAGCACAATAGAAGATTCTGCTTCTTTCAAAGCCAAGCTAATAGTAGCCTATCTGGCCCCCACAGAAAGATATCACCACCAATGTCAGCAGTACTGTTGTTCAGCAACTAGCCAGGCATAAGAGCATAAGAATATAAGAACATATCAGGATGATAACAGGGCATTTGGCCTAAATAAGCTCGCCGTTTCTGCTAAAAATTATCCAAGACTTTTTCAAAGTCTGGCCTTGAACACAGCAAGGATATCTGCCTCAATTACATGACCTAGCAACCTATTTCATGTATTGATAACTCCTTGTGTAAAATAATACTTCCTTATCTTGTGCGGACTGAGCTACATATCTTAGTTTACATAACAAAGTTTACCTATCTTTGTATTAGAAAGATAATATGATATAGCTAGCAAGATTGGGCTTGCTACTTGGTTAGTTAAAATGTTTTATCCATTTCTGTCCTTAAAATGTGTCTCTGGTATGTGAAATATAAGTAAATAAAAAAATAAAGTAAAGCTGCTGCATTTAGTTGTGACAATGCCTATGTTTGTGTGTATGCCACCTACTGCATCAGGGTGTTATTGCAATTCAACATGGTAACTAAAAAAGTATACATGGCTGCAATGGGTGAATGTTCACCCTAAACTGGTGAGACGCATATGCTGAAAGCACACTGAGACCTTTAGCTGATAGGCAGCAGACTGACAACGTGCAGTGGATTGCACAATGAATTTGGATGGATGGGTGTGTAGGTCTATGTTCTCCAGAACTGATTTGGCTTGATCAATAAAGAGGCTGACTTGAAAACAAAGCATTGTAAGGAGAAATATGTGAAACAAGGTGAAACTACTTCTTAATACATTTAATATCGTGTTAGACTAAAGATCAATAAATAATTTTTAAATACTACAATGCAGATTTTAATCTTTTATTATGCATGAATAGTGATGATGTATTTTTAATGATAAGTATTTTTATGGTGCATTGAGACTTTTTATGGAGTTTCTTTTTTCCTCAACGCAAATATGATTTTGCTTGGACCACTAGGGGGAGCTCATGAGCTATGTTATTCAGCTACGTGGGACTGCCAGAACTGTCATTGTCCTGGATATACTGTTTGCTATTGGGTGTGACAGACATATGGTGATTGTGCTTCTTTATATACACAAATGCTATACAAAAGTATTCGCAATGAGAAAGTTCTATTGAAAAATTCTGTTTATCCCTCATTCCACAAAGGCGCTCAGACAAATAAATATGTGATACCATGACTTGAGTGCTTGCTCTTTTCATGAACTTTTCTGTGGCCTATCTTTCATGGTGATTCAGTTGGAATACAAACATATTTGTAAATCACAGCATGAGCTTCAACCATGTCCTCTGTACAGTATTTTTTATTGCTTACACCATATGTATAACTATGCCATCCACAATGTCAACACTCGAACCTAAATCAACAAAGCGCTATCTGTTTTTCCAAAACAAGTTTGTAATTTCTGGTCGCTTTCGCAGGAAATATAAATGACAAACACATTTTTCGCTCAACAGTAAACACAAGTGTCCACACATGATACAAAAACATTTAAGTCCCACCCAACTAAATTGACATGATGTTGTTACAGCAGGCAACAACAATAACAGCCGAGCAAAGCTCTACTGCACATGTGCAAAGACTAAGCACTGCATTGTACAAACAACAATCAGTCCATAATCAGCTATGAAAGAGAAGACGAGTGAGTTGACGTTGAACCACAACCCAAAGAGGAAATGAGCCTCTGGAAACTGCCTTTCTTTGTTTATGTGCATTACTTACTGCATAATTCCTTTATAGCCTTCCTTTGTATGACAAACTGCTGTGAATGAGTAAATTGTTTGAAAGTATTTTTCGTGGTCGAAAAAGTATTCAAAGTATTTTTGTGGTGAGAAATGATTTCTGCTGTGGCGGTCACGGTATTTTGTGTGAAAGCAATCAAAAATGACTAACTTGTTTTGCAAAAAGAGATATGCTATTGCTGATTGAGGTTTGCATGTCCACTGTAAGTATTTTATTACCAAATCATATTTTGATTGAAAAAAAGAAACAAAAATACTAGACAAAGGATTATATCATGGCACTATTGCTAAAGAATAAAATTTTTGGATCAACTCTCAAATACCTCTATCTGTCCAATCCGGTTTTCTGCACAGGTATTAAATTTCCACGTACCTTCTATCCCATCAAGCTCTCTGCTTCCGGCATACCTTCCCCTCCCCTCTCCACCTTCATGTCTACTTCCCTTTCTTCTGTATTTCACCTTCTCCTCTAGTGGTCCAGTGGGGTTCACCTCACCCAAAATTGTGAGGCATGACACTGCCCCCTTGAAATCCAAGATCAAATATCTGTACCATCATACAAATTGCCAAATCACAGCAAACTCCTTCCAAGCACATTCAATGTGGTCTGAAAATTCATTCTACTGAAATGAAAAACAGACAAACAATATCAAATAGTTTGCAAAAAAAAAGCCAGAGGGTATGGACAACTGAAAAAGAGGCATCTTATTTTACTGATAAATCACAGATACAAAATGAGCATCATCAGTGTATAAAATGAGGTAACAGTATTTCAAGGCAATGCTGTTTTTTTAAACTTGTGTAATTTGAATTCAGTGTACTGAAGGCCTGCTATCCCCACTGTGTTTGTAACTGAGGAGATCTGCTGTATTCTATACCTTCATTACTCTAATGAGAAGTTATGTAACAAAGACCTGGGTGTAGATCCATGAAGCATCTCTGATCACCCTGGAGATCTAGGATCAGAATGTCCCCGTCCTTATACTAACCTCATGCATTATGAACCAAACCTGCCGAGTCGTGATCAGCAGTTCAACCCTGAACTTCATGAGTACGGGTTACGGCTGAATTATACTAATTTGGGTTTTTATTGTCAGTCTCAGCTAGACTTGTGAATCTGTGAATGAAAAGTGATCATATTTGACAGGAAAGCAAAATGTATTTTGAGAGCCCTCCCCCATCTATCATGAAACACCTTAAAAGAACCATCCTATCTGAACTATGTCCCTAACCTGTTTTTCAACTGCAGTATTTTGTCCTGTATGTGGTTCTGCTTTTACCTGCCACATTATTCATAGATATGTATGAATATTATATATATTTTCTTATATATATATTCATATAAATGTGCTTCTTTCAAAGTGTTGTCATTTCTCCCATTTTGCTGTGATTTCTAAATGTTGTAACTATCGTCCCTTGAAATTAGGCGTGAGATATCTACCTTTGTTTTCATTGTACATAAGGTACCGTACGTCTCTGCAACAAGCTCTGATCCTGTTTTTTAGGATCAGAGTAAATCTTAATCCACTTTACACTATCTGAACATCTATATCGATAGCTGATATCATCACTGTTAAATCCAGTGGGTTCTCTTGAGGTGAACGTACAGCTGTTTACACCTCCTACATACCTACAAGAGCATCATGGGTAATTTCCAGTGGCATAACCACAACTTAATTTATGTAAGTTTTCAAAAATACAAAAACAGAAATAGAAGAAGGGATATTATAAGCAAAATCTATTTACATGGATAAATAAAAGAAGGATGGTTGGTTGTAGTGTTGGTTCACAGTGCTGTGCCTTGAATTCAGTAGTTTTGTCATAGGTTTTCTAATGTAGCCACTAGATGGAACTGTTCACAAAAACACTATGCAAAGACTATGCAGTCGTACAGTACTGAACTTAATTAAAGCTTGAACTCTGATAAAATGATAGTTACATAATACTGGCCTCGTGACATTTTTATTTTTACAATTCTGCAAACAATTTTCTCAGACAGTGTAAAGGATTTTGAATGAACAATTTTGAATCATTACAGGGTTTTGTGGTTATGCTCTGCAGAGAAGCAACATACCGCCCACAACATGCTTAGAACCTTAAAAGGCCTTTTCACTTTGGTAGCGCTTTATGCTACCGTTTATACAGTTTACTTACCTCTGGTGTGTCTTCGTAAATTAGGTAGAATCATTTTCATCCTCTGAATAAAAACAAATCTCATACCAGTTAATTTAGGTCTCTAATTATTTCTAACCACTGTGAATTTGTTTTGTTGTGTGTGTGTGTGTGTACATGAGAGTATGTGTGTATTTGAATATGTAGGTGTATATGTACAGTGGGGTCCAAAAGTCTGCCTCAACTACCAAGAAATTTGTTTTCATTAACTTTCAAAAACCAATACATTTTTTCAACTCAGTTGATACCCCTTATACAAGAATACATTATTTAGACTTGATGCATACCAAAATTTTTGGAAACCCTGAGAAATGCTGGTGTGAAATTCAACTAAATTGTAAGTTTCTATGGGCGCTGTACAAGGAATTCTGGGAAGATTTTTCACAAACCAAATAATTTCCATCTATCCATTTTCAAGACCAGGCAGCCCCATAGTAACCACACCATCTAAAGACCACTACATCAAACATCTTTACGAGACAGAACAACATCTGTGTCCAAGCCTCCATTTCACACCACATTTAAACACACTGCAGCCTAAATTTGGTAGCGAGCTAATCTTACCTCTCCAATGCTCTTCATCAGGAAAAAAGGATAACAATTTAGCTCACTGTGTTCAGCAGCAGTGGACCGTTGTGAAGAGGGAGGAGGAGAGTAAGAGGCAACTTATTAAAAAAAATCTGGCATAGTAAAAGATTCACTGAGAATCAAGTGTAATAATATCAGGAAGAAGAACGGAGAAAAATAAGGTCGGCCAAAGTTTTCATCTTTCCCTCGCTTTAGATTTCTCTGTCTTTCCTCACCATCACCGATATTTTCGCCTCAACAGTTTACCTTCAAAACACAGATACACAAGCTACGATAACAATGTCATTTGTAGATTCAGTAATCTATTGATGAACTTCTACATCACAAGAAAATAGCTGCCTGACTAAGGCTCTGGTTGTGTCTGCACATTGGTCACAGATTAGCCTACTACACAGTAGCCTGTTTTAACCAGCGTGTGATTGCGTCCTTCATATTAAAAATATACTTGTTTAACCTTCCAAGTCCTCAGGTGTATCATCTTAAATATGTGCTTCTGATGCAATACAGTTTTATAACTTGGCTAAGATGTTGACGTTTTTATGCAAGCTACAGAATAGCGGGTTCATTATTCACTCACTGAAAGGAAAACCGTATTACAGTTTTTCTCGATTCCTTACATACTATTCCTGGGCCTGTTAACTGAACATCCCAAACCATAACGCCATTTCCCAAAAGGCAGATCAATTTCCCACATCGTTAAACACTATTCCCGTTTTCACACATGATCCAGGTATGTTGAACTTTTTGTGCAAAACTTTACATACAAATCTCTTCATATATCGCTTGCTACAAAATGTGTTCAATTAGAAAGCACTGGCATTCAGTATCACTTACTCAAGTCATCACAACTCAAACCCAATTAACACACAATTCCCCATATGGAAACACTGAGAGTCAGAACTGTTCGCACATTACTTAGAATGTCAAGATGAATAGATAAAAGGGCCAAGGGTCAGTTCACATGTTTTGGGTCCAGAAAGACCTGAAGGTACATGAAGAGGACACATGAGAGGTGGAGGAGGAGGAGGAGGAGGAAGTGGAAGGAGAAGGGCAAGGATGTTGCTGATGAGATCAATGCAAGTCTAGATGACCATGTCTTTGTTCATGGGATGGCAATGAGGAAAGCTGGACATAGAGTGAATCTGAGCCGCTTCCCAGTACCCTCTATAATCCGGACCTTCAGTGGTCTACAAGATCATGTCTATTGACCAGACCACAGGGAGCCAGCAAAACCTGAACTGCCATTCTACGTTGTCATTTGGGACAATGTCATATTCCACCGGGCTGCTCTGGTTCGTGACTGGTTCTGTAATAACCCGTTTCAGCAACATCTTTCTCCCTGCATATGCTCCCTTCCTAAACCCCACAGAGAAGTTTTGTCTGCATGGAGGTAGAGGGCCTATGACAGAAACCCTTACATCCGTGTTCACCTCCTCCAGGCCACGGTGTAGGCCTGCTTAGATATTACGGTTGAGGCCTGTCTTCTTCATCTACCTTCAGGTCCTTCTGGACCCAAAACATGTGAACTGACCCTTGGCCCTTTTTATCTTTCCATCCTGAGGTTCAGAGTAGCGTGTGAACAATTTTGACTCTTAGTGTTTGTATCTAGGGAATTGTGTGATAATTGGGTTTGAGTTGTGATGACTTCAGTTAACCCTTGTGTGGTGTTCGTGTTTTTGTTACTCACCCAATTTTCGCGGGTCTGGTGGACCCACAACATTATTGGGTTTTTAAAACAATACAGCCATAACAATGTATGTAAAAATACTTAACAGATGTTGACTTTATCTCCATTACAAGCGATACAGACAGCATATGTGGTTAATATTTGCCATTTATCTCTGCTAGATCACATTAATCAATAAAAGTGCTGTTGGTTTTTTTGTGATAAAACGTGATTTTTGTAAAATAAATTAATTATAATTACAGTTTTTCCCAATTGCTAACACACTATAACCGGTTCCCTCAGCAAGAAAAACTATAGCCTTGCCTCATTTCTCAAAAGATACACACTTTTCTCACACTTTAAACACTATTCACATGTTTTCACACAAGTTTCTATATGTAAAACCCTTTTTGCATAACTATATGCAAAAGTGGCCAAATGAATAATTCACTGCACTATATGTTCATTCAGCAAACACAAACAACCAATACAATATACTCAGTCATTATCATCCAAACTCAAAGAGCACACCTTTCCCCAGGTGTAAACACAAAGCCATTAAATTAGTGACACACCAATCAGAATCACAGGATCCCTATAAATAGGGCCATTTATTTGCATGTGCTCTGGAACAATGGATCCTAACCATCCTATGAGTATAGCTTTGTTGATGAGGCAGGGTTTAACCTTACAACAAGGCGCAGAAGGGGACGGAACATCATTGGTCATCGTGCCATTGTGAAGGTTCCTGGCCAGAGTGGAGGCAACGTGACTCTATGGGCTGCAATCAGTAATCAAGGGGTCCTTCACCGCCATGCCACTTTGGGTCCATATAACTCCGCACATCTGGTCGAATCCCTAGGTCATCTTTACCAACGACTTCAACAGGGAGGGGAACCAGGGCAACCAGAGCAGTCCCAGTATGTTAGCATTTGAGATAATGTAGTTTCCATTGGGCTGCTTTGGTTCGTGCCTGGTTCAATGACCACCCCAAATTCACAAATCTTTTTTTACATGCATATTCCCTGTTCCTCAATGCAATAGAGGAATTTTCCTCAGCACGGCAGTGGAGGGTTTATGAAAGAAACCCCAACACAAGAGAAAACCTCTTGATATCCATGGAGGAGGCCTGTTGGGATGTGACCATTGAAGTCATCCAAGGCTGGCTTAGACATACCAGGGCATATTTCCCATGTTGCCTGGCCAGGGAAAACATCCTTTGTGATGTTGCAGACCAGAGAAGAGAAGATGATGGAGAGTAGTTGTAATTAAAGTGATGTTCCAAAATATTGATTGATGTTTCAAAATAATGCAGATTCTCAAAATACTGATTTCAGAAGAAAAATTACATTTTGGTTAGAGTGTTTTGAATTAATCCCTCTAGTGTCTACAAGGCAGTCATGTAGTATGTGCTTTTGATTGCTTGTGTGTGTTGTCTGAGGGCAAAGTTTGATTTCGACCGGAAAGTTTGCTGGTTGTACAAATGAGAAGGACGTTTTGAGAATGCGTGTGTAGTTTTGAGAAAATGGTGAATGGTTTCCGAAAATGTGTCTTAGCATTTGGGAAAAATTGTAAGACATAGGTGGATTAAATCATGTTTATCTTGCACATATATAGATTAGGTTTTAATCACTATTGATGTTTATTGCTTTTAAATGAACAAATTGTGAAGAAAAATTTAACATATAGTATTTTATGGAAAAGATAAATGAACCTCATGGAACACATATTCACGCCAGTCTACATAACACATGAGGGACAGAGTTTAACTGTGTGTGTGTTGCAAATGCATTTCTTGCACTTGATGCATGTATACTGTGTCTTCCTGTCCTTCTTGGGTCCACACACATCACAGCCCTTCCTTTTGTTTGCTGCAACCTAGAATGATGAAAACACTTAATTTAGGAACTTTACTAACACCCCTCTCGCTCTCTATCTCTCTCTCTCTCACACACACATACACACACACACACACACAATTACAGCGGGTCAAGGTAGGAGAGTCAGACACATACATATGCAACAACATCGCTCGTACTTACTTCAGGTACTGCACTTGGTGGTTCGGTGGGTCGGGCGGATGAGGAACTAGCATCCTCCTCCTGAATCCTCCTCACAATGGCTGCAGAGGCTGGGGTTCTTGGGATATGTTGTCTTTTAGCTCTTACCAATGCTTTTCCCAGCTCCTGGAGAAAGAGACTTCTCCTCTGGAGCTACACTCTGCTCCAGTCTGGGTTCGACGCCATCCAGGTGACAAAAGCGTTGTACGGCGTGATGTCTGAGATGAAAATATCACGGGTGGCCAGCGTAGGGTTCTTCTTTTGGAGCTGTAGCCAGTCAACAGCTTGTCCAACTTGTCCACCCCTCCTTTAGTAGCATTGTAGTCCATTATGCCTTGGGTTCGGTTTTCGATGGTCCTGGCCACAGATTCTCCCATCCCTATGCAACGTACTCATGAGCACCACATTTTTGCCTTTCTTTGGCATGTAGGACACCAGGGACGTGTCGGCCGTGAGCACAAACTTAGATGAATTGACGCGCCTGTTCTGTGAAGTCAACACACACGCACGCACGCACACACACACACTCACTAACAGCAGGCCCAGGTAGGAGGAAGACAGAGTGAAGGTACACAGCAAACCTTTTTCCTTCATTTTCACCATGTTTACTTGTTTTCACCTACAATTCCCACACTTTATCCTCATGTCCAGTGGACCGGAACGCCACATATGTAGATATAAATGTGTAGGGGGGTGCACAGTGTGTGCACAGTGAAAATTTGTTCTTTTACATTTTCTTCACTAAAAATGAGCCAAGGCCGATGAATCTCAGGTTGAAAAAATAACTCATTGCATCATTTCTCTTTTAGGAAACGTTGAAAACTGGTCCCACAGACCCGAACGCCACACGAGGGTTAATGATATCGAATGCCAGCGCTTTCTAAATGAGCACATTGTGTAGGCAGCGATATATGAGGGGAATTATGCATAGCGTTTTCCACAAAAAGTTCAACAAATCTGGATCATGTGAAAACAGGGGAATAGTGTTTAAAGTTGTGGGAAATGGGTCTGTCTTTTGGGAAACGCCGTTATGGTTTGGGATGTTTGGTTAATAGGCCCAGAAAAAGTGAGTGAGCGATTGAGAAAAACTGTAATACATAGCCTGTTAGCTAACTGTATCTTGTTTATTCAGAATAACAATAGGAGGTCACGCAAGTAATTGTTGCTCTCAAAACTACACAACAGGCAGACGGGTTTTAAATTTCATTTGGCTTTGGTGTGCATTCTTTATCTTTTCCCAACTGGAAAGTTCTATTTATCTATTGGAGGACCTTCTCCTTCTCATAATTCCTTAAAATATAGTAGTATAAAATTGTAATTATATACTATGTACTAAACTACTAAGTGAAGTCTGTTTTATTTGTAGAAATACATCAGCAGCAATCTAGTGTTATTAAAGAAAAAGTGTAATTCAAAAGTCAATTTGAAGCTGTTGAAGACCAAGATTTGTAATCTTGTTGAAATTAAGACAGAAAACCTATCTATCTATCTATCATGAATTAGAAATAAATATATAAAGATCATGGCCTGTTTAGCCCAATTCCCCTCCGGGTTTCTATCTTGATAAAGATATTGAACATACTCATAAAATGTATTCATAAAATGCATCATTCTCTCCTCCACTACCACGTGGTCACCAGCCTGACAGGGACGTTCGTGATTGCGAAATCCCGATAGCGGCGGAGTCGAGCGAAGTCGCTTAAAACACCACTTAGTCTCCTCCAGCTACTTTGATATATCCTATCCCAGAGGACTTCTCACATTTCCGGGCGACATCGTTATCACCATCCAAGAGAACCTGAGACCTTCTCAAAAATCGTAAAATTTGGCAGAGGATTTACTCAAACGCTAACATAGAGGCCAGAACAGTGTCCAGCAAAATGAAACTAACGTGCAGCTGTGCTTCTTCAAGGTCGCCCATGAAAAGAGCAGTCATTAAATTGCATTATGGTAATTCAGCAACTGCAAAATTGAGCCATTAGCATACCGCAGGTTTATTTATTACTTTGTATGTATCTTTGCCATCAGTCAATGATAGAGCTACTACATCAGAAGTCAGTATTGGATTTGATGACCGGGAGGCAGACAAGCGGTCGCAATTCCCTGAAGTATCCTTGTTCTCTCCTCTCCTCCGCTTGTTTCCTCCACTCCTTTTCTCCGCATATTTCTGGGCAAGAGATGAATAGTGGGGGAGTGGAGGAGAGGAGGTGAGGAGTGAGGAGTTTTGGGATGCACCCAGTGTTGCGGTTGAACAGACAGAGGCACAGATCAAGACTTCTCCACACACCCCTGGTGTAAAGGCTTATAAGTGTGTGTGTGTGTGTGTGTGTGTATGTATGTGTCTGTGAGTATAAATGGGTTTGTGTGGTTGCATGGGATTGTGTGTTTGTGTGCATGCAAACAGTGCGTGCAAGTGTTTGCGAGTTTGTGTGTGTGAGTGTGACGTGTGAATGTGCGTGTGTAAATGTGTGTGTTTATGTAGGTGTGTGTGAGTGGGTGTGTGTGTGTGTATGCTTGTGTGTGAGTGCATCTGTGTATGTGTGTGTGTGTATATGCTTGTGTGTGAGTGTGTGAGTGACTAAGTGTGTGTGTATGTGTGTGTGTATATGTGAGTGCATGTGTGAGTGTGTGTGTGTATGTGTCAGCTTGTGTGTGTATATGTGAGTGAGTGAATGTGTGAGTGTATGTGTGTATGTGTGTCTGTGTGCTGATGTGCTGGGGAATCACAGAGCATGAGTTGTCCCGGTACATGCTGTGACAAAGCGTGTTGATAATTACAGAGTGAAGTGTTTTGTAACTTGCCTGAGAGGGCTGCCAACAAACACACCTGTGAAACACCTTACGCCTGAAGCGAAGACAGCCTGCCATCCTGGCCTCTGTCATCTTTCTCCCTCTCTCACACACACTCACTCACACAGACATACACAAGTTTAATCTCTCTCTCTCATAAACACACACACACACTCACTCACACACAAATGCTCACTCACATAGACACGCAGTGAATTGCAATCACACAGAAATATACAGACACCAACACAAAGACAGAAGAGTACGATCACACAAACACATGGACAAGCATAAACAATTTCACACACACACACACACACACACACACACACACAAACAAGCACACTCCCAAATGAAGGATCTGTAATCATGTGCACGCATACACAAATTCACACTGACACATTCACATACACACAGTCACACAGACACACAAATATGACCACATAAACACAGACAAACATCCACAATTTCACACACATGCACTCAATTACACAGAGACATGTATAACTGAATGCACACATACACAAACTCACACAGGCACATTCACATACACAAACTCACACAGACACATTCACATACACAAACTCACACAGACACATTCACATACACAAACTCACACAGACACATTCACAAACACAAACCCACACAGACACATTCACAAACACAAACCCACCCAGACACATTCACATACACAAACTCACACAAACACATTCACATACACAAACTCACACCAACACATTCACATACACAAACTCCCACCAACACATTCACATACACAAACCCACACAGACACATTCACATACACAAACTCACACAGACACATTCACAAACACAAACTCACACAGACACATTCACATACACAAACTCACACCAACACATTCACATACACAAACTCACACAAACACATTCACATACACAAACCCACACAAACACATTCACATACACAAACCCACACAGACACATTCACATACACAAACTCACACAGACACATTCACATACACAAACTCACACAGACACATTCACATATACAAACTCACACAAACACATTCACATACACAAACTCACACAAACACATTCACATACACAAACTCACACAGACACATTCACATATACAAACTCACACAAACACATTCACATACACAAACTCACACAGACACATTCACAAACACAAACTCACACAGACACATTCACATATACAAACTCACACAGACACATTCACATACACAAACTCACACAGACACATTCACATACACAAACCTACACAAACACATTCACATACACAAACCCACACAAACACATTCACATACACAAACCCACACAGACACATTCACAAACACAAACCCACACAGACACATTCACATACACAAACCCACACAGACACATTCACATACACAAACTCACACAGACACATTCACAAACACAAACTCACACAGACACATTCACATACACAAACTCACACAGACACATTCACATACACAAACCCACACAGACACATTCACATACACAAACTCACACAGACACATTCACATATACAAACTCACACAGACACATTCACATATACAAACTCACACAGACACATTCACATACACAAACTCACACAGACACATTCACATACACAAACCTACACAAACACATTCACATACACAAACCCACACAAACACATTCACATACACAAACCCACACAGATACATTCACAAACACAAACCCACACAGACACATTCACATACACAAACCCACACAGACACATTCACATATACAAACTCACACAGACACATTCACAAACACAAATTCACTCAGACACATTCACATACACAAACTCACACAGACACATTCACATACACAAACTCACACAAACACATTCACATACACAAACTCACACCAACACATTCACATACACAAACTCACACAAACACATTCACATACACAAACCCACACAGACACATTCACAAACACAAACCCACCCAGACACATTCACATACACAAACTCACACAAACACATTCACATACACAAACTCACACCAACACATTCACATACACAAACTCCCACCAACACATTCACATACACAAACCCACACAGACACATTCACATACACAAACTCACACAGACACATTCACAAACACAAATTCACATAGACACATTCACATACACAAACTCACACCAACACATTCACATACACAAACTCACACAAACACATTCACATACACAAACCCACACAAACACATTCACATACACAAACTCACACAAACACATTCACATACACAAACTCACACAGACACATTCACATATACAAACTCACACAAACACATTCACATACACAAACTCACACAGACACATTCACAAACACAAACTCACACAGACACATTCACATATACAAACTCACACAGACACATTCACATACACAAACTCACACAGACACATTCACATACACAAACCTACACAAACACATTCACATACACAAACCCACACAAACACATTCACATACACAAACCCACACAGACACATTCACAAACACAAACCCACACAGACACATTCACATACACAAACCCACACAGACACATTCACATACACAAACTCACACAGACACATTCACATACACAAACTCACACAGACACATTCACATATACAAACTCACACAGACACATTCACATACACAAACTCACACAGACACATTCACATATACAAACTCACACAGACACATTCACATACACAAACTCACACAGACACATTCACATACACAAACCTACACAAACACATTCACATACACAAACCCACACAAACACATTCACATACACAAACCCACACAGACACATTCACAAACACAAACCCACACAGACACATTCACATACACAAACCCACACAGACACATTCACATATACAAACTCACACAGACACATTCACAAACACAAATTCACTCAGACACATTCACATACACAAACTCACACAGACACATTCACATACACAAACTCACACAAACACATTCACATACACAAACTCACACCAACACATTCACATACACAAACTCACACAAACACATTCACATACACAAACCCACACAGACACATTCACAAACACAAACCCACCCAGACACATTCACATACACAAACTCACACAAACACATTCACATACACAAACTCACACAGACACATTCACATACACAAACTCCCACCAACACATTCACATACACAAACCCACACAGACACATTCACATACACAAACTCACACAGACACATTCACAAACACAAATTCACATAGACACATTCACATACACAAACTCACACCAACACATTCACATACACAAACTCACACAAACACATTCACATACACAAACCCACACAAACACATTCACATACACAAACCCACACAGACACATTCACAAACACAAACCCACACAGACACATTCACATACATAAACCTACACAAACACATTCACATACACAAACCCACACAAACACATTCACATACACAAACCCACACAGACATATTCACAAACACAAACCCACACAGACACATTCACATACACAAACCCACACAAACACATTCACAAATACAAACTCACACAAACACATTCACATACACAAACTCACACAAACACATTCACATACACAAACCCACACAGACACATTCACATACACAAACCCACACAGACACATTCACATATACAAACTCACACAAACACATTTACATACACAAACTCATACAAACACATTCACATACACAAACTCACACAGACACATTCACATACACAAACCCACACAAACACATTCACATACACAAACTCACACAGACACATTCACATACACAAACTCACACAGACACATTCACATACACAAACTCACACAAACACATTCACATACACAAACTCACACAGACACATTCACATACACAAACTCACACAGACACATTCACATACACGCAGTCATGTACAGCACACACCTCATGATATGTGTTGTCAGTAAGAGCTATCCTGTCTCTTGACCACCCACTTTCTCCCATGTGCACACACACACACACACACACTCCAGGCACAAAGTGTCCTCAATCAGCTCCCGCTGAAAGAATGTTGCATGTGAAAAGATGCCAGGATCGCTGGGGGCAAAGCAAGATTGGGCAACCTCATACCTCCCCACCATGTTTATTCTGCTCTCCTTATTTCTGAGCAATCAAACAGCCAGACTGGATTCTAGGCAGGAATCAAGATGACAAAGGGGAGGATAGGTTTATATAGATCGCATGATATTTAGCACAACAGCAAACCGGTACAGCCACGCGTCTCTCTCCTAACATCTGTTTAAGCTTTTGTTTTGCTTCTCGCCGGAAAAAGAAATACAGTTTACGCATTACAATATGCGACAGCGATTTAGGAGCAACCTTTGAAACAGCAGTCGAATAAAAACACACAAAGAACCATCGAGGGTTTTATATTACTTAACAATTTTGTATATGTGTAGTATAAACATAGTCATTTTATTCTGGCTCACAGAAAAGTGCTTCTACTGACCATATATACAAATTAGGGGTTTGAACCGGATAAAATATACATTGGTTGATGTAATCAGCCGATTAGTCAGATATTGGATTTTAAATAGCCTGGGATTAAGTTCTTTGATTTTATCCATTCATAAACACCTTAAAATGATAATCCAAATGGTAACATGTGGTTTAAGTTGTTCAAGCACATGTAGTACTCAGAATTTCTCAACCTAAGGGACAAAACCCAGCTATGTTCAACATTACATTTCGTGTCACACAAACAAGCTTAGCTAATAGATTCCAATGTTGAAAACAATGGCTGCATCTAGCAAAAGAAAAGCAACAGTAACAGTGACCATAAATCTAGTAAGAAATTCAATAAATACTTGTCTAATACAGGAATCATGCCAATTGCATTATGAACTTAATTGTTTACACAGGAATTATGCTAATGTAATAATTAATCACACAGGTTTTTTGACATCCAATTAGTTTTTGCTAGTTGGGAACCAGTTGCATTAGTTGATTGGTTGGACCGAACAGCCAATCACCTTCAACAGATTCTGGGGCTGATGTGGGAAGAGAGCAGTTGGGCTACGTAGCTCTGTATGTATCTACAGACTGAATGCACGCACAGCATATATGAACTGTTCACTGTTATAATTCACTTTTTAATTAGTTTACATTAAGCTCATGATGGGATGTGAAGCTGCTGACAGATTGCCACCTTTTTTTTGGGGGGGGGGGGGGGGGGGCAGTTAAAGCAATCAGATTTGTCTTCTGGTGTACTACGTGTCATTTTTAAGCGGGACTGATGGGTAATTTTGCAGCAAGGGGTTGTGCTGCTTACGTGTTGCGTATAGCCAGGCTTCTCTTACTGTAAAGTGAGGTCGTGGTATTTCGTGCTGGCCCGTGACATACCTGCTTAAGCTTTGATGGCCGACTGCCACAGTACAGCTAAGTGAAGCCAAAGCCCAGAGCTCTAGTGCTTAGGAGCTTAGAGTTTGAATCCCAGTCGTGGCACAGCTCGCTGTACCCACAAGCAGAGTGTCTTGCATACATTTTTCCAGCTCTAACCCAGCTGCATAAATACATTGCGAGACGCAAAAGTGGCACGTCAGCTTGGATCAAGCGAGGAAACGGACGCAGTGGCGATTTTGCCATGAGCTGGTTGGTCCGGGGTGCCCCGGCCACGCCCATTCACCCTCTGAAAGGGGGCGGGGTTTTTGATTGCGACAGGTCAGCGGAGACGTCAGGCTCTCTCTCACAAAGGCAGATCTGTTGAAAGGGGGGGTAGAGGGGGAGTTGGGGGGGGGGGGGCGAAATGAAGTGACCTCCCTCCACCACCTCCTTTCCTGCGCTCACAGATTCGCCGTAATTAGAGAATCATTTCCACATGTGGACCCGAAACTTGCCTGCCTTTCTACCGCCGAAAACCCCCTCCTCATCCGTCCTCTCTTTCTTCATCCCCGTTTTGCCTCCCTCTCCCCTTCTTTCTTCCCCCTCTTGCTTTCAGTCCCCCCATCAGTTCCCTCTTTCCTTCGCCTGCTCTCTTTCTCTGCCCCCCCCCCCCCCCCCAAAAAAGTCCCTCAGCACTGCAATCAATTCTGAAATTGCGGGTTTAACAAAGTACATCTTAATCAGAACAACCTGGCACATTCTGGCTCTGTGCTGCACTTGTGGTAATTCAATCAGAGTGTGTGTGTGTGTGTGTGTGTGAGAGAGAGAGAGAGAGAGAAACTGAAAGAAGGAGAAAGATAGTGGAAGAGGAAAAAGGGAGAAGAGACATGGAGAGAGAGAGAGAAAGAGAGGGAGAAGTGAAGGATGCATAGGGCACAGCAAAAAGACAGAGAAAAGGGAAGAAGTTGGAGACGTTTTGGAGGCTGGATGAAAAAGGAGAAGGGAAGAAGGTGGTGTGGGAACACAAAAAACAGAAAGGGGCAATGGAAGAAGGGGGCACAGGGAAAGGATGAAGAGAGGAGGGATGGAGAGGGGAAGGAGGGAAAGAATGAGACGACAGGGGAAGGAGAGAGAGACAGGGAGAAAGACAGTAATGTTATTTGACAGAGGTGAGTTCATTGTAGGTTCATGGTGACATCATGGCTCATTCTGAGGAAGGTTTACAGAGGAAAGCCACTCACTTTTCATTGGACACACATGTAGAAGACTACGTGCAGCACACACACGGATGTATGTGCACACACACGTAATGACATAACCTTATGAAGCCAGACAGATTCACAAGGACTCATACCACATTCATTCGAACCTCATTTTCTCGGGGTCTCCATATGTATTCATTTATATGTTGTGTGAATGGGTATGTGGTTTGTGTGTGTATTATCCTGTTATACATTTTTGTTGCTCCTTTGTATGTTGTCTTCTTTGGTGTGTGTGTGTGTGTGTGTGCATGTGTGAGTGTTAAATTCTGTTTTTTATGTGTTTGTTGTATTTCTGTACAGGTGTGCTCTATTCGTGTATGTGTTTGCATGTGTTATATCACCATATATTAATTTATTATGTGTGTGTGTTTACGAGTATGTATGTGTGTTATATGTGTGTTCTACTCCTCTAAGTGTGTGTGTGTGTGTGTGTGTGTATGACATTTGTGTGTTTTTGTCAGTGTGTGCGTGCGTCATTTTTCTGGGAGTGAGTGTGGTTGTGTGTTGCATTTCGGAATGTGTGTATATGTGGGAGTTATATGCCTCTGTGTGTGTGTGTGTGTTTATATGTTTATTTTCCATAGCTGCTGTAATATAGATGTGCTGTGGTTTGACTGCAGTTATATGAATAGGAGCCTTCATGGCACCAGGGGTGTGTTTAATGATAAAACCCCAAACTGGCAACTGTTTCTCCTGCCCCTTCCCCTCCTAGTTTTTCACTCTCTCTTTCTTCATTTTCATTTTTGCTCTTCCTCATTCTCCTCATTTCCCCTCCCCTCCTTCCCCTTTCTCTGAATATTTGGGGTACAGTATGTTCTCCGTGCCCTTTTGCATGTGTGTTCTTTTTTTCCGAGTGTTTTGTGCTTCCTCCATGAGTTATTTTTGTGTGAATGTGTATGCATATTTATGAGGGCTCATATTTTTGGTCGTGTAAGAGTGTTTGGGTTTGTATGGCATGGTGTATGTCTGCGTTCGTGTGAGTTTGCATGTGTGTGTGCATTTGTGTTCATATGTTCTTGTGTGCGCGCATGTTTGTGTGTGTATGTGAGTGTGTGTATGTGTGTGTGTGTCTTTTTTGTGTTTACATACATGGCGTGTGGTTCTCTCAGTGTAGTGCAAAACTTCACATGATATCAATGTAGAAATAGTGATCTCATTACAGACATCTTGTCGCTGATTAAAACCTGCCGTGTCCTCGCCACCTCCCTCTCGCTTTTCCTTTCTCTCTGTCTCTCTCTCTCTCTCTCCTCCCTCCCTCCCTCTTTCTTTCTCTCCTCCCTCTTGTCACCCATTCCCTCTCCCTCCCCCATTCTGCCCGGGGCTCACACTACTCTGTGGTTTCTCCAATGCAAGCTTCCAAATGGGGCCCCATTTTACATTCCCAAAAACTCGCTGCCTCTTTCGCCGCTACCCTTTTCCTCTCTTTCCTTCCCTGTCCTCTCTCTTACCCCAACCCACACTTTTTACCGTTTACCCCGGCCCCCCTCCCCATCCCAAACACCTCTACCTGAACCCCCATTTATCTCTCAAGATTTCTTATCTCTCTGTCATCTAACAGATTGCTCAATTCACAAAGATACAGTTTTGTCAATATGGCCCAAAAAGCTGTTCCATAAATCAAAACAGTGGATCAAAGTTATAAATAACAAGGTGCCCCTAAAAACAGTCAGCTGGAACGAGCATCAGCAGAATGAGCTGGAGTTTCCATACTGTAGAATATAACTGTGATGTCATAGTAATGGAAAAATAGTAACAATGGAATTGTGACTCAGAGAGGGTGGATTGTGATGTCATAGCACATGAGAAAATGATTATGCCTCAGCATCGTACAGGGAAAGAGAATCATTTAGACGTATTTGGGAAAAAGCACTATATCATAACATATTAATACTGACCGAATGTCATTTAGTGCCAGTAAAAGAAAAGGTGATTTCTGTACTGACTGACAGGGAATGGATATAATTCCTCATTGGAGATGAAGAGAGAGAGAGAGAGAGATGACACTGATCTGTCTTCATTATGCCTGGGCCTGCAGTCTCACAGACACAAAGATCATAAATCTGCCCCCCCCCTCCTTTCAGCACACTTCACTGACACTGAAACACAAACACTGCTGACCTCTGACCTCCCCGATGCTACTGGCACACACAGACAGTGAAATATATCGACTCTCTCTGTCTCTCTCACATGCCCACACACACACACGCACAGAGTAAAATACTGTTTGTCGCTCATTCACAGACACATGCACACGCACACGCAGACAGTGAAATATATTGACCCTCTTGCTCTCTCTCACACACACATACACACACACACACACACCTGCACACACAGGGAAATATATCAACTCTCTCTCTCTCAATTCAATTCAATTCAATTCAAAGAGCTTTACTGGCATGACAATACATTATAATAGTGTTGCCAAAACAATGTTTTACATATATTGTAAATTAACAACACAAATAAAAATAATATCAATAAATTAAGCATAAAATAAACTATACTTTTTAAAAGTAATTATTAATTAATTATTAAGTAATTAATTCATATATATATTGTAATGTAATTGTAACACGTAACATTGTAACATTTGCACACACAAACATACGTACATACATACTGTCAACAATAACAATAACAATAAGAGTAAATCCAAATAACAGTAATAACAATGACACATTTCTACTGGCTGTCCCTCAGGCTGTGGCAGGCCGAGACATACTGAGCTGCGAGTAGGGCTGTTAGTCCTTCTCACAAAAGGCCACACAGCTTTTCTTCATTTGTTAGGAAGGGAAATTCTCTCTCTCTCTCTCTCACACACACACACACACACACAGACAGTGAAATATATCTACTCCTCTCTATTGGTCTCTCTCTCTCACACAGACACAGGGAAATATATCAACTGTCTCTCTCTCACACACACACACACAGACAGTGAAATATATCTACTCTCTATCTGTCTCTCTTTCTCTCAACACACACAAACACACACATATGCACACAGTGAAATACACTCTCTCTTTCACAGACACACATCCATGCGCACACACAATCACACACAGACAGTGAAATATATTGTCACACACACACACAATCTCTCTCTGAAAGACTCACACGCACGCGAACACACACTCACGCATACACACAAGGACAGTGAATTATACTCAAAGACTCTCACACACACAGTGAAATACACAAATGTTTTCCCCCAGATTTTCTAATTCCCCAATTCCACGAGCTATCAAAATTTGACAAATTAAAACACGTTCTGGGAATAGATAACACAATGGATTTGACAGTCCAATGTGTCTCAGCCTGCCATAATTTCAGCGAGGGTGTGGACTAATACCAATGTATGTGTATTTATAGTCTTCATTTGGGTATTTTTTTTTAACTGTACAATGTGTAACTGTTCAATATGGGGTGAATGTGTTTGTATTTCTGGAGTACGGGGGTGGGAAGTGTGTTAGTGTTAGTGTGTATTGTCTTTGTATCTTAATGCTTTAACAACACGAGATTCTCTCGACATGCCAATAAACCGCATTTTGAATTTAAATTTGAAATCTGAACGCTCACTTTCTCTCACACACACAAATAGTGAGATCTTGTGTTTTCATAGCGTAGCAGTGCAAGGAATGGATGTTTCCCTCTAACGCTTGTACCATACGGTTAAAAAAAGAATCATCTCCAAAATTCAAAATACAACAGACACATGGATGTCTGATACTTAGTAAAGCCGTCTGACTTCTGTTTTATTTGGCAGTAAATTGGTAGAGGTGAATGTTCAAACAGTAAGGTGTGAGTTTTTGAAGGAGGCAGTGCAACAAAGCATGGCCTGAATGCAATACCGACAGCCATAACCATAGCCCATTTCAGTGTAAATCAGTTTAGTATACTTGATCACATGACTTCATCACATGACCATACTTCAGGTATAATTAGAAACTAATAATATCCATGGCCATCCTAGCTTGATATAAATTTGTTTAGCGTTTGTCGTCTACTTTAATCAAAAGCTGGAATGTACAGTACACTTAACATGAGAACTCAGTTATTTCAGCTCAAGATGGACAAGTGGTATATAGTTAATGGTGACCCCTTTCACATAATTTTGACTTCTGAAAACATTGATTTACGTGTGAAATTAAGCAAAGCGGGATATTGTACAGATGTATCTCAGATGAACGAGAGCGAGAAGCTGACATTCACAGTAATTTTCTAAAGTAATTTTCCACTCAAACTGAAAAGCGGAATTGCATGTCAGCCGGTCCACCTGATCTACACTGCACATAACTGTGTGTGTGTGTGTGTGTGTGTTTGTTTATGCAAGGCATGTAATATGTTTTTGCAGGTAATAGATTCTGCTTATGAGTCTCCATACATGAGTACATCCATGAGCACAGGTTTTGCACACAAGTGCGTGCATATGCTGAAGTGTGTCAGTATTCATATATGTGTACTTGTTTATATATGTGTTTTGCCACCTGTATATGTGCGTGCGTGTGTGTGTGCATATGTGAGCACGCATGTGTGTATGTGTATATGTGAGCACATGCGCTTGTGTGTGTGTGTATATGTGCGTATGTGTGTGTTCCCACTGTTCTTACTCACAGGGGTATGTGTGTGATTCTGTGCCAAGTGTTACCTGAGAGGCAGGGCGCGCTGAATAACTTTGCTGCGTTTACTCTTCAAACTTGACATGTGTGTGACACACCCTGAGCTGACACATGGGGCTGAGACATCACTCATAACCAGCCAGAACTTCTATATATCTCTCTCTCTCTCTCTCTCTGTCTGTCCCTCTCTGATTTTCTTCTTTCCACTATTGTCTTATATATGCGAGAACTGACTGATGGACGATGTTGTGATGTGGGGATGGTCAGGTTTCATGCGTCTAATAAAGGGGGTTTCTACACTCAAATTCCCCTTTTTTCTCATTTAAAACATCGCTTTGTTTTGTTAGGTGAGACCTTTTCACTGCTCAGTTTTGGGCCCATATACAGTCACTGTAAAAGATCAACAATAACCATACTGGACAACTAGTCAGGAGTAACTAAAATGGTGGTTTGGAAAACCTATTGCAATGGAGGGTCGGGATCATGCTGACCGGGGTTCATCTTGCTGAAGATTTGAACAGTGAAATTATACATTGCAGGGCAACCTGTCACTTTCCACAAACAGTTGGAGTGTAGGTGTAGTTTTGTATTACTCTGTCTTCCTTTTTGATTTTGTTTATTTGTTGGGTCCTGGTTACTGAGTTATGTATTAATGTATTTGTTTATCTATTGGTTTATGTGTTTACTTTGTAGGGTTGGGTTTTAAGTAGACAAGCCTTGAACTCTTTGGTTTGGTGTCTTTGTTAGTGCTGGGGATGCACCAATCAAAACGTTGAGGGTCATTTCCGATCACCAATCACACAGCAGCATGATCAGCTGATTCTGATTTCTATCACCCATATTTTAGTCAGTGAAATGAAAAGGCACGTATTCTCTGGCTGTTGTACAAGCAATGGCACCTGATATGACAGAGCAAAGCAAGCCTATCCAGTTGAATTCCTTAGATGCTTTGTTCGTCTGTTTCACAGACAGTTCTAATGACTTTTAAATGAAATTGTTACCTTATGTGTCAATAAATCAGACATTTTATAAATGATTTAAGTTAATGAGAGTGACACTTTTCTTCATATGAAAAACAGTCACCTCCAAAACAAATTTTTATGAAAATTATCTGAAAAAGCCAAGCCACCACCACCACGATAAAATAAAACATGTATAAACAGATGAGCAGCTATAATTAACAATGAGTGGTAAACAATTAAGACTAAACTGTTTAACAAATGTTGCCTAGGGTCTTTTTATTTTCTTTAAAAAAAGCAAAGAAAAAAGAATTTTAAAATGGCAAAGCACCCTCTTCAAAACAAATGCTTGCAGGGATTTGACATTTTGATAATTCACATTTAGTATTATACTTTACTAAGTAACGATTCTAATGTCATTCAACAGCATTCAATTCTTATACTAAGTAACGATTTCAATGTCATTCAACAGCATTCAAGCACTGGTTTATCCAACACACAAAAAAGTAACTTGTACAACATCTAGCGAATACTGTAACGATTTAACAGTTTTTAACATAAATTAATCTACCAGGGCCTATTGGAAATATGTAGCTTATAGGTTTCTGAAAATCTGTAGCCACTTTATTTCTCTCTATTTACTTAGTCGATCTTTCCTCATTCTCCCCTTTTCACAGTTATCCCCCCACCACTGTCATTAATCCTTATTCTGTATATAACAAAGACCAAAATTAGTGATTTCCTTCTGTTTTAGTTTCCAAAATTGGACCAAATTTGGACAAATTTGGCCAACGTTCCTTTTATCTGCAATTCCTACTTTGGCATGGAAATCAGTGATTAGACGGGCAAAAGCACAGACTAATACACAAACATTACAGAGACATCAGTAGCTTGTTACCTGGCTACAGGATACTGCCATCTAGCTCAATGGATCAACACAGATTGAGTTATTGCAGGTTAAAGAGTTGTTCTGATGGCAGTACTTGTGTAAAATTCTTATGCTGGTTGGTCTGCAATCCGTCACTGAAAGTCAACTTTGATGGCTGCATCGGCAACTGCTTTCGCCTCATTCAGAACATTGAACGTGTGATTTATTGGTTCATACATACCATGCTGCTAAAGCATGGACCTCTTCCCTGCTACCGTCGAGGTCCGAGTCATAATAAACCATTTCACTAGCTCACTAGCTCAGTTAAAGAATACTGGGCAGTTAAGTAGGCATTTTCCACAACTTCACAGCCTCAATGGACTTCACAGAGAATCAACGGACAGTCAAAACAGACCAGACACCCTCAGTCAATCCTGAACCACTCCTGTTTGAAATTGTACAACTACAATTGTGGGATTTACTTTGGTTACATTGTAAAAAGATATTCACATTATTCAACGGCAACTACGGTTTCAGGCATACTTTAAAATTAAATATTAGTCGGACAACAAAGAAACATTGAATTGCTTAAGCAGTTCCTTGTGACAATTATGATAGACTGGGCCTTTTTTTATCAAACAAATCATGACTTATTTTTCTTGTAAGACGCAGATCTCCATAACATATTTTTTGTTTGTGAGAGCAAACCCGCTCACCCCAAAAGTATTCGGTGAACATATAATTAAAAACCAAAGATTGATCTGAGGTGCCTCCAGAACTTTCCTGTTATTTTTTTGGAGGGTGTCCTAATTCTACCCTACATTCATTATTTGATGTCTTCCTCTGTTCTTTCAGAGCACCTGTACAAGATTCTACATGCAAAGTTCTGTTGGATGCCTTTCCAAGCAATTCAGCTACATTTTCATGCACAATGCTACTAAAAAAACTGAACATGTTTTATTTTGTATACACATTATCACTGTAGTGCTAAAGCTCTCTGAGCCACCGATTGTCAAACTAAGGTAAGAGTAATTTAGGGTGTGTTCTGGAGAGGTATTCCTCAGAAAACTAAATGGAACCTGTTTTCGTAACATTTGCCCAATCGTTATTTTCGTCTTCTTTTTTAAGTTCAACATCAGGGCAGAAAAACTCCCCCACAGACATGAGCTTAGCTTGCCCATTCAATAGGTGACAGGAGAACTGAATGCTTGGCAATTGAATTAGAACTGTACTATGGTGCTCTATAAAATGAGGCTAGAGACTGCGGTTGGAGACTCTCTCACTGTCCATTTTCTGTGGCTTTATCCCACCTCTTACTCAGTTCTCACAATCACATCTCAATACCCCATTTCTCTTTCTTTCTCTCCATCTCTCTAGTCCTCGCTCGTGGTCTCAGACAACCATAGCATACGCTGGTTTTTGTTCCAACCTGCAAATTCCACAGTCAAGAAAACCAGGTGAGGTGAATTAACTAAGTTTTATTGAGTGACCTAACTCAACTGTTTTATTTGGTTGCCAAGTGCTGAATAACAACAAAAACAAGCATACACTGTCGTTCTCCAGGACTAGTGAGGACCGCTGCTGTAATTCGCTGGTCATGGCTATTTCACCCTCATTTCGTCAGTTGCTGGCTGTACAGAGGTAAAGGACTACAGAGATGTGACGCTGAGGTTTTGAGAGTCTTTGAGCTCCAACCACTTCAGAAAACACAGTGACAAAGTTCATTCCATCACAAAACCACCATCTACTGTACACCCATTAACTGCCACACACAGTCATACAGGCTAAAGATGCTCACGGGCCGTGTCTGAAACACACCCTGGTCTGCTTGGACATGCTTTGTGGGTTCTTCAAATTGACCAGCAATGTACGTGTTCAGCCGAGTAACCCCCCCCCCCCCACCCCCTCCCCTCCTATCAACGAGAACGAGTGTACACTATTCGAAGAGATGAACAATCACGCTCAAAATAGAACCACTTCTTTGATTGCTAAATCAAACCCACATTTTCATGTTTTCGGTATCTCTTTACTGTACTCTTACCACACATACTGTAATAAGTTATTACGCTTGATTAAGCCTAAATGTAATTCAGTTTTTGAATGTAACCATAAAAATGGTTGATTAAGCAGCTATTTGTGTGTGTGTATATATACGTGTGTGTATATATATTTATATATATACCTCAGAAACAAGTGACTTGCTCACTAGACTAAAACTGACAAACTCAGCAACTTGTACCACATTTTTGTTTCATGACTCTGTGACGCATAAAATGTTTTTGCACCTTGTTATTACAGCTTAATGTAGTGTAATACTGAAACATTTCCTGAAAACGTATTTTTATATGTACCGTAGACGTCTATAGGTGCAGACTGTTGGGTTGTTTTGCCAGCATGTTATTATCTATATCATTTCAAAGCATAATTGTATGAGAGATAATGACATGAATACACTTAATCTATATCTCCACTCTATTCACAGAGGAATATGTAAAAGGAAGCAACAGGAAGTAGGAAGAGATCAAACAGGAAGTTTCACCTTCCCCGAATAACGACAACATCTCCCAGATAACAATCTCACTCTGTCTCTCACTCAAAATAACCGCCATTGGTTCTGTATGTTCTGTGATAGATTACAAGAGACAACAGCTGAGAAGCCAGTTCTGTATACTTTTTTTTGTATTTATCTAACAAATAAAAAACCAGTATACATTTGCCTTTCAAATAAAAACACAGGGTTATACTGTAGAAGTCTCAGAATTAACCTCCTGGCAAACAAAACAAAACAAATGATATGTTTCACAGGAATGTTTCAGGGACCACTTTAAAAGACACTAATCTTACGGTAATTCCCAATTTCCTCAGAAAAACAAATTTAAGGAAGTGCTCATTTTTGGTCTCTACATAACCGTACGGCAGTTTCCAAAAGGAACACAATACTCTGTGTGAAGAAGATTAGAAGCATAATACTTGCCTGTTAAGGAAAATTCATATTAAGATTTTTATCGTCATATCATAAGCTGAAAACATTGCAGCACAGCGGCTAGTTCCATACTAGCGAAAGGTGCTCTTCCCTTGCATTTTCCTAAATCGTAGAGCCTGAAGAAATTAGTGTGTGCAATACTGTTTTGCTGGTTCAAAACGACCAGGACAGCATGTGATTGGCTGAGGTAGTTCATTTGCTCCAATCACAAATTAATGACTGAAATTGCATTGCAAAACTTTCAACAAGTGGGGAATATTTTCACAAATCTGGCCCTTAGACGGTAATTTTGATGTCTATCATTACTAAATGGGACCGAATGATCATCTTGTGTTCAACCCTGTGTTAAGGCATGCATTTCCTGTAAAGAGACTTGAGCAATGTGACTCAGGGCTTGTCCGCGGGGCATGTGAAGTAGCCCGATTCCTATAGAGGAGGGTGACGTAATCCATACGCCGGGGTGCTGCAGGTACCGAATATGGAGACAATCCAATGAGGCATTCGTGCGACAGTCTGGACTGACATCGGCGACAGAGCTCTCCGCTTCTCCATCAGATAAGATTGCGGCTGATTGACTCTCTCAAAAAAGAGTGGTGTCGCATTTCTCCCACAGAAATCCAGACCCTGGTAGACTATATGCCACCGGTCATACAGCCTGTGATGGCCAGCCATGGTGGTCCAGCAGCCTATGAAATGATTTTACATTGGCGCGTACTTACCACTACACGCATAGATGTTCAAGATTCAAGATATACTGCATGTTATCAGGATGAGGAAGTGATTAAAAAACAATTTGAGTACACCAGAGGAGCCTGACTACACAGTGGAACAAAGTACAATGTTGCCCGCACTTTTGTTGAGAAAAATTAGATGTGAAAATGTCTTTCAGTTGAGGACGCTCGTATTTGAAACGTGTAACTTGTTTAATTACATAACTACTATCTGTCATCATTTTATATTTCAGTTACGGACTTTGAATTCCAATTATATTTTATTACAATTTATGAATGAATACCCACAAGTAGCGAGGTCTGGGCCTGCATCAAGGAGTTCTGGATTTGGCTCTTAGATGATAAAGTGATAACTAAAATCATGACATGTGACTGAAGTGAAAAAATGCCAGTTGCTAAAAGTTATTAACTTACTTTGCAGTAAGACCAACTTTTTACCTCATTGATGTGTGAGTGCATTCTCACAGCTCAACATTTGAAAGGTTGAACCCAGTATAGTTCCATCACCAGTCTGCAACTAAAGAGCGTTTCCATCACTTCCTCTCCTGGCCCCGGGATTCCTGGAGCCCCACAGGACCCCGGGCAGCTAACAGGGCTTGTGCATTGTAAACAGTCAGTAAAGACCACAGATTGATACTGATATCCCCCAAGGTGTTTCCCCCCTGGTGTATGTCTGTTTACATATGTCTGCTAAGTAGAAACTGTTTCACTGTGACTCTGTGTGTGTGTGTGTGTGTGTGTGTGTGTGTGTGAGCTCATGTGAGTATGTGTGTGTGTGTCTGTGTGTGTGTGTGTTAAGTTTTTAATACATCTTTGGGCATCTGTGTCTAAATACTTAAAGTTCAACGGCATATATGTATATACATATTATATATGTGCACTCACATACAAACATATACACAGACGTACATACACGTTCGTACACACACTCACATGCAGCTATATACGGACACACAAACACATTTAGACACAGACATGTACAAAACACACACACACAGACACACATACAAAGACACACACGCACACACACACATGCACACACACACACAAGGAGGAATGGTATGTTTCTGTTTAAAGGTATAGAAATATATAGATGTGTGAGAAGTCTAAACTCGGGGGAAAAACAGACGGAATAGCCAGCCAGAGAGAGAGAGAGAAAGAAAGAAAGAAAGAAAGAAAGAAAAAGATAAAGAAAAGAGGGAGAGTGAGAGCAAATGAGAAAAAGAGAGAGGAGGGGTAGAGTGCAGAAACTTTAGCTTTTTTGGATCTTATTTTCGCTCCCCCAGGCGTTTGTGGCTGGTGCAAAAATGTGCTGTATATTTGAAGTGTTGGGTCACGTGACCCAGGCTGGGTTTATGAATCAAAGAGCATAATGATTTCTTAGTAAGAGAGCGTATGTGTGTCTGTGTGTGTGGAGGAAAGGAGAGAGAGGGAGAAAGAGAGAGAGGGAGAGAGAGAGAGAGAGAGCGAGAACGGCTGACGGAATGCTACAGCCAACACTCCCTGCTCACTGTGAAAGGGACTCCTGACTGAACGACAGAACATAAGTCCCCCTCCTCTTCTTCTTCTTCTACTCATCTGTCCATACATCTGGGCATTCTCTCCATCCACCCATCTACAGCAGAAACTCCGGATTGGGTGAGTTTGGTTTTCATATTTGCTTTATGAAGCATATCTTCTATATGTTTTTTTCCTCATTTTTTTTTCTTCTCTCCGTTCTGTTTCAACAAGAAGACAAGTCAGAGCAGGAATGAAAAGAGAAACAGAGAAAGAGAGAGAGGGAGAGAGGGTGGAGGGATGGAACGGCATGAAAAGAAAGTTATAAAAAAAATGTTTCTTCTGTTTCTGTGGACGGATTTAATTGAAGACAGAGTTTGAGTGAGCAAGAAAACTGACGGGGGGAAGAGAAGTCAAACGTCGATCGTTGTTTTCCTAAGCCGGACCAGATTTCTTGTGCGCGCACAAGAGAATCCCTGTGCTTTCTCGGTTGAAATGCAAAATGTCATTTATCCGCAGGTTTTATAGGTGTAACATGGGAAACCTTCCCAAAACATAACAGACTGCAAAAACAAAATAGGTTAACTTACAGAACTTACCAGCCTTAAACTTTTCCCATCTCTGAAAAACCTGAGTCTGAGTGTGTGTACACACACTGAGTTCACGGTGGCCTTTTAGGTGCATGTCCTACCGCCAGCTGTTGCAGTCTATGTGTGAAAGAGTGACTTAGCCTTGATCTGCAGAAATAAACATTATATCTCCTATCTGCTTAACGATTATAAGAATCATAGCAGTCCCTGCCCTGTTTCAAAACGTGGAAGGATTTTTTCGGCGGCGGCTGACATGTGCCGCTAGTTTAATAGATTTCATTCAGCTGGATTTGTCTGTCAGCATCACTTATCGTTTAATCGGGACCCATAGAGTGTGTATCACTTGAGAAAGGTTATGTAAACAGGTTCCATTCGTTACAGTGCCGCACAATTACACAGGTAAGATGGAACATCAAAGCAATGTTATTTGAATATCTACACTGGATCAAAGGGACTGGTACATCGACTCTTTTTGACTTCCTTGTTTTTTTTTTTGTGCAACAACAATGTCTTTTGCTGCAATGCACAGCTCTCATCTGTGTAAAGCGGACAGCAAAGTGATACTAAAGTATATTGCAATTATACGCTCAAATAGCTTAATTTTGCACTTCCTGTTTATCTCGTTGCTTTTATATTCAGTACATGATTCATTTTTATGCTATTTTGATCGCGAGGTACGGGATTACTGAATTCGTAACTGGGGAGGGACAATTCTCAACAAAAGACTTCATACAACAGGTGACTATTTACAAATGCAGAATGTTAGTTAAATGTCTTTCCTTATAACCGAATAATATATTCGATGACTTGTATTCTTTCTTAAACAGAATCTACATGCTGTAGAGGTTTGTAGACAAGAAAAACAGAGAAAAATGAAATTAGACTCAGTAGTAATAGTAATCTAAGAAAATAAACACTTCTCGACATAAGTCACCAGTGAGACATTTGTTTATTTCCACCAGTATATTTTGGAGTTATGGTTGATGGGGTTTGTGAAACTGTGTGTCACATACAAGCCTCCCCACCAGTGGAGCCTGCGTACAAAACAACAACAACAACAAAAATCCACAAAAAACTGCTGGTGTATTTGAATGATTCTGCTCAAAATGTTTGCATGTGTGTTTGGTTACAGTTCTGGCTGTGGGGCTGGGGAGAGGGACTCCACAAACAGAACGCTAAACTTTAAGACATGGGGGCCATGGGGTGAAATCTAGAAATCTAATCGGGGGGCACATATTAGTGGACCCCGTCTTTAAAGAGGAGGAGCGGCACTGTGGCCCGTTTGGGAGTCAGCGCCGCACGGGCGGCAGCGGCAGCGCGCGGGTTGTACGCAGGCACTTGGCAGGGCGGTAAGGGTGAACGAGTCTAAATATACGCGTTCCTCTGAGAGCCCCAGTCCCTGCCGGAGTGTTCTATGAGGACACGCTGCAGTTCCCTCATATCCCCACTTCATTTAGAGGGACCCCAATCAGACACAGTGGTCTCAAAACGTAAAAGCGTACATCAAAAAGGCCATATTGAATCACACTGAAACATTTTTGACACTGTTTCTAGTACTCGGTGTTGTTGCTTTATTATTTTAGATACTTTTGCCACTGTGTTACTAAAAAGCACGTCTGTATGGGAAATATCACAGTGATACATTTGTGACAATCAAAACCTCTGGCTTGTTAAGATCTATTTTTGGGACAGTACGTATGTTCATCTGTTGAAGTAGGGCCATGGTGATCTGCTCTTGCACATCTGTAGTTAGCATGTGGACATCCATGTGTGTATTGGGGGTGGGGGGGGGTGGTGGGGGGGCTTAATGATTAACAAGGACAATAATTTTTTGTGCAGTTCTGCAGGCATAGGGGTGTATGCTTTCTGACTGTACACAGGGGAGGAGTGTGTGTGTGTATGTGTGTGTATGTGTGTGTGTGTCTGGTATGTGTGATGTCAGCAACTCTGGTACAGTCACAGACAGTGACAGACAGTGATCGCTCTACAATGAGTTGAGCAATATTTCACACTGAATACCACAATGGCACACATCAACACTGCCTGAAAGAACTTTAAACTAAACTTTTAACATTTTAACACACACACGATTTACAATGTTTGCCAAATTACGAATTTTTTTAAATCCAGCAAGACATATATCATGCCAGGTATAAATTAATGGGAATAAATTTGGTACAAATTAACACATTATTTATTGTAATACTCGGTTCTCACTTCTTCAACAAAGTTTTGTTCATGTTACTGCTATACTGGATTGGTGTACAAGTTGGCATGACATTTCCTATACCGATGCAGCACAGCATTTAAAGTACCACTTTTACCCACACATCAGTGTGAACATGGATATATATCCAAATATATATATAGATATAGATAGATAGACAGACAGACAGACAGACAAACAGATACATTATATTAATTTATTAGTTTGTTTTTCATTTTACGTATGGACTTTTCTCATTGTGGATCAAATTCTATCACATTTTCCCTTGGCAGAGAAACAATGTTCCTCTCCCATGTTTTACTGCTCTGTTACTTTTGACCAGAAAGGAGGGTGACAGGATATGTTTTATGGCAATACTTACCTTACCTGACAGGCTGGTGTTCTCACTGTCTGTCTGAGCCAAACCTTTTTTTTAATTGATGAGCGTTACGTGCATTTTGTTCTGCTTCTATTTTCGTGCGAAAAGAGCCTACATAACTTCTTTAAGTACATAGTCACAGTCTTTGTTCCCCAGAGGTTCTTTTCAAGAATGAAAGCCCCTCGGGCTGAAATGCCGTCTGCCTCGCTTCTTTCTTCTCTCCTTCACTGTCTCCACTCGTCCGTCAGCGGAAGCATGTTTTCATCACCTCTCCCTCCACCTGTAGTCTTCCCTTAATCGCGTTTCGCGCCCTGACTTTCGGTTGTGTCCACAGAATTTGAGCGGCCTGTCCCCCTTCTTTAAATGGGGCGACATGTTTGTCAGTGTTTTGTAAATATCATCTTATATTGTGTCAGTGTCGACGTATGAGGAGATTTTTTGGCCGTGAGTATACATTTCACAAATTACACCGCGAAATAGGCTACAAGTTACATTCGGGTGAAAGGAGAGCGTGCTAATTTTCTTTTCAAGTCGCTTATGTAAATCAGTTAATGGGCTATATCACGCCTGTCATAACATATCAAATAACAACTACTCCACTCAATTGATGACACGATTATGTTTTGAGAAATCGGTATTAACAAATTCACTACCCAGTAGAAAGCACACACAGTCGTTCCCTGCAATTTAAGCGCCAGTGCCGAAAGTTGGTTCTGCCTGTGATAGTCTGTATTTACCGAAATTTAAATATTTTAATTTGTAACCGACTCCAAGCTGTATCTTTTTATACTTTTTTGGTTTACAAGTAAAAATACTCTCTTTAAAACCAGGTATTTTGTCCAATACTGAATAGTTTAAATTTTGTACTGTTAAATTTGAAAAGGTTCACATGTTGCTTTCCTGTCAAAAGACTTATTGATATATATAATGCAATTGGGATATTTATGAGTAATTTTATGACTGACTGACTTTTACTAAGATTTATTTTCTCACTGAATTGCAGTGATAGACATTAGGAAACAGCACTCTCTGGCCTCGTCTTCAAACATCGCCTGCAACTGTCTGAACACTACCAGCAACATTTTATCCTCTAGCTTGCGGCACACGCGTGTTGACCCTTTTAACTTATAGTCAAAAGATTAAAAAGTGGCAAGCTGCAGGCAAAAAGGGGATAAAACAGAGGCGAGACAGAAAGAGCGAGTTGGGGGTGGGGGGGATGAAAGTCTGTCTGAAGGCAGTGTAATTTGGTACAAAGAAAGAAAGGTACCTCAAGAAAGTGTCAATTAGGCCTGACCCCTGAACTCCGTCCATAGCCTGGGGTGACAAGAGGTGACCCCCACTGGGAACATAGGGGCGCATGCCTGCCTAACCACGTCTGCATAACGGAACATTGTCTCATTATTATTATTATTATTATTTGTAGTAGTATTAGTAGTAGTGGTAGTAGTAGTAGTCGTAGCATTTCCATAATAATTATTATTTGCATCGTGGTTATAATGGGGTAGCTGTAATTTAACAAATCCTTGGAAAGTTCTTTCTTCATTGTATGATTTCTACCATAAACTACTGTAGAAGCAGAAAATGTGCCAATGGTATTATGTTACAATACATTCACAACTAAATAGCTATTATGTTTCTATGGCGATAATGTGCTAAATGTTAAATTAATGTGTGCCTGTTCAAAACCCACAGTATTCGCTCAAAACAGTCTTCTCATGAAAAATGAGAGAGAGGAGCAGTCAGGGAAAAGGTTGCCGTTTTCTGTCTCAACAAGCATGGAACTGAAATGAACTTATGTTGCGCCTTTTTTTGGGAATGATTTTAGAAACCTAACAGCTTACCAACATACTGTTAGGTATTTCTGGAGGCTCTCCTTGTCTGTGCATTACAATCCTGGTGAAATCCTCATTTACAAAACTTGGCGGCTGTCAAATGCAAAAGTGTAAAAAAAACCAATAACATTGTAATGAAAAGTAAGTTGCAGATCCCATGTACATATAAAAGGGAAGGAGAAAGCTATGTGATTAAAATCGTGAGGGAACAATCACCTGTAGAGTGTGACTGCACTCTGTGGCTTTGTGGTAAATTCGATAAAGAGGCAGCCCTCAACTGATTATTAATGTATATTGAAGTTATCATCCTGATATGGATTTTTTTTCATCCGCCATCTCAAAACCAAGTTTTAATGTAGCTGAAAGGTTCCACGAGTTTCCTGCCACCCCACATGCTCTCCATGTGAACGTCCCCACAAGCTGCCTATAAAGTCATGTTTCAAGTGTCCCTTTTCAAACCAACACATTTCAGTTGCGATTGACTGTTTTTCCCAGTCAACTATAGTGATCGTGGACCTGGATTTAATCAATGCATTTCTTTTTTTCTTAGCATAGTTCTGTCCCGAAATCAAACCAAAATGTCCTTGTCAATCTGTTTCTGTGGAAGAAAGAACGTTGATTGAATCCATATCCATGTTCACAACTATATCATAGACACTTTATATCCTTACAGCTGGCTCCTAGCTGGCAGTTCACATTCCCATGCTAAATGTATGTATACTCTGCGTCCCTTCTCTCAAAATGTCTTGTTCTTCTCCGCAGTCTACCAAAAAGATGGAAGTTTACGAACAGTATTTTGTGTTCGCCACTTATTTTATCAGTATCTTGATAAAATAAGGAAACCGAGTAAATTTATAGTTTCCACTTTCGTTTAACAAATATTTACCAGATCAACTCCTTAAGTCTGCTTATCATTTGCATGTAAGGTAAAGCAGTTAGCGACTGCTTTATCCCGTGTTTTTTGTTTGTTCGTTGTTTTTTTTTTTTTTTTTTGCCAAAGGTACGCACATTTTTTGATGCTGTTAAATGTATGTACCTATCCTCTTGTTTTTGCCCGAACTCTGCCCATTCCTGACACACAAAGAGCATACACCCCGGACTATAAGTGAGACGCTTAGTCCTTCCGCTCGCTGCTTTTTTTGGATTTACGAAAACAAATGCACTGTAGTCCACAAAAATATTGCAGCTACATGCCAAAAAGCCTTGCAGGTCCATAAAAACACTTGCAACGTTAGCAACGTTCAAAAACAAAATGGTTGTCTGGTGAAAATGGCAACCATAATTAGGCCCTGAACTGAGAATATTTGCCCTGGAAATTCCTCCATTATACTCCAGCAGGGTGTTTTTTAAATCCACAGGTCATAAAACACATTGCAGGACACCTTTAATGGACAGGTGACAACAACCAATATAGTCCATCTGATCAAAATAAAACTAATGCGTAAATAACTAATTTCATTGATGCTACAATAGCACATCACGATCATCATTGGTATTGTAAATTAACAAAAGCCGCTGTTGCAAAGTCACTTGCAACATACTGTGTCTTCAGTTAAAACACAATACCTTTAAGTAAAGCATTCAGAACTATGTTACATTTTTTCTGCTTTGCTCTGTTTTGCTACCTCTGAAATAATGTGCATGAAACAGAAACGAAAAGGTCAGATGAATTTTGCGATGATAGTAACAAAGCACAGCACTGTTGCTTGGACCTTGGGTCCACTTTCACACCAGCTTCTACCGAGTACCAAGCACAGTGCCAAGGTTTGTAGTAGGCACAGTTGTTTGTATCAATGTAAGAACAGTTTGTTCCCCCGTTCGTTTTTTTTTTTTAAAGCTTTTAAATGACTCTCTGGAAAAAGGGGGGAAAAAGGTGGAAAGCTGCTTTTAATCCTCCCGAAGGAAGGCAGAGCCGGCAGCCGCCCGCGTGCCCCCCCCTCCACCACCTCACCCCCCTCCCACCGGGCGCCGGGGAAACAGGGGCCGAGTCGGCAGGTTGAGTCAGGCAGAGGGGGGATGAGATCACTCCCTAAACCCCTCCCCCCTCCACCCCGCCGTCCCCCCCCAACCCCCCCTCCTTCACAGCCCCGGACGGGAGCGGTCTGCTGGCGGGCCCAGCAAGCCTGTACCATAAAGACTGCATTGAGCCACGGACACATAGCGCCTTTTGTTGACAGCCAAAAGGTGTTTTACCCTGAAGGGGCAGGTCTGTGAGACTGCGCCTGGATGGTGTGACTCATTAAAGAGAGGAGAACAGACTTTGCCAGGGCTCTCATTATTTTTTATTTTATTGGGGGAAATAAAACTTTATATATTTTCTCTATGTTTTAAGTCCCCTCCCCTCCCCATCTGACACACTCCTCTTATTTTTACACTAATACTGGCCCTCAATGTGTTACTAATTAATGAGAAACATTTTATTTTCAGTCTCAGAGCTGTGAAACCCCCCCTTTCTTTCTGCCTTTCTTTCTCGCTCTCTTACTTTCTTCTTTCTCTCCCTCCCTCCCTTTCTCTGTCCTTCGTAGCTGTTCGGTGGAGCTCTTTTTCCCAAAATATCTTCCGAAATAACAGACCGTTGTGAGTACAGAACCACAAAAAACAGCACACATCATGTCCTTATTTATGAGCGTTGGCCGTTTTCGGGCCGGACTGCCGGCGCTCCTCAAAAGTGTCAGAGGAGTGCGTGCCGCTGCTCAAACAGCTTGCGCCAGCGAAAATCCTTTGACCCGACCCGCCTGAGAATCGGGACAGGAGACCTCTGAGTTAGCAGCAGTTAACCTGCCGCATGGAGCTTCTGAAACAGGAGGAGCGGCCTCGTCTGTTTCTGACACCAACCTAATCCATCCCTCTGCCTCAGGTTATTTTACTTGAAGGCCTCAAGCATGGTTAGCATTTACATATGAATCTAAAAACAATATACCTTTCATTCCAAGCCTCTGCAAGACACAATTCCTGCCAAAGAGACATAGTTTTAAACTGAAAGTGGTCAACTAATTTGTCCCGACTATTACCTATGCAAAAAGGGAAATCAGGTGAAGTGTACATTCACTTCAAACAGGCATGCTATCTGTACGAAACGTACTACATTTTGCGTAGCAAAGAATGTGATCTTTTCTTTCCTACAGGTACACCACAAGGGTTCTGAATACACTTTATGTGAACAAAATCTTGCGGAAAACTGGGTGTAGCTTTCATGTACATATTTATCCACCTGTTGCATACTTAACTGAATTACTTAATGTTTAATTGAAGCATGAAATTAATTTAAAGTTCTTGTTTCCTTTCACAAGGGAAGGTAGTTTGGTTTGGATGGCTGAAGTCACTCAGTCACACAGAATATGCTCCTCATACTGCCTATAAGGGAATTCTCAGTTATTTTACATAGTGTGTGGTCTTTACAATGTATATTCATGAATGTTTGGTTCAGTTACACAGAATGTCCTCACTTTACCTTGGTTTATTTGTTCCTTGCTCTGTGTCCAAATTGATGTTCCATGTCAGTCAGCAGTGCCATATCTTGTGTGGACACATTCAAGTAAATGTGCTAAAAGCATTTTTGTGGTGATGTTTACTGGTCAGTGAGCTCAGTTCAGATTCGGATTTCACAAGGGATTATACCGAAGTGTGTGAACATGATACGAAGGTTGGCCTGATGCTTATTTTACCCAATTTTATTTTCTGTCACCCGTTTACCCAAAATGTTCCCGCAATAGTTGATGTGAGGTGCCACAGGATCTACAAGAAATGTACAGAGAGTGGGAAAACACTCATCTGAACCATCAGTAATGCAATTGGCTCACCTGGGTAAACCATGGCAGCCATTTTATGAAAGAACTTTTCCCAAACTACTGGAGTCTGAGAGGGAGAGAGTACATACATCTATGTTAATATCCACCTGTCCTGAAACTGTTTTTGTGCTTTATTTTTCACTAAATCATATCTGGGAGGGAATGACAGCAAATGGGGAAAACAGGGAGCCAATGGAAAGAATGCAGACAATAGGGAGGAAACTCTCACACATGCTGCTATTCACACACATACTCTTTCACCCACACATTTACCTCTCACCCATGCACTACCTAACACACACACACACACACACACACACACACACACACTGCTCTTTCCCCTTGCTCCTCCATTATCATTGCTACTCTTTCTCCTGTTCCTCCATTATCATTGCTGCTCTTTCTCCCACTCCTCCATTATCATTGCTGCTCTTTCTCCTGTTCCTCCATTATCATTGCTGCTCTTTCTCCCACTCCTCCATCATCATTGCTGCTCTTTCCCCTTGCTCCTCCGTCATCATTGCTACTCTTTCTTCTGTTCCTCCATTATCATTGCAGCTCTTCCCCCACTCCTCCATTATCATTGCTGCTCTTCCCCCTGCTCCTCCATAATTACTGTTATTCTTTCTCCTGCTCCTTCATTATCATTGCTTCTCTTTCCCTTTGCTCCTACATTATCATTACTACTCTTTCCCCTTGCTCCTCCATTATCATTGCTACTCTTTCTTCTGTTCCTCCATTATCATTGCTGCTCTTTCTCCCACTCCTCCATCATCATTGCTGCTCTTTCCCCTTGCTCCTCCGTCATCATTGCTACTCTTTCTTCTGTTCCTCCATTATCATTGCAGCTCTTCCCCCACTCCTCCATTATCATTGCTGCTCTTCCCCCTGCTCCTCCATAATTACTGTTATTCTTTCTCCTGCTCCTTCATTATCATTGCCTCTCTTTCCCTTTGCTCCTACATTATCATTACTACTCTTTCCCCTTGCTCCTCCATTATCATTGCTACTCTTTCTTCTGTTCCTCCATTATCATTGCTGCTCTTCCCCCACTCCTCCATTATCATTGCCGCTCTGTCTCCTGCTCCTCCATTATCATTGCCGCTCTTCCCCCTGCTCCTCCATAATTACTGTTATTCTTTCTCCTGCTCCTTCATTACCTTTGCTTCTCTTTCCCCCACTCCATCATTATCATTTCTGCTCTTTCCCCTGCTGCTCCTTTCTGCTCCTCCTCACTCATTCCTCCTCCCTGCTCCTGCCTGAAACGTGGCCACCTCTGCCTTCCCGTGCTCTTGACGCACATGTGGAACAGTTTACAGTAATGGAACTCTAAATTAGTGGCGGTTTGAAGCTGCTTGCAGTAGGTTGTAATTAACTGGCTGTGTGGAAAGAAAACGAGCAGGAACGGGAAAAAGAGAGAAAGAGAGAGAGGGAGGAGAAACGAGAGAAGGGGGAAGGGACTGCGTGTGAGAGAGAGAAAGAGTTTGTGTGTGTGTATGTGTCTGTGTGCGTTGAACAGATTGTCTTGCTTCTGAGCAAGAGCCCACCCCGCTACCCCAACAGTGCCCCCCAGTGTCTGGACAGAGTCACAGCAGCTCTTCCCATATGGCTATGCAGTGATAGGCATCCGCTCGTCTCTCCCATCTCCGAGTGTATTCAGAGTTCATTACGCCATGTTTTCTTCTCCACCCCCCGCCGCCTCACATGTTGCACCGATTCCAAAAAAGTGCTGAATTCTTTGGCTCCCTTTTGTTTACCACATTTGAAAACCAGAGCCTGACACCACCCACTCATAAAGTCACTCTAGGGGAAAAGCAGTCAGGCTCCAGTGAGAGAGATGGAGGGGTTCCCTGGTTTAGCCTGCCCTCCACCCAAGCCTGCCTGAACCAGAGCTGAGAGATGGAGGGAGGGAGGGAGGGAGGGGGGTGCCGATAAGATAGGCAGCAGCCTGAGGTTTTGGATGGAGAGAAACAGAACCATGAGCTTTGACTGGGTAACCTCGTCATTCATTAATCACCCTTGTAACTTTTCATTTGCCTGTGGTAGCCCTTGAATTAGATGTTAAATGAGGGTACAGAAGTGACAGTTCAACAGAATTTGAGGTTCTTGAGGACGGACGGTGGATTGGGGGGGTGTATAGGGTTAAAGTGGGCGACTGTAGGGTCTGTAAAGCAGTCGAACCCGTGTTTGGGCCCCCAGTCCCAGCGCGGCCAGGACTAGGTCTGGCTGCTGGCTGCAGCGTGTGGCTGGCAGCAGAAACAGAGGAGCTCTTTATTGTGGAGTTCTGGTGATTTAAATCATATGGCATACCCTGGAATCACAGCACAGTTTTGGAAGGCTTTCAAAACTTCATAATCAAGAGCGCTCTCTCTTTCTTTCTCTCTCTCTCTCTCTCTCTCTCTCTCCCCTTCATCTCTCTTTTCTCTGCTCTTCTCTTTCCCTTTGTTTTGTTTTCCCCTCCTTCTGCCTTCACATCACCCCCTTTCTTCACCTCTCTATCTTCCCTATTTTTACATTCCTCCTTTCCCTTTTCTGTGTTTGTGCAGACAAAGCTTCAGCATCCTTTGTTCAGTTTTCGCCAATGTGCAGACATTTTTAATCAGCATAGCCTGTTCTACATTCTTGTTTTGATTGAGCAGAAATTAAATAAAGAAACAGCAATGTTCTGTTTAAAGCGTGTTCACATTAGAGCAATTATACTAGTACAGCTTGTGTGCATCTTAGAAGCTTTTTAAACTAATGCCTATTGTCTTTCCTGTTTCTTTTTTTCTTTTGTCAAATAGGTCCCAACAAGTCAAACTGGCATCATCTCACTCCTGGCCTTCAGTAAACGAATGAGGAAAAGCCCATAATACTACAGGAAGTCAGCCACATCTCTGAATCTGGGGTACAGAGGCAGAAGGTCTCAGTCTAACGCTACAACAGGAGGACACAAGAGATCATTGAAATAAGTCTAAAATCCCTAAAAGTAAGATAGCTTTGGGCCCCGTCGGCCATCAGACCCTCCCTAGCCATGGCCACCAACAGAGAACGGCAGGTTGGTCACATGGCCGGCTTTCCACCGACCGTCTACCCCTTCGCCTTCAACTCCATCCGCAGCCACTCCCCTTTTGACCTGCTGGCCAATAGCAGCCTTTTCGGCAGGTTTGGGGCGGACCTTCCCAAAGAGATGGCAGCATTGTGTAAGTACTCTTTCTGACATACGTTCAAGGTACCTGTTCATCATGCTAAGGAACGAACGTGGTGTTTCCATCAAGGTTGTAGTTGTGCAGTGTTGTGTTTCCAACTGAAGGCAAAAGGGCACAAAATAACAATGTAACTATTTCACATTAGGCTGGAACCATTTATTAAACATTACACAATAAGTTCCATGAGTGAGAATTCAAATTAATGGAATTTATTTGAAAGTGGACAGTCCTGGGCAAATTGGTTCTTTCCGGAAATGACCAGAACCAAAAGCTTGAGAATGTAAAGTTCACACATTCCACTTCAACCACCCCGCACCCTCCCGTTCTCATCCCTTCCATCTTTCCTTCCTTTTTCCGTCAAGGCATTCGGGCTGCAAAGCGCACAATTACGTTCACTCCTGTGTCAATGTGTTGGAAAGACGCGAAGCTGAGCCCAAGCTGTCTATGGGAGGGGGGGCTGTAGTCTGCAGATCCAACCCGCTCTCGGGGAACTGTAGCCGGGTATAGTGTGAGATCATGGTCTTGCTCTGGAGAGCCAGGTTGACTGTAACCTGCCATGGTGTTATATGGAGAGAAGTCTTTTTTTTTCCCTTCGTTTTTCATTGCACTGGCAGCAGGCATGTGAGGCCAGCCCCCTTCATGTCTGGAATGAGACGTAGAACAAGGCGCTCTTTATACGCTGTGGAGGCACCGCCACATTAAAAATTAAAAGGGGGAAAAGAAATATTTTTGAAAAAAAAAAACTGTGTTGAAATGGGTGGAGGAGCCGTCAGAGTTTCCATAGTGGATCACAGGGGGTGCTGTTGTCCATCGCACGGAAAAGAGAAAAACAGGAGGAATATAGGAGCTGCTGAAAGAGTGAGAGACAGAGAGAGAAAGAGAGGGAGCATATGAGGGAGGTGGAACAGAAGAATGACAAGGAAGCAGCCTCATACACACACACACACACACACACGCATACAGGTTTGTGCATACATAAGCAATAAAAGATTACACCTAGATAAAACAAATTGCTGTTGCAATAGACCAACAACCAGTTGGTCATGTTTCATAATCTAAAGCAATAGCTGTTTGCCTGCAATATCGGCACCATTTATTACTCATTATTTTCATCACAAAGTAAACACGGTTTAAACTGAGATACGGGCTCAAATCAGCTTCAATTACTCGGGCGACTCTCCCTTAACGCCCCAGCGACGCTGGTTTACGCATCCGTGAGGTGCGCTCTGAAAGCATTTGCATGGTCCTGCAGTCGCTGGCTGACACGGGCACTCAACCATCCTGTGGATGCGGTTCAGCGGCCGTGGCAACTGAAGAACCTTCGGTTCACACGAGTGCATCACCAGGGATACCTTCGGTTCACGCTGACAAACGCGCTTTCTGTTGAAACGAGCGCACCACCTTCATCTTCCCACCCTGCGGAAGGTCGAGCCCCTACTCTTGAACTTTGCGATACCTGGGGGATTCGGGTTAAGCACTGGATAAGGAAGTCGACCACGATTGATTACGATTTTCTCAAAACAGGGCAGATCCTGTGCTGGACTCCCCTGTGGATAGGAATTATAAATAGCATTGTGGACACCTTGTTCTCTGCATTCTGTCTGCCGTCTTCATGTTCTGTCTGCAATGCAGTAAAGTTATGTTTGTGTCCAATACATCTACCTACACCCTAACAGTGAGGCTGTCTGACAGAAACAGGAAGGTGAGAGGGTGACAGGGTGGTTCTGAGCAAAGAGAGGGACTCACATTTTGCCTGACAGGAAAGGGAGAGATACAGGGTGGTTTGGAAAGGTATGCCGTCGTATTTTGTAACAGTATAGGGGTGAGACAGACCTGTATGTGTGAGGAATCAGAGAAACAGGCCCAGAATTTCCCCTGTACTCAACCCCCCACCCTCCTACTACTTTGACTGCTAGGAACCCCGTCTACTTCTGGTTGAGACTTGTCTGAGCCTTTCAGACGTCAATCACTACCTCCTCCTCCTGCTTACAACCTAATCCTGAAGGTATTTACGGGAGAGAGAGCAAGAGAGAGAGAGAGACCCCAAGCTGAGTATGAAGTACAGAGGAATCTGAGACTGTGTCCTTAAATATACACACACACGCACGCGCACACACAGATACACACACACGCATGCACACAAACAAAAAGTCAGACACGCTCAAACTGTCAAACACACACACACAAAGAGTAAGACACACTCAACCCCTCTTCACACACACACACACACACACACACACACACACACACACACACAAAGAGTCAGACACACTCAACCCCTCTTCACACACACACACACACACACAAAGAGTCCGACACACTCAAAACCTCTTCACACACACACACAAAGAATCAGACACACTCAAAACCTCTTCACACACACACACACACACACACACAAAAATAAGACGCACTCAACCCCTCTTCACACACACACACGCACACACACACAAAGAGTCAGACACACTCAAAACCTCTTCACACGCACACACACAAAAATAAGACGCACTCAACCCCTCTTCACACACACATGCACACACACACAGAGTAAGACACACTCAAAACCTCTTCACACACACACACACACACACACAAAGAGTCAGACACACTCAAAACCTCTTCACACACAAAGAATCAGACACACTCAAAACCTCTTCACACACACACACACACACACACACACAAAAAATAAGACGCACTCAACCCCTCTTCACACACACACAAAGAGTCAGAAACACTCAAAACCTCTTCACACGCACACACACAAAATGTAAGACACACTCAACCCCTCTTCACACACACATGCACACACACACAGAGTAAGACACACTCAAAACCTCTTCTCACACATGCACACACACACACACACACAAAGAATCAAACACACTCAAAACCTCTTCACACACACATGCACACACACACAAAGAGAAAGGCACACTCAAAACCTCTTCACACACACGCACACACACATACAGACACAGACACACTCCCACACACACAGCCACACACAAAGGGGCCACATGCACGCATAAGGACACCCACATACAAAGACACACATACTTTCCTTCACTCAAGTGCTTTTAAGGATATTTCATTAATCACGCCGGTACAGTGCTGGAGAATGACGAATGCCTGGAGAGACAAATGCCTGAATCGGTTGGGGTGGTGAAAGGTCACGAACCGAGCCGTCGGCGGTGAGCACAAAGACACCCCACGGACATCCTGTATGGATCAAGTGTGGGGTGGGGGGGAAGCCAAAAATGATCCATGGACAAATGACTGTGAGGAGCTGTTGCGTCTTTTCAAGATGCATTTCGTTTATATTTCAACTGATTTCGTAGTATGAAAAACAAGTAATTAAAGCTTAGTAAGGAATTCATCCTCCTAAACCTTAATCCCAGTCTAATTTATATTACTAAGAGAACACACACATAAACACACGTCTCAAGATTAAAACACTCCTTTGTCTTTTCTTTTACGCCAACGTACTGAATAGTGTGATATAACCCGTCATTTCAAATCTGAGATTTGCCAAATTGTAATTAATGAACAATAGTCTGGAAAAAAAAAACATGCATCGATTTACAGAAATATTTCCACCATTTCGCAATGGGCAAAAAACATGAGTCAGACTGACTACAGCTAAAAGTGGTTTTGCCCTTTTTTTTTTTTAAGAGTCTGGTTTGCCCGTCTCCTTTATTGTTGTAGGGGATGTCTGTCTGCCGGTTTGACTGCAACAAAACCCTGTCACAAAAGAACAAGCGCACAGGAGCTGGTCTTTAAAGTGCTCCATTCTATGGAACTGAGCTCCACGCTAAATTGCTTTAAGCTGGCAGCGGTGGCCACGCCTCTGTTGGCTGTATCTCCAGAGAGCTAAGTGATGTTGACAGGTCAGAGTTCCCTCCCATAGCCACGGTGTTGGCAACTGGTATAGAAATACCTGTTTAACACAAAGAAGAGGAAGAGAACCAGGAGGGAGGGGATACATCACAACACCTTCAGGAAGTGCGGAGGCTAAGCTGAAGATCTGGAGCTGGAGTCAAAGCCAAACTCCAATTCTATAGGGCTGCAGGGTCTTCAGGTTTTTGTGGTTTCCTTTCAATTTGCCGCCATTTTAATCTCTGAAAACCAGGTGCGTTTGCTCTGTAGCCAATCAGTGATTTAAGCAAATCAAAACACACTAAAAACCAGCAGATACTGTGGCCTGTAGGAGTCACCACTGGTCTAGAGTCTACTGTTCCTTTTTGTCCCTGCAATTACTGGAGATTCATAGAGGGATGTATATAAAATACACAAATGCATTGCATGGGTGTGTGTACTACGGAACTGTCTTAATGTGAGTGTATGCTCCAGACCTGTCTTTACGCGCATATGTAGGAACCACAAAACTGTGTTGATGTGTGTTTATGCTTATGTGTGTGTGTTTCCATGTATATGTGCACTTATCTGCAGATAACTGTGTATGAGTACCTGTGTGTTTGTGTGTACCTGTGTGTGTGTAAGTGTCTCTCTGTCTGCATTTGTGAGCTGTACCCTCCACATCCCTGTCATTACCTAAGTTTCAAGATGAACATTATCGCCAGCGACCATGTGACAACATCTGCGCAAATTCCTGCGAAATCTGCTCTGTGTAAAACCCCCGGCCATACAGCCTGGAGCACAAGAGGGGACCCGCGAATACTCTCCCCGGGGACGTTCGGCACATTTAGCACGTTCTCCGGCCCTGCTCTGGAAACGACCTCGCTGCCCGATTCGGGGGGGATCGGGTCGCCACGAAATCGTGTCAGACACCAAGTCTTTGAATCATATTTATCCGACTCAACATCCGCTTCTAATTAAACTTTAAATGCACCTTTTCCATTACTTACACAGGATTATTATGGAAGTTCTATTACATCATATGAAGATGTGGGCATACATGCTTGAAACATTGTCGCTAACTAACTATTGTCACTGAACAATAGCCACAAGGCTAGCTATTTAATATAGTTGATATTTTAATAGACTTAAATAATATAGACTTAACTACTACTATCTTGACCTAACTATTAAAAAATAGTTAAGTGTATAATTTCAACTTAACGATTAAATATAGTTGTCTTATAAATGTTTCCCATTGAATCTTTCTGTCTTAAAATTCCAGAAAAGTTGGTATGTAAAGGCAGAATTGGTCTCATAAAACTGACCCGAGAGCTTAGAACTATCAGCATATCACTACATTGTTCGGTATATTCATTGTAAAATTTTAAGTTGAACAAAAGAGACGGTAAAGGGCATTCCAATGTTAATGTTAACTGCTTTTTTTTTACATATTCAAAAATGATCTCGAAACATGTAAAAATGTTTATTGCTTTTCATTTATACCATTCCTGGCCCCTGTATTAGTGTCATAATTTGCATAAGGCCGCTCTTGTTTTTCTCACTTTCCTTTGAAAGTTAACATATTCCAGAATAGTGCCGTCTGTCATTAATGGAATTTTTTTAAAGGATTTCGAGCAATGTAGTTTGTTGACACTGCCCATGGGTCCAGACTGCTCCTCCAGGCCCTTATCCTGTGTCGATCTGACAGGAGCGCTGTCTTTCTGCCGTGCAGTAAAACTTGGTTTTGGCTCGCAGCGAAACGTCTCAGGTTTTATGACAGTCAGAATCAGTGCATCCGATCTGGGCTCACGCGCCCGCCTGCCATCGGAACGCTCCTAGAATCTGAACGGCACGTGGAGTAGTCAAATATTTGCACGGTTGCGATCAGCCGATAGATTGAAGCCGAAACATAATGCCAGCATGTGAAACAGAGCAAACAAATAGCAAATAAAATTTCCTTATCGGCTTTTGCGTGAGGTAAAGACACATGGCACAGAGAGGGGACAATGATATCATAGGTCACATGACTCTGAACAGCTGAACACAGGTGAGGGTGTCATTTGTTTAATACATTTGTCACAGGAGTCAAACATGTGGAACGGATTCAGAATAGTGTTCAGGCACACTGAGCAAATTAGGCCCAAGTGACCAGACACATTCTACAAGCCCCGGCCACCGTCTCCAGAAAACCACAGCCACCAAATCTAAATAACCACATCCATTTCTTCTGCATGTGTCCCACGTTAGGGATTACAGTGACATCACAGCATTCTGCGGATTCTTCTCTGGTATCAATTGAAAACACCAACTTGTTTTTGGGGAAAGTGCAATCCAGTCACATAATTAATAGATCAGTCTGACACCTTATTCCAATAAAATGAGCTCTGGATTCAGTACAGACCACCAGATGATAGCACACTGTGAGATAAAGGCTGAGTGTCTTACGTAAAGGTCATGAAAACCACAAATCACAGTTGGAACAATCTTCTGAAGTCTAGAGTCAGCTGTTCAAAATACATATCAGACTCCTTTATTTTGTTTCAGATTGTTTTGCTTTCTTCAATGACAAAAAGGTGTCACTTTCAAGAATGCACACTCGGTGTGGGTTTTGTCTGGAATGTGCAGTGCGCTGACAAACAGCTCTCTGCTGTCCCCAGAGGAGACAAATGGAATTGCAGCTCTCCATTGAACGCATTGAACATGACAGACTACTCATCTCACTGCATCACTGGGTGATAGTAAGACTTTGAAAAGGTTGGGGGGGTTACTTATCAGTGTAACATCTGGAATCAAAATATTTTGGCATCAGCTGGCACCAGATTCCTCAGTCGTACGCTCATGCAAAGACTTCTGCATAAACTGTGCTCGATTCCTTAACAGCTGTGTAATTTATCAAACGTTTAACCTGACATGGAAAAGTGCAGTGTACTTCACAAACTTCTGTACATGTGCATACATAATTATTTGTTGTGTTGAAAGCCATATACTTATTATTCCCTTTAAATAAGAGATCAGGCACACTGTTAGGGCATTGATTTATCAACATAACACTGCATATGTGTGGCACATTACATTACATTACAATACAGGCATTTGGCAGACACTCTTATCCAGAGCGACTTACAACACAAAGTGCATTTCTTTGGGGACAGGATTATCAAAGTGCTAGTGAAACACATGCAAGCTTGATAAATAAAAAATGTACAAAAATATTTCTAGTAGTTGATTTTGGAGGTGGAAAGGTAGACATTGAATAGAAGCAGAAGTTGCAGAAAACAGCTATTTTTTTTGGAAAGCAGAGAGGTAAAGGTTACTGGAGTGTGGAAGGAGCACAGACAGCACATTGTGACAAATTATTTATTTCTATAACCTAGTTTTCAACAAGCTAGGGCCTGTGTTTACGTGTGTGTGTGTGTGTGTGTGTGTGTGTGTGTGTGTGTGTGTGTGTGTGTGTGTGTGTGTGTGTGTGTGTGTGTGCAAAACTACGTCAGTGTGTGCCTTTCTGTACATAGTCCATGCTCACATGTATATGCTTGGGTCTATATGTGTCTGTGTTTGTATGCTGTTCCATGAGTCCCTGAGTAGTTGTCATTGAGAAATGCATTAGATTAGAAAGTGTGCTTTTGCGTTTATATTTCACTGTTTCACAGTCCTGTTCTCAGCACAACACAAACTCTCAGCTCCACTATGGCCTGAGCGCACCACTGTTCCATTCTCAATCAGTTTACTAGATTTTTTTTAATTAAGGATCAAAACCAACTTGTACCATAGTTGAGTGTTAATGAATTCAGTCTAACTTCAGGTGAATCTCAAGATGTAGAAAAACTGAAAACAGCAGAAAATATGTTAAAACATAGATAACATATACCAGTGGGGCCATGCTTGAACGTTAAAGGTCAACGTTTGAAACTTATGAAAAGTGTTTTTAACTGTTATCAGCACTGTAGCTTTTTGAACAGTGCTGGGCAAAGCAGAAGTGAAAACAGGGAGCTCCCGTCTGAAGACATATGAAGACAGAGAGGCCAGGACTGCAGGGGGGTGGGCCCTTTGTGGGCACCAGCCTGTGAGGACTGACCAATGACAAAGAGGGGTGTGGTTTCAGGCAGGGAAAGGAGGAGGGGAGGCCCTGAGGTGGGTGTGGCCCTGAGGAATTGGAGAAGAGGTGGCATTTCCCTGCCAGCTGATGCTGGCTTTGTGATCGTCTGCTCTGTACTCTGAGTACTACATGATCCTGAAATACATGTCTTCCAGCACTGTAAAATCTGGCTAACATGTAGATATATATATATACAAAATTACTGTCACACTGAGAGAGTTTATTTTGCTCCTGCTAATCAAATTAATTATCAGTACTAAATAATTGTATTCCATAATTTCTAGCTACGGCTAATTAAAATAGAGTAATGGTATCTGTAAAGCTATATCTCTAGCATCCTCTAGCTATTTCTTTCACTCTTTCATATATACATGTAACTAGCTGGCATTGTTGATAGATTCTATGATACTACGCTGCAGTCTCCTCGCATGTGCTATGTGACGAAATGGCAGTTCAAGGAAGGAGTTTATGAGTGAATTTTTCCAGCCAAAGTTTCATGCTTTATCGGAGCCTCTTTCACAAACCCCCTGCCCCCCCTCCCCCCCCGAGGGCTCCAGTCATGGTGGCTGTGTGGAACGGGTGTTTTTGGGAGGGCTGACAAGGCCTGTTGTAGCGGTGGCAGCTAGGGGGGCGGGAGGGGAGGGGGAGGGGGGGGTGCTCGGTAACCTGAGCCAGGGGGCACGGAGAGAGCGCTCTCAATGTTCTGCATCTCTCGCAGGCGATCTTTCAGCACATCCGCGCGCCGCGCGCCTGTTCGGGGGGCGTTCGCCCCGGCATTCCTGTCTGAGCGCAGCGGCCAGGTCTCCGGCGGAGCGCCAAGGGCCGCGGTAATGAGCTCTTGTCTGTCTCTCTTTTCCCTCCTCCTACTGTGGGAAGAGAGGGAAGGACAGGAGCGAGTGACTTTTCTACCAGTGCCAGTGTCAGCGGAGCTGGCGGCGGCCAAGCCTGACCAGAGAGCTATCACTGAGGCTGGTACATTCCCATTTACAGCCTACTCAGAACAGAGCGAGAGAGAAAGAGAGAGAGAGCGAGAGACCGAGAGAAAGAGAAAGAGAGAGAAATGGGCCTCCTTTTTCCTGTCAGCGTTCCCCCTCCACTTCTCGCTCTCTCCGTTCCCCAGGCCTGAGGCGGTGGGGGCGGGGGGCGGGGGGCGTTTGGGCGGGGGGGGGGTGGGGGGATAATTGTCTCAAGGTGTGGAGAGGAGGTCTTTACTGGGTTGAGACTGTACAGCTACACACCATGACAGAGGGAGAAGGGGGGGGGAGGAAGGGGGTGAGAAGGAGGAAGAAAGGGACAGACACGGAAGGAGACAGGGCGGAGAAAAGAGGAGAAACAGAGATCATTTCTAAATAGTTTTACTTCTCCTTTATCCTATAACATACACGGGTACTTCATTACATGCGCTATTATTGTAATTATCATTAATTTGCTCTTTTAGTACTTATTAACAAGGAAGGGTGGACCGTCTTATATCTCCCATTTAAAAAGCTTAGGCAGGGGGGGATAACTTCTGTCTTGCGGAAATTAGCCTGTTTGAATCCTTGAAAGAGAGATAAGAGAGTATGGTTCAGAAGTAAAGGAGAGGCACAGGGTGTGCTGGTGTGTGTACATGTGTCTAAATGAAAGATAAAGAGAGAGAGAGAGAGAAAGAGAAAGCTTCCTTGAGTTAAACTTTATTTTGTTTTTGTTAGCCATGCTAATGATAATCATGTGTGCGTGTTCCTTGAGATCATCATGGAGACACAGAGCATGCTCACCTTCGCTAGGTTTAAAAAATAAAAAGCTGGTCATCACTCCATCCTTTACCAAACAAACTGTAAGGACAGAAAAAGAAAAGAAGAGAATCTGAGAAGAACAATAGGTGAGGAAAAGGAAGAGAGAGAGAACCAGGCTGTGGAGGAAAGGCCTTAGGATCTATCCTTGCTTAATCAAGCGATCCTATTTGTCTTGGAACGACTGAGTTGAGAAGTTGGGAGAGAATTAAAACGCATGAATACAAGATGAACGCAAACAGAGCGCAGACTTACATAGCAGCAACAGTGCGAGGTGCCTGAGTCAGACTGAGACTTTTTAAAAATGTGACCAAAGTAAAAGTTGGGAGAGAAAGAGGGAGAAAAAGCTGTGGATAGAGGGAGAGAGAGCTGTAAAGAGTAGGAGAAAGGGATAAGTTTGGGGGGGGGACTTTAGTGGCCCAGTGGGGGTCTCTTCCAGAGTTCAGTCTCCTCGAACAGGGAAGGAAAGGACGGGGGGGGGGGGGGGGGGGGGGGTAGAGGAGGGGGTGGGGTCAGCAGTATGTAGAATGTGCGGGTGGAACTTGCTGGACGGCGTCTCTTGGCTTTTGAGGATCTGGTGTAGTGTAACAGAAGGAGCCAATAAAAAGAGTCCTGTGCGACTGAATTGAATTATGGGAGTGAAGAGCCAGATGCAAAGGAGAGAGAGAGTGTAACAGTGTGGATGAAGGACAGGTGAGAAAGAATGCTGAGTGCTGGACAGAGGTGGAAAATGGGGGTCAGAACACACACATAAGCACGTGCTCACACTCACACACACACACACACACACTCAGACACACACACAGACATCTCAATTAGAACCATTGGTTTTTTGTAATAATCTTCGGTTGATTTTTCTGAAAACCATGGTGGGAAAACTGATTTTCTGTAGAATTCCATGGGTCTGAAATTTTAGTCTGAAATCAAAATCTACTTTTTTTTTAAGGAAAAAAAAGTAATGTAAGTCATACCACAAATTGGTAACTAATTACAATAAAGCCAAACTCAAATGAATGCTAACACTAACATACATTAATACACAGTCTTTGGTGTGTACAGCCAAATCTAAGTTCCACAAAAGAGTCACTCAACAGCAAACAGCATCAAACATTTACCATGTTCCTGTGTTGTTCTTTATATGTTTGAAGAAATGTTGGAAAGCGAGATATGGAAAAAAATTAGAGCAGGGAATAAACGGAAGGAGAAAGGCAGGCTTGGGGGTGGGGGGTGAGGCTCAATGGTACAGCATGTACTAGTTTGGGCAATAATAATGTTACCTAGAGGCCATTCCAATAAACGCATTATTAAATTAAGAATTGGGGGATGTGGTGAGGACGTGTGTGTGTATGTTTGTGTGTGTGTGTGTGTGTGTGTGTGTGTGTGTATGTATGTGTGTGTGTGTGTGTGCGTTTGTTTAGGAGTACATGGGTGAGTGGCAGAGAAAGATGTTGACACTGAGAAAGACAGACAGTGTATGTGTGCATGAGTTAGTGAGAGTGAGTCAGAGAGTTACAAAGTGATAGAGAGAAACAGATGGAGAGAGAGAAAGAGTATGGGGAGAGCTGTCGCAAGCCCACTGTGGAGCAGAGGGGTAGTCCGAGAAAGAGAGAGAGAAAGATTGCATGGAAGGAAGGGAGGAAACAGAGAAGTTAAACGAGGAGTTCCACCTTTCTCACTTACAATAACACTAGCCATAACTCCTGTTGGCAAAACAATGATATTACATAAGTGTTGTCATAGCAGTCCGTGCCAACAAAAGAATTCAAACCCCCCCCACCCCACCCAACCCCGCCCCCCTCCCAAACCCCAGGCACAGCTCCTCCAGCTGGTTTGGATCTCTTCCTAGAGCCGTGCGGCTGGCCAATCACTTCAGAGACGATTGATAAAGCTGCAGGAGCTTGCGGTGGCTCTCTCTGTGGGGGTGGGGGGTGGGGGGGGTGACTCCGGTTAACTGAAAATGAGGAGGCGGCGACCGTGGGGGAGGGTGGTGGGGATAAGCTTGTTATTTTCGTCATGTGACGATAAGATCCATAAATAATAGGCCTAATGTATGAAATGTCACATTTTAAATACGCTCAAAGATAGAGAGAGAGTGAGAGAGCAAAGAACAAAAGAAAGACAAATAGACAGACGTGACTGTAGTTAAAGATGAAATGAAGTTATTTTATGCTAGGAACGTGTGTCTATCTACACGTGTCAGGACGTGTCCGCCTGTGCGTGCTTGCAGGTTCGTATGTGCGTGCTTGATTTGTGTTCATATGTTTGTGTTCGCATGTATGAGTGTGCCCGTATGGGTGCATGTGTGTTTGCGTGTGTGTGCATGCATGTATTTTTGTCTGTGCACGTATGCCTGTGTTCATATCCTTGTGTGCATGTGTGTGTGTGTGTATGCATGACGGCATGTTTGTGTGTGCATCCTTGTAAATGTACGTTTATGGAGAGCCCGAGCCAGCAGTGCAGATTGACAGGAAATGGTGTCTTTTCAGAAGCTGCTGAGTCGTAGTAAATGCACCCAGCGCCTGGTGCCTACACTCATACCAGCCCGCTCCTCTGCGCTCAACTAGGTCTTGTCAGATATTTCCACACACTGCCAGTATCTTGCCTGCCGAACACCCCTCCAGCCATAGAACCAGTTCTGAAAACTCTAATGTGTCCTGCTGCAGGTACTAATAGGATAAGAATAAGAGGATATGAGGAGACAGCTGTTTCTGTGTGTGGGGGGGGCGGTTAGATGTAACAGCTGAGATTGGGGATGTGGAATGATTCAGTGTCTCCCTGTGGGTGTCCGATCCCCGATCCTCAGGTGCAGAGTCTTGCCCATGTAAGCGTCTGTGTGAGACCGCGATGAGTGTAGTTTGAGTCTCTTCGTATGAAAACATAGTGATAAGTGTAGTGCGTTTTCCTGTGCGTCTGAGCGTCTGCCTTCATCTGCCTTTTGTCCTCCGCCTGTAACGCAACCATTCGGTCTGTTTACCCACCTGCTGCGGTGCAGCCGTTCACATGTCTAATTCAAGTCCCCGGCCAGTCCAGGACCTCCACCTGCACCGTCTGACCTCTCCACCTCAAGACCACGATGTTGGGTCTGGCCAGGTTTACTCGATAATACATCCTGCAATATAACATTCATCGCAATACAGTACATCAGTATTCAAATTATATTCCATGTGTGAAAGAAATGGATCGTCGACAACCATCTGGATCAACCAAGATTTAAACTGATTTCTATGAATCGTAACTGGCGATCTGTTTTCTAGCTAAGTCTAAATGAGATTCTCATTTGTCAGCAGCATATAGTCACCACAAACCAATTTGGCAATGATTCCCACGGGCGTACATTCATCAACTGATAATAATGTTTCTGTTTATTTCATTGGTATTGTTTTGGCAAACGTCAGTCCAAAATCTAGTTTATGGTCCAAAGGGAGCTTTCCTGTAGAGACTTCTTTGGCCTTAAATAGCCTTTAATCTGTTGGAAGAGACAATTTCCTCTTCCCTTTAGTTATCATTTCTCAGATTATAGTTGCACAGTTTAAATCCGGACTCCAGCTGGCACAGCAGCCATATACTCGTTTTTAAAGCATTTTTTTTTCACATTGACTAAAAATCCGACTGGAAATTTCTTTCCAGGTATTCGGAAACACAATTAGTAGAACGGGTGACGGATTTTAAAAAATATTAAATACAGATGTGTAACATTGGTGTGTGTTCAGATATTTTTTCTTGTTTGCACTGGTATGTTCAGATTGTGACAAGGCAGTAATGTATGGATATATGATATAATAACTTACAGGCCTGACGACAGTGGGCTGAACTTGGCGCTGTCTGTAAGTTTGTAATACAAGTTTGTAATACGCGACACAGGCCTGACCTGACAAGGGAAAGAACCTGGAGCACATCTTTCAGATGTTCAGCTTTCATTCCCCCCTCACATATATCATGATAATATATTGCCGAACCCACATACAACAACAGCCCGTTCAGCCGCATGCAAAGGCGCCCAGTGACACTGCGTGCATATCGCTTGTGTGTGGCGCGGCCATTTTCAACGCCGTCATTTTTCAACATAGCCGGTCACTTCATTGTTTTTGGCTATCTTCTGAGATCTTAAATTGTAAATGCATGTTGATAGTTTGGCAGCTGCTTATTTGATGCATTTTGTCCTGACTTGGGGGGGGGGGGGGGGGGGGGGGGGGAGGTGCAGGGAAGGGGAAGCAGGAGGTTTAGCATTCTGTATTCAGAATAAGGCACCTATTTACTTAGGGGGGAAATGGGGGAGGGGCACACTCAGAGGGGGAGAGAGAGAGAGAAAGAGAGGGGGAGAGGGAGAGAGAGATTGGCACAGGGAGGGGTTCTGTTTGTTCTCATCTGTAAAATATGAAACACAAAGAAGAGGTCAGAGGGAAAGGAAGAACGGGAGAAAGTTCGTCCTGTGACCAGCTCTGCCCGCCCACAGCCCCTGAATCCCTCCCACCCCTCGCCCTCTCTCTCTCTCTCTCTCTCTGGCTCGCTCTCCTCCCCCTCCTCCCCCCCCTCTTTTGGCAGGGCCCGGGCAGTTGGTTTGTTCCGCGGAGGCAGGCAGGCAGGGAGGGAGGGAGGGAGGGAGCAGAGCTGTGCTGTGCTCCGTGCTGCGCCTGGCTGTTATTTAGGTCTCTTACAGCAGACAGGGAACCAGCTTGCCCAAGGGCAGGAGGAGGCAGGAGTCCGAGTTAGAGAGGAATCGGGTGGGGTGCCGCCATTCCAGGCCCAGGAAGGGGGAGAGAGAGAGAGAGAGAGAGAGAGAGAGAGAGAGAGAGGGAGAGAGACAGGGAAAATACAGGTCTGGGAACACAGTCAGTTGAGGGGAAAAGTGACGAAAAGGAGGTAGGAACAGCACCTGGAGCCAACGTGAAAGCCCAGGGTGCCTACTGTTCCACATATCCGAGGAGTCTTTTTCAAAGGTATTTTTTCCCCCCTCTTCCTTCGGCCGAGACACAGTTTTTCGGCGCAGCTGGGAAAGGAGGAGGAGAAGAAGAAGAACACGAGGGAGCTTTAGCTGTGTTGTTTTGGTTTTTTTTTTTTAGGGGGGGGGGGGAGGGAGGGAGGTGGGCACAGAAGAGGACCATGTTTGACTGTGTGGAGGCTCTGGGAATGGGCTCCCATCAGCTCTTTGATGTCACCAGCCGGAGCGCGTGCATGCTGCGGAAAGCGGGCCCCTTCTTCCCCGGGCTGGACCCCTTCGCCTGGACCGGGACGGCCAGCGTTCAGTGTGAGTGACAGGCACCCCCAAGCGCGGGCCTCAGACTGGGCACTGCCCCTTGTTTTCCTTATCGAGTTTTGGGTGGGGGGGGGGGGGGGGGGGGGGGGGGGGGGGGGGTTGCAGTGTTGTTATCACAGTGCTGTCGGCAGGAAAAGCTAGATTCCATTCAGTTCCGTTTGCCATTCCCACAGAGGCCACATTATTTGTTGTCGTGCTGTGCGAGCATGCATGTTGCTACCCATCAGCCCCTCTCCCCTTTCCTTTTCTCTCTCCGTGCGTCCAAGGATGAGAGGAGATTTTGCTGACAATGAGGGCGAAATGCTGTGTTAGGAGTAGGGAAACGAAAGGAAGAGGACAGGAAAAATGACTGCTGAGAGAGAGAGAGAGAGAGAGAGGGAGAGTGACAGAGAGGAACGGTTTGACTTGGATAATTTGGGCTGAATGGGGGGCAGTCATTTTTAGTCGTTTTCTCTGCGGCGGATGACAACTGCGCGCCCTGTAAAGTGGATCCCCCGCCGTCGCTTTCGGTGATCACGAGTACCCGTGTCCGTTCATTTCCCTTCTTTTTTTAACTAGAAACAGAAATAAATAAGCACGCTTATGTAACGATCCTGCGAGCAGGCACAAATTGCTTGCCTTCAGCTCGCAAAAAAAAAGGGAGAAAGGTTTTCTGTCCTTTCTTTTTTTTTTAACGGGATCTGCCACATGGACTCAAATTCCTTTGGAACAAAAAAGCTAAAAATAAATAAATAAATAAATAACATGGAATGTGCCGGCACTACTTCGTAACAGTAGAAGCTCTGAGAACGCCAGAGGGCCCAGCCAGGTCTCCCCCCCCCCCCCCCCCCCCCCCCCCCCCCCCCTCCCCCCCCCCCCCTTTCTGACAGTCTCTAGGCTCAAACACAACTGTCCCAGGACAGTCCAAACTCGAGTGCTGTTTCCAAAATCTTCCCGGGGGCCATTGCTATCAATGTGAAACATGTGTGTGTGTGTGTGTGTGTGTGTATTAAAGGGGGCTGAGGCACAGTGATAGCTGAAAGGCTTAGCTCCAAACCAGCAGTTGCGCAAATGTTAAAACTAAAACTCTCCACCCTCCTGCCCCCCCCCCAAAAAATCCAAAATTCTGACTCCTCTGTTTTGGTGTCCCACCTTCTGTTAGTTGGTCTCTGTTTGTCTCTCTGGAAGTGCCATATATCTTCATTAATCGCGAAGACACCAGCATTTCAGAGGCTGTCAGGCACACTGTGTTTGCTTTAATGAAGACAGATATCCTGTCAGAGCTGGGAGGGAGAGCCTGGGGGGTAGTGTGTGTGTGTGTGTGTGTGTGTGGGGGGGGGGGGGTGTGTACAACCACAGCCGGTTTCAGCTTGCTAGCCATGATTCCCGATAGTAACAAGAAGAGGGAAGTTTATTTGTTAACCAATCAACACCGAACCCATTGTTTCCTGTATAAGAGCGCTGTCCATTTTGAAAGTTTTAAGTTCCCAGAAAGCACGACCAAGACTTTGCGATTTGAAAAGTGGGGGGGCCCAGAGGGTTCCCTTGGAGTTTTGGCTTGGGGGTGGGGGGGGGGTTGGTTGGTGGGGGTGAGCACTCTGTGGTGTCCTGTTTCACCCCAGCGCTTCCAATAACCTCTGTAAACAACGCAGGACAATTGCATGTGAAGAGCCGTAATAGGGCTCTTAACTGCGATCAGTTGGCCCCTATTGTTTCTTTCAATGGTGCAGATGAATTGATGTATGGGCCGAGCCTCCAGGCCTGCCTTCACCGATTGTAAAACGGTCTCAGGAAAAAAAAAAAAAAAGAAAACCTAATCCTACAGACAGGGCGCAGAGCTCATGCAAAGCTTGCAGTGGGAGTTTACAGCGCATTTGCTTTGGGTCGTGTTAAAAGTGTAACGCGTCATTTTCCGGCTCTCTCCAAAAGTAAAACTCTGTTAAAAGATAAGGAACACTTTACAAGGGAAATAACCTTTTTTTGCATAAAGAAAAACAAGGCATCCACAAACGTCTGCCCGCGCTGACATTCTGTTGAGCCTCGTAGTCTTCTACCTATTCATTTCGAAAGTGGTGCTTTCCCTGCTGGTTTGGGGGTTGCTTTTATGTAGTTTTTGGTTCCGACTTACATCGTTATCTACAGTCTGACAGAGTGTTATGTATGAGGCTTAATTAGATCAGTGTTAAAAACTAAAAATGCTGAAACCTGTAAAGGGGTCGTTGGGCTGTCCCATGTTATAAGTGTCCCACTAAAAGAGGTGAAGAAGGATTAGGAGCCTATTGCGGCCTGTGGCGGGTGTTCAGCTCTGCTGTGTACCGGGCAGTTCGAGACCTTGGGTTCTTTGCCCCCTCAATGTCAAAGGTGACAGAGAGGCTATGGGCCGGCCAATGTCAGGTCCCCGTGTGTGACGGTGGCCTTGCCTGGCCATCAAAAGGAAAACCGCAACAGGGCTTTTTATGGAAGGTGCCCTCGGTAGCCTACAGCAGGTATTAAAACCGGCCAGTCAGAGAATGAAGATGCAGAGAGGCTGCGTGTTAGGATACGCAACGGTCATGAAGTCAGCCTCATGACTCCACAAACGTTGTGTCTGCCAACAATTTCAGAAGTTAACCATGACAACACAAAGACATGCCTCATGATCACTAGTATATCATACACTTTATATTAGTGTTAGATCTCAGTGTTGGTTTATCGCCCAACAGAATTTTTTTAATGTTCTTTCCCCCTTTTGAATCACAGTATTCTGCATACGATGTTTGCGGCGAATATGAATATAATTTCCCTAATGAATTCAGAGATAAGAGGTCTGAGTCAGGGGTAAATAATGTCCCCCCACCCCCCCACCCCATCCTCCTCCCCCCTCAGGGGAAAGACAGAACTGGGCAGCGGGCATCTTCTGCCTGAACCAGATCCAGCCCCTGTCATTCACTTGCCTTACTGGATGTCTTTAATTATTTCATTAAAATTACAAAAGACTCAATTAAGAGATTAGGATGCCTTCGGGGAGAGGGGTGAGAAAAGACGGTGGGGGCAGTTGGGGGTTGGGCGGGTGAGTGGGAGGGTGGGTGGAGGGGGAGAAGAGATGGAAGGAGTGACTCAGATCTAGCCAGGGGGATTCAAATTTTTTCGTTGTTTTTAATACGTTTTAGCCAATCGCCAAATCGCATAATAATTTATTTTCTGGTCTTCCCCATGTGAGTCTTCCATGCTGTTTAATGGAAAACCATTTCAGTTTGGTAGTGGGAACCGTGCCATGTGCATACGAGGGAAGAGTCGGGCGAAAGCCAAATGGCCCGGCCCAGTGCAGGAGCACAGCTGAACGACAGCGTTTGGGATTGGGGAAGAGGTGGACTGCAACTCAGAAATTAGAGGGAAGAAGTCATTTTTACCAATGAACACAATAACATAATGCAGGAATTTAAATTAATATTGTTGCTGGGCTACTTTTACATTCATGAATAGAGTGGCAGGCCAGTTGGGCACATAATAGTATTAGCATATACTAGTAGCATACAATAGTACTATCTTATAACATAGGTCTATAATATAATATAATATAGTTTAATCTAATATAATGTAATGTATTATTATAATGCTAACATTTTCATTCATAGGCCATAAATTGTAGTAAATGTGGGCTTGTAGCTTATGATGTACCATCAGGTTCATAAAATGAGATGTGTGCATTATGATTGAGAAAACAGGAAGTTTAATATTGAATTAATCGGACTATGGTATTTGTCTGATAAGTTCTGTGACTGTGTTGTTTTGTTTTGGGGTCATGACTAAGCACTTCACTTAATATATCGATTGCACATGTTTTCACTGACTTCGAGTCAACAAAAAGGCTTTCTGCTTTTGGTGAGGTGCCAGGCCACCCAAAGAGACCCAGCCACCGCGTTCTTTTAAGCAGATGGGGTTTTGTGGATGGTAAGCACTGATTGGTTGAAAGAGGTTAAGAGTCTCATTTTACCTTTACGTACCGCAGACCTGGGTGTGAAGTTGGCATTGAAACCCGTGTGTTTGGGCACAGAGCGCCGCTGTATGTTTGCAATTACTAGCGATTCCATTCATTTTATTTTCACTGTCAAAATAAAAGTTTATTCAGTCTGTTGCGGTACCACTCGGAATCACCAAGTTTATACCGGCTAGTTTCACAATAATCATAGGAAGAGAGGTAGCATAAGCACTGAGGCAAGTGAAACGCTCGTGGGCCGGATGAAAACGCTCCTATTGAAAATCTCTGCCATAATGTGTCATCAAAGTCCTTTAAACATCGATGGGTGCACCTTTTCTGCCTCTAGAGAGACAGAAATGCGTGATAGTGAGGGAGAGTGCGAGAGAGAAAGAACCCTAATCATAATTACCTCATTAATCTCATTAAAGGCATCGGGAAAAACTTTCATTTACTTGGCACAATTTTATTTTATTTTTTTATCTTTAGTGAAAAATGGTAAAAGCACCTCGCTCCATTAATGCTGGTGTAAAAATATTAAAGGCAAGATATTCACAAAAAATCCAAGGCTCTCTGTTTAATAAGAAAGCAAAGTATAAAAGCCTGCATTTTGCATGACAAGGATTAAAAAGCAAACCAATCTCCAATCACACAGACAGAGAGAGAAAATGAACGGGGAGAGGAGCCGATGGATAGCAAGATGCACGCGCGCACAGCACGACAACTTTTTAATCCTTGCAATATGAAATGGGTCTTTTAAAAGTAAAGGCTTTGAAACATCCTTTCGTTATTGAACAGATTGCCTTAGATTTTTGGGAATTCATGTTTTTATCTATACACTGGAGCACTTTTATCTCTGGAACAAGCACACCTGTTCCCCAAAGAACACCTGTCGAAACATAGCAAATGTTTCTCTTTTCTGTATAGATTTCATGCCCGATGTGTAAGATAGAGTAATTGTGTATGTTATCTCGTAAAACGCAACTGTCTTTTTATTTTCTGTACATAGTATCATGTTTGAATATGCCACGCTGAATAGCAGAATTTTGATTTACCAGAAGAACCTCAGGGGCAGAGACGGACAGGAAGGACGGCTGGGCCCTGGGGTGCCTGGAGAGATTTCACAGTTGGTTGTTGGAATTCGGGCCTATGCCGTAATGGCAGTTTATAGCCCTGCTCCTTTGGGTGAGGGAACTGTGAAAACGATCGGCTGGCCCCTCAGAAAAGTCTCCTGTCGTCGGCCCACCTACCCGCGCAATGCCCTGTTACCTACCAGCTCCTCGGCCTATCAGTATGCCGCAGGATGACTTTCTCGTAAAGAGTGAACAAATCAGTAGACTCAGACCCTTAACGCTATTCTTGAGGTTATGTGAAAGAGGAGTCGGGGGCCCTCTGGCATCCACAGCACTGACCGTCTGGATCAGATCAGGGCATTAAAGCTCAGATTGGAGATTTAGACTACACCTGTCTGCCTCTGAGATCATACAAGCCAGATAAATTGAGACTTGGCGTCCTATCAAAGCAGGTCAGTTCTGGCCCTCTTAAGGCCTTGTTCCTGGGGGAAGAAGAGTCATATATGTACAGAGATTTCATTTTTGTACTGTTTTTTCCATGAAATATAAGGAGCGTCATACAAAAGATTGTTGATGTATATCCAATTTATGAAAGCATGTGTAGGATTACCATTAGCCTCATAACTACGGAAAAGTAGGCTCTTTCGGCAGCACGTTTTTTGGATTAGAACATGAGAGAGCAGGGTGCTTTTCCTCATGGAAGGTCAGGGATTAGCAGAAAGGGTTGTTTTCGACTGTGTTTAGGTTCAATGGAAAGTTCCCTTCAGTTCCAAACCATGTGGAAACATGGTGTGAGGGCGAGAGCCCATTAGCAGAGCACTGGTGATGACATACTGTCGCACACTCTCTGTAAGTTGTCACCTCCGTCTGCGCTGTGCTACGGTACAGAACATTCACAGTGGTGTGCGTTCCTTATTGGTCTTTTCAGGCTGCTGTCCTCCGCATCGGCAGCAGGTCTCCCATATCCATGGTCTCTCTATGATTTCCGTTTGTCCTAATCTGGATTTCCTGTCATCTCAGGGCCCCTTCAGATATTGACATTAGGGATGATCTTACATATGTGTTTGTATGTGTGTGTGTGTGTGTGTGTGTGTGTGTGTGTGTGTGTGTGCGATCACCAGGGCAAAAATAGTGCCAGTTACTATGCACATTGCTGGCATTCTGGGAATATGACTGTGTTCTGGACTAACTGTGAGCTCAGCGGACATTGGAGAGAGGGCTGTCTCCAGCAACATAGTTGCCTTCTTACAGGCTACTAGCCCAGCTCCAGACCACAAGTCCCATATGTTCCGCTCTGAAAAGCCCGAGTAAACTGCTGTAAACCGCTTGTGGGTCCTTGTGACAGTCAGAACAGACGCGGGAGATCATGGAATGTCTTGTTAGTGTGATGATGGTTAGTGTTATTGAATGACCCACCAAAAGCATAGATGTAAGTGACAGGATGACATATTGTCTGCAACTTGGGGTATGGCTATTTTGTGGTGGCAGCTTGATTGGCTTAAATCTGACAGTTTGCCGACTCCTCAAATGAAAGGGCGGTATGTGTAATCGTAGATTATGCAGACACTTGATCACCCTCTGTAATGGTCATACTGCAAGCTCACCCTGGGAATTTGTCTGCAACATACTGTGAAAAAGTGGTAAAGAGTTTACTTCATTTTTGCTGAAATCTTATTGGCTGTTCACAGCTCCGTGCCCTGTATATGTATCAAAAGCAAAACTGCAAAACCCTGAAAAAACCCCACAGGTCAATCTGTTTGTCCAAAGCTGCCGATTCCGTGGTGCTTGCGGCTATTTGGATATAGATGGTGGCACTGGCAAGCCTGGCTATAAATGGGGAAACTGCCACCCAAACCTCAATCACAAATCACGCGGTGGCGACAACAGGAAATGCTGGCAGGCCGTGGTTTCAGAAGGGCCAAAATGAAATGGAGCGCTTCTGAAAGGTTGCTGCTGTGACTAGGACGAGCTGTCATGAAATTTGATTCTTTCCTTTTTTTACTTTTTGTTGTATGAACTTAAGGCAAAACCATGTATTTCCTGCGTATCGACAATTAGCCTCCTGGCATGCTACAGATATGTAGCAGGTGGAGGAAATTAAATCAAGACCACACGAGAGCGAGGTTTGACACCCTGGTGGCATGGTAGGATCTTTATTTGACTCAACCTTTGAAGATGGATGGTTCTGTGGTACCCCAGCAACTCAAACTGCTATTGTTGCTACTCTTATTTTCTTTCTTCCCTGGGGCGGGGGGATGGGGGGGTGACTTCTCTGTTTTTGAGCTGCTCACTTCCACAGTAGTGGCAGATTTTGAGGTTTCTATTTACTACAGAGAGGAAACGATACAAATATAAGAGTGAGGGAGAAAGTGAGAATATCCCAAGGGAGGGAGCAGAGACGGATAGAGAGTCTGAGAGTGTGAAAGTCTACTCCACATTGTATTTACATTTTGTCATTTAACAGACACTTTTATACTAAGTGACTGACACTTCCTTTAAATTTCTACACACGATCGATTTATACAGCTGGATAATTACTGATGTAACTTGCTCAAGGATACAACAGCAGTGCCCTTCCTAGGAGCAGAACCTGGAAACTTGGAGTTATAAACTGAGCTCCTTAATCATTACACTATACTGCCGACCCAATCAGGAATGAGGAGCTAAATTCTGCTGTCGTTTGTTTATTGAGAGCTTCCTTCCCACAGGCCATTAGATTGCGCAGCGGCATGCAGGTAAAAAAAGTATTTCGTTGTCAAAGCAATTGTGTGACGACCATCAGGCAGGCAGCCCGTGCGTTGTCAAACAGACCAAGATACCCGAGCACGCTGGCGTGATGATAAAGTCATGGCATTCTGGGTATCTCTCTTGCTAACCTATCTGTGACCAGATGGTACTTGAATCTCTATTATATCACAGCGTTTCGGACATGGATCTTATTAGAATCTCATTTAGTCGCATTCCTCTGGCGAATCAAACCCAATCCTTTTAATTAATCCCTTGCCCTGCTCTACCCCCTCCAAGCTCTCCATGGGCAAGGATCACACAGGCTCCCTCTCTCCCTCGCTGCTTCAGATCAGCACAGAAGGGGGGCACGGATTATATTTTCCCTGGGCAGAAGCAGCTGGGAGCGGAGGCTCGCGTGAAGGCAGGGGGAGGTTGGTTACAAAGAACGCTTTCTTCAACCCCTGTGTTTTTGGTTTTTGGACTTTTTTTTTTGTTACAGAAACCGGACTAGGGATGAAACAGTGTGACAGGGTGGTGTGGGCTGTGGCTGGGGGGACTTGAAAAGAGCCCTGAGGACAAATGTTGACTCTGCTTCATCAAAAAAAGATAAAGGAAGGGGGTTTATGGGCCACTGTAAAGAAGAAAGAGTGCTTTGTGTGCACGCTGACAAATGAGGGGGCAATCCTAATTTTAACAACTTGTCCTTAAGACAGACACCCCCCCCCATGTCTCCACCTCCCTTTCCTTCCATCCCTCCTGTGAGAGGTGCATGTGTCTACAGCTCCTGACGATGTGTTCACTTGCCCCACACCTTCACTCCCATCCTAACCCAAAAAGGTTGAGATGAAACGTAGGCTACACCCTTAGCCTACATCTTCTAATACTTTACATTTTTGGGTAATATTCGCCTTAGCTTAGACTACTGGTCACACCCAATCACCGTTTGGATATACATTTTTTTAAAAATTGGGCTGTTGAACATGTGATATCCGTATAGCCATCAGGGCTGAAGGTGATTGTTACAAAACGGTTCAAAGAGGTGACGTCAGTGGAGGAACTCCCATGATGCTTTGTGCCTTTTATGTAAAACGGAGTAAAGGGAGAGAATAATGCGTAGACTTTCTGGTTTATCCTGATTAAGAAAAGATTACTGTTTAGTAGCAGCATCCGGTTGTGGTTTGACCTGGGTTGGCCTAGGACAAACGTTCACATTGTTTCATTGGTCAGGATGCTGAGTTGGAGCTTGAGGGGAATCAGGGACACTAGGCTTGAAAATCATACACTATAACACATTTCCGAGGCCAACAGAATATTTAGAATATTACTCCAGACGAGTAGTGATTCAATATTGTAAACACATAGGTGCAAGTGCCCACACCCAGTTGTGACAGGTCAAGTTATTTAGAAAGGATGTTTGACCTGAATGCCGCAAGGGTGTGGACAGCTTTCAGCACAGCATTGAGCCTGGTTCTGATGGTATTCCTCACATTTTGTGCATTTGAGTGTCTGCAATGGTGTGTGTGTGTTGGGTCTGTATGAGTATGTGGAGTATTTGCGTTTGATTAGGTGTGATGGTAAGGGGGGTGGATTCTCCTCATTGTGGATAGCCTCAACATGTTTGATGTTTCTTTTACTGAGCAATATCCTGGACTGGGAGTCTGTTTCACCCCACGGCTCCTTTCAAAGGCAAGCGCAGGGCGACAGGAAGAGCTCACGGTCTTTACGGCCCAGGCAGGGGGACGAGGGGCTCTGGGGGTGGGGCGGGAGGTTTTTGCGTCTGGAAACAGGCTCAGGTAATGAGCTCACGCACAGCTGTTGAAATGAGCTGCTATGGCTTGGCAACTTCGACCAAACGTCACCTCCTTCACACCTGGTGGTTTTCTCCTCTTTTATAACCCAGCTAGCGCACTTTTGTCCTGTGGCCCGGACACTTCCATCACTAAAAGGCCTTTGCGGAGCACTTCTGTCCACTCTGCTGTTTTCAGTCCCCGATATCCCATGAGCGTAGCCCGGCACCATCACCAATGAACTAAAAAGGTGTTTCCAGTCATCATACCACCAGAAGACTTGTTGAAATGCTTGAAAGCACGTAGCTCGGTGTTGGGAAAACAGGTTTGCGATGATGTCATTTCTTGGTGTCGAAGCTCGCAATGCTGCTGAGTGGAGTTTCTCAGCATCAGATTAGCCCGAAACGGAGAGATGCGGTGGGGAAGTAGCTGATAAAAGAGGAAGGGAGGGCCAGCTTGTGACAGACGCATGTTGCGCACTGCCTTGGATGATGTGCAGACTCAGGCTGACAGCGGGCGGAGCGGAAAAACCCCACCCGCTCCTGCCCATTACCACATGTGTGAAGGAAATGTATCAGAAGGGCACTGCGTCACCCGCATGTCTGACCGGGACTTACCAACAACGCTCTGCCCGCTATGCCGAATGTGCGGCACCGCGACCGCTGTACATCGTGACGTGACGTTTTCAAAACGCCTGGTTTCGTTCAACAAATCTTACATCGCAAACAGCTTGTGCAAGCACAAACCTGTTTGCGCTTAAGCAAAAATAGTAGTCTCTTTACTGATTTGTGAGATTAAAAGAAAAGTTTATTGAAACTTATCCAACCAGGAAACACTAGCAGAGGTGTGATATGACCCTATGACTCTGTTATGATGAGCTACTGTTAAAATGTGGCTGCAACACATAATTTATATACTTACATTATATATATTTTCTGGGTGCACTTTTTAAAGAGTGAATGAACCAAGGCGTCCCTCATCCCATCTAGGTTGTGGACAGACATACATTCTGGCCGGAAGTTTGGTTTGTGGAAAGTGTTTTAGGAAACCACAAAGTTATGCACCGCGCAGGCAAAAGACCAAAGTCTGTTTTGTAGATCTGCAAAAGAGTGTGGGGTTTTGGTCATAGCTCATCTGTAACTGATCAAAGGTTCATACATTTACAAAATTCAACCTCTGTATAAGGACAATTGCAAAAAATATATATATTTTAAATTAAATGTACTTTAATGTGAAGATGCAGGAAGCGATTTATGCATGTGAAAAACCACACGCAAAACACATACAAACGACTTTACATACTGTGTTAGTGTAAAAGTGGAGAGGGGGGGGGTGTCTTGGGGAAAAGCCACCATCCCAGACCCGCACAGTCAAAGTTCCACAGCAGCCCCAGCGCACCACAGGTCCTGACACGCCCATGGTGCAGCTAGCACAAAAAAAAAAAAAAAAACTTGACTCCATTGTGAGGAAATCACTGCAACTCTGGAACAGTGTGTCATACTCTGTTGCGACACAGCCATGAGAACAAAGAGACACATTCACCATGGAGGGACCCAAAACAACATCCATGAACCACAAACCTTTAAAAGCCACCCGTACTGCGTTTAAAGAAAGGGTAAGATGGCGGTGCGGTATAGCGGTTAGAGAACAATGCCACAAACCCAAAAGATGGCACCCTGATTCCCAGGTACCACCCTGTAAACCCATTAGCTGAATATCCAGCAGTACAATTTGATAATATGCCAAATATATAACCATGCTAAAGGTGTCTGTAACGCTCACGAAATGATTAAATACTGTAAATATTTTACATACCAGACATTTGTATATCACAATCGTAAGGGAGTTTCGGGTATGAGCTTGGTGCGTTTACCTGAACTTGTGAAGTATTTGAGGTATTCAAAGTGCTGCCGCTTTTTTCTGGAATGAATTTTGAGTTCCTCTTAGAGCTGTGCATGAAGTCACTATAGAGTACTAAACTGCAGATGATTTTTGAAACATTCCGCTGATGCATCTATGCATAAATAATCTTTGGAAAGAGTATGTTTAGATCATTGCCTCCCAAACTGGGTTAAAACAGCCCTGAGGGTTCAGATATTTGCAGGACCTGATTGGGCAAAACTGTTATAGCAGTTGGCAGTCAATACAGTATTAATTAGTTTATCTATCGTTCTGTTCTTTTGATTTGTTTACTGTCTTGTGTATAACATGAATTTATTTAAAATATTCAAAAAGGGAAGACTAAGGTAAGGCCCTGAAACACTTTCTTTTCCTTCGCTCCTGTTTTTTAGGCTTGCCAGGCTGTTTGTTTTCAGACAGACTTGTTGATTCATCTCTGACTCTGCTCTGAATTTTGCGGTTGTACAGTCAGCTGTCATTTAGTTGTTTCTGTTTTGTCCATTTCATGTAAATAAATCATGACTTGGCATGAATATCTTGGCAGAGTAAACAAGCATGATGGACTATTTCTGAGCAAGATTTGTCATATTTGTTTTTCCGTTCTGTTGTTATTGTTCGTTTCAAGAGGATTTTTTTCTTTTTCTCCAAAATCAGGGAGGGAGAATTAGGTTTTTATTTTAGCTCATGTCGCTAGGCAGATGACAGCTTGAGACAAAAAAAAAGTGAAACCAGACTGGCAACCCCACCCACATAACGAAGACATTTACATTTTAAATTTCCACCAGTTTTATACATTGTTGGATTTTAATTGGGGGGGTGGGGGGTGGTAAAATGTATAAAAATGAAATTTCTGGCCAGATCCTGTTTTGGGTAATGCTCTCTAGTTGAAAGGCATGGGTGCGATGCAGTTTTCGGGTGGAGGTGTACTTGGAGAAGGCCAAGTAGGGAGCAGGGCACAGGGGTCGCTGGCGGCCTCACTGTGTGCAACACTGGGGATTAGCACGGGCTGCCTGTAATCACACCACATGTATACAGAACCCATTGAAGGAGGGAATTAGGAGTAAAATGATACTTACTGGCAGGGCAAAATGAGCAATGGCTGCAGAATATCCCAGCCTTGTGGGGCCTCCCTTAGCCTCAGGCTCATACATAGCACCACTCCCCCACTTTCAACTCTAGGGCTGGGGGATTGTCATGCAAATTGAGTCCCAGGCTTCAGCTGATAAGGAAGGCCTCAGGTTTCAGGAGGCTTTATTTTCCAAACAGTGAAGGAGCCACAGGAGGAGTATTATGGAGGGTGGGGGTGTGAAAGAGGTTTGGGGAAAGGGGTTGGGGGTATTCAGTTACTAAACGTATTGAATGGTCAGGTGTTGACTGATGTTTAGACAGAGTGTTTAAGTGCAGTGTTTCCAGCAAGACAAGCATTGTTGTAAGGCAGGAACCAACTAGACCCATCGACTGATCTTAATGGATGCTGGCTCCCTGTCTCATTTTCTCCGCTCTCCCTCTCTCAATGTCCGCCTCTGTCTGTCTCTCCCTCCCTCTCTGAGTTCCATTTCAGTTTAATCTAAACGCTTAATGGACATGACAGTTTAAAGAAAACGTCTCTTTCTCTCGTGCATCGTCACTCCTCTCTACGGCTGTTCAGACTTAGCCATTCGGTGTCCTCCTCCTGGCGCCAGATTCCACCCCAGCTTTCAGTGCATTTTCAACACCTTTCGCTGAGCTCCATTCTCTACTGTTTCCACAGCACAAACACAAAGCCAGGCTCCAGTTACATTTTCGCCGTGCCTCTCAAACTCGGCTCACGGGTGTCTGTTCGGGCTGGAACAAATTGGAGGACTCTATTTCAGGCCGCTTAACATGTATCTGTCAGCCATGCAAATCGGGTCCGGAGCTCTGAGCGGACGCTTGTATTTGAATTGGCACAAGGTCTGGGGATTGATATGCCAAAGGGGTTTCGAGGCGTGGGCTGTTTGATTTGCTGTGGCTGATTCTGTTTGTTCCTCACATATTTTTGGAAAAGTCGCAGAACTTTGAGAAGAGGTACTGCAGTGATGATAGGAATTAAATCACAAACTCATCTTACTGTCAAATTCTTCTTCTTCTTCATATTATTATTATTGCTATTATTATTATTATTATTGCAATTATTATTATGACTACTATTATTGTTATTATTATTATTATCATTAGTAGTACTAGTAGTTGAAGTAGTAAAATGGTACTAAAGGTAGAAATAGTAGAAAATGTACTATCCATACCACTAACAGTAGTAGAAGTTCACTTTCTTTGTCCTCTGAGTAGTGTGGTTTTGACTTTGAGAAGGGATCTGGGGGGAGTGTGAGGTTTTATTGTAACTCCAGCGCTGAGAAGCTTCTCTGTCCTCCCTTCCCCCATTCTCTCCCTATTTTTATTAGATTCCTCTTTTATGCCCTTTTTTTCCTTTTTGAAGTCTCCCCAACCTTGTTAAAAACCCAGGCCGGTTGTGCTGGAAGTTTCAGTGAGGGGGGGTGTTTGGGGTGGGAAGGGGGGGGCAGCCATACTTTTGGACTTGCCTCTGTGGCATCCATTGAAGATGGTAGGGGGCTGAGGGCAGTAAAAGTCTGCTTTTTAGAGCCTCCCCAATTTTTGTGTTTATGATTGTTTTTTTTTTTTTTTTTGGAGGCTACAGCTGGTGGTGTGAAAGGCTGCCCAAGGTGACCGGGGCCCAATAAAGAGCCCGCCAGCCTGCCGGGGCCTCCTTCCCAGTCATGGGACAGTCTTTATAGGCCAACTTACGAGCCAGGGCTTCTCTTAAAACCTAGCAGAGCTGCACTGAGGAATTCAGGGCCAGGAAACAAGAGGAAGGGAGGGTGGGGTGGGGCGGAGGGGGAGCCGAGGGTGACCGAGGGTGAAAGTTGAAAGCAGTTACGGGTTCTGTGTGGTTGTGTGAGAACTAAACTTTATGTGGGCGAGTTATAGTCCAGTTTCATTTGTCCCTCCATCTGTGATTTGTTTAGGATGCCTTTCTTTGTGTGTCTCTGTGTGTGTTTATGAGAGCGAGTATGCTTTATCTTTTTTTTTGTATCTGTGGTTTTGAGTGTGTCTGCATTTGTGGATTTTCATGCGTGCGTGAATGTATGTTTTCGACTGAGTGTGTGCATGTGGTTGTGTGCATCTGGATAATTGTGTGTTTGAATGTCTATGTTTGGATAAGTGCATGTATGCACAAGGGGAAAACAAAAATAAACTAAACAAAGTAAAACATGAAAATGAAAAAATTTTAAAGTAACCAGATCACATTTAAAAAGACGTCCACGCACATGTATAATGGTAATATCAATACTAATTACCATGTGTTTCTGCTACAAACATATTTTAAACTCACCAACAATGATAAACATACTCTAAACAGGACAACTGCTAAAACCACAAAACAACAGGTTCAAAATTACCACAGGAGTGAATTCCCATGTCTACGACCCAGTGTCAAAATCACAAGGTTGATATTTATCGTCGGGCCATTCAGCGACCATTTGAACCCAGCCTCTGTTCTTAGCTCTGATACTTTGTGGTGGATCCGTTACGATATGGGCAGCCATTTCATGGGAATCAGTACATCCTTAGGTCCGGTTATTATACTACATGGTGGAATTAAAGCCAAGGAATTCGAAGCTATTTTAAGTGACTAGGTGCACTCTATTGTGCTGACATCGTTTCCTCAAAATATTCCCATATTCCAGAATGACAACACCCCCATACACGCTGCTGTGGATAGATTCAAGAGCGGTTTCATAAACACCAGGGCCTGGGAATTCTTCACTTTCCAGGGCCACCACAATTACCAGATATAAACATCTTTATGGGAAGTTGTGGAACATGAAGTGTACGCTGGATTTCCACCTCCATCTTTCAAAGAACGGGAGGCTTTTCTTCAGAAAGAATGATCAAATATCCCATTAGAAAGAGTTTAAAACTTGTATAACAGCATTCCGTGGAGGATTTAAGCTGTTCTAAAGGCAATGAGTGGCCTAACGTCTTATCAGTTCATAAATATTCAAATCTTGTTTGCTGTTTCCATTGTATCCATGTTTGTTTGCATTTGAGATCAGTTCTGCATTTGCTTTTCTTTAATGGGGAGCATATGGCGGTAAACCGTGCTGCCAGTCAGCGAGTGACGCAAGGTTAGACAACGACAGCAGCCTTGCATAAGCGCCGCCGAGCCCAGTGCATTTGTTTAACCGTGAAAAGAATGCAGCCAAACAAACAGGGGAGCTGCGAGAGACAATAGCAGGCAGTCAGGTGGCTCAGGTCTGGAACGAGGAAGGTTGGGAGTGAGCTGGAGGGGGGCTGAGGGCACAGACACCAGAGAGTCTGCCAGGAGGCCTTATCGGATCCATCAGCCGAATGTTTGCCTTCTCTCTCTGTCAGTCAGCATTCCCTCCCGCCCCTGATCGCTCACAAGATTCGCTTCTTCAGCTCTCAATGGGAGCAGCTCTTTTTTTTCGTTTGCAGCCGATGATTTTTGGGACACAACTGCTCCCTCTTCGGCCTAGCCGATGTTTGCTCTCCGTCTGCTGTGAATCTGCACAGGTCACATTGTCCCCATTCGCTTCCCTGGCTATGTAGTGACCTTTTTTTATAAAAGCGAAGTATGGAATATGTGTGACTGTGGTCTCTGAGCTCCTTTCCCTGGGCTGGGGCTTGTGGTGTTTCTGAGTCACACCCGCGTTCCTGTGGTGCAGCAGAGCTCCGCAGCCAACGTCCTCCCCCCACACACCCACCATGGGAAAATCAACTGTTTCAATGCTCCAAACTTTACAAAGCTTTACAGGTGCAGTTTACATTTCTGTAACAAAACAGTAACATTACAAAATAGTAATTTACAGATATTTCTGGCCCTCCGGATTGAAATTCACGTTCCTAATACCTAATTTCTGTGACAACGGAAAAGCTGATTTAGTTAATAAATGTAGGATGCAGTATAACAAAATGCTCTTCTCTCTCTTTCTCTCTCACAGCTGTGGAAACTCAGAGCACCAGCTCAGAGGAGATGGTCCCCAGCTCTCCCTCTCCACCTCCCCCACCGCGTGTCTACAAGCCCTGCTTCGTGTGCCAGGACAAGTCCTCAGGTTACCACTACGGGGTCAGCTCATGTGAAGGCTGCAAGGTAACGGAATGGACGGAAGGAGCGAAAATCCAAAACCCCGCCCCACCCCGCCCCGGCCCCAAGCTCCACATCCAACTCCTTGCACTAGCCCACTCCCTCCTAACCTCTTCATTTGTGCACAGACCAGTGTCAAACATAACATGTGGGGCGCATGACTCCATCGATAGCCATTAGCGTCACTCGGAAATCAATACCCCACCCCACTTCACCCCTGTGCATACCTCCCGGTGTCAGAGCTAACATGCAGGCACACCACTTTAATGAGCAGTTTGCTCGATAATAGTTAGCTCCATGCTGCGATCAATCTGTAATCGATTCTTCGTGGATGTCTGATTAACTTTGGGTCAATGGTTCTCTCTGTCTTCCCCTCCCCAACCCCCTCCCCTGCATCGTCGTTCGGATGTTCCACAGGGCTTCTTCCGGCGCAGTATCCAGAAGAACATGGTGTACACCTGTCACCGCGACAAGAACTGCCAGATAAACAAGGTCACGCGCAATCGCTGCCAGTACTGCCGGCTGCAGAAATGCTTTGAAGTCGGCATGTCCAAGGAAGGTGAGAGGCATGGCGATGCAGCCGGGGGGGATGGCACAGGGGTATGCTGTAGTTTGGGGGGGGGGGGGAGTGTTATCAACCGGGATCCTGTCCAGGATGGAAGGGTTTAATCCAACACCTTACACCTCAACAGTGCCACCCAAACCCCTCCACACCTCAATCCCCTAGGGTCAGCTTCTATGGCCACCAGTCGGGAGCTCTGGTGCCACATCAGAAAAAGCAAAATGAAATAAGGATATCATAATGAAGTATAATAATATCATAATCAAATAGAGAAATCATAAGACTTGCCAGGCTGTTTCCTGTACTGCTGCGAAATGCCATTCTTTTTTTCTCTCGAAATTCGGACTGCCGATGCTGCGGACATGGCTGACACTTCATTTCCTTTCCCAGTGAAGAGCGTTGTTTTTGGGGTGGGGGTGGGGGTTGGCACTTCCTCAGATCAGGACAAGTTATGCCTGTCTTCATGCCAACTACAATCGCACCTTTTGCGGCGCACCAAACAATATTTAGTATGCTGGTGGTATACAATGTGCGACTTTTTTTTAGAGCCAGGATGATTCTGAGAAGTTCGTTCAGCAATAGGAAGCGTGGATCATAGTTACACAACAGGATTTCATTTTTTTGGTCACTCACTGCCATGTCTCTGAGAAAAAAAAGCTCTCAAGTTGAGGGACCCTAGTACCCGTGACTGTGCCATTTGCCAGCGGAGATGATTATAAAAGCTGTTTACTTGATACAAAAATAGATTTCAGACATTATGAAAGAGCCTGCTTTTTTTTTTAGGTCGATGGCCTTGGGGTCATGTCTTTGCCCTAAACCGCGTGGCATTGTGACGGTGGGTTCTGAACACAGGCGGTGGGAGGGGCCAGCGCCCCCGTGGGCCCGGTTGGCATACCGGCCTACGCTCTGGGTTGGGTCCAGCTGGGGGCATGTGTGATTTAAATGGGATGTGTGCTCTCTTGGTGAGGGATTGCTTTGTGCCTCCGCTATTAGTGGATATCCTGAGAGGAAGGAAAAGGGGGAGGAGGGAAGCTGTGGGGGGTGGAGTGAGGTGGGGGGAGGGAGGACAGACTTTGGTAAGGGGGTCCCTTGGTGGTTAACATCACATAGCAGTGGTGGACTGTGGGTATGTGAACGGAGGGAGTCGTGCAGTGAAGGGGAGAGGGGGGCAGTGCGTATAGTGTGAGACAGACGCCAGCCGTGATGAATCTCATTCGAGTTCTGGTCGAGTAAACGTAGGCAATGATAATAATGTAAGCCAAGCTAACAGGAAACATTTCAGGAACATTGGGTAACATTCTAGTTAGATTACCAACTGCCTATGACAAAAAACCATGACAAGAAGTCTGAATGTGAATTGGTGAAAGCTTGATGACTGAAACCTCAGAGCTTTTACAACTTTTCACCACTTGTGGTCACCAAATTACCCAAGTCTCCAAAACTAGCCACAAGCCCTTTAAAGAAATAAGCTATATTTTTGGGCCTTGGTCCACAAAAACAGCATGCCTGAGTCTCACTACAAACCACATTCTCAGTAGTATCCTAATGATAGCAGCATGCCATTTATAAATCTACAGCACACCGACACATAATGAACCAAGGCGTGACTTACTTCTGCATTTTGGGAGAGCACCAAGTAATCATTAGCAAAGCCAAGACCACAAAGCACAGGCGTCATTATTGCATTGTAGTCCATGTTGCCTGGTTAGCACACATGCATGATGCTACTTAACGAGGGCCTGGAGCCAGAGCACGAACCACGGTTTGGCTGAATTTGCATGGTGTGAAACCAACCAAGCAGCAATGATACATAAAATAGGCTGATGAAAAATAGCCTTTGGTTTGAACTCCAGAAAACAAAGTAATCTATATGTGAAAATGACATATACAGCCAGGGTCAGTGATGCTTATCAGTTCGGTTTTCAGTCGGAAAATCGTACCAAATATAAAGTCGAAAATAAAATGTTTTTTTTTCGTTCTCAAAATAATTGCAAGCTTGGATTTTCTGTATTGTGTTGTTTCACAAATTAAAACCTTTTTTTTTTTTTGACAATAACATGACTTAGTAATGTTGGAGACGTTTAAATGTAACAAAAAAACACATCCAGGAAGGTTTACTTCGGCATGTTTTCGCATTGGTTCCAAACAGAAGCCCCAGTGTTCTGTTCTCACAGGATGAGACATGTGAGGGTTCATCTATGGGGTTTAATTCCTTCAGCTGGCAGAGGGCACGCCCAGGTACTGCGGGCCACTTTTCCTGGCACACTTCGGTTAAAATGAATTCTATTTCTTCATCTCTCTGGTCCTTCAGCCGTGCGGAACGACCGAAACAAGAAGAAGAAGGAGGTGAAGGAGGAGGTGGTTCCTCCGGAGAGCTACGAGCTGAGCAGTGAGCTGGAGGAGCTGGTGAATAAAGTGAGCAAAGCGCACCAGGAAACCTGCCCATCCCTGTGCCAGCTGGGCAAATACACCACCGTGAGTCTCCAGACCATGTGCACTGCACTACACGGACGCACCACTATAACTCTGCGGCTTTTACACTTCCACTTCCTCTTTCTCACATTTGCCAGCTAAGACTCAAACTCCCAGTTACAGGTCTTGCACCAGCTTCTCAAATGGGCGTCTTTACGACCATAACCAATACTAAACTAATAACATAGGTTATTATTTCCCTCTCCAAGAACTACAAAGAACAAATAAATGCCAGCCTTGGCATCAATGGCAGTGGTCTCAGATGCCAGCCTTTGGCTCCGTGCACAAGGGTATGTGAATGGAGGGAGTGGTGCAGTGAAGGGGAGAGGGAGGCGGTGCGTATAGTGTAAGACCAACACCAGCAATCATGAATCTCATTTGAGTTCTGGTCAAATAAATGTAGGCAATGATAATAATGTAAGCCAAGCTAACAGGAAACATTTCAGGAACATTGGGTAATATTCTAGTTAGATTACCAACTACCGACTACGAGAAAACACCATGACAAGAAGTCTGAATTTATGTGAACTGATGAAAGGTTGATGACCGAAACCTCAGAGCGTTTGCCATCTCCCTCTCAAAATAAATATAAAGAACAAATAGATGCCAGCCACTAGCTCTATGGCAGAGGTCTCATCGTATCTCTTGGTCTCTTGTTCTGTTCATCAGAACTCGAGTGCTGATCACCGTGTCCAGCTGGACCTGGGTCTCTGGGACAAATTCAGCGAGCTCTCCACTAAGTGCATCATCAAGATTGTGGAGTTCGCCAAGCGTCTGCCCGGCTTCACCTCGCTCACCATCGCCGACCAGATCACCCTGCTCAAATCTGCCTGCCTGGACATTCTGGTACCCACGCCCCTTTCCTCCCTCATATCCTTACTGCCAACTACACAGTCTCACTCCTGTAGAAAAAGTTTATGAAGACGTTGCTCCTATATTCTCTTATCTAGGGAAATACTGACACCTAGTGAACAGATGTGAAATTACAAGGATTTCTCCAAATGTATTTCTTAAATCTTTTCATTCCTTCACGTGTGGACCTAAAGAATAGGCTTATTTATTGCGAAAATGTGACATAACTGCCCTTTCTAGTGTGTACTTATCCGCGCCATGGCAATCGCAATGAGCACGAAGACCCTTTGCGAAACGTCAGAGCGATGCACTTTATAGATAAAGCCCACGCACTTGAAAAAAAGCAAAAAATGTAATATGTAATCATCAAGCACACTAGTGCTGCATACCCCTACAGTTCCCACAGTCCAGTTGCACGTTATTGATTTCCATGGCTAAGTTCGCTAAGGCTACTCATCAGACCATATTAATGCATATTAATTACAATTAACAGGTTGGAGATATTAATAGCTGTACTTACCACAACTGGATGAACGTCACCATTCTTGCTTTCCAAGCAGCGAACTCTGTAGTCAGTTCCAGTTTTGATGCAATGGTAGTTGATATAGCTAGACGTAGGTCTCATAGTCTTTCATTTGACATGATATTGTAGATATAATCATGAAAAACTATGTTTATTTTGGATACGAAAATCTTCTGTCGACAAGAAAATGCGTGAAGCTAAACCATTTAGATATGCGGTAGAAATGAAAAGCCAATCGGAAAGAAACATGAATAATTTGTTTTAAGAGTGTATCAATTGACATTAGGCTAGTAATTAAATAATTTAAAATAATTTCATGATTCCAGGGGGGAACAGAATCGAAGTGAAGATGTGTGAAGACGTGATTGAGGACACTTAACACTCGTGTGTTTTATTAGCAATGTCTGTACGTCTCATCCCCGTTCTGCTGCTCTCCTCCAGATGCTGCGGATCTGTACGCGTTACACGCCGGAACAGGACACCATGACGTTCTCCGACGGCCTCACTCTCAACCGCACGCAGATGCACAACGCCGGCTTCGGCCCGCTCACTGACCTGGTGTTCGCCTTCGCCGGCCAGCTGCTGCCCCTGGAGATGGACGACACAGAGACTGGGCTCCTCAGCGCCATCTGTCTCATATGCGGGGGTACTGCAGTCTTTGCTGCCTCTAACTTAGCACTATAGACTTTAGACTTTATCAAAGTTTTTAGCATGCTAAAATTGTTGCACTTTCGTGACATGATATCAGTTTGGAGCAAGTGAAATACCTAAACTAATCACATGCGCTCTTAGTCTTTTTGCACCAACAAAACAGTTTTCATGTACTAAATGCTTTTGTAAATTAGGTCCTTCGTGTAGGCTATCTGAGAGTGTCGCCAGGTCTCTTCATTTGTGTCACTGGCATTGACTGGCATTCATTGATAGAAAGAATTATTTTAAAACATTGCATTTATTTATTTTTTTTGTTAATTTATTAGACTTGAGTGTCTATTTTTGTTGATGGTCTGTTAGTCTTATTGTATGCAGTTATGTATTTTAAGTGTATTACTGTCATTTAGCTGATGCTAAGGGTAGTCCCCCCTGGGGGCAATGTGGGGTTGGGGTCCCAATGGTGATGATGTCCTTGCTGTGGCTACTCTGGGGTTTGAGCCACTGACCTTGGGTGTCCCAGTTATGTACCTTAGCCACTAGACTACTGGCTGCCCCAATATAGACTTTGTTTAAAATTTCAGGAACACAGTGTATTGTGTTTTATTCTGTGTTTGTGTTCTGGGGAGTGTTTACTTGTTCATGGTTTACTTCCTTTAATAGTATATGACTGAGTATTCCCTCCCCTGGCCATTAATGCTTTCCAGTTTCTCTCAGAGAGTTCATTTGATTGGCTGCCTTGTCCTGTATCCGCTTGCAGCTGGGTGGTTAACCTGTGACTCTGTGTATTTTTGCATTCGCGGCAGTGTAACGGTGTTTGATTTGAGGTTGTGTCTTGTCGGCAGACCGCATGGACCTGGAGGAGCCGCAGCGCGTGGACCGGCTGCAGGAACCGCTCCTGGAGGCCCTGAAGATCTACGCCCGCCGCCGGCGCCCCAACAAGCCGCACATGTTCCCCCGCATGCTGATGAAGGTCACCGACCTCCGCGGGATCAGCACCAAGGGTGAGTCCCCATACGCGCCCCGTGCCCTCGTCCCGTGGGCTGGCTGAGCCAGTATGTACTATAATCAGTCCCTGCAGGGAATGAAACGATTAGCTGTAGCATCATGTAGGGACACTTAGCATCCTCATCACTAATTCGCAAACAATGGTGGAGCAAAACTAAAATAAGCATGCCAGCCTGATTCTGCTCTCTGTTTATCTCAGGGAAACAGCCATGTACTGCCAGAACCACTTTTGCTGCATAGTATGTAATATATAATGTCAGATGTGTAGTGCTTATAATATAACATGTAGGGTCTTTTATGAATTACTGTGGGTTACGCTGTTTTGTTTTTGTTATTCAACGTTCTGCGCATGTGCAGTGCCTTGAGATATGCAAAGGAATAAATGTGCTTTACAAATAACGATGATGATGAATGGCGTTATGTTGATGATGAAGATAATGATAATGATGACGATAGTTATGGTGGTAATGAAGATGATGATGATGATGATGGTGATAACGATGTCGATGATGGTTGTCATAGTGACGCTGTGCCGTTGTGTCCACAGGTGCCGAGCGGGCTATCACTCTGAAGATGGAGATCCCGGGCCCCATGCCCCCGCTCATCCGTGAGATGCTGGAGAACCCTGAGGCCTTCGAGGACAAGCCCGAGCCCAGCGAGGGCGCGGCCGCGCCGGTCCCACCCCCGGCCCTCACCCCGGAGACCGAGGAGGAGGGCGGGGCCACGGAGAGCGGCGGGGAACCCAACCTGGAGGAAGACGAGGAGGACGACGAAGACGACGGAGAGGAGGAGAGAGGGTTGGACAGTGACGGGGAGGGCTGGGGACCTCCGCAGCTCGATGGCACAGGGGCATCCAGAAAGCCCCAGGCAGGCCGAGCACAGTGATCCGTGTGGTCACCTGTGGGTCTTCCTGTTCAAACCCCGCCCCTTTCCTCAACCCCCCCCCCCCAAAAAAAAAACCAGCACTGCTCATTCTAATTCCCCTTCCCCTCTTCCAAGCCATTCATCATTCTGTCACAGCCCCTGACCCTCTAACACTCAGACATACTGGGGAAGAATGAGAACAGAAACATGGAAAACACATAAAAGGAAAACAAAAGAGAGCGACAAAAAAACTTGTGGCGACAGGGCTCGGGAGGACAAGAACTGAGGTTTTCAGATCGCAGCGGCTCCCTTTGTTGCTTTTTCCCGTTGAAATGCAAAAGTGGAGAAGCATCGGCCTTCAATCGCGGACTCTCACCAAGGCACTTGCCTACCACCTCACAGGGCACCTCCCTAGGGTGCAATGCTTCAGGAAGCCACTAGGGGGTGCAAAAACAACAATTATAAAAACTCCTAGAAAACAAACTTAAAATGGTAATCATTTGGTGTTGATGCTTTTGACAGTTGATTTAATTCAACATTTTGACTATTTTTTTTCTATTCTTTGGTTTTCTTTCGACATATGTACATGCCCATATATATCTGTATACCTATTATATATTTGTCTCTCTGTTTTTTTTTTCCTTTGTGTATTCTTACTTGAGTCATGCTTGTGTTTGAAGAGCTATCCAGAACCCAGACGTGGAGAGAGAATTTACAATTCGGATCTTGTGCACCTCACCCCTGTAATTTTCTGGCACTGCGGCTCACCAGTGTACAAAATGAGAGGCAAATTGAGCGGCAGCAGCATGTCCAGTGGCTCACTCCAGGAAGAAGTGCATTTTTGATCGCAGGTAGCCATTGGCTGAATCATGAAAAAACATGCAGCCGATTGGCCAGTGCTGTTGTGCTAACGCAAGACGTTTTTTAACATTGTGGTGTAGAAAAGGGTGTTGTTATGCCGGACTAACTTCGGGCTCCACCATTCTGGAGGAAACCCTGTTGTGTATTTCAAGCCCAGTTCAGTTGAAAAAAATCTCAGATGAGAACAGGCGTCCTACCATCCCCTTCAAAGAGGCAGACTAGCAGTTTTTTCCACATATTCTGCTGGCTTTCTGAAGGATGCTGTTTCTGCCTTTGGCCATACCTTCTGCCCTTTTGAGGGTTTGCTGGGAAGGACAACATTCAAAATAAATAGTAAAACAGATACAATGGCTCATATGTGTAGTACATCGTAGCATATACACACACACTCAAAACACACAGCTGCAGGGATCTTGTTTGGTTAAAGTCAGGAGTATATAATATATATATATTCTATGGTGTTTTTACTGCCAATTTAGACCAGGGGTTCCAAGCAAACTACAGACTCAGGGCTACTCTTTAAGGACCAAACCCATCGCTGCCCATGGGCATGCTGGGATAGGCAATACCCCCCATGTGCACAATCACGTTTCTCTGCAAACGCCATTTTGGACCCCTGAGCTAATTAATGAAATGGAGACAGCCATCTAAGATTCTCTGTCTGTCTGAGTGGGTTAAATGAACATACATAATTGTGTGTGTGTGTGTGTGCAGCTTTTACCACCTGAAATTGTATAACTGCAAAGGTAAATTGGAACACAATGGGAAACCCAATTAATTTCTCCCCCACACGATGGCAAACCTCAAACCATCATGACAAAACTAGTGTCTATATAAAATATGAAAAGCTGAAAAATAACCTAATTTTATTGCAGAAATCAACTATATGTACTGTTTTCTGACATAAAAATGTTGTACTGCAATATCATTTTAGATTTTATTCAAAATTCATTTTAGTTTATAGTGGGGGAGCAGCAAAAGCATTACTTTTGAGAATCATGCTCAACATACCAAATGTGTGTGCGCGCGTGTGTGCGTGCGTGCGTGCGTGTGTTACGTGTGTTGTCTTTCAGACTTTGCAAAAAAAATGTCTGGAATAATGGCCATACTTCATGTTTTGAGAGGTGCTCAAATTTATGTGGGAGCAGTGTAATAGCAATACTAATAACTGAAATGACTTAAAAAAAAAGCTCTGTAATAATTTGAAAGTGTTAAGAATTATGTTAATGTAGCCATGTAGCACAGTGCTGGTGAGCTCAGGAAGTCAGTCAAAACAAAGACTCTTAAAGACTAAAAAACAAACCTATTCAAGAACTAGAGGTCCTACGCTACTCAGTAAAAGTGAATAAACTGATAACTAACAGGGATTTTATAGAATAAGCTCTTATTTGTCTTCAAAACCCATCATTTTTTGTCACAGTGTTGATGTTATGCACTGTTATGAACATGCTGGCTAATTCACACCTTACAGTAGTCTACAGTTCCAGGAATTGCTATTCACAAAGAAAATAAGTTTAATCATTTGGAATGTTTGCTTATTTTGTCCTTTTATTATTTCTACTCTTTCATCGCCATTATTGTTGATATTGTTTCCTCTTTAGGTAAAAAGTTTGATTAATTTTTGGGTCTTTAAAAAAAGGGTTAGACTCGAATTTGGGAATGTACCTGGCTTCCATTTAAAGATGTAATTTCCTAATTTTGGCGTTTTTTTATTTTTATTTTATATATTACTATATTATTATTGTTGTTATTATTATAATAATTATTATTGTAACATTTTTGTGTAAAAGTCAGATTAGAACTACGAATTCAGGGATTTCAAAAAAGCCTTTTCTGTTTGTTTATTTGTTTCTATAAAACGTGAAGTCCCGAGTTTGTTTGTTCTGCCATGGAATACGCAGTTATTGTGCTGTTGTTTGTGTTCTCTGAACCCCGTAGTTTTGTATGTTTCTTACGTGCCTTCGAATCCCTGTGGCGGCATTAGCGTCTGTCGGCTCAGAGCTAATGTGCGCCGCAAACACGAACGGACTGACGTCATCGCTCACAGCAGTCACTCAAAAATATGCAAATCTTACTGAAGCTACTGTTCGGATCTCCCCACTCTGTTCACACCAAGCCAAAAAAACTTGACATTTTTTGTTTGTTCTCTTCCTGAGGCTGTCGTTCCCCCTTTTACCCTTTGGACATTTTACAAATGAAATGATTTTATAAAGAAATGCTTCACTGAAAAAAATGTGTCTTTTTTGTCAAATTTACTACTGGTGTATGTGCACCCCCTGTGTGTGTGTGTGTGTGTGTGTGTGTGTGTGTGTGTGTGTGTGTGTGTGTGTGTGTGTGTATGCGTGTGCGTGTGCGTGTGTGTGTGTGTGCGTGCGTGCGTGTGTGTGTCACATCAGGCACAAGCCAAATTTTTATCTTTGAATATTCATTTTCTTCTGGTTGTCCTCACAGTGTAATGTTTTCTTACGATTGTAATGTTTTCTTACGATGAAAGTACACATATATTGTAGCGTAAAAAGTACATCTTGATCAAATGAGTTATTGGTAGGTGAGACAAAACGATTTTCCCTTGAAAACTGACTGTGCACACAGAAATCAACATTTTCAGGACTGATGGTGCCTTCCTACAATGTGCCTCTAGAGGGCGGGCTTGCATCACTGACAGGATGATATTCCTTCGCTGGAAAGCTGTCTGACACTGACAGGCCATTTATCTCATAAAGCTGATCGCTTTATTTCCCTGACATTATGCATTGCAAATTCACAGAGATGCATATCACCGCTTCAGCAGTTGCTCCGAAGCAGCACAGCAGAACTGTATGCAAAGTAGGAATGCGACTTTGCATCCTAACGCCTTGTTTTGTTTTTACTAGATTGGTTCGGCTGCGCTTCTGCATTGAGTGCATTGTTAAAGACTAAATAAATGACGCCAGCTCCAGAGAATGTAAAACAACAAAATGCTCTATTCTAATCGGTCCAAGTAGCCAGCAATCTTTTAAAGATCCCATAGAGGTATTTATATTTTTGTTACAATATTACCATGACTTCTACTACTACTACTACTACTACTACTAATAATAATAATAATAATACATAGAATTTGTTTGTTTAGATATTAACATTTAACCATACACCAGATGTATTTAGACACTCAAAAAGGTAAAAGTATGTTCATATTGGGAGCACAAGTTTCCCAACCAAATCCAAAACTGCATAGCAAGTCCTTTTGTCAATATATCTCATATCTGTGTTTTTCTGATATTCACCATGATTTGGTGCTAGCTACAACTTCATCCAATTTATTCTAAGATTTGGCATTACACAAAATTAAATTATTAATATGCTTCAGTACCCTCATAAATATTTCACCAGCAATTGCCATGTTTTATGATGTTGTGATAGGTATTGGGTGACTGGCTATTCTCAAAGGTAACATTACACATGGATCATGTGACTTACGGTCAACCACTGTCCTGCTTATACATGATTTATGAAGCTGCTATTGTATATTAATGAATGTGTTATAACATACTTCATGAAAGCTTAGCTAAAACACAGGCTGCATACTTTGTGATTTAGTCACTTCTACAATTTGCAGAAACACAGCTACAAACAAGCAAATCTAAAATATCAAATATTGTCATATCTACATATAGACTCAGTATGTGGAATTGATAGGAGTCATTCAAACAAATGAAAACTGCATCCGATAAGTATGTTAATACGTGAAAAAGTGATTTATATTCTTTTATGACAATATTTTTAAAGATGTCTTTCCAGTTTGATGGCCAATGGTCAACTTTAAACATTCTTGTTACCTCTATGGTACCCACACCTATAAACCACTGTGAAAGCTACTTGTGCAAACCGCTATGGTACCCACCCCTGTAAAAGTGCTGTGGTACCTACACCTGCAAACCTCTATGATACCTACACTTGTAAACCCGCATGGTACTCGCGCTTTTAAACCTCTATGGTACCTACACATTCAAACCTCTATGGTACCCACATATGTGAACCTCTATGGTGACCACATCTGTAAACCAGGAAGTGGTGCACATGATCCTGCCCCCAGCAGTCTCTATGCTTTTCACAGGGAGCCTGGAATGCAGTAGCGCTAGTGCTGTGACTGGGAAGAGCTCCCTGGCCTGGAGCAGAATCCTAGGCAGGTTCAGCTAAAATCCTGCCTTAGTCCAGGTTTAAGAGGCTACTGTCTCATAGTCAGCTGATGAAACTGACAATAGGGGTAAATTTACATTAATACTGAACTACCTGGGTGCCTGAGATTTCAAACATAGCATTTTCGAACATTGGCTCAAACTCACAGTAACAGCGTGTGTGTGTTTGTGTGTGTGTATGTGCTGTAAGCTTTGAGCAGAGCACTAACAGTGACTGTGTGTGTGTGTGTGTGTGTGTGTGTGTGTGTTTGTAAGCTTTTGTACTCGCTCTCTTTTGTAGAAAAGGTTTAGATCAATATATTATGATGGCATGGTGAGAAATTTCAGCTGTATGGGGTCTTCACAAACACATGCACACTCACACCCATCGTTTTGTCGCCATGGTAATTTTTACAACAGGTATGGGAAGCCATTAACACCTCTGGACAAAGGATGACAACACTGTTAAATTCCTGTTCTAACGCTATTTTGACATAGCTAGCTTTAATAAAGTAAAATATAAATGAGTGAGATGATTCATCTTCACCTCTGCTTTGTATGACATAAAATAAGAACAGAAAACAAAATAACACACGACTTAAACTAACACATGACTTGGACTTAAACACATGAAGACAAAAACACATCCAAACCAGACAACAGAATATTTTGCTAGCATGGTCATTTTTATAAATTGTGAGAGAGAAAAGAAAGCAATAAATGGAGACGGGATACCGCTAATTAAATGATTGCTATAATTAACTTTCATTAAATAGAGATCGATAAAGCGGAGCGAAGATTAAAACGAGGTCTATATATTATATGGCGTTTTACAAGGCGGCGTTAAATCAACTCGTGTTTTCAACCCTGGCAAGACGTGTTGCCATGGGAACACAAGTGGGAGCTCGTGGGGCCGGGAGGATTTAAAGAGGCTTTTTTATTCCTCCTTTTTATGCGCTTCTGTCTTTATATTTAATCTTGGCAGAGAGAGAGAGAGAGAGAGAGGAATAAATTAGGGGAAAAGACAGCACAATCCGTCTGTATTCCCCTATTCCTCCTCACTGATTAATCAGAAACGCATGACAAGCCATCTGATGAAAATAAATAGCAGTGCACGGAAAGCAAAATCCATTCCTCAGAAAATGGCTTTGGTCACAAATTTACCCATAATGCATCTCCAACATCCTGGACTTACTGAGACCCCTCCCCCCCTACCTTACTCCTTTATAGGTGTCTGGTCAATCCAGGTCAGCCACCTCGGATCACAGTTCGGATGTTTTACGGAGTTGACTCCGTTACAGTAAAAGCACCATCACTATATCGGTGGATCGGAATGTTGGAGTGTGTGCACGTCCTTTTGTGTGAGTGCGTATGCGCAAGCGTACAAAGAAAAGTATGGTAAAACTGTGAGTATGCATCTGTTTCCCAACACTATTGGGAAAAGGAATAGAATACTCAATGTTTTGTAGCATAGAATAGTGTTTTTTCAGAAGAGGCTGAGGTACCAAACCAAGACCCATTGGTGATGAATACTTGGAATCTTATATCCCACTGGGGTCAAAGTGGCAAACTATGGTAAAACTCTGTGTGCAGATGTATGTAATGTGTGTGTGTGCGTGTGTGTGTGTGTGTGATGTGACTGCGGTTTCGTGCCATCTGAGTTTGTGCAATGTGAGTAATGTGGGCAGTACATGATCTGTTTTCTGTTGGGTAAATCTGTCCTTTGCATGAAATAGACTGCACAGCGACAGCATCGTATGATCAGACTATGCTATTTAAAGCAGGTATGTAGGAACATACCTGCAGAACACCCGTGTGTGCACTTCAGCCAGCCAGCCAACAGCTGGGAACAGCAACAGTGCCAAAAGAGACTTATCAGAACACACAATACATCATACCTTGTCACTTGGATTGGAGTATGGCAGCTGACGAACTGAGTTCCAGCTCTGTCAGCGAAAAACAATCTACCCCTGCAGTGGGTTAGTGAACGCAAACACTGGATGGTGGATGAATCCCAGCTGCTGTTGTGTCACACTGATGGAAGTACCAGGATATGGGAAGACTGCAGTCCATGGATCCTGTGGGGTATGCTATCGCTCCACACTGGGTCCTTTGATACAAGTACAGCAATGAATTTCAGGACATCATTGAAGATCAGATTTTCCCTTCCACAAATGGCTTTTTTGTGCCAAGATAATGCCCCATGCTGTATGGCTAGGATAGACCATGAATAGTCCTCAAGAACAGTGACAGTGGATTCATTTTACTCCCCAGTCACCAGATCTCAACCCAGTCAAGGTTCTGTGGGATGGGATGGGGTGAGCACCTTGGAGTGCACGACCAGCTTATTTGGGAAGCATGGGAGTCAACATGGGCCAGCATCCCTGCAATGGTCTTTCCAGATCATTCCAGTGAGTCAATACCGTCAGGTTGTTCTACATGCGAAGGGGAGACCAACTCATTATGAAATAGTGTATCTAATAAAATGGCAACTCTATGAGGGCACACACACACATGCACAAATACACACACACACACATACGCACAAACACACAATGCATACATAAACACGAGTGCATATATTTTATTAGGCCTGAAAAATCCCAATTAAATGAATTATTTGGGCAAGCAGTTGAAATAATTTCAAAAAATGCCCGAAATTATTCTGACACACTCTGGCTCTTATACCAAGACAAAAGAGAAGCTGTCAGCACACAGGTTCAAGATGCAAAACATGCCAGAATCAAAATCAAGACCTCCCAAAAGATTGTGTTGATTCCAGCAGTCTGGAAATTTTTGGTTTCCGCAGTCATGGTGTCCAGATTCTTTGAGAAACGCTGATATGAAATTGAGGTAAATTGAACGTTTCTAAGGGGGAAGTGCAATGCATGCTGGAGAAATTTTCACAAACCAAAGTCGTTTTCATAGAAAGGAGGACCATGCGGCCCTCAAGTGACCACACTGTCTGAAGACCAGTATATCAAGCTAACATCTTTACGAGACAGAGCTGCTTCTGCATCCAAGATTCAAAGCCAACTGAACAAAGAACGCCCCGCTCTGGTCAGTAAAAATACAGTCAGAAGACGACTGGCAGACTGCGCTTTTAATCGCCTCTGGCTCAGACTCAAATGTATGTGGTAGAGGATTCATTTTCCAGCAGGATAATCACTGTAAACATGCATCGAAGTTAAGCCAGGCCTATCTGAACGCCAATGAAGACCTTGAACCGCAGACCTGCATGGCTTTCTCTCCTGTGTTGCCAGACCTCAACACCATTGAATGTCTTTGGGAAAATTTGAAAAAGAAAAAGGTAAAACATACCGCCACACACAAGGCACTCTCTATGATGCTCTGAAAGAGTGCTGGATTCTCAGGTTCAGCAAAACCTTGTCAGACAGAGTGCAAATGGTTTGCATAAAGGAAACGATGCATATACCAAACAGTGCATATACCAAATATTGAACCAGAGGGTTTGGAAGTGGACACAGACTTTTGGACCCCTCTGTATGTATATATAGGGCATAATGACATCAGATGGAAAATAGGTAAGTCAACAGCACTATAGCATGGCACAACCATGTCTGCTGCAAGTGTATGCTGTTAAGGTACACCCTCCAAGTCATGTTTACAAATTCATTGTTTTAAAATCATTTGTGTTCATTAATTTCGAGTACAGCTTACGTTCAAAAAGATAGAGGACACATTCCTACAAAATTATGTAATGCGCAATATACAGCTTTTCAATATATATGTTTTGTACTGTGATTTCTTAGGAAATTTAGGCAAACTATGACACTGGGTGGCGAAAATTATAGAAACTGAACTCCTGAGAGCGAGTGCCATCTATAGCTGTGATAGATGGAATATTCCACCACCCTGAACAGAATTTCTAGTTGAAAACCATGAAGTCCGGTTTTCAATCTACTACTGCCACCTCTGAACACAGCAAAAGAAAGTAGGAATAGTAAATGAAAACGGATGTAGAATTCGTTCAGAAAGGTACCTCAGAAAAAGAAAGGGATGGAAACTGGGGAACAGAGAGAAAGGTAGGGATGGAGGCAGCGAGCTGGGGGTGGGGGGGAGTGGGGGGGGGGGGGTGATTCCGCCAGGGAGCTGTGGCCTCTGGGTCTTCATGTCTTTTACATTTCTAATTAAAAGAGATAAAGAATCGGGGAGTCGTCAAAGCCGAAGTGATTTCTCCGTTAAGGTTTTAGAGGGGGCTATAAAACAGGCAGCCTGAAACCATTGACTTTATAATTAGCTTGTCATCCCGGATCCGACAGAGACAGAATGATGGAGAGGAGAGGGCAGACAGACAGCAGAAAGAATACAGGTGTCCAAGGCACCGAGGAGAAAAGAGAAAAAGGTGAAAAGATTATCGTAAAGGCAGAAGACAATATGTGAGAGGAGGAGTGGAATGACTACAGTCTGGCCCCTTGGTTCTCAAACAGAGAAAGCTGGGAGCTGGCCCCGCGGACAAGTTTAGCCTGATTTCGGGTACAATTCCCTCCTGTTGCTTTGTTCTGAAAACAAGCGTCTGTGCTTCAATGAGATGCTACATGCAAAAAAAGGAAAAATAACAAAACAATATGAGGCAGACACAACGATTGTACGCACTCTCTTTTATTATCATTACAAAACTCAACCACACTGTTTTTTTGTATAGCAACAGATCACAAGCAAGCACGAAAGGGTGTGTATGCTATCAAAAAAGAAGTAAAAAGCCCCGAAAGAAGCAGACATAGTCCCAACTTGCATAAAATGTGCCCCGCGCAAATGTGCTCCTGCAAGTTACTTGATTAATTTTTCAGATACTTTATGTGATTTAATAATTCAGAATGCAGAAAGAATTTTGTCATAAAGCTTTGGGTGAATGAGTAAGAACCAAATCCAATAAGGAGAAGACAGCATAATATCTAAAATGGTGGCCATGGGGAAAAAAATATGCTGATGTAAGTAAAGACATAACAACAACTAGACTAATACGCAAAGAGAAAAGTTTTACATAATAATATTAGAATAAAATAATTATGAGCGTAACACTGTGTTTTAATTATGAGGTTGCCTTATATGGTTTGTAATTGGATTGACCATTAATATTTATATATGGTATTGGTTAGACATTATATGATATTTTAGTCATACTTCATATCTGAACTGATATCATCTGAAAATATGAGATTTTTGAGTTCATCACAGATTGAAAAAAAAAAACTGACTAACTGTGTAGTGAACAGGCTTTTTAGGAAGGGTCTAAAAGTGTAATCAACAGGGTTTTCATTCTCCCTGCCTGCCGTTTCATGGTAACTTTATTATTAAGTTCGCTCCTCATTCACCAAAATAATACGTTTTTAAGTTGTGGAACTAACTATACCCATCCTTCATAACTAGACCACTCTTGCTGCTTTACCTAAGAAAGGACTAAGTACAGATTTAAAACAGCTTAAGAGTCAAGCAACTGCTATATAAAAGGAACATAAAACAAACAGTGCAAAGTTTAAGTTTAAGCTTGCTATTAGCTTGGATGCCTTGCTCATGATGCGAATTTCTGGCAGTCGACCTAGACCACGATAAACACTGATGAGACAAGCCATGTGAGATACAGCTCTGATAAGCAAGATCTAAATCAAATAAATAAGACTAAACTCCATCCACAGACCCATGCTAATCACATGAAATACTATAGCCTGCAGTACAGTACTGTTGCATAGAGAAGAGCACCATAGTACAGACAACAGCACAGTACAATGAAACAGGCTAAATAAATGCTAGCTCAGAATGTGAACCTCTACCCAGACACACTGCTGATGGTGAAGAAGTGCAGACAGAAGCTCTCAATTTTAGCACACAATTCCTTGTGTCATTCCTGACTTGTAGTTATGTAGATGTTTTCGATTTTATCGATTTATTATTTTTCAGTTTTAGAAATTTCTTGCAAGAGCATAATACATTTTCCCATTGCTGATAAGTACACCCATTCTGCAAAATGAATGCAAATGAAACTGCATTTTATCTGATGGCCTCAGAGATTCACAAATATTGCAATATGAATGCTGAAATCTGACCAATAAAACCATGAAAGCCTGTATGAATGAGTGTTCGGACATAGCTGGCTGAACACTGAACACTGAACGCTGAAGAAAACAGGACTTGCTTAAGGATACTGAACACTGAAGGATACAGGTAGTTTTGTAACCTTTATTTCTGTGACATAATACACAAAGCCGTAGCTGTCAAATGCCACACTGACTAGGAGAAAAAGGCCAACCAATGTGAACGATTACTTGCCATTATTTGCTGCTGGTCTTTGTTGAAGAACATAGATACAGATGAGAGCAGGTATGGGACAACGCAAATGTGGTTGCAAATTCATATGCAGATTGTGAGCCAATTTTGTGAAACATGCTTTGACAATTATTTGCAGTTCAAGAGTAAGTATGGCCACATGTTGCTGTCAGAAGATGCTACTCGCAAGAAAATGTGACACGAAAGAAAGAAATGAAAGAAAGATTGAGTGAAGAAAAGTCTTAAATGTGGTTCAGCTGTATCTTGTTGACCATCAGAAATAAACTTCAGTCCTTAAAATGATGACAGTATTTAAAATGTCTGTCATATACATCAATGGTAAAACAAGATAGAACGCAAATAACAACTTGAATGACACTCAAATTACATTTTTAATGTTCCAACAGTAATCCATTGCAACTGTAAAGTGCATCATCTCAAACCAGTAGTAAATACAATTTTACTGTTCCAATTACCCACCAATAAAACCTCTACAAGTATATCATTATTTCATTTTTTTAAATGTTATTGCCTGAAGATCCCATAGCTACCCACCCGTCATCAGTAAAAAACATACTGTGCACCATTTTATTTATGCTCTCTTCGACATTCTCAGCCTCTGTGCTGAACAACCTGGTTAGTGCTGACCCAAATAGTATCTTCGTCCCCTGACGGTGTAGAGATGTAAACACATAAGACCAGTCAAATTCACTTTTACATACAGTATTCATATCCCCTATATTGAGGATGTTTTAATGTTTTAGCCTGAAAAAATTACATTTAATAGAGTTCCAGGCTAAAAAGAAGTTAAACAACATTCATGTGATGTTGTTCCTATTCTGAAAAGGGTAAATATTGACTTGAAATATTGAAATCATGAAAGGAAAGTTAATTACGCTGCAAATATTGTGGCCTGGTCACATAAGCTTTTCTTTGGCATAGCTTTGAATAACATGCATAGCTGTAGGTCACAAAAAAAAGAAAATAAACAGGGACACATGACCAGTTACCAACTACATGCACAAAGGGCCATATGTTAACTGTTTGACATCAAAGAGGGAAATCTACAGTCTATGACATCATAAAGGGATATCTACTGTTTGTGACATCATAAAAGGATATCTACAGTCTGAGCAAACAGTGCAAAGCCTGTATGCTGGTCATGGCGATTCCACAGGGGAATCGTGAAGGCCAGTGTCCTATCATTTCTTGCAACCCACCAGAATGTGCAAACAGCAGGTAGTGCGTTTGCATAAGCATAACAAAAATGGTAAAGCTGACAGTACAAAATGCCTGCTCATAATTTTACCTTCCTCTGATGGTAGAGACGGTCTTTAGAAATGTAGGTACGTTTTTGGAAATGTAGCCCGCTCACTCACAGTTCATAATAGCTACAACATTGGTTTTATTTTCTGATGAGTGAATACACTATCGAAATACGCTACCAGTCATTTTATGATGGTATAATTTTCTTCTAAGGTCATTTTAGAGTATTTTTGTCATTTTCAATGTTTTAAAGATGATAAGTACAATATCATGTTGGTATGGTAGCATTTTCTGACAAGATCCATTTGTTCCCTACTAGATAAAGGTATGCAACCTAGGGTAGGCTTCCTGTGATAGTATTTCAAGTTAGGGTAGCCAAGATCGATAGCTTCAAAACGACAGAAAACTCAAAATTATTTATGAAAATCAAATCAGAGTTATGAAATGGTCCTACCGATCGTTACCAAGCCTTCTTTTTTTTGGGGGGGGAGGGGGATTTGCGAATAGGCAAATACAATAACTTCAACACAATTTACAGAATTTAGTTATCTTACACTGACTTTACGAACGTTTGACTTATCAAAATGTGCTTCCTACTTCTAACGTTACTGTTTCAATAGCATGTCAAAATCATTTGAAAGTTGCTGCCTTCTGGCAGCAGTTTTTGACAAGGTAGCAATAGTTAATAGACTACGCTATAAATTCCTGCTACCGGTAGCAAAATCTGATAAGGATGCAAAAAATGGCAGAACACCGGCACTGCTTTCAGAGTGAACACCTGCTTATTGTTGCTACAGGATACATATCCTTTGCAGTGTTGGAAGAGTGAGATTACGTTACAACTGAGTCAAATTTGAAATCAATTTAAAACCCATTGAAAAAAAACTAAAAACACACAAACACATACACAACATTCATGCTTGGTTTTGCTGTAAAAAAAAAAACCAATACATATTAAAACAAAACTAGTCTTTAGTTATTTCTGTCAATAAAAGATGCATGCTGAAATTGTTTGTGTGTGTGTGTGTGTGTGTGTGTGTGTGTGTGTGTGTGTTTTAAAGGTTAAAGTTTATGGCGTAATATGTATGGTACGGTAAGGTATCTATTGTGCAACAGTTAGGCTACAATGTATACATTGTGTAATGTATGTGTGAAGTTTATAAGTTCTATTTCAGCTCAGAGTTCATAAATAAACATTACATATCAATATTGCATAGGTAGCTTGTGTGTCAGTATGCAACAGACAGAATTTCACTGCCTCTAAGAGACAGGTCCACTTGTAGTGCTGCTCATCACCACAGGGGGGAGTCTGTGAGCTCACTGCAGAGAGAAACAGACAGAGGAGAGTGTAAGGTTGTATGCTAATAAAGGGGACGGGGCAATGGATGCTGAATGATACTTTAATGATGCTGAAAATTGGTTGTGAGCTTCCAAACTGTAAATCATTCCACAGCTTATGCTGTCATTTTTTTTTCTCTCTGCGTCCTCTGCTTAGCAACTCACACTGACCCTTTCTCTTTTTATGTAATTTTTTTAAATCCATCTGAACATGGAGAGAGAAACAGTGTTTGACAGAGCTTTGACCTCCGTTCTCAGTAGTTGTGCCACAAGGCTCAGTCCTTGGACCTTTGTCATTCTCAAGTCAGTCATGCTCTCTTGGACGATCATGATTTTTGTGCCAATAAAATAGAGATGGCACACAAATCACCGGGGTCAACTATCCTGAAGAGCCGTGATGACTTCTGGTTTTTGTTTTCACATTTTATTTTCATTTTAAAATTTTAATAAGCAGCAATTTTAACCAAAGAAACCTGGCGAGGCTCAGGGAATGTGCTTTGATTCCTTAGTTATGTTCTCAATAACAGCAGAAACCAAAGACTTTGTGGCTCTCCAGGACCCAAGTTATGGACCCCTTGGTCCAGGAAGAAACACCTGGATGTGTCTATACCTAGGGGCAGTAGCGGAGGCTGGAGTTACCTGAGGATGGATCCTGTGTGATCTGGCAACTTCAGGGCGGATTCCTCCCCACAGCTAATACTTCCCGATTGGCTCGTCTTCTGCTCCTCCCCCTCCTTGTTTCAGAGGCAATGGTTCACACACAGAAACACATGACGCCATTAACAAACGATCTGCAAACGTGAAACAGGGTGAAACAGAATGTCTAAAAGAGTCCCATGGACAGGAATTACTATTGTTCCTGAACAGCCTCATGTTGGACCCAATACTTATTTGGGGTACGGGTCAGGTCTTGCATGTTGGATTTTGGGGGGGACCTGCACTCCTTACCGACTCTAAGCTGTGCATTGGGGTGTTGCTCCCAGTTCGCTGTGGGGCGGAAAGAGGGGCCGGCTGGCTGACGACGACCCGTCCGAGGGACGTATCCACGGAGGATGAAAGGGAGATGGGAAAAGGCACTTCAGTGGAGTCACACAGGCTGTAGGTGACCGGTTGGTCTGCAGAAGGGGGAGGTGGTTTGTCATCCTCAGAGCTGGGCGAGGGGCTGCTGGGGCGACCTACAGAAGCACATAGTATGAAACAGGGAGGCCATTAGCATTAGCGTTAGCATCACTAGCTAGCAACCAAATTAAAAGCTCTCTCCTATGGGGGAAATCGTATTTAATGCATACTATAAATACTATCCATAAACTAGAAAATAAAATATATTTTGCATTCAAAGAGGGGAAGTCAAAGCGCTCTTTCTAGAACATTGCAGAAACTTGTTTGGGCTCAAACATTTGCAGTGTTTTGCAGGTCCCAGGGATAGCGACGGGAGAATCTGGTGCAGCATGGGAACACGGCATCACTCACTGTTGTTGTTCAGCGGCGCTTCGCTAAACCTGGGGTCGGGCGCAGTCCCCAGCCTCTGCTCCAGCTGACGCGTGTATTCTATCAGACTCTGCAAGCACAAACATGCTCCGTCATACCACGATGAGGAAACGCTCTTACAGACACAGACACACACACACAGCTGCCAATTGCTGTATTACCGTTAACTGGCTTCATTTTAAAATGAATTCATCTTACTTTTTAAAAAATATCAGTTATGAACATATTTCACTTTTTTTATTTTGCATTAATAAGGAACATTTTTATTAACCTTGTTGGTATGGGGTATTACCTGCAGACTGATGGCAAAAATAAAATTAATGCATTTTAAAGTTATGTGGACACCTCTGAGTACCCCACATACATCAAGGTCTACGCCAACTTGATTTTGTGGCATGAGACCAGTGCAACTTTAGGTGCTTTACAGCCTGTCAAACAAATACAACAAAACTGTAATTTACAAAAAAATTTAATTTTGCATTAACCCCATCGTTTCACCTCAGGCTGCAACGGGGTAAATTTTGTGCAGGTCTGGGGCCGTTGGCCTCCTGTACATAGTCTGGATTTTGGGGTGGGGGAGGGGGGGGGGTGTTGACTGTGTGAACTTGCCTGTTTCTCCTGCAGGTACGCTTCCTTCTCCTTCTGAGCCACACGCAGATTGGCCCTTAGCTCCTGTAGTTCCCTGCGTGCTTCGTCCAGCTGAACCTGCAGGGGGCGCCGTGTTTATCAGGAACAAGAAAGTCCATACAATGGAATGGTTGAATAAATAAGAGGATGTTGTCTTGCATGCTGTGAGTCGAGTTATAAATACGTTGTGAGTAAAAGCGGGCTGTGTATCATTTCGCTCATTTCATCACGATGACCTCTTCAACTTGTTTTTCAAAGGAAAGACATAATTAAAGTGTGTGATATCATCAATGATATTTTCAAACTGCATGCCATACTTTGCCTGCTCTGTGTCCTGTGTGTGTGTGTGAGTGTGTATAACAACCTATGACCTATTGATCAAATTTTAAGAAGTAGGGCTAACCCTCTTATTTATTTTATTTAATTGCCTGGAGCAATTTTTAGAAAACTCTCACTGAAACAAAAAGGTGAGGCATGAAAGAACCTGAAAAGCTGTGAATACACACTGATCGTAGTGTCGTAAGTTGCCCACTTGGCAACTTAATCACAGAATTTAACAACTTTTTAGCCCGTCTTAAAGCCCCTAGCACCGCTAGGAAGAGAGGAAAGAGAGTGTGTGGCCTGTCAAATAACAGAATAATGATTCTATTGATATGCAAAGATGTGCATGACATCATCTAGCAACTTCTACAGGCTTTTTAGCAGCCATTCCCTGGAAAAAAGGCGACAACACTGATTGACTGTTTCCGAAAAAATGCACATATAATAATGCCTAATAATTAATCGAGTTTGATGCATAAAATTTATCATTTTTCTCTACAAATAGTATAATGTCAAAGAGTTTTGCACAAAAAATGTTTTTCCAGATTTTTTTGTGTAATTTTCAGAAACACTGTAATTATCAGAAAGATTTTTTCCCCCTCAGAAAACCAAAATGGTGTATTTTATTTATCATTACCTGCCTTGCATATGCACTTACGCAGGTACTCCCACACAGCCTGCATTTATACATGTGTATGTGTATGTGTGCATTTGTGTATGTACCCGGTTGCTGTCCCTCTCTCTTCCCAGGTCCGCCTCCACCTTCTCTCTCTCCATCCTCTCCTCCTGCAGCCACTCCTCCTTCCTCTGTAGCTCCCGGCTCAGTTTCTGCACCCTCTCCCTGTCCATCTGTGGGGTGGCAATGAGTCACATATGCAACTATAGATACACCTAAGAACACTTTACACACAGAACCTGTGGAAGAAACAGACAAAATAATGGCCACACTCATTCTTTTAAGTAACAGAGTTTGCACATGTATTGCGTTGTGATGTAGATTCTCATTTTCAATATGTCTTAGCTGTAAAAGCCAGTTTAAAGTCAAAGGTTAATATGTGAGTTTCTAAAGCAACATGAGAGATGTGACGGATTTTGAAGGAGGCTGAGTAGTTGGTACCCAAATTTCAGGAGTGTTGGTCATAGAAACAAAAAAATTATTATTCTGCCAAGGGGAGCAGTATCGAAAATCACGATGGCATAAGTAGGAACTGCAATAGGAAAGAGAAACATTGGTTGAAGGTTGTAGCTCACGAACAGGGATAGAGAAACTCAGCAGAAAAGTTGCAAAAATCGCAAAAATAATACATTTTAGTAATTTTACAATTATTGTCCATGTGTTACTGGACAGGTTTTGGTTGTAGCGGTGGGGTATCGCCCGTGCCCCCTCACCTCAGAGCTGCTCCGCAGGGCCTCCCTGTCCTGTGCCCAGCTGGCCCGGCCCTCCCTCAGGGCGAGGCCTGCGTCGGCCAGCTGCAGGGTGAGCTGGGCGGCCTGCAGCCGGGCCTGGTGCAGCTCGGCCTGGCCGTGGTCCCGCTGGGTCGCCATGTCGCTCAGCTCCGCCCTCAGCCCCTCCACCGCGCGCTCGCTGGCGTCCAGCCGCTCGCGCAGGCCGCGGAGCTCGCCCAGGGCCACCTCGCTGTCTAACTGCGGGGAGGAGAGACGAGAATTACGGGGTAAGAGTGCAGCATGAGTATAGGATGAGCAGGGTGCGTGTTCGTATAGGGTAAGTAATGAGTGTGCAGGGTATGAGTATAGTGTGAGTAATGAATGAGGAGGGCATGTGTTAGTATAGGGTGAGTAATGAGTGTGCAGGGTATGAGTATAGTGTGAGTAATGAATGAGCAGGGCGTGTGTTAGTATAGGGTGAGTAATGAGTGTGCAGGCTATGAGTATAGTATGAGTATGAATGAGCAGGGCATGTTTTAGAACAGAGTGAGTAATGAATGTGCATGGTATGAGTATAATGTGAGTATGAATAAGCAGGGTGGAGGGTTTGTCTTAGTATAGTATAAGTAATGAATGAGCTGGGTGTGTATTTGAATAGCATAAGGAGTGAATGAGCAGGGTAGATAGTGTATATGAGTACAATACAAGTAATGAAAGTGCAAGATATGTATTAGTGTGGTTTAATGAAAACACAGGGTTGACACAGTTGGGAAGAGTGTACCTGCAGGTTCTTTCTCTCTTCATCTTCATCCCTCATTTGCATTGACATCTTTTTCACTCTTTCTTTCATTCTACAAACCAAGGAGAATGTTGACCACTAACCAAGCTATACAGACATCTAAATAGTCAGACAAACAAATGTATATTCTGCCTGAAAGACCAGAAGAGACAAAGAGTGAGGACGTCCTGGACAAAACTGGAGAGAAAGAAAGCGATAAGAACCGACAGATATAGAAAACGGACAAATGTTCACAAGCATGGGAATGAGACACAGGAGCAGATTAACAGAGCGACAGGAAGACTGAAAGACATGTATGCAAAGTCACTCACTTCTCCAGTTCACCGCCTTTCTCCTGCCCTCTTTGCATTAAAGTTTTGATTTCGTCTTCCAGCTCTCTGATTCGCTGCTGGCTCTGGGCTCTCTCGGCCAATAGGCTCTCCCTCTCTTTGGTCATAGCCTCCAGAGAGGATTGGCCATTCTGTGAGCACAGGAGAGGTACGGACAACTAAGAAGGCTTCTGTTTGTGGTTTCCATGCCCAAGTAAAACACATAGTTAAATCAGACAGAAGCAAAATACATTTCATGGTAAATATGCAGCTAGTTAACACAGAATACCAGTTCTCTCAGTGTGAATTTCTCTCCTTTATTCACTTAGTACTACCCATCAGTTCTAACACATCTCGAATGTGAGCGAAATGTGCTTTCTGAGTTACATATTGAAACATCACGCAAAGAGTGTCAAGGGCACAGCTAGTCAACCATGATCCTGGTGCCTTGCTGTCAGGTAGCAGGTGGGTGGCACCTTAACCCAAGAAACAAGGTGAGGTCAGTTAACAGTGTAATCAGCTGCTTTGGCTGATTGGTTACTAGGTTACTACAGAGCAACACCCAAAAGCAGTGCAACCAATAGCATCGGGTTTGCCCACTTCCGGCCTATAGCTTTCCAACACAAAGCTTTTCGAGTCATTATCAAGTAGCCTAGAAAAGTTCTTCTGCATGAAGTTGGGTAACTGCTACCTTCACTCTGCACGGCTAGCTGATTTACAGATCAGGGCCGTTACAAATCATTCACCAGTCAGTAAACAACTAAGCCAAGCAAGCAAAAAATAAAAAAAGGCAGTAATAAACAGACAAAAATGAGCCGGGTATTATGGATGATTTATTGACGATTCTTTGCAGTTGAGACCGTTATCCTGAATATTTCCGAGGAGATGTTCTCGAACCTGCTGTTCTAATTTATGTTCACAGGAGATTTCTGCTAGCTCCACTGTGCCAAGCTGGTTTGACATTATTTTCTGTGGAGGGCTTTAAAAGGCTTTAATACTCAAGACTGCGAGTTAAAAGCGGACTCAACGGGATCTCCCAGTAGATTTGGCAAGAAAGCAGTAGAATTTTTGCCAGTGCAAATCTGTGCAGACACTTGGACACAGATATGATGCGTTGATATGTTTTTTTCTCACCCAGCTGTCACAGTGCAGCGTCGCGGACCTGTCTTACCTGCAGTTTCTCCTCCAGCTGCTCCACCTTCTCGTTATTTTCTCGGAGCTTCTCTCTCAGCTCTCTGATCTGGCTCTCGAGCTCATCCCGCACCTTCTCCCACTCGCCCTTCGCCCCGTCTCTCATCTCCTGCACTCTCCTCTTCTCCCTCTCCTCCACCCGCCGGGCCTGCAGCAGCTCCGCCCGCTCCCGGAGGCACTCCTCCAGACGACTCTGCGAAAGAGAGGAGGAGATAGAGAGGGTGAGGGAGGATGAAAGAAAAGAGAGGAGAGACGGCAAAGAAGGACAGGCATAAGTGATTACAAGAGCCATGTTCACACATCGACTCAGTTGATAAAAATCATAGTTATCAGTTCTCCGCAACTGATAACTATGATAACTGATTTCTTTTTGTCTTTTGACAGGGTCACATTGTTTCTTGCTCCACCACTCGAACCTGCATCCACAAGCTCACTGCCCAAACCCCACCTAATCTCCACAAGACCCGCCTCTCCCGCACCTGCAGAAGCTCCGCCCTGGGTATCACCAGCAGGATGTCCTCCACCTCCTCCTCTCCGTCTCTCTCCTGCTCCAGGGTGACCAGGTCGTCCAGAGGTTTGGGGGCGGAGAAGACGAACTGGGAGCTGCGGGAACAGACCTGTCCCTTCCCGTCCACGTACACAAACTGGTACTCCCCTGGGCCGGGCCGGGGAAGGTACGAGGCTGGAGGATTCAGATAGGACATGACAAGTGCATGTGAGGGCATCTGGTGACTGGCATGGTAACCAAGTTGTCACGGAGACTGATTGGCCTTTTTTTGCATTTTGAAAATACATCTCTGTGGTTGGGCATAACACTATTGCCACATGGCAACATCTGGTAACCATCTTTCTTAACGGTTAGGCTAATTACTTAATTGCTAATTAATTACTAATCAATTAAAAATACAGTCTGGACATTTAACCCCCAGGGGAAGTTATTTCACAGACTGGGTCACTGAATATTGTGCACAGTAAGTTACACTTATCAATACAGAGATATTTTTTTAGGAACAGCGATAATGCGTCTTGTAACTGCTTGAGCTTGTGGGGTACTCTTGCTGCCCCTAGAGAGCAAAACTACAAACTTAAACTAGCTGTAAAACAAGATCCAAACGTCCAGACCGGTCCAAGCATTCAGACACAAATGCTTCATTCCAGCGAAAAGGGATCATAATCTAGACATTTACCGAACCATTTCTGGGAGCTTTCCGTCACCCCAAAGTGTGCAAGTTCCACAACATACTATCAAAAGTGGAATACATGCTCATCAAGAATTTCAAGGTTTCATATGGTAATACATTCTCTATGATTATACTGATACTGATTGTTATATGTCAAGTTTAATGCTTATTTCTGATGGTTAAGTTATCAATTAGCAAGCCAAATTTAAGTTGTGGTGCTAACATCAATCCATATAGTTCTCACCCCGTGGGCCAAGCCTTATAACTTAACACAGAATTAAACTGATTATTTCTGCTGGGAAATGCTAAGTGTTCACGTCAATGGGTTTATATTTTAAACTTTAAGTAGGTCTCTTCAAAATTCAAACCACCAGTGGGGCCTGTACTTATTACCTTAAAGAAAAACCATCCATCAACTGACCAACCCACTATTCTGTATGAGGTTTCTCTCGTTTTCATCCACTATATTTACCCTTTTTAAACTCATCGATCACATTTCAGGCCTTAATTTACACATAGAAGGACCAAACAATGTGGGCCCATCACCACTGCGATTCAAAAGGCGCCTATAGTCTTTCCAGCAAATAACTTCATCATTTTCCCTCCGGAAACTCTTTCTTTATATCAAAATCCATATTAATGACCTCTCTTTTTGGTCGTAGTTTATGATTCTCTTCCTCAATAGGCCATACTGATATAGTGCGCAATTACACATTTGGCCCAGCTCGCCCGTAGTCGTAACTCTTTACGCACCACCAGGCAAACTCCACAGCGATCCCAAACAAAAGGCTTTCTGTGCTTGTATGATGACTGGCTGATAGGATCCATAATTTAGCGCGCTCACCGAGTGGAGGACACACAGGAGCTGAGAATTTAAGTTTGAATTGCTTTCACATACTAACTTTCCACAAACTAGCTGAAATTCCTATACATAAGAGAGACTCGGCTACAAATAAAGCAACGTTTTAGCGAAACGTGAGCTGTTTGTTGAGTAGAAATCATTCCTATTGCTGTTATTTTTCAGAGAAACACTGGATGCTGTATTTTAGTGGCAACGCAGTCCAATTGGTTTTATAGCTTTCTAGAAATCCTTACAGCTTAGAATTTGAATCATTCATTTCAAGGTTTTAAAATGCATACGTCAATTGGACCAGCAAAAAAAGGGATATGCACAACTGTGTTATGTATTAAATATTCATGTGACTGTTATATTTCCAATCAAGGAGATGAATATTTCCAACGGCTGGGTGCAAATATTTGAAAAATGTGGTATAGCTACCACTTGTTACCATGATAATACAGCAATATGCTAGAATTACATGTCGGTAAATATGCATGGGGGTATATTTCTATTAGGCCCAAATCATATACCTTAAAAAATACGGTTCTTTATGGACTGTGGGAAGAATTTACAAATAGCTTCATTCACAGGCTTCTAAAGAATATACATTTTGTCTCTGTGCGCTGCAGATATGAAGGTTCTTCTAACTCAGAAAATGGTGGCTTTATTTTTGTTTAATTTTTTTCTCAAAGTGCAGTCCAATAGGGTCATTCCAAATGGGACAGAAAAGCGGGACTCAGCCCCACGAAACAGAGTAATTAACGAATGCCTAATGCTTGTGTGACATTAGAAATTATTAGCGCTTCTGCAAACCCATGTGATGAAAGTTACTCCTGAAAAACGTTATGATATTGGCAAACAGATTTATATTTGATCATAATGTGTGCTGGCCCCAACGTCTCCAGTCTGTCACATGGTTTTACCTCCAGTAACCTCGCTGATGGATTGAAGTGACCATAAAAAACAGCCATAAAATCAAAAGTCAAGTGTAAAGCGCAACAAATTATTATAAAAACAAACAGGCAGCAACGGCTAAGACTGCTGTCAGATACTTCTGATAAAATGTACTTTGCTGTGGGACACATCTATTTTCCCTGGATCAAACAATAAGCCCGTAACTTGTCTTATAACTTCACACTTCTCCTTCCAAATAAAATTTAGAATTTTGAACTTGAAGAAACTCAGCAGACGTTGATGTAGTGTTGATGAGGAAAAAAATAACACTTTCAGCTGAATTATGGAAATTTTCTTTGACAGCTTTTTAATGACGACTCTTTTTTTAATTCTTGCACCATGGAAGAGAACGACTAAGCACCATTATCTAAGTGTACTACAGAACAACAGTGTGTGCCATCTTAATTCTAAGAATCCAACACAATTCAAAGGAACTAAATCAAGGTAGTGCAACTGTGATATTCAAAATGTTTGCGACTGGTAAACAGTCAGTGTTCTTTATGAGGGCCATAAATTTTGGTGCATAAAGCCTGTCACTCAAACTGCACTCTGATGCAGTGATGTTGAAATGTGGAATGGGAGAGACTCTAGAGAAGTGGAAGAATGCCAGATGGTACTAAACAAAAACAAGATCCTTATCTTTCATTTTTAGCTTCCTTTCCATTCCCACTATGGGTAATTTGCAAATTCTCAAACCAGATTGGATGTTCTTTTTTAAGGAGTATAAGGCCTGTTTGTTCATGGCCATGCTGGATGAGGTTCAGAGGTTACCTTGGAAATGCACGCAGCAGTTGACATTGGTTCCCTCTATGTAATCCACCGGGGCCAGGGCCCAGACAAAAGTGTGGTAGTCCCTCAACGATGACCAACCAGCCTCAGAGAAGCAGAGACAGGGAAAGAGTTTAGATTCTCAGCAATGGTGTGGTAGTCTCTCAAAACAAAGACCAATCAAACCCGAGAGAAAAGCTGCTTTAAGTCTGAACGTAGGCTGAGCTGGCTTGATTTGTATGAAGTCGGAGCATGTTCCAATCTGTATTTTGTTATGTTCTGTACATACGATTAGAGCTAACAATGTTGTTTTAAATTCAGACAAATATTTATTCTGGCTATGTAGACCCTTATTCTGGCTATATAGTTACAGAAACTATATATGAAGAACATAATATATAAAGACATAATGTACAAAGTACACTTCTAAAACACAGGTAATTGAATACTATTGATCTTCATGTATACTCTAATATTCACATATATAAAATATATGTGAATATTAGCTGCACACTGTATTTAATGGAGAAATCAGTAAATACTTTTCAAAATTATACAATTTTTGATTTCATTGATTATGAATGTGTACTATAATGTATATAAAATCCACATATTGAAATCGTCTCCAGTTACCTTGGGGAATAAGAATGCAGTTGTGATTTTGAATCATATACATTTTGGGTGTCTACATTCAAAAATATGCTGCATCATGTCTCATATTATCTATGGAATTGTAATTAGTGAGGCAAATTTGATTCGCTTATCACATATTTCACTCATTTTTTTTTTTATCTCTCGGTTTTATAGCCCACATCATATGTGTACATTTGTCTCATTTCTCCAATGTCTCATTTCTCCAATTCAGTAGATAAGAAATGCACTCTCCTCCAACAAGCATGCTGCCAGTTACTACTCCCTCTGTATCAGAAGTCCACTGACTGAGGTATGTAGTGCACTGGACTAGAACACTTTAGGTGTCAAACAAGAAGGAGGAGGTCCTTCTGTGGGCCCCAGAGCTTCAGTCTTGAAACGGATGGCGTAGACTGGTAGGAATACATTAAGTGCCCATTCCTGCTTCCCGAATTACAATTCCTCAACAAAATGTCTGACATGCGTGTGGTTATGCTGACATGCGTAAGTCATCACGGCGGACTCTCTTCACCTTGAAGAGCCCGATCCAGTCACTGCTGGCCCAGCGATGCTCTGTGCTCAGACTGTAATGGCACTCCACCCGGCTCTGGGGGAAGTAGGTCCGCCCCACGTTCCGAAACTCCACCCTCCAGGGCTTTTCCATGGAGACAGAACGATCCAGACACAACCGCTTGTGCTGACGTGAAGAACTACGGAGAAAGGAAAAAGCTGGTGAAAAATCGGAGCACCGATTAGATCTGAACAAAGATCACCCAAGGTAAAAATTGCGTAAGAAAATTCTAGATGGTATGGTGAAGTCCACACAACACCACACTGGATTTCTTGAATATGTGACAAACACCATGAAATAACAGATTTCATTTCTGTCAAAACAATGGAAGATGAAATGCATTAGAACCATGTGTAACAATAAAATTAAGGTACGGTTAGGGCCTAAGGTTAAAACACAGTACACACCCTTGATAGAACATACTGAGTTCGTAGCCTCGTGAGTGAAGTAACAGAGCATGCTCTAGTTACATTATCACGTGAACAGAACTGGGTTGCCAAATCCATAACAATATCACCACTTCAGAGTCTGGAGTTACAGTATAGTTGGTTATATTTACCTCTGAAGCTATAAAAGTGATGTTGTTTTTAGTACTGGTTGGTATATTTTAAGCCAACTAGAACTAAGCAAGATCTCTGCAGCTGTTCTAACAAGGATAAACCCAGTGCCCCAAGCAACACCTGTGCTGAGTTTGTAGAACACCAAACACCTCCGGGGAACTCAGACAGGTACGCACTCATCCTCATGTTTACAAAATTATTCTGTAAAAAGGCTGCAGGGAGTTGAATTGACACGCCTGCTTATCACATCATGAAGCATTACGTGAGCAGGCAGAAAAACATTCAAAAAATGCTTCAGTAGTAATTATCCAAATCCATGGAGAAATGATAGGCCAAACAAACAGAGCTCAGTGAAGCACCATTAAGTTATGTTGTCAGTTTGAAAGACAACTCATAGGATATATTTGCAAGCATGTCAGACCTTGAATTTTATCGTATTATATTTTATATTAATTATTTTTTTTTTTTGGAGGGAGGGGGATATCAACCCAGAACTCAGAACAATATAATGTGTTGTTTTAAATCAGGTGTATTATTTTCTCTTTATGCGTCTTGTTTCGTTTTTATAATGAAAATGTTCATGATAGCAACAGGCACACATAGGATAACCCAGTGTGCAGAGGTCTGGTAACCAAATCAATTCATCTTATACATTTGAAGTGATTTTATTAAATTTATGTCATACTTATTTGTTTATTCAATTGAAATATATTCCATTAATAAATTATTGCGTAATGAGGAGAACAGGCACGAGGACATAGATAAGGTGACAGCAAGTTGTGCAATGACATGGAGCGGGAGAGAGCGGCTCGCTGAGGATATCTACTCTGGGAAAACTATGGAACACAGAGAAGATGTAATTGGAGGACACTTGTTTTGAAACAGTCAGCGAGACTTGTAGGACCGCCTGAAGGTGGGTATGAAATAAATACACCATAATAACCAGAACCAGTCACATCACCCGCCGATAATAACACGAACTACAGACATACCTAAGTATTGCGCGACAAACCGTTACTAAACACCAGCGCCAGTCACGCGGACCACTAAATAAGTAAATGCATTCACAAATAGTAGAAACAGCTGTCCCCTTTGCTCCACTTAATAATGTAAACTGACAGTGCACTTTTAAACTCGAAAACAAGGTAACGAGTGCATCATCTTCATTAAAATCATTGCCAGTTCAAATATTTTTTTATCAGTAACGTTCGTGTCATTTGTCTTCTCAAAGCCTTATTTTAACCATGCTACACTTACAGTTCAAAATATGCCAGTCTTACACAGCAATATAAAATATTTCCAGATGAACAGCCTATTTGGAAATTTGGATTGACTTAATCTTAAAATGAGCTGGATGATGAGGCGAAAAAAAAATGGAAACATCGTATCTTAATACACATTTCATGAGTCACAATATCAAAGTTGCTTGACCACTGATCATTAACCCGAGAGGAAAATTCACATGTGAGCGAAAAGTTCATTAACGGCCCGAATGAAGTTCAGAAAACCGGAAAAGATGCTTTAAATTGTTTCGGCGTTGTATAGTGGTAGGCTAATAGCAGCAAGCTTCTGGATCAGTTGACCAGAAAACTCTAATGTCATACAAATTCACAGGTGTTTAAGACTTTAAACAGATGCAAAACAAGCAAGTCTAGCAAACCAATTGGCGCAATGACAGCATCAATCGAATGATCAATGCAAGTATCAGACAGGAGCTGCATGCAATAAAGAAGACACGTTAGAAAAGCTATTTTCTCTAAAATCATTTCAAAAGCAAGACAATAGCTTACTAATCAACTATGTAATTTACTCTGATGTACTTACCTGATATGCGCCTGAAAATGAAACGTGAATGAAAATAAGTCGTTTATACCGAGTAAACTGTCATTAGAAAAATAATTATAAGAAATAAACTATGAAAACTAGGTGTTCTGTGTGCTGTCAACTCGTCCTCAACGTGTCAGATACTCCACTAAAATTTCTACCTTCAACAAAAACAAAAACAAAGACATGCGGTTTGGACAGTTGCACTTGACTATGGGGAATGTTGTTCTGTAGAACATCCAGTAATAGTAGGTTACGAGGGGATAAACTACAATTTCTGATGACAAGAATAATGTCCGCATACGTTGTGGCCGCGAGAAAAGCATTGCATGTAGGGGGATGTGGTTTAACGGTTTGTTTAATCAACCGGAGTACTAGCACTGAAACCCCGTCGCTGCCAGTTAACAAAGGACTACATTTTCCAACTGGCAATGGGAGCCACGATTAGAGTTTGTGAATCGCAGAAAAGACAAGTTGCTTTTGTCTTCACAAACAACTCGCAATCGCCCCTGATTGGCCATGATCCTAGGCGGATTCGAGGAGAAGGGATTTATGTGCCGTCTTTTACAAATCACTGTCATAATGTTTTTCAACACCGATAATTGTACAGAAAAATAAACAAATTGCACTAAACACCACTGCAAACTAATTTGTGTAAGACAATAGGATATGTATATCAGTAGATGCGAAAAATGTAGCATGTACATCTCACAAATAGTTAAATTAGCGGTTTACAAATTAGCGTTCACCAATAAGTTATCAAGTCATACTATCAAGTAAAAATCAGGTTCAAAAGGCATAAAGTAACATGTCATACGTTCTGTGTAATTATTCAACTATACTCAGCTGAGTTATAATTTAGTTTCCACAAAGTTTAATCAAATAAAGCTACATCGTGTGTAAACAGTGTCAGGTCGCTGCTGACTTCGAGTAACATGAGAGTGACATACTCGAGCAGAAAGGAGGTCAGGCTTAGCGTATAATGTTACAGTCGCTCCCATTGCTTGCGTTGTGTGAATAGGATTGCCGCCAGCAATGGTCGTGGCGCAGGGTTTAACTGGAGCGATTCTGCACAAAAACAGCGATTTATTGAGGGCCGAATTGTTCACAACGACGCAAGCCAAGTTGATTGATTATGTGAAATATCTTGCGGTCCTCTTCTAGGTGGTGTTATGTTGTATATGAACACTAGGTGACAGTACACATTAACTAAGCCTTAGGACGGCAAACTCCTGGAAAATAATTGTCTCAGACGGGCAGCCTGGTCTCAGAACGCACTTCGAACCGTACTGCTGAGGAACGTTGTTTATTTCTGTTGTGTCAGAACGTAACATTACAGCAAACCCCTCTTGGGGTGGATCGTGCCGAGGTGTCTGAATGTTAAGAGGCTACGCACTCGCCACGCTCAAAATGACAGCAATACTGCTCCTAATTAATTGGGGGATCATTTCATCACACGCGATAAGGTTCATTATCGGCGGTTCATTCACTGCGAGCATTAGCCTGATTAATTTCATTACCATAGCCGAGGGACCAAGCATGCGCATGTGTTGGGAATTTACAACAAACCGCGGTGAAATTATTACAGACATCACAAATTAAACACAGGATTTATGAATATCAACTAATTTAATTAAGATGATAGTACCACAGAAACGTATGGAGAAAGAAAACAACTTATTTCGCTTATTTGTACATGGGATAAGGACTAAGGACAAATGAATATAAAGACGCGTGTGCGCGCGCGCTCCTGCGTGCATATTATTTTCGGTCTGTCTTCTACACACAAACGAAACTCATGCAGGAACTTTTGATGAATATGTCATCTAGGCATAATATGCCTTATCTATACATTTAATGTTCCCTTTGTGTAGCGAAATTAGTTTATTTTGTGCATCAGCAGACAATTTTACCCCTCTATCAATAAGGTCTCTACGATTAAAAAGTAAAACCATCTAACTAGTATTTCAACTGGACTCTTTAACATGAACACGCTCTGTACACAATCAGTTGGAAGATTCAAAGAATATTAATAAATCTCAAAGTAATTACTCAGAATGACATATTTTAAGATTGGCCGTAAAATGGCAAAAAGTTGAAAGTGCAGACGATTTCTACTAACGACATTCGGAGTACTGACATACCTATGAGAATTGCTGATGCGGGGTTTTTAAGACAAAATAGCAACTGTCATCCAGGACAGAATGTGTACGAGACAAGGCAGGAATTAATTAATGAGTGTAGCGATTAGAGCGAGCTCGAATTCCCTTTACGACTGGTTTAAGTGAAACTTCAATCAAATCATCACTAACACAAAGCTCCATGTACCAGCGCATTAAAAGTTGCTGCAACACTGCTTGTCAAACATATATGCTGGCCATCTAAAAGGTCAGTCCAATTTATATGATAAATCTGTTAACACGAGTCGCCTTTAGCTGAGGCAATACATGTATTAAATTAAACAATTTTACAGGGCACTGAGAAGGTACAACGCCTCGCTTTGTAAAAGTATGAGTGTTATTAATTTAGTCGAGGCCTACACTTTACGTGTGCATGCCCATGCGCGTGTATTAACCTACGAATTCAAGAAATTAGCTAAAGCTATACGTCAAAGATTGTGGTAGTACTGGACAGATTTGGAAGGCAGATAAGAATATACTCATTATACGGTTCATCCTATCTAGACTCAGTTTTTATTTATGAAAATAAACGGTAAAAAAAACTTATTTCTCCATGCTAAGAAGCTGATGTCAGTATGCATGTGTTGCACGTCATGGCTTTCCAAGCAACAACAGAAGGCAATCTTTGCATATCCTCTGAGAAATCCGCTTTAAGATATGCTTCCACAAATAGACTTTAAAAAATAAGTCTTTAACCGCTCTCAACACTTAGGTAGTTATGTCTTGGAATCGGTGTTAGTCTGCCAGTAGGGGGCGCCGTTTCACTGGGTGAATAAAGTGTGTAATATAATGTAGGTCACGTGTCAACGTTACAGTACCTTAGGGGTTGAACGAATCCCTTGTCTTTTTTTTTTTTTTTTTGCAATCAGGGCATGCTAGAATCTAATGGGCACCTAAAAACGTCCAATTCAGCTATTGAAAATGATCAGCTGGGAGTCATTCTGCAACGGCTCCCATACAAAACCTAATGGGACATCAGGTATAAGCTTGAGGAAGCTGAAAATATGCCTAGATGTGAAAAAAAAAACAATGAAGCAATTAGGTGCACTGGGTGATGTAAAAAATTAAGTTGACAAAAAGTTTTCACTGTTAAAATTAATGATTTATATGGACCTTTCAGACTGAATGCATGTTCAGAAAGAATGTATGATTTATGCATGTGCAAACCACAATTCCTTAAAATTTTCATGAATGCCATATTATCACAATTCTGCGTATACAAAGTAGTGTACTATACATTCAAACATTACAAAAGTAATGCACAATATTTCTTTACATATTTTGACTTATTTTGATCATGTTGTTTCTGCCTAATTGCCATCTCCCCAGTTCTTTGATGTGATACAAATTAGATTTACAAATTAGAGACAAATCTCAAAGTTTAATTGCATAAAACCTATTTGGGTGATGTTAAGTAATTAGAGCCTGAAGATAAGACTTTTCAAACAGCGTAAGTAAATCCTACTTGTGATGTTCAATGGTACCGTATAACAATATTAGATTACGTATTAGTTTACATAATATTAACAGTAACATAGTAATATGAAAATACAGAATACAGAAATACATATTTTTATTCTTTGTCTTTTCCCTGTTCACACAACATATAAGGTTATTTATAAATGTGGCACTGTATCAAGGTACTTTATCTGCACAGTAGCGCTATAAGAGTGAACCCGCTTTCTCTTTTCAAGTGCAGCGGAGCATCACACATATAGACCTATGAGTTACAAAAACAGTGGACAACAGTAGCAACATTCTGGTACTTTTTTCATCTTCAGTCCCTAATTACACACACAAAAAACTATCACACTTTCCATTCATAAAAAAACACAACATACTAACAACCAAGCACCATGTCTTTTTGCTGTTGGTAAAGGATACAGTTTGGGGAAGTGAAAAAAAAAACACTAATGTCAAGATTCTCTTTTGTAAGGTAATGGATGTCTGCTGTCCACTTGGATGACCACTGTTCCAGATAAAAACGATAAATGATTACTCCATACCAGAAAAACTTGAGAGAGGGGGCAAGGGGTGTAGAATGGAGCGCATACAGGAATGGTGGGAAGGGTTTATTTTAACAGTTTTGCAGGACAAGCACCAGGGGAGATCAGGGTTAGGATGACAAGACATGTAGGCATGATTCTTAAGTACAGTATCAACCAACATTGTTCCAAACAGGAAGACTACTGTCCTGTTGCTGGAAAGGAAATAGAAGCTAGCCTCTGCCAGAAGCGTCCCATTCACAGTGACGCAGCTAAACCACGCACAGACTTATGGGATGCTACCATTTAACCAATAAGCAGCCAGATATAGCTATAAACTTACAGAAGTCCAAAGAGGATGTCAATAATTTTTTTCTCTTCTCAACATTATTATCTCGACATCGCTATTTATTTTTCTTGTGATCTCAAGATAACAAAAGCTGTTTTCTTGTAATAATGACTTATCTTGTGATCCTGGGATAACAGAAGTTGTTTTCTTGAGATAACAACTAATTATATAATATATATAGGCCTATATATTGGGCCTATATAACCTAATGAAACAGCATATGTGATTAGACTTTTGCAGCTGGTTAGAACAGACCAAGGCTGTCACTATGTGTGGGGATGGCTTCTACTGGTTAGCTAGCTAGTCATCGCTAGTTTCTTAAGCTTGAGTCTCCTCCTACGACAATTGCACCATTCTCTTGATAATGTAGCTACTGTGCTGTAGCTACCCTACAATGTTCCCCAAACTTTTACACAGTAACAGAATCCTGAATCATAACTGATACTTAAAAGACATAAGATTCAACCATGATCCAGGAATACAAACGGATGTGCTCACCAGCTAACAAACTAACAAGCTGGTGGCTAAGAAACAAATGGAGGTGACACTCTGATTTAGACTTAGTTCTGTTTATCGTGTTCCATAGTGAATGCCTTATGTTCAATGTCCAGAATAACATCACAGTATTAACATTGTGTATTAACAATGAATTAAGCTACCGCTAGGTTCAGTTGACTAGCTATCCAGCTAATATAGAAGCTAGGCTAGTCATGGAAAATTTCCATCTGAAACAGAGTTTTAATCCCGTGAATACCAGTTACAAATGAAAGAATGGAAAAATGGACATCACATTTTTAGTCTGAAAAGTGAGGTGCCTGAGAGGTGAGCCTGCAGACAGACCATTCTCCAACTTCTGTTTTCTTGAGATAACAAGATAAAGAAGCCATTTTCACAAGAAAACTATTTTGTTATTCTGAGAGAGCAAGATGAATAAGTTGCGATCTTGAGATAACTGGACATGAAAAAAACATAGATGTGGGTGGCATACAACAATTACAGCAGTGTAAGCCAGTAACAACAAGTAATAACAAAATGAAGTGCAACTAATACTGCACAAAAAAAAGCCTACACTACAGTGCCTGTCTATCCAATACTTGAAATGGGAAGGGATGTCCACTTATTCATTGATGGTAACACCCAGAGATTTCAAATCCATCAGTAGCATTTGTACTGGGGTGGTTTACTTTGGGCTAAAGGCTTTGTTGGTCATCGAGCAAAATAATAGAATGTCTACTCTTATTGAATTTATATCCTCAAAATTTTCTACAATAATTTAACAGTTTACATTACTTTTTACATCCAGACCAACGTACAGTTTAAATATTGCACACTATCCGTTAATATAGCTAGATACAACGACAGCATCATTGGAAGGAATCCAACCCACAATCTCTGAGTTACAAGACCAGCTCCCAAACTATTATACTATAACAGTGCTACTGAAGTCCATCATTGAAGTCCATCAGAAATAGGGGGGTTATCATCTGCGTGTAAAGACATTCCGAGTGATGTATTGACAGAGCTGTTAGTCATGTCTGGCACTGCGGGTAAAATTGATGAAATGGATGCATTTATGATCTCCCACATTGTAAGTAAAAGCATCCTCTAAATGATTGTAATGTAATGTAGTTGATTCCAAAGGCTAATGGTGCAGGACACTAAAGCCAAAGCAAATAGCAATGTGGACAAAGAGTACTGAGTTTGTACACTGGAGTGTGTACCGCCTTGCTGGCTGAATTGGCCGAACCCTTTGCACAGCTGCCTCCAGTGAAGGATTGTTTGTGAGTGGCTGGCCACTCTTGGCTGGCCAGGCACCTGTGGTTGTGTGACCTGAGTATATGCTGACTTTGTCACTCTCCAATGGCATGGGCCTTGTTTAGTGTATGGTGTGTCTGCAGTGTTGAAGGGAGCCAGGGCTCATCAGCGAATCAGAGTCACATGTTATGGCTGCCTCCTGCTGTGGAGGGGGGTGCTGCGTGAGGCAAAACAGCTCAGCCACACTGGGTTGGGAAAAAACTGGAAAAAATGATAATAATAAAAGTTTGTAATTAATAGCAAAACATACCTTGCTTTTTTACACACTGCTGTTGCAGCTCACCTTGTTGAGCTAGCCCTTTGCACTTTTGCAAGAAATAATATAGTTTTGTGTTGGGTGCCATAAATTCTGACCCACTAAGATCTATTTATAAAACCCATAATTCATTAGAGTCATGAATGTACAGCTAAAAATATTATACGTCAAAAAGTAAAAAAAAACTTCAACAAACTGGATGGAAAACCATATGATTGATTGAATTTTTTTCTTTAGTATTGGATGGAATCTGGTCATTTAATAAGCAAATTTTGGAGTAATTGCATAAAGAATTTTGGTTATTGTGTCAATATGCCATTGAGATCTTCAAAGCCTTTGCACCAAACGAAATGTCTGCATAGTGCTGGGGGCTGTGTGTGGAAGTCAAAACCGACTTTTTAACATCATAACCATTAATCCCCGGGTGAGTGATCTTTTTAACGGCGTGTTACAGTTTGCACCACCACAAAATGCACCATGGGTTTTATCGCTCGGTTCACAAGGCAAAAGACCGAAACCGAAATGTTGATGACATCCATCTTAAGTTGATCCTCATTGATCAGGCCTGTGGGTGTTGCCAGTGGGAGATGCAGTGTGTTTTGTCATGAATGTGTGAAACAGTCCATTCTGGCGCAAAGGGTCAAACCCCATTTTACTGTGTGTGTTTAGGTATGTCCAGACGGTGATGTATGATTGTTGATGGCTGTTTTTTTACACAGCTGACCAACAATTGAACTGCATTTTCAGTTTTGTATCTATGGTTTCCATTGTCTTCAAGTGAATAGGTTGTCCCTTGAATACAATTTTTTTTTTTATTTATGGTAAAGGATGAGAGACAGCCGAAGAATGCTTTGCACCCACATGGGCCAAAGTCAGATTTCGCTCTAAGGCTGTTGGCGTCGTAGCGTTTTTGAAAGATGTACTGTGGGCTGACAGGAGGAGCTTTTCTTTAAATATGGGCCTAATTCTCTGTCGATTGGTCAGGAGAAGTGGGACAAAGCTGCTGTCTGGTTGAAACTCCCCCGCAGGACGCTCGGTGGAGGAGAGGAGGCCGCTGTGAAGGAGCCCGGGCCCCACAGGGTGTTCAGAACACCACAGCGGTTCTACTGGAGCGAGACCGATGCTGGGTAAGGGGGGGGATGCAGTGATGTGCTGGGGGGTGTGGGGGGCACCACCGCATTTACGGCTGCACCAGAGAATGACGCAAGCCCGGTCCTCACTCCCATTTTAGGCATGCAGTAACGGAAGGTTCTAAAGGTAGTGACGGAGAGTGCGGTATGCCACTGAAAAGCATTAAAGCTCCCGCGCCTCGCGGCGACCCAGCGATTTTTACGAGAATGCAGGAAGCCTGTAATTAAAATCACTGCTGTGGGTTTTTCTCTTTGCTCTGAGCGTTCGCATCACTGTCACTCTCAAAAACTGCTTTTCGGGATTTAGTGTAGTTTGGAAAGAAGGCACGACTGCAGGCAGTGTGTGTCTGTGTGTGTGAGTGTGTGTACGGCTGAGGTTATGTCACTGCCTGTGGCTGTCTGGTGTGTGAGCAGGGGCTGGTGGTTGTAAAGCCAGCCAGGGTGGGGATTGGGAGGGGGGTAAGGGGCGGATTGATAGATTTAGGCCGATGGGCCTCCCGGCAGGGACGTCCTGACAGCTTTACTGTCTGGACACATGAAGGTGCAGGCAGCTTCCCCAGCACCCCCACCACACCCACACACCCCCACCGCCACCCACCCAAATTCCCTACCTCATGGCCCCCCCTCTCTCTCTAAGGATTACACATTGGGACGGAGGGTTACTCTCAAACCCAGAGCCGTGCCTTAGCAGGTCAGCCAAAAGCTCTCAGATGGCATCATATGACTAGCTGTAACATGTGATTCTATTTCCCCTCTGGAAAAATGGGCAGGCAAGTTAAATGAAGGGGATTTGGCTTAAATTCAGGACAGGGAATCCAGACCAGCAAAGAACAGGATGCAGCGGAAATCGCTAGAATGAAGTGCCCTTCCAAATCCACATTCATACCAAATGCAAATCCTGGTTTGCCATTGTGAAGTGGCTGTGGAGTCAGAGTCCTGCTAGTCCAAAATAAGTTGTGATTGACTTGTGAAGACACAGATTAGGTATCTTCTGAGTTATGGGTTTAGCCGCCATTAGATGCCAGTTCGATGATGTGCAGAAGTTAAGAGTGAGGTTGGGGGGGGGGGGGGGCACCTTGAAGTCTTGGGGTCAAGGTTAATCAGTTAGAAGAAGGGATGAAGACAGCAGCAGATAGACAGGAGGAGAAGAGAGGCTCTGACGCCGTAATGACAGACGAAGAGGACAGGGGAAAATTGGATAGTGTCGTGCAGAAATGGAGGAGTAAATCAAGCTGAGGGATGACGGACAGACAGAGAGAAAAGAAGGGAGCGCGGAGGTGGGGAGGGCAGCGATGGCAACAACAAGACAGTGATGGAAAGAGAACGAGGGATCGATCGGGATAAGAGGAGAGGAACGGTGCGGGAGCAAAATTGAAGAAGAAATGAAAAAAAAGGCAAGGGCAACAAAAAGCATGAGTGACAGAGAGGGGGAGGGAATGGAGGGAGGGAAAGATGGAGGGAGGGGGCTGGAACGGGAGGAGCGGGAGAAGAGGGTATTTAGTATGCAGAGGCGAGTGGCCCCATCTGCTTAGCGCAGCAGTCCTCGTCGTATAACTGTCTCCGGGCCGCGGGCCGCATAAAGAATGTCCCAGATTTGATGTAATTCCACAAAATTAATGACAGCTTTACACAGGATGGGCCGTGAGGGAATGATTAGTGTTTGATCGTCCATCTGATGCGCGCGGCGGCTGCAGGGAGGCTCTCTCATTCTGCCTTTAAGCGCCCACACTCACTCACACTCACGCGCCAGCGGTCACAAGGGCACCAGCACCTACAGCACCTACAGCATACACACTCTCACACACAGTACCCCATACACACTCTCCCACACAGTACCCCATACACACACTTACACACAGTACCCCATACACACACTCACACACTGTACCCCATACACACACTCACACACAGCACCCTATACACACACTCACCAGCGGTCACAAGAGCACCAGCACCTACAGCACCTACAGCATACACACTCTCAAACACAGTACCCCATACACACTCTCCCACACAGTACCCCATACACACACTCACACACTGTACCCCATACACACACTCACACACAGCACCCTATACACATACTCACCAGCGGTCACAAGGGCACCAGCACCTACAGCATACACACTCTCACACACAGTACCCCATACACACACTCACACACTGTACCCCATACACACACTCACACACAGTACCCCATACACACACTCACCAGCGGTCACAAGGGCACCAGCACCTACAGCATACACACTCTCACACACAGTACCCCATACACACACTCACACACAGTACCCCATACACACTCTCACACACAGTACCCCATACACACACTCACACACAGTACCCCATACACACACTCACACACAGTACCCCATACACACTCTCACACACAGTACCCCATACACACACTCACACAAGGTACCCCATACACGCACTCACTCACACACAGTACCCCATACACACACTTACACACAGTACCCCATACATGCACACACTCACACACAGTACCCCATACACATACTTACACACAGTACCCCATACACACACTCACACACAGTACCCCATACACATACTTACACGCAGTACCCCATACACACACTCACACACAGTACCCCATACACACACTCACACTCAGCACCCCATACACACACTCACACACAGTACCCAATACACACACTCACACACAGCAACCCATACACACACTCACACACACTCACCCAGAGTACCCCATACACACACTCACACACAGCACCCCACTCATATACACACTCACACATACTCACACACATCATCCCTGTCATGATGCTGGCCGTTGCCTCAGACAATAGAATTAAGTTTATTATTAAACTTAACAACATTATCAAGTTTATGTAACCGGTTACAATTTCATTTCATGATCATTGAAAAGCATTTTTTAGAAAGACTAAAAACATTTCTATGCCATTTTACAAATGGTTGCAAAAAAAAAAAACCCTTCACCCTGAGACAGCACACCTGTCATTAAGTTGGCCCACGATCACTCACATGTTGACATTCCATTCAATTAATCACTGTCACGTAGGCTGGCAACTGTTCATGTTCTCAAATTGGCAAAAAATATGCACCTTGCACACTTTTTACAAGCAAAGATCCACAGCCATTTCAACAGTGAAGGCTACTCCTTCACAATCCCATACACACTCACACACACTCGCACACAGCACCCCAAAAACACTCACACCCACAGTACCCCATACACACACTCACACACACCTCACTTTACACACACTCACGCACAGCACCCCATACACACACTCGCACACACCCAAGTACACACACACACAACTACACACACAGCAAACCATACACCCCCCAAAACACTCACAAACACATACATACATACCTGCATTATCCCACACACAACTGCATACAGCACTCCACACATACACACACACACACATACACCCATGCCCACAGGTCCCCATGCACACACACAAACGCACACACCAAGACAGAACCAGTGAGTCACAGTGTAACTCGGGTATGGACAGTGACAGTCAGAAGGATACTTCCTGCCTCATCTCCAACAGCCCCATGGGTAATGTAGTCATCCACTGACATGACTCCTTATGTTGGCAGAATCTGTCATATTAGAGTACCGTGTAACAACATGGATTTTTCAACTCTTTTCAGCTCTTGCTAGATCTGTCCCTGTTGAAGGCTTGGTGCAGTGGGCTTGTTGGACCATATGAGGTGAGTTTTAGCTTCGAGAGCGTCTCTTATTCAGAGGTGTCAGATCTCACATACCAACACCTATGATTTACACCAGGGGGGTCACTTTGGAGCAGCACTATGCAAGAGAGGGCTTGTACTTGCCTTCCCCAAAACTCTGTGATAGCAGACGTGCAGATGCAGAACATTCAATAGAATGAATTTTCCATGCATTTGGATGAGTATATTGAATGCAAGAGTAGGTTATCTGGACAGGAGTTAAATCTTGGGCTTTGAGTCCATAGGGGGCAACGCCGTGCTGGACGTTGAGCTGTGTACCCCTGTGGACCACCAGAAAAAATAAAATAATAGGAGGAAAGGCGAGAGAACAACATTTTAAAGGCGGAGATGGGGAGGAGGAGGGATGCCGGAAGCGATTAGCGCGATCAGAAAGGAGGTACGTGGCATTTAAATGCGTGATGTGTACTCCGGTGACGTCAACTGGATGAGGGGTTGTCTGGAAAAAAACGTCTCCCGGACCTTTGTTTTATCAAACTCCAATTCAAAAATCATTCAGATGCTTCAAGGAACCCTCGAGTCGCTTCCATGAAATATTCAAACCCAGAGAAAGCGCTTGATTGTACGTGACAGGCAAATATATTTCACTCTTGAAAGGGCTTTGTTTGTGTGTTTCTGTGTGGTTTTTTTTGCTTGGCACAGTATGTCCAATCAGACATGTTCCCATGGTTTTTATTATTTTGCAATACTTTTCATGACAATGTTCCAGGAAGCTAATATAATATACAAGAGCTGATAACAGCTCTTGAGACAAAACATATAAATTTTAATGAAACAAAAAAATGACTAACAATATTTATATTTCTAATGCTGCTGGTGAGTGTTGAGAAATGTTGGTGTTGAGATTTTACACTGCACTGGTGTTGAAATTTCTAACGGGTGGTCCGATGTAGCTGTGACTGTCTGTTCATTGATGGTGATGACATGAGCTAGAACCAGCACCAACGCTCTGTTGAGTTCTGATCCAGCTCTTGAGTTAAACCTGCCAGCACAGATTGGCAGTCAATGTTAACAGCCTGAAGCAAAGACTTTTTTTAATGACCTGGATCAAAGTCCAGGACCTAAAAACCTCAGCCAATAAATCCATCCAGATTTGAGTATTGCGTATTTTGCTATGAGGAACTGGAAAGAAACAAGGCGGGTGAGTGCCAGTTCAAATGACATGGTCTGGTCTGAATTTCAGTGAGATCTTTTTGTAACTTTGAGTCATGATTGAATGTAATTGCTGTTTTTTATTTTCCTGAAAAAAGCACAGTATCTTTAATTAACTCATCGAACTGTGTTTTCAATGGAAAAAACACTGCATTTATTTGTAGGCCAACAATACAGTCACTTCCAGGTCTGTCCAATCCAGGTGTGTGTGTGTTTATTGAGTTTATACACGTGTGTATATGTATGTATGAATGTATGTAATTGTGTATGTATGTATATTGGGTTTCAGGAAGCTTAAAGGGGTACTTATTACATTACCAAACACATCTATACAGGACTGAATATCGTTCCCTCTTGTTTTTTGTGGACCCCTTCTGTCTTTCATTCACTCTCTCTGCTTTTTCTCTCAGTAACTCAGTAACTCCTTTAATCCAGGACTCTGGGCTAAGAGTCGCAAGGTGACATGCCCATTTGGGAAGCAGACGTGAACCCTAAGATGGTCGACGAGTCCCATTCATTCAACTGGCTATGGCTTGAGTAATGCATTGGGGAGGTTATAGTTGGCCGACCCTCATCAGCTGGTTATTTGTGACAGGCTCATCACTCTCTAGCGGCCACTCCTGGTCAGACCAGGCAACTGCGGATGAAGGTATGCACTATATGTTGACTTTATCATCCTCCAATAATATAGGCACTGTGTAATTGGTGGTGTGAGGATTAGTCAACACATCACAGGAGGAGTCACATGTCTATCAACCCCCCCACCTTCATAAGTCAGCAAGGTATGGTTGCTTGTTGGAGATCATCTAGTTTGGTTTACTTCAGGTGAGAAAAAAATACATCGCTCATAATTTTTTTCAAGCAATTTCCTCAGCTTGTCTCTGTTTCCTCTCATCTCCTTTTCAGTCTCCTCTCTGTCTGTCCTTCTTCCTCCCTCACTCCTCCTCTCCCTCCTCCCCTTGGCTGGAGGGGGCTGGGGTGGGAAAAACCTTTCCGCCATGTTGTGACCTTTAGGGTTTTAAATTAAGTCCTGCTGCGACTCACTCCTCTCTGCGGGGCCTCCATCTTACGGCTCTTGGGAGAGCCACAAAAAAGGGGACTCTGAAGGAACGGCCCGTCTTAAAAGCTCTCCTATAGATTTTTTTTCATTGTTTCGCCTCCTTTTTGTGCTAAATTAATATTCATGCTGGCGGCCCGGAAAAAGGTGAGACGGAGCTAGTTCCACTGATACTGATCGCCAAGGGACTGAAATCCTGATCTGACACCATCAGAATTATGGGAACAGGATGTGATTTATGGAGAGTTTCCAGGCAACGGGTTATGTGATTGCTCCCTTTCCCCAATTGGTTACCCTTTTTGTGGTTAGATGTCCCCTTCTCCCTTGGGGGATCAGCCAATGGAGGGCTCAGGGTTCAATAATTATGCCTGTCTCTCATATTTTCCTCTTCGGAAATGGCAATGACATCACTAAATGGAGAGGAAAACGGCGCGAATGGAATCCGTTCTCTGCGTTTGTGCTGATGATGTGTACTTTCCAGAAATTTTAATTTTTTCTTTCCTTTCTGTCCATTCTTCACAAATTTTGGAATTCGTGCATCATTTTGTTGTTGTTTTAAAATGTCATTTTCAATAGTTCACCCAAGAGGTTTTGTATTAGATATTTGTGGGTGTACATTTGTGTGTACGTAATTACTTTTGTGCGAGTGTTTGTGTGTCAGTGTGTCAGTGAGAAAGTGAGTGTGTGAGAAGCAAGCCATGTTCATCTGTACCTGTTTCTACGTGTGTGTGTGTTTGTTTGTGTGTGGGTATTTGTAGGGATGAATTACATATTTGTGATTTTTTTGTTTGTCTGTTTACTTGTGAGTGTATGTGTGTGTGAGTATGTGCACATGCTGCTCTGTTTCTGTATCTAGACATAAGAATGGATATGAGTGTGAGTGTGTGTGTAAGTGTGTGTATATACATATATATGAGTACATACTAGTCTGTTTCTCTGTCTACACAACAGCATGTGAGTGTGAGTGTGTGTGTGTGTGTGTGTGCCTGTATAAGTGTGCAAGAAGGCCCAGGTTTGAGGCCATAACCTCTGTTTAGGACAATGCAGATGCTTTGTGCACTTAACACACCAGGCTAAAGCAGGCTAAATATTGCAATTAGCACAATATAGCCATGGAAGATAAGAGACAGAGCATACATCACCAAGAGCCGTTTAATGGGCCCAGAAAACAGAGGAAGAGCCTGAGTTATAGCTTCTTTCCCTTCCACAGGCAGGCAAGAGAAGAGGAACATAAGGAACTTGATATATTAGGCATTTCACACCACAACAGCAGTTTCCACAAGAACAATTCCAGGGTGTGGTCTTAACTTTAAAGGAATGCTGGCACTTTCAACCACAGTCTGATTAGAAGGTGCTGTCTCGAACAGATGTGTTGTTTGTTTTCTTATGGCTGTGTGCACTTTTTTTGTTACAGCTGTTGTTAATGCCTAGTACAAGTTGTATCTCTTGTATGGTCTTCTCTCGTCTTGGTAAGGATGGACAAAAGGGTGGAAAAAAATCCTTGAAGATGCTGCACTTTAGGAGCTGTAGTTTAAAATACTTGGCTGGAGAACTGCTGTACTTATAATGGAGCAATAATTTGCTTTGTCCTGCCCTGTAAATTTCAAGTTATATGAATGTACATAATGTGAGGAATGTGAAGGAGTAACACTCTGCGAGCGCTCTGTTTCTGATGGGTTTTCATCTCTGAGGCTCACACTCCATTTACTGAGTTACAGACCAGAACCTGTTACTGTGACTGCACTGACCAGATCTCCTGTTACTGTCACTGCACTGAGCTACTGACAAGATCTCCTGTGAGTCTCACTGCACTGAGTTACTGACCAGATCCCCTGTTACTCTCACTGCACTGAGCTACTGTCCAAATCCCCTGTTACTCTCACTGCATTGAGCTACTGACCAGATCTCCTGTTAGTCTCACTTCACTGAGTACTGACCAGATCCCCTGTTACTCTCACTGCACTGAGTTACAGACCGGATCTCCTGTTACTCTCACTGCACTGAGCTACTGACCACATCTCCTGTTACTGTCACTGCACGGAGTTACAGACCAGCTCTCCTGTGAATCTCACTGCACTGAGTTACAGACCAGATCTCCTGTTACTCTCACTGCTCTGAGTTACAGACCAGATCTCCTGTTACTCTCACTGCACTGAGCTTCCTGCATCCCTCCCCCTCCCCATCTCCACCTTCATGTCTGCTTCCTTTCTTCTGTATTTCTCTTTCCCTTCTAGGGGTCCAGTGGGGGGTTTACGTGCATTCAATGTTGTCTGAAAATTCATTCCACTGAGTTGCCCTGAGTTACAGACCAGATCCTGTTACTCTCACTGCAGTTAGTTACAGACCAGATCCCCTGTTACTGTCTCTGCACTTTGTTACAAACCTGATCCCTGTTACTCTCATTGCACTGTGTTACAGACCAGATCCCCTGTTCTTCTTACTACACTGGATCAGACCAGATCCTAGTCACTGACCCCTCCTTTCACTATGCCAGTACCACATCGCTGAGCACACACATGCAAACACACGCTCCATCACACATACACATTCAATATATATAATACAAGATTCATACACTATAGAATTTATGATCACCACCCCACCCACAGTCATTCTGGAACCACTTCAGAGACCGGCGAGGCAGAGACACCGAGCGTCAGGGTCATTTGTAGCGTCCCCTCTCTCAGTCCCACGGAAGAGCGACAAGGGGGTACGAATACGTGCACTGCAGTCAAAGGGCTCGGTGACATTGAATTCAGTAACAGGAGGCAGACTGTACTGTCTGCTGTATTAGTGTGATGCAGAGACAGGTAAATGGGACTGCCAGACAGGTGTGTGTCCTGGGGTTCAGATTCGTAACCCTGGGAAGCTCCGGTGGGGGGGGGGGTCACAGACCACAATGCACCTCTTCCACAACCTCATTTCTCAGAGAAATCCCTCTATACACACACTTCCTTTCCTCTCCTCCCTTTAACCCTTATATCTGAGAAATAAGCATTTTACAGAGTTTGGGCCGTAAAGAGCCGGGAGCAGATAGCCCATAAATCTGGCTATAAAAGTGTTGAGCTGTCAGAGGTGCCATCAGCCATCAGCGGTGTGCGGGCGGGCTGATGAAGGGGGAATAGGTGATAAAAAAACAGCATTTTAGGGAAATTATGTCCGGCCCTCCATTTGCAAAGTGCTGCAGTCACATTGCAGTAGAATCTTAATCACGGGGCCTTAACGGAGGGCGTCTGCAGTGTGTGTGTGTGTGTGTGTGTGAGAGAGATAGAGAATGTGTGTGTGAGACAGTGTGTCACATTGTGTGTGTGTGAGAGAGAGAGAGAAGAGGTGTGAAAGACACTGCATTGTGTGCGTGTGTGTTAGAAAGAGAGAGTGTGTGAGAGAGAGAGACTTCAGTGTGTGTGTGCGAGACAGTATGTGAGAAAGAGAGAATGCATTGTGTGTGTGTGAGAGAGAGAGAGAGAGAGTGTGTGTATGAGAGTGTGGTACAGAGAGACTGCATTGTGTAGGTGTGAGAGAGTCTGTGAGAAAGAGAGACTACATTGTGTGTGTGTGTGTGTGTGACAGAGAGAGAGGTGTGAAAGAGACTACATTGTGTGTGTATGTGTGCGTGTGAGAAAGAGAGCATGTGTGTGAGAGAGTGTGTCAAAGAGAGACTTCAGTGTGTGTGTGTGTGTGTTTGTGTACGCGAGAGAGAGAGAGATGGCGACTACAGTGTGAATGTGTGTGAGAGTGTGTAACTGAGACAGACTGCAGTATATGTGTACATGTGAGACTGTGTGTGAGAGACTGTAGTGTGTGTGCCAGAGTGAGAGAAATCGGGTTGTAAGAGGGTGTGTGAGAGAAAGAGCCAGAGACTGCAGTGTGTGAGATTGTGTGCGAAAGAGGGAGAATGAGAGACACAGGGAGGGAGAAGGAGGGATAGATGGAGCAGTGGAGATGGAGGAGTAGAAATTATTCAGGCATAAATCACTTATACACCATACTTTTCTCTCTGTCTCCCTCTCTCTCCATCTTTATTTTCACTTGCTCTCCCTTATCGCCAGATATTTTTATTTCTCTTCCTACTCTTCCTTTTCTCTCATTCACTTTTTATTCACCCCGTTTCCCTCCGCCCAATTCTCCAACACTATCCCCAGCCTCATTCTTGCCATGTTTTGTTTTCTATTGATCTCCCTCTATCTGCACATTCAATCTTCTTTCTTAATCCACCATTTTAAATTGCTTCCCCTCTGACAATCTGCCGGTCACAGATCTCTCAGATAACCTGAGCGTGGAGTAAAAAAAAAAATACAAGCTGTCCGCATCCAACTCCAAATGAAGTGAAACAGAGAGGCTGGTAAAAGTATTTAATTGCTTTCCACCTTTACGCGATTCCGATTCTTCGCTCGATGTATACCGAAGCTAGGCTTCTGCTTCTGATATATTTTGAGCCAAACAGCTATTTGCAGATAAAATGGGTTACATTCCCCCACACCCCACCCCTCCCCTCACCCCACACACCCCATATGTAGGCTGAATACCCAGATTATGTCTTGACGTTGCTGTGAAATCCTTGCCAATAAAGTTGAAATTGAAATACATTGAATGCTCCCAAATCACAAATAAATGGAGATAGAAATGATTGGAGTTATATATCTTTCTGCTATGTGTTAGGGAAGGCTAAGGGCCTGGGGGATGGGCATGGGGGTGTGTGGGGGGGGTTGTGCTGGGGTGTGAGGGGTAGGGGGGATGGGGGGGGGTTAGGGTGACTGAGACAGTGGTGAGAGGGTAATGCTTTCAGAAAAGAGGAACGACAGAGGCCACGTCTGACAGACAACCGAACATTTAGTTGATGAATGCCCCCCATTGTCCGATCCGAGACTCTCCTCTTAATTGGAGGTCCTTCATTAATTAATTTTAATAGCACATTTTTGGGGGGCCCTTTTCGGTTGAGTGCTCGAGCTTTTCCTTGCGGGTGATGTAATCCGCCGTAGAGCGCGGGGAGCTCGATCCCAGGAGACGCTCAAGACGGCGTTCGCCCTCCCGACGCGCCCGGGGGGACTCGTGAGGCGAACCCTTAGACGTGCCCTAATGTCCGCCAGCCTCACAAGCGCTGCTGGGACAGAAAATATGCTGTTTCGAGAAACTGTCAAAATAATCAATTTTTTTCCCAGTACGCCGGGGCTGGCTGACATTGATCCTCGAGAGCCGTGGGGTGAAGTGGACCTTTGCTTTCGCCATAAAATAAGCGACCAGGGGAGGTGAATTAACTACCTGATCAACTCCTTGAACTCCTACACTCCCATTATATTCCTGTTTGTTGCTGAATTTTTACATCTTTCATTCACATATACGTAGGATGAATTGTATCAATATAGTACACGCAATGTTTGCATTGGGCCCAGGACACTAAAGTATGGTTGTACCATCATAAAAACATAAATAGAACAACCTCAGCAATTTACAGGGCTGAAATTGTATTGCATAGACATATTCTTCAAGGACAAATTATGTTTGATGAGTCTCAATTCATGACAGCATTGCATAGTATGTCAGACACATCTGCTCATGTTGTCAAGGAAACTGAACATACCTTGCTATCTTAAATAAAGGAGTTTTTCCTCTCCGCTGTTGCCCTTAGCTTGCTCTGAATGTGGTCTCAGGCCTGGGACCCATGTAAAGTTGCTTTGTGACTATGTGTACTGTGCAAACTATTTCGTGTTCTACAAATGTAATGTAATGGAATTGAATTGAATGGAATGGAATGGAATGGAATGGAATGGAATCGAATTGAATACTGTTTGATTGTAAATAAAGAACAGGGCCAAAATTAATGAAACGTGCCTTGCTACATTTTTGCCAAGGCACCATTACTCAAACAAAAATATGTTTATTTTCATGCATGTTTAAAATGTTACACCTTATATTTTACAATTCTTTATTCTGTAAATATTATTAAAATATTATGCTTTTAAAATAATAAGCTGATGTTTTTTTTTTTTTCTAGAGGTATCTAACTACATTTTCTAGTTTCATGAAATGAATTAAGGAAGGTAGGACGAGACATGAAATCAGTACGAGACTTTTTGGAAGGCAGGGCGAACAGAAAATGAGTATATCTCGTTTTTGAAGACGTACCGGAAGAAAAGGGAAGTATAGGGCCTAAGGTGTTACCGAAATGACATATCGCTTTAATGTTCATATAACTCCGTTAGGCTGAACTTTTATTATGAAATAAAAATTCCCACCCACTACTGTCTTTGGAAAGTAGCTTATAACCTGAAACCTAATGAACACCCTGCAGCTGTGTGAACAGGAAGAGAAGGGAGAGAGAGAGGTGAGTAGATCAGAAGGGGGACTTGAACGTCCATGCAGATATAACTTTGGAATGAAGAGAGCTAGAGTCATTGTTCAAACGCTGTAATAATCATTGTGTCGTAAGAGTTCAGAGAGTGAAGAAATAGCTTTAGGTAGAAGAGATATTTCCATATATGAATGACCCACAGTTTGTGAATAATATACTGACCAGTGTCACCCTTTTGCTATACAATACAACAAAAGCTATTTTTGTATTCAGTTGATTTTTAGTTCACATTGATTATTACAATTTCTGAATGATGACTCTAGCCATGACATAATATGATGAAAATAGAAACCACAAAAATATCAGTCACTCTTTAATCATTTTAAATCACAAACTGACTATAGTTGGTGTTTTGCTGGAAAGAACGTAGATTATCTTCTTCTAAGCTGACCCTGGGACATTTCGATTTTTTTCCCCCACCCAACTATTATGAGGCAGTGACAGAGCTATTTTGCTGCATTTATTTTCATTCATATTTTAATATAGTACAGGAATTGTAAATTGAACATTTCACGTAAGTTTGAAAATGATCTGGCTCATCTCAGTACCACAGGTCTCTTGTCCTGCAAGTGTACCGTGCCAAAAACCTGGTGTAGAACACAACACATGAAGATACAACATGGATCAAAAAGAATGGGCAGATTAGACAGACATACTGAAGAACAAATAGACGGATGCAAGAAGTCAATTGTGCATCTCTTTCGATCCACAGTAATTTAAAGCTGCACCCACACTGTGAAAACCCGTCTCAGGGACTCTGCTGCCACCACCAGGATGACAGAGGAACATCGGATCCTTTCTTCAGACACAATTACCCTTTCCTGTTGAGCTGCAAAGCTTGGCGGTATTCGTAGCCTCGTGTGTGGCTTGGCGTGTCACTACCATCGTCTTTAAGTTTTCCATGACAATATTCCCTAAATTAATGTTGAATTGTCAGTTGTGAGGAAAAGTGGGCACAAGCACATTAGAAAATATTTCATTTTTATTTATAAATTTGTAAGACAAGCATGGGTTCAGTATTTGTAGATTCATTTATAGGATCAGAATCAAAGCTTTTATTTTGCTTTGTTCTTTGACAGACCATGTATTTGCTTATGTTTGACCCATTTTTTTTAAGCTGGAGTAATTAAGGTACTGAAAATAGCGACTCTGTTATGTTGTGGTGCTGGCAATTTCTAAAGCTCTCAAAATATGTTCGAAATTGTGGTGTAAAAGTCATTGCCTTTCGTGACTTTCTTAAAAATAAAATGACACGCTCTTAAGGCTTTCATTTGTGGGCTGCAGGTTTTTCATTTTATTTAGCTGATTACATGTTTTTAAGCAGGCTTTACTTGTAGTTCATTTGTCAAGTGCCTTTATTTTGTCGATGCAGAATCTCTGTTGCAATGAAATTTGACAGCTCAGCCCCGAGCCTTCGGGTACAGTGACATGCAGATAGGTAAAATGGATGCTTTGAAGCAGGACCTCTTGCCAGAGCCATTTTGTATGAGTAGCAGAACAACGGAAGGTCTTTTTGTTGTTCTGCATCTCCAATTAAGAGAGAATACGGCCATGTCTGTGCAGAATGAGGGGAAGCAGGCATAAAGACTAAGCTCAAAGTGTTATTACATTGACTCAAATTCAGTGAACATTTGCGCATTGAAAGATATAAATGAGCTCAAAGTTTAATAAAGAAATCCGGTCCAGGCTTCTCCCTCTGGCAGTGAAAGGAATTTGTGGTTTGTGTTCAGTAACAGAGCTTTCACTTTGAGTAAATATATGGTTGCCATTATGACGATGTGATCAGTGAACTGGACTTCGACCAACAAGGTTTCAAGTTCCAGTCCTGGGAGCGGCCCTGTTTTTGTACCCTCGAAAAAAAAGGTACTTAACCCGAATCGCTTCAGTAAATATCAAGGTGTTTAAAAGCGAATTGTGTATGCTGTCCTGATAAAGTGTGTCTATGGAGTAAAAATGTATGGGCTTTCAATTTCTCCATGTTTAAGGGTAAATTTACATGTTAACCTTTTTGCAAATGCAATTTCAGTGACATGATTTGTGATTGGACCAAACAAATGACCTCAACCAATCACATGCTCTTTTAGTCTTTCTGCACCAGCAAAGCAGTTTTGCATATACTAAGTTGCTTTAGTAAACCAGGCTCTTCGTATGCCCAGTTATGAATGTATCTTGGCATAATGTTTTTCAGTAGTTTGTAACTTGCTTCACAGTTGGCTATTAGTATGGTGTGCAGTTTCATTTAATGGGGAAAATGTGTATTTTTGGGAATGGGTAGAGAATTGTTTGGGAAGCCAGAATTTTGACTTGAAATCTGAGGAGACTGCAGTATTGCAGTACCACACCTCACAGCTGGGGGGCAATAGTGTACACAGAAAAGGAATGGCTGTCTGTCAGTGGTGTGTTCACAGAACAACATAGCACTGAAGCCAGACTGGAAAGGCCTTCGAATCTACTTTTGAGGGAAGATTCTTTACATGAATATTTAAACATTTTCCAGGAGAGCAGAATAACTAAGGGTGGACAAATAATGCTGCTTTTATCCACTGGAGCAAAGAAACAGATACTATAAACAGATACTGAGCAAACAACAAAGATAGGGACATGGGTATCTCACTGAACATGGTTTTTGGTTTTATCCACCTAGGTCTTATTAAACCATGTCTTAAGGTGATGTTTAATGCTTCAGTCCTCTGTAAATTCTGTTTACATTTGAGTTCCATTCTTTTTCAATAAAAAATGAAAAAAAAGCAAAACCCACCACTGTCCCATTGCATATCTCGTTCTGAATAGTTTGCTCATAAAACGAAACAATCAGTAAATTTGCTCCGTGTTTATTCCCACAGAGACCAGCCACAGTTGTGGTACGAAACGCAGTGGAAGGGGTTCAAGATCTAATTTGCCTCATTCTCTCTAAAATAAACCGACACGAAGCAATTTGGCCGATTCCTTTCAATGACAGGGCTTTCATCTAGAGCTTGTTAAAAATGGGGGGTTGGGTTTATTTCGCACATGCTTTGCCAGTTCATAAGAACGATGCCGAAAATTACAATCATCACAAAGGCGGTATTGTGTCGAAGGTTGCAATGATCCTTTAAAAAAATGCCCAATTCTCAAGCCCCCCCCCCCACCACCACCACCACCAACCTCCTTACCCTTCTCTCTCAATCCCTGTTTTCCAGTTTTCCATTCCTTTCCAGCAAAAAAAATCAAAGGAAACAATTAAGTGGTCTGATCTGCCATACACAGCTGCAAAACAAATCTGTGTACCATTACAAATCTTCTATTTGATTAGCGTAGGGGAAATGGAAATGCAACGCAAAATATAAAGAGTCTTCCCTGCCATTTTTTTCCAATATTTTCTCTCAGTTGACAGGAAGGACCTTCACAGGTCTGGCCACTGCCTCTCACCAGCTAGCAGCCGTTTTGCTACCCTAAGGTAGCCTACCTTGGATTTTCAGGGGACGGTGAACAGTATTTTGTGCTGTTTTCTGGCTGTGTCTTTTTAATGCGGTTTTTCGCGAAGGTGGCCATGTTATGCGTGAGTCGCTCTGTAATTAAGCAGCCTGTGTCAACTTTGCCCTGACACGCCAGGCCTTTCTCCCGCACCTCTTTGTTAAAAAAAAGTCATCAAACCCTTGACTTTAGAGTTCCGTGTAAAATGACACCTGTATCTCGGCACACACTCCCTGGCAGGTTTATGTCGTACAGCCTCCTTGGGGCCCACACACGAGCATACACGTATACACACACCTTTTTTTTTTGCTTCATTTAAAGATTTTAACGGATGTTTCTTGCTTCGTTCACCACTGATTTTCAAGCAATTAAATCAAATTTAATCCAAAAGATTATCATGCATCTTTGACTGTTGTAAGGTTTTCATTGTTTGGTAGGTTTTTTTATGGGTGGGAGGGTGCTGGGGAGGGGGTGGGGGGGGCGGGGGTGATAGTAGTATTTTAAGTTTTCCCTTCAAGGTTCAGCTAATGTTTTAGTCATTCTGGAGCCCCTGGGCAGGGGGACAGATTTTCAGTCCAAACTATTTGAGCACCCCTAGGTCCAGTTAGTGATTTACAACTGTCTAGGACATCTGCAAAGAGCCTTTCCACTCCTCTCTCTCTCTCTCTCTCTCTCTCATTTCAATCCTCTGCTCTAGTGCATACCAGCACCTCCCTTGTGCCTCCCTCTCTCTCTCTCTCTCTCACTCGCTCTCTCTCGCTCTGTCTCAGGCTACACTCCTCTCCTTTTCACACCCCCCCCCTCCCCCCCCCCCCCCCCCCCTTGCAGTCAGCAGTAGTCTGACGGTGAAAACCCTGAGAACGTTCTGTCAGAACAGAATGAGTCACCTCCACGCTAAAGAAACGTCTTCCTGCACAGGAGGGTCATAGAGAAACCCCTCACATTCTCCCTCCTCGTCCCCCTTTCCACTGTTCCGGACCAAGACCCAGGGCCCTTTTCTCTGTCTTTTCTGGGGCCCCAATCGACCCCCACCCCCTCCCCACTTCCCTCTTTCAGCATCATCCCTCCTCCTCCTCCTGCCGTCCTCCCTCCCTCCAGCTGGACCCATAAATCCAGGTGACAGCTGGCTACCATCGCGCTGTATTTTGGGAGATGTCCTGTCGTAGCCAGAGGGGGTGGTGGGGGTGTGTCTGGTTGGGGGTGTGGGGGTTGGGGGGGGTGGTCTAGGAGGGTGGGTGAGGTCCGCTGGGCCTAACACCAGCAGTCTGTGGTCCTCAGCACATACAGGACCTCAGAAAGAAGGGCCGACTTTCAGTGGCTGAGTCAGCCAATGGCCTCATATATGACATTTTACAACGTCTTATGCCTTTAAGGTAAATCCAGTCAATCTGGCACAAGCCAACAACTTCCCCACATGCTTTTTAAGTCTCAGAATTTTACTTCTGCAGAGCTTAGCTTAGCTTTGCACACAGAGCAATACTGCAAAAGCTAACCTTTCAGTCGCAAGGTTAATTTGAACAGATCCATAGGGATGTCAATAAGCATTATGTAATTGAACTGAAATCCTCAAATGGCTTTTGAACAGTTCAAACAGTTCATTTAATGACATAAGAGACAGTGCTAAAAATATCTAGGTAGCAGTCTGTTATTCAGTGATCTACAAACATATACAGATGCATTGATTCCTAGTTTAAAACTATACATATTATTGTATATATGCTTCATATACTGCAATCATATGTCAAATATAAGTTTGAAAGAACCTCCAGTTTGTATTTGTTCGTTCTCCAGTTTGGAGGTCCCATTCTTTTGGTCACATGCCCACAGTCATGTGACCAACAGAATGGTCACATGACTTTTGGGGCAGGGCAGGGCGGGGCAGGGCAGGGGTGGGTGGTCATTCACTTATTTAGATGCCACTCCATTGTGTTGTGGAGTCAGCCAGCCCATGCAGGAGATGAGTATCATACAGATGGATATCTGTGATTGGAAGGTGTAGCTTTACAGACATGCACACACCTGAAAAATGCCTATAATGTAACGTTATGTAATGTAATGTAAAATCACAATGAAACAGCAACAGTTTTGGTTGAAATGCTGAAACACAACACAACTGATTGGCAGAGAGCTGTATTTTTTGACAGTGAAGAAGAATTAATCAGTTTAACATGTGTTACTGCATCATGGAAATTGTTGACCATCTGGTTCACACCGCAAGCATTGTTTCCCACATCATTGCTGCCATGTTATTTTCTACTTCCTCATATTACATAATTCACAAAGATAAGTTGCGGCTGAATGTTTTATGGAGATGACCGCTGTCACTCTGACTGCTGGCTCAAGTAACTTTTAATGTGAGCCTTTGTCCATGAAGCAGTACTTGCATGTTGGATAACCTGCACAATTAATTATGTAACAGTTGTGAGAAAATGCAATTGTTTTTTTATTATTTTCTTCCCCCATTCTCCCAACAAAACCAAGCTTTACCAGCCAGTTCTGTATCTCTCTCCCACAAACAGACCGAGCAGCCAAAGATGTGGCTTCCTCCAATTCTCATGTCAAAAAAACCCACAAATTTTCACATCACATACATGTTACTAGCTACGCATTGCCTATGTCATTGAAGGAACGTGGATGGGTTCACCTTATTGTTGCTTCATGTGCATGCAGGCACCTGGCCTGCCAGTAGTGGCCACTAGAGAGCTAAAAGACCAACAATCCCAAACCAGCTTACCTAACCCTATCCTTCCCCAGTGAGGCTAAGCCAATTGAGGCTAAGCCCTACCAAAGCTGACCAATCAGATGATTTAACTGCACCACAAATGATGGATTTAAAGTATGGGTGCCTGGAGGCCCAAAATGCCTGTGTTTGAATAGTTACCTCCTCAAGGATAGTACAGAATGACACCCCCACCCGTTTTGCACAAACTGTAATTTACAATAGAGACAGTTGTCTAACCTGTCTAAATGAACGTGTCTGTCCAGTCTGCATGTTGGTTGTCAACATTTTGACACACGAGTTTTGTTTTGGTCAATAGATATGTTATTTGAGACTGGCGTTAAAGAATGGGTGTGTAGTCTGTATGACTTCCTCCTCTCTTACTTTACATAATTATAATACACATGGCCCTTGCGTCCTCTTTTTGTCTCTCAGAAAGCCAGAGTTCTCTCTCTCGTTGAGTTTGAAGTGGTCAGTTGGTCACAGTCGTGATTGTCCGACTCTTTAGCGTTATGTCCCTGGTGTGCACTTTAAGGGCAGTCGCCTCTCGAACCCTGGCTCCAGCTGATACACTCGAGCTGGGCTTTACCCGTTCCGGGCTCCTGCCTCCACCCATGTTTTCTGTCTTCAAGGAGCAGAGTTGGGCGGAGCAAGTTGTAGGTGAGCCGAGGTGGGAGGAGCTAGTTGTGGGTGGAGGTCTACCGGTGGCAGAGGGCCGGTGGCTCTTTGCATGTCTCTCTCTCAGCAGACACAACTTCTAAAACAGCTTTTGGTTAGTCTGTTTGTAGTTTTTTTTCCACTTCTCTTAATGGCTTCTCTCTCACTTTAGTTATAAATCATTTGTGGCTGTAGTTTTAGTTACCGTATGTAATGGGACCAGTTTGTCCTTTGAATGCTCACCTACCCATCAGGAACAACGATCTTTTAAATGACATTAGGAACATTCATTTTGTTTTAGATCTCTCTCTCTCTAACACACACACACACACACACACACACGCACACACACGCACACACACACTTACACTTACACACCATATATTTGAAGAACCATTATATATCATCATTATATGATTGTGAACAGCAGCAATATCATTTAACATCTCTTGGCTCCGTTTACTATGGCAGAATTATATGGCGTGGCTAAAGCAATGTGACTGGATGCCCAGTCACTGAAAACTGTGACCATGTTCAACTCAGATACCAATTAGTAAGTTTTTAGAATGAGCTGCACCTACTTTTGATATAAGAGCATCGCTCAGTGCTGGGACCTGGTACAGAGAAGCTGGCCCTAGCTACCAGGTCCATCATAGGCTGATCCTGACTGTGCTGGAGGTCCAGCTCTTCTGCAAGGCTCCTTGCTGGAACCACAGATCCCCCACCCCGTCTTCCACACCTCATTGTTTCCGCTGATTGTCTGAAATGCATGTCACAGACATGTGTTCATTTTGCCCATGTGCATTTTGCCTCCACATGCCCATGGGACCAGGGCTACAGGAATACACTATCAGAACGTTCCCTTTTTCAATCTGAACATAGCCAACCTGATTAGCATCACGCTGCAATCTGACCCTGCTGACTCAGCAGGAGGCAGCCGTGACACATAAATCCTGAAATTTACGTAATGACGAGCAGCCACCTCTTTCCACTCAGCAGACACACCATCAATCACATACTGTCTGTGTTGGAAGAGGATGACAAAGTCAGTATATTATACTCGGTTTGTCCATCCGCAGGCATCCTGAGAACCAGTAGTGGCCACAAGAGAGCAATGAAACTAATGAAACCAGTCATGTAGGGCTCATGTATGTTTCTGAACTGAAGGTATCCTGCATGAGCCACCCAGAGGCCCCAGTTTGGACCATGTGATTAGTATATCATAGACAGGACAGCAGTAACCATCCATGTCTCATTATATTACTACAAGCATGTCTTACTGAGAAGCTTAGTAAGCAAATGGTAATAAATGTAGAATAGGATCAATGATAAAACAGGAGAAACAAATGTCTTGGATTTGGGGATTCCACTTGGATTACAGTTCAGTGGTAAAAACGTTAAACTCATGGGTGACTGGCTGTGTGGTGCAATGGTTAGGGAGTTTGCCTTGTTACCCACGCAAGGTACATTAAGCAAGGTACCTCACCTGAATGGCTTCAGAAGTTATCCATGTGTATAAATGGATAGTGTGTTATTCATAAACTGTAAATTTCCCTGGAAAGGAGCATCTCCTTAATGTAAATAATCTGGTATGCTCATTCAACGGATAAGTCTGTTGCAAGTAGTTACAGGTCCTGATACTGGATTCCAGACTATGCATATGGGACTATTTGATACTTGCTTGTTATTCTCGTTGATTGTTTTCTCAGAGAATAACCTTAGTTTCAACCTGGCTGTAAGACTATCCTTACTATCTGCTGATCATGATTGTCTCTTGCACCTGACTGCATTATTGTTCTGACTTGTATCCCTGTATGACCCTGTCATTCTTCTTGCCCACTTGTCTGTATATCGTTTGTGTGGGACTGTGTCTTCCTTCCGTTAAGCCAAACAGCAAGTCCACCAGAAGAAGGGGTGTGATGGCCATATAGCAGATACGAAGGGGAGAATCCATTGAACTCTACAGCAGTCGTAAGGATTTTTTCCACCCTTCCCTCTCCTTGAGTCCACCACCTCCTTTCTGGTGTGTGTGGTTGACCCTCTCAGATAGGCCGCCTTGAGGATTGGAATGGTGTTGTTCTGGAGTGGCTGGTAACCAATAGTGGCTTGAGGGTTCGGGAGAGCTCATTTTCAGACTCATGACCTTAGTAACGATGCAAGGTCTCCAAAGAAGCAAGGTACAAAATCGTCGAAGGTATGCCTCACTGGAGCTTGTCTGGACATGTTCTATGTTGAGTAGAATTTAGCAAAGCAGGTAAAATGATCAACTACAACCAGGATATACTCATAACCCCGTCAGCAGGCCTCTATGGGCAAGTAGTCAACACAGTAGATGTGAGCTAGATGTATTACTACTCACAGTGTATGTGATGTGTGTGTGCGTGTGTGTGTGTGTGTGTGTGCGTGTGTGTGTGTGTTTAACATGCAGAATGATGCAGCAGGGTATCACTCTGATACATCTGCGTAAACGACATAGTGAATTTATAAGCCTCTGAAGACAAGAAAACAAGCATTTAAAAAAAAAACCCCATGGCGCTCCCAAGACAACACCACAGTGCTCCGAGAGACTGCTGTTTTTCTTTTTTTACAGACCACTCTTGTGTGAAAAAACAGGAGTTTTGATAATTGCTTCTGCCTGGAGAATTCCCATTCAGCAGCTTATTGTTCTGGGTGTACCATCAGCTCAGCGTTGCCTCTCCTCGTAAAACTGTTTAATGAGAACAGAACATTGTTTTCTGTGGAGAGAGCGAAAAATAATGTGAACCGGGAGCCTAGATCCTGTACAATTCACTGCAGTCAAAAAATACTGACCTGGGAGCCTAGATCCTGTACAATTCGCCGTGGTCAAACAAGAGGAGAGTACTAACTATCCGATACAGCTGGCTATTTCGCTGTAAAGTAGGTTTCGTTTACTCAAACGGCTTGAGGAAACCATTTCCCTTGATCTGTTTGAATAGGGTGGCCTAATTAAAGTTAAAAGCAGAGTTTAACACCGCGGACTTAAACTGATTAAGTTGCCCTGTTCAAATGGTTCAAGGCAACCAGCTTCCTCAGACCGTTTGAGGTTTTACAGTGTTGGGCCTTATGTTTGACTTGGCCTCAGGACCATTTCAGGAAAAAGCAAAAAGCTTTCATAGATGCAGACTACATGCTGATTAGCACCAAACTGGTAACTGTTAACCTTCTGTCTACACACCGGGACCGTAAGCAGCTGTGCAGTGAGCTATATTTTTAGGGTCTCAGGCTTGCGCGACTGACTATGGGTTTATCGTACTACATTCATATATACATTTTAAGTTTTTTTACCCGGTGGCAAGCGACTTTTCATATTTCTGCAGTTGCAACTTGTAACTGGGACAGAGATCTGACACATCACCGATGTCATAACTGACCAAACATGAAGGTCAGAAGACAAAGGTCAAAGGAAGGAGGGGTCACAGACTCAGGAACCAATCATCTCCAGGCTGACATATCGGTGTGAGGTTGTGCTGCAGGACCTCTTTGGTCACTACATTTTGGATATCTGTTGGAAAGATGTTGATGTGGCCATTCTTTATTCTTTGGGCATAAAGAAACAAACAACTGTCTAAATCTTGCAGAGGGCTGATTGCCTGCAAAGGTGCGCTCTAAAGACAAGGGCGACTCTGACATATCTAATTCAAGAATGCCTTTTGACCGTAATGAAGCATCCTGAATACTGAGCCAAAACAGCACCTTCAGCAAGTCCCATGGCAAGAGAATTGTCTGCTTCTCCCGAGAAAGCTCTTCTTTGCCGCCTACTTCACACCTGGACCCACAATCCTGCGTCCTGTAGCCTTAGAGCTGGAAGGACCCCATCTGGCATGTTCCAAGAGGTTCTACAATAGTTCTGCCATGCTGGCCTCTCTGCACCCAATCCACCGGCATTCAATGCAACTCACCCATATTTCCATATTTCATAAATTCACCCAAAGATTGCAGGACGTTCACCACCTCTAGCTCATACCGCCTTGAGCTTATGTAGCAGCAGGTTCTTTTTTCTGCTTCTACACTGTCGCACACTGAACTGATTTTATTTCATCACTGGATGGATCCATATACAATCTCATACACATTTATTAATTTTGCAGTAATACTGCCCTTGCCCACTGTCGTTTGTACTGTCTGCTTAGCATATTAGCTGATAATACGTAAGTGACCACTTTTGCCAACTTTTTCTAAGCTGAGTAGCTATAAGCTGTTCTGATATCAGTGATGTCATTAAGTTGTCATTTGCCCACCGACAGGCCCGCCCCCTTCTTTCCTCTTGCCCTCATCAGAGGACGGAGGGGCTCACTGACTAAGTGAGTCCATGTGACCACTGACTGACTGGCAAGCAGCTTAGAATTTGTATCTGACATTCCACCCTGCTTTGATTTGCTTATTCATTAAGCCAACGATTGGATCTGTTCTACGGTTTATTTGACCATTAAACATTACGACTTTTGCAAAGTCCATGTCTTAGCCGTAATCATGTGTTGTGTTCTGGTGTGAAGTTATCTTTGTTGTTTAAGTATTCAATAGATGTTCAATGCTTATTTTGACAGCACAATCTTCACAGATTAGATCAATGCTGAATTCAGACTGAGAATAAAAGCGCAATATTCGAAAACTAGAATAGTTTGTGGATGTGACAAACGCTAAACAGCTTCCACGGGTTAACAGGGTTCTATTACCAAAAAGGAAACCCATGACGAGCTCTGCTATGTAACTTACTCCTGAAACTCCAAGGCCTGTAACTGTTACTGAATAGCAGAGAGGGAGTGGGGGGGGGGGGGGGGGCGGAGCCAGACTATAGCGAAGAGAAAAGCCACAGTAAAAGCATTATAGATGGGCCCAACAAGGGCAAAGGTCAAACTCCTGCTCATTGAGGAAAAGGACACAGCTGGCCCGCACAAAAAAAATGCGTCCAAAATGTAATTATCTCAACACAGCTGTGACAGGAACTACAATATAACATGGTATGTGGAGAGAGAGGTAAGCGAGCAATTAACACTCACAGAAATCTATATACACCTAGAACACAAACACACACACACACAAACACTATTCCGCATACATCTAATAAAGGAACAAGACGAAACATTGTGCTGGTTTTTAGTGTTATTAAACAAGTCAAAAAGTATTATTAATAATAATTAGACCTGAATAATTTTGTTTGTGGCTTTATTTATTTGTCCTTGTTTTATTTCATTAAATCTGATTTTGGAGAGCGAAAGGTGAAAGGAAGCTAATAGACATTTACTATAGAAAATGGAGCAATACATGTCAATCTGTTAGCCTTTATTTTTAACTAAAACACAATATGTTGGGTGTGTATTTTTGTTGAACGCAAAGACAAAGGCAGCAGCTAACTAAATTAGTGTTGGGTGTGTGTTTTTGTTGAATGCAAAGGCAAAGGCAGCAGCTAACTAAATTAGCAGTGTTCTAATGGGCTCCAGGTTTCCTGTGAGGAAAAGTCAGAGTGTGTGTAATAAGGGGTGTGGGGTACATTGAGGGCTGACATCACTGTGTTTAATTGGGACCATATGAGGGCTAATCACCACAGACTATGCTATAATGGAAACTCGGCTAGCACCCCCAGCACAGGTGTATGCCATAGAGACAGCAATACAGGGTGATTGGTGTGACATGAAAAAGGGGGTGGTGCTGTAGTAGGCAGGGGTTGTCATTGGTGGAGTTGGTGTGGATTTTGCTGGACAGGGGGTCAAGGGGGCAGGGCTCTGCAGGGAGTGTCTTTGGGTGTGTTCCGGTACTTTCTCTCGTCTCCTCTGCTCACCTCCTACCCCGGAAGTATGTGGAGGAAAGGAGTGAAGGAGATGAGGAAACGAGGTGATGAAAGGAAAATTGGGACGGCTAATCCGATTCGCACGTCGTCAAAGTCGTCGTCAGCAGTTGATGAAGTAGGTACTTCACTGATTCTGAGGAAACCTAAGCCAATCATGCAGTCCTTTTTATGTATTAAAATATAAATGTCAGTTCCTCGCATTCTGCTCATGATTTAACATAAACATATGAATAAGGAAATAGATAAACCTGCTGCTGTAGTAATGCCATTTAAAAACATTAAAATACCATGTCTATGTGGATATGTTTAAAAACGCAAACGGTGATGTTTCCCTTTTAATGTAAATTATCCAGTTACTGTTCTGGCACTTATATTTAAGTGTTGGTAAATCCCTTGTCATGTTTTAGAACTTTCAGATGGTGAAGTATTCTGTGGGATAATCTTTTAATCTGACTGGTCGTGAGCACAATTATGTCACCCAGAAATTGGTGAAAAGACTTCAACGGTAGGATACATCGATGTATCCTTCATTTGGAGGAGACAAGGAGGCGAGTGAAGGTTGCTAAAACTCGTTTCCCATGATTTTGGAGCAATGGAGGGAGGGAGGACACATAGATCAGTTTTTGGGGCATGGAGGAGACGAGCTGGTGGTGGTGGAGAAAAAGAGATGAAATTTGAGTATTGGAACATACCCTGTATGTGACTCAGCGGTGGCTGTGGCTTGGAAAATGGCTTCCACGAAACCATCCAACCTCACCCACATCTAATTCACAATACCAAAATGGAACAAAGAGTGGAAAAAATAAACGGGAAAAGATTTTCGAAAGCTACCATATTTGAAATAAAACATGAAATGTTTTGAAATTATGAGAGGGAACAAAAACCAAAAAAAATCATATTCAACCAAAATTCACTTCATTAAATGTCGATTGACAGAAAATTGTTCATTGTCAACTGATTTTTAAATGCTTTGATAAATTCAAAAGTCACCTGACCTACAGATGTAGGTCACTCTAATGTTAGCTCTTTAGCCTGCTGTTAGCTTTTTGGCATTTTTATGATGATGCAGTCAAGGTAAATTTGGCTAATCAACAAACTAGAAAAGTAAAAGTTTCACATTTGTCCAACCAGGTAAAATATAGATGCGCTGGTCACCTATTCAATGGAGTTTATGTATGAGATTTTCAAGGATGTAATTTAATCTCAAATGATAAGTAAGTAAACAGAGATTGACGCCTAGTTGACAGTGGATGATGATGGATTTCTTTCAATCTTATTCGTCTGGTTACAGAAATTTATGCTGCACACTAAATCATCTTTAATTCAAATACAACCTGCAATGCATTGGGGGATCATGGGTACAAAATATCAAAGTGCAGAACTGTTCATTATCCTGATTGTTTTGATTGCAATAATTATTAACCCCGACCATTATAAAAAATAAAAAAAAAAACCATTCTGTTTTTTTTTTACAGCTAACAGTTTAATGTACCCTTACAACAGCTCTGTCCATATAAAACTGATTTATTTACAACAGATATTTGTTACCTTAAATAAATTTGTTTAAATAACATTGTTTTTATATAAAAAACCAGAGTTTTTTCACTAAAGCTATCACAGATGTTATAAAGTGAAAAATGTCCTCAAAAAATTGATGACTTTGAAACATTGGTACACTTGATAATAGTACGAAATGAAAAGGGAAAGCAATTCATTTAGAAGCTAGAGCGACAAAACACATTTGATGGAAAGAATGATTGAAAGTGAGGTCAAAAGCTTGAATCTTGATAGTGTGTTTGACAGGTATAGGCTCCATGTCTTATCAGAACTTTTGAAGCATTGTAGGGTATTTTATCCAATTTGTGCACCGGATAATTACTTTGTGCAATTTGTGTTTCAGGATAATTACATTGTCCAATTTTCTGTCCCTGTTTGCAGCTCACTGACTTTAATTTTAGCATTGCCACTTAGAATTGCCATTTGTCTTGTATAGACTTGTTGTGTTGACTTGCCTTAAAAGTTGGCTTGCTAATTTGAATTTTAAAAAATAGCAGTGCTACAGATTATGCCCTTTCCTGATAGCCATCGTGTTGTCACGATTGAAATATGGCTTGTTGTCAGAAAATGCTCGAAATATCTGGCCACAGCAGAGGGTACGGTGTTTCTGCTTGTTAGTTGCTCATGTGTAACTGTTTCTGAATTTGTGCAGTAAAGACAGCCTGTGCTTGACAGCTTGTGCTAGATGCACAATGCCTTCTTGTACCTCTCAAGGTACTACAATGCCACTCAAATCTGGAAGCACATAGCAGCTGTGTATGTCCCACTGTGACTCTCAGACCTTCACAGGGAACACAGCAGCTGTGTATGTCCCACTGTGACTCTCAGACCTGCACAGGTAGCACAGTGACTGTGTATGTTCCACTGTGACTCTCAGACCTGCACAGGTAGCACATAGCAGCTGTGTATGTCCCACTGTGACTCTCAGACCTGCACAGTGACTGTGTACGACAAAGATCGGATGGTATGATTTCTCAATAACGACAATTGGGATCCCGTTGTTACCTGCCAAATTATTATTATTATTATTATTAGAAGGACCCAATGCAGCAGCAACCCAAAGAATCCTGGCTGATGTAAACTCTCAGTATTTCTGGTTGAATTAAGTCAGCTGTATCCCTTGGTTCTGGACTTCCAGTCAAAGTGGGCTAAGGCTATTGCCAGGTTCTAATCTACATAGTCTAGGCCATATGCTCATGGCACAGGCCTTTACTGACGGAGGCACTTGTCAGTATTGGGAGAATGTAATCCCGTCTACCTCCACTGCCAGCACTAATGCGACCATCTCCAGCTCCTGCCTGGATCAGACCCTCCAACATACGATCTGTCACAAAACAGGCACTGTATCTCAAACGTCAAGAAGGGAGGAAGTCTATTTTAATATCGTGTCCATTGCTGCTCTTTTAAAGTCTCCTCTAGAGAATATCCACACTGCAGGTGTTGCCAGGTATTTAAAATCCCAAATCATCAGGGAAACTCCTTTCTGGAGGCAGACGTTTAATCAAACTTTATCAAGGAGACGTCTTTTATTGCAAATAAATTGATCGTGAGAGACTGTGTGGAAGTAGAGCCAATAGTTTATTTGAAATCATTATAGTTATCCTCATCCTCATGATATTTTAATTGCAAAGGAATTAATGGTTTAATTAAAACTAATAAAGTTTGTACAAGACTGGCTCCTGCATGGTGAATCTTATCAATAATATTGCACAGTGTCCAGCGGACCTTTCAAATAGGCACAACCGGCTCTTTGAAAGGTCATCTGGACACTGTGCAATATTATTAATGAGAGTTACTGTGCAGGATCCAGAACTCCTGTTGTTTTGAATTGTTGCCATCACTTGCCGTCAGTTATGTTCTGTCAGTGTCGAGTGAGCAGGTAACAAAGACGAAAACCACAAGTCAATAAGACGTCATTCGTCAGTGAAAGAAGATAAAACCATGATTTTATGTGACCACAATAAGAGCCAAAAATATTGATTGGTCTCAAAGAAGAATTGGGAAAAGGAAAAAATAATAATTATAATATTACATTTCCAGCTAACATCTTCCAAAAAGCTACTCAAAGTATTCACTAAATATGGAAACTATGTATTTTTTTGTGGATCTGATGCAATTCAGTGGAAAAAAAATGTCTGACTTTCCAGCTGGCTTTTCAATCCCACAACAGAGTGTGAAATCAGTGACTTGGCTCTGAGAGACACTCCTGGCAGCCCTGCAATGGAATGGATCGGCCGTCCCGAAGGTGAGCTGGGACCGCCGGATTGGCCGCTGATTAAAAAAAGGGGAGTGGGCACGCTTATCCCAGTCGTTATGTAGATTAACTGATGAAAGGTACTTTGGAAGGCTTGCTTTGCTCTCTCAAATCATGTAGTCTTTCAGAGGACTGCCAGAAGCAGTTCCCGGGCCTTTAATCCCTAACAACTCATAAGCTTACTTTAATAGACTTGGACATGAAATCAGAACCTTGTCGGGTTAAGAATTCCCTCCTTGTAAAACAGCTGAAAAAAAGACAACAGGCTAGACACTGATTGCGATTTTTCATGTCTAACCGGGCTTGACAAATGAATCATGAGGTATTATAATTTTTCCAAAATTCCTGAATAGTAATATGAAGTCTCATTAAATATGAGGGCACCGTGCACAAGCCCAAAGCTGACAAGATAAACAGAAATTCGGTGAAGCTCCGGTTACTGCTGACAAAACCAGAAACTTATAGTTGCTTTACGTCAAACAAAACATGCAACAAGGTAATCTTGGGGAATATTTAAAAAACATTAAAAAAAATGCTAATTAATAAATGGAAAACTTTGCTAAGTAAAAAATATTTCAGCATCTCAGTCGCTTCATTCCATATAACTGTCACGGTTGTGGTTGTATTAACTAGAGTCAGGCTGTGTTTTCAAGAAGCAAACCGATAAATCTGCCCAATGGATAACGCCAGTTCTACTTCAGTATGAACTATCTTTTCACCGACATTTATAGGTGCCATAAATTAAATTAAATTTTCCACATAAATGGGAAACCACCTTAACAGAAAAACAGAGGACAGAGATATCTGTACCAACAGACAATAGCAAAATTATGTACTTTTTAAATTGTATTACGTTATCTTTCACCACTGGCTGGTTTTAGCTTGGAAAAGAGGAGGCAGACCTCATATCTTGAAAATGACTGTTGGTATCAATCTGTTTTCATTTATTTCATTTGATTAACAAGCGTGCCAAGTATCTGAGTAATCCCTGTATACTGTCACTTATTTTCACATTTCTAATGACTCTCTTAACTTACATCTCCTTACAGATGTGATATCTTGCCATGAGCCAGAGATAAACTTGTAAGTCAAGATTATATGTCTGACTCTGAACACCACATACAATAAACACTGGCATAAACGCTTCTGAAAATATTCTTTTTCATGAATATGTGCATTTTTATAGATTAACTCATCTTTCCATTAGCAACATTATGGGTACCTGTTTTTGGACAGAGAAAATCGAGAGTAAATTTATGCACAAGCTCAAATGATTTTCAGATATTGGTGAAAGCTGCAGTTTTGGGATGTTGATATAGGACCGTAGCATTATGGGTCTTTACATGCCAAAATTGGATAGAACTTGTCCAATGATATTGAGAGAGATATTTTCTGCTCACTGTGATGGATTACATAGTGAGGGGTTGATCTACCCAGATGCCACATGGAGGGTGCTAATTTGCATGCGTGCACAAAGAGGTTGGGCGTGTTACTATTTCGCTCTTTGCGGGCGATCAAGAAAGTATAATTACGTGAATTACATCAGCCGCAAGCACCCATATTTAAATGAGTGGGCATCACATGCTGTGAAAGTATTTATGTGTTATGAAGGAAATGCTAGGATGGGCTTTGATATAATGCTATGTTGTGCGTTCATGAATTTACCTAAAATTTTCACTCTAGTGACCGATGCCGGTACTCCATTTCAAAAGTTGCTCTGGTTCCATTCTGACACAGGAAAACATACATGTCCAGTTCATACCTGCTCCTGGTTTATACTAAAATACACATACAGTTACATTATCTAGCAGGTTTAGTGAAGACATGTAGTCGTAGGATCTCCTCCAGAATTTTTTTTGCTGATTTTTTTTCCAATTTTGCTGATTCATGGAATATAACCCACAAAATGAATAATCCAGGTATCTCTCCATTTTTAAGACACACTACCTGATGGACCTCAGGGTACAACATGAGTCAATCAACTTTGGACTTCTTTGGACACAGTTACTATTTATGTATGTATGTATGTATGTATGTATGTATTTATTCAGTCATTCATACAAACCTAAGTAAACCAGGCCCTAAATTTATTGGCAGCTAATCAACCTAAAGAAAGGCACATTTAGCGCAATATCTCTGAATTAAATATATACCTAAAATGCTTAAAAATTGTTCAAATTTGCAACAAAAAAGATTTTTCTGGGTTTGGAGGGGATTTTTCCTCCCTCTTTGGCACCCAGTCTGACGTTCTTGTCATTTATACAAATCTGTCAGGCTTTCAGGGCTGTAGACAATTTCCGTTCCATTTCCCCATTTCCAGTCATGCACAGCTGAGGTTGATTCCTGAGCAGCACTGCTGTGTCCAGTTGCTGCATAGTATAAATATGTTTTACTTTTTCTACCTTTGCAACTCTCGGTAAGTTGTTTTTTTTTTTGACATTGCTGTTTTTTTGTTCTGGATTTGCCTTGTTTTTTGGTCACCCCAAGAAAAGGGGAAAAAGTTGTAAAATTTGTCAATTAAGACAATTTTTTTTACCTATTTGTCACACTGTGTGCAGGCCCCACCCACCGTTGTGCCACAATGTCACAACAGGCTTGTGCACATGCGAACAAAGAGATCAATTTGGTTGTTGATAGCAGAAAGGCCAATGTTCCTCTGAGGTTTGGTTAGTCTTTACCACAAGACCAAGGCCATTGACATTTATCAGATGCTCTTGTCCAGCATGGCTAACAGTTTTATATATTCCTTTTGCATTTGTACTGAAGCAGTTCAGGTACCTTTCTCAAGGTTACAAAGTCAATGCTTTAGCTGGGAATCAAACCTGCAGCTTATGTATTACACAACCAGCTGCCTAACCATTATACTACACTGCCACCTCAGTAAAGTGCAGTGAGGCATCCTTATATGTCCTGCATCACTGTCCTACTGTCCCGCTGCAGACACACACACCATCAATGCACCCATCATAGCAAACACCACGCATAACAGCTGATACGGAGGAGGCTTTACAGGCCAAAAAACAACGGCCCCTTTCTGTGGCTTTTGCAAGGGGGCCCCCTTTTTTTCCAGTTTTCGCTGTGAAATGGAGTCCACCCACACCGTTCTTTGGGCTCCCCCGCTCGCTCCAGGCGCCGCTCCGCAGGACACGCTCGGCTCACGCTCGCAGAGCGCAGCTGTTTCTGCTTGGCGCATTACGTCATCGCGTGGCATTCTTTCATTGGCTGGTCGCGGCAACGTCCGCTTGTGAAACCCAACACTGAGCAGGAATTGGTGAGAATGTTGAGCGTGCCATCCACTCACAAGCCATGGAGCTCAGCGATAATTTCCAGCAGACTAAGGGCCTGATTTACTGAAGCGTTTAGTATGTGCAAAACTTTTTTCCTGGTGCAAAAAGGCGAAGAGAGCATGTGATTGGTTGAGGTATTGTTTGCTCCAACCACAGGTCATATTATTGAAATTGCATGTCGCAAAAACGTAACATTTTTAATGTGTTACATTTTTGTTACATTGTTAAAAAATGTGTTAAAATCTAACATAGGCTTTGATAAAACTGGTCCAGATTCTGGTTTAATGTCAGGATTTTATCAACAGGCATGGCAAACTCTCTGGGGCAAGTTAAGATTGGTGCTGAAATCAGAAATTCAAACCAGGAATCAGTAATCCGGCCTGTTTAGAAGCAATATTGCCTTTACACAACTCAAAACACATGTATAAAGCTCCTTGACAGGTCATTATAACTTTTATTGAGAATTTAAGCCCTGCATCTATCTAGATACTCCACGGATAGTATATGCAAGTATATACTCTCTTGGTCCTGTAGGATTAACGCCCAAGGGGGCACTATTTTACTTTTGTGGGACGGAGTTCAAATGAATGAGATACATCTGTAAGACTTCTGTCTGTATTCAGTCAACCTTAGACCTTAACTTGGATTTGAAAATGCAAGGTCACTTTAGTTTTCTAGAGTAGATCGTGTGCATTCAGTTCGTCAGACTTTGGTGTTTTCTGATCCCAGGGAGAAAAAACTCTGATTCCGTTTATTTAGAAAACGTAAGGACAGATGTTGACCAATGATTCCCGGCCAGTTGTGCTTATTTTCCTCATACGCGACTAGCGCTGTGCTGGGTCCCTTTGCAGAGCCTTGAGTTATGTTGTTCAGGCCACCACCATTTCTGCTCTGTGGTTTGCATGTGTTTTAATGTACATACTTTGCGTAAATATATCATTGTCCTTGTTGATATGGCGGGTTCTACACTAAGTAATAATTATGTCAGCCAGGTTTAAATTGCGTGGAACTTTGTTATTACAATTTTTTCCACAACCTTGTACACAATTCGGGAAATTACAGTCAATTTTCTCAAAACTATAAACACATAACCAAAAAGGCTCGCTAACTGGCCAGACCTCAAACATGAAAAATGAGATACTGTACTCAAACTATGTTATGTGTCATAAATGAAGCTTTCCGAGAGGAAAGTACACATCAGCCATCAAATGAATAGGTATAATCTGAACACCCATTCCACACTGCTTAGGCCAGTGAAAAACACTCTTATACAAAATTTTAATGCACCAGTATCTGCATTTTCAGCGTTACCAGCTATGCATTTTACAGTTTGCTGTCGCATTTTATTGGTAATCTTTGTAAATTATGTTGGAGATTATATGGAAATGTAAAAACTACACAAAACAGAATTTTCAAACTTTTTACAGAATGAGAACTACGATTTTCAGCAGCTTAATATCAATACAAAAAAATCTAATAAATTCACCTAAAGTAGTGAAAAATGGCAAAATATAGAAATAAAAATGAAAAGATTAGTTGTTCCACACCTCCACATCATGTCTCTGGCCTGGGTCAGCTCAGATGTTTTATTTATAATATTATACTGTCCAAGCAGTTGGGAAAATACCCCCAGTATATTGTATCTCCAAAATTCTGAAAGTGATGTGAGACTCTTGGGTTGTCAGTTAACCAGTTGAACAGTCTGAGTAGAACAGAGCAGTGCAGTGGAAAAGGGCATTTTCCCAAATGGAATTGTAACAGGGCTGGCTTGGTCTCTCTGGCTCCATCTGCTCCAGTGTGACCAGACAGTGTGTGTCAACCAGGCTAAAGGAAAACACATGCTTCAAACAAAGACCTGCATACATCAAACAGCATAAGAAAGCACTACTCCAGAGTTCAAACTGTTGAGGTCCATGTCCGAAAAAAAGAAGATATGATTTTAATCAAACTAAAAGTATGTTCCAAAGTTAAGCCTCACTGTCGGCATTGATTGGTCAGGTGTACTTAGGTGTGAACAATGGGCAGGATTTTAGGTGGTCTGCAAATTCAGCAAAATCTGTTCATTTTTCACAAGAATACTTCCACTACTGTGTTTAGACCTCATTAACAGCTTTGGAGAAAAACTTTCTGAGAGTGTTCGCCTGTATTTATGTCTATTTGACTTGTTGCATGGAAATTGGGCAGAGAAAAATTAAATTAATTTGCATCTGCTGATCATACGATACTGCTGATCTACGATAATGACAACCACACATCCTCAAGCAAGAACAATGTAGCTTGACTGAAGCTTGAGGCCATGTTTTTTAATTGAAATAGTAAGCTGGAACCAGAACTTCTCAGTCATACTTCCTTTCTCACAACTTCCTGTTTATAATACCACCCTTCTCTTTAACGGACAGCTCTTTGTCCCATCTCAAAGTTCAGGTAGTTTGGTGTAAATGACTTGGTCGAAACCAACTGCCTCATGTGTTTTGTGTTAAATGATCTAGTTCATTTGAATTATGTGGAGGCCTTAAGAGTAGCACAGTGGTAGACGACCCCATGATGGCTGTCTCCATGCTGGCCAGGAACCAGTGACCAATAGAATGGTGACCAATAGCACAGTGACCAGTAATGCTCTGTCGTCTTCTTCTCTGTTTGGTCATTCTAAACTCCGCCCCATCTGTTTTCGTGTGGAACCAGAATCACATCAAATGCAAATGTTCTAAAAAAAAAATAAAACAAATGCGGCTATATGCATCACTGCAGTCAATTGATGACAGCAATGCTTTATGAAGAAAATTGTGTGCTTCCACAAAAAAGTGTAATGAATATGAAACATATGAACATATGAATATGAAGTTTGAAAACAGATAAATATCATGTACAGTTTTCTTAAAATATTTTTTTTTTCGTTTGCCACTTCAACTAATAGTTTGGGGGTATTTTATCCACAGAAATGGTTTCAGCGTGTGATTTCGAAAAACTGTGGATAACAGACGTACACTTTGATATCCACGATGACCCCACATGAGCTTCAGCGCCACCTTCTCCATGTGTGGTGACCCTCATCCACCACATGGGTGACCAGTCCTCCTAGCGCACAACCAACTGCTCCAACCCGATTAGCATTAGCCCTATGTAGCTGTAAGGCTAACTGGCCCTGCCTTGAGCAGACCCACAGCTATATGTTACTCTGTCAGCATCCCCAGTTACACACATCATTTAAACCCCACTCTGACATGCCTGGCTGGGCTTGATGCACTGGGCATAGGCTTCTGCAGCTGGAGCATTGACTCTGCCTTCGGCTGCGATCCCTGACCTCACTGCTCACTGACTTTGACACACAGTCCTGACACTCCAACAGACAGTACAGCTGTGGCCCATCAATGAATGATTCTCTATGACCAAACATTACTTTTTACAAGGAAAACTGATTCAAAATTAAAAACATAAACATATTATGTAGTATTCAAACACAGGTCAGGGAAAACTGCAAATTATTATTTTGGAATGCAAATAGTTGTATGACCAGTGTCACAATGCAACCAAAAACCACAGAATGCAAATGCAAGCATAAGCGTAAGACATTTTTTTCTTACTTAATTGTTTGGGACAGTTTATTTGCATTGTTGGTCACTATTTTTATAAACAATAAAAGAGGGGGGGGAGGACAAAGCAGAAACACTAAAAGAGAAGGCTTAAAATATGACAAAAACAGTGTGGGGAAAATTGAAATACAGATTACGCATCTTCCCCTTGCCAGGTCAATGATGAAACATGCAAGTCTCTGAGCCAGCTCTTGGCAACCTGGCTCTTTATCTCTCCAAAACATTCAAAGAATATGATGGCCAGACAGGTTTAAAGTGAAGAGTAGGCTCCACACAGGATTTCATGTCTTGAAGTTGTTACAGCTGCCAATAATACATATCTCTTATGTAGCCTAAGCAGAATTTGTGAGTCCTCACAAAAACGGATTAACCCACGACATGGAAGTACTTTCACAGTTAAATTCTATTATAATAGGACATCCCCAAAACATGCACATGAAGGTGTCTACCACATCCTGACAGCATGTACACACATATCAGGTATTTTTCATTTTGAAATCATGGTTAGGAGTCAAATAAATCCCATGTACACATATGAAATGCATTAGTTGGTGGGGTACATTTTTGAGGATAATGAACCGTCTTCTCCTATGGCATCCCAATCTAACTCTGCATACATTTTACTAAAGGAATTCCACATTTCCAGGCAATACCCTGTCAATCATAATAGCATCATTTTCTATGATACATCTGATGTACAGGAAATAAACAGGGGAAACAAGGGAAAGCCAGGGATGGTGTCCGAAGAAGTTAGAGATTCAATAAGAACATGAAATTGGAAAAAACATTTTAAAGGAATTCCATTAGCCTGAAGAGTAGAATTAAGTTAAGGACACAATAAATAAGAAATATTTTAAAAAAGAGAGATGACCACTCAGTTAGGTTTTGGAATGACCAATGACCTTGTGCACTGAATGAATCATTCAGGGTGTGAATTTTCCCGGTTCACCAAAGGGAAAAATAAAAGGTTTGTAAACTGTCAACAATTGACTGTTGTGCCAAATTTATGAAAGATAGTGATGACACATGGCCATCTGCTTGCCTTCTTCCAAATTTCCAGAGCTGGGGATTATAGTCCCCAAATGAAGACAGGATTCTCCCGGCATTTTACCGGAATAAGGTAAATCACGAATGATTACCCTACAGAACACCAAGCTACCTAGGACTGAATATATTTAGTGTTGGCCTAAAAAGACCCCTCCCATCATGCTAACTCCCTGTTCACTCATTCTTTCGGGGAAAAGACCTACAGCCCCCAATGCCAGAACATGTAGGCTCTGGATTGGTACCTATGCCACTGCCATTCGCATTTTGAATGCACAGCAGCACTTTCTGCAATAGCATTTTAACTATGAATGCACCTGGCAATTTTTTGTTTCTTAATGTTTATATTTTGACCTCTGCATGTTAGGTTTGGTTGTCTTCCATTAATATATGTTTGTTTTCTCTCCCAGAGCACACTGCAACAAATTCCTAACAACTGTAATATTAATGTGGTAATAAAGTTTTGGATTGAATTTGGACATTGGGTCCAGATTGTACTCTCATGGACCTCCATGATATGACACAATGTTCAGCCTCCTGACAATTTAGGCTGCTGTAATGTAGTGAAGCTGATTGTATTTTATTCCAAATAACTTTTCTCCAAATTATATCTATCAAAATTCATGAGAAAAGAAAATTTGTGTGGAAGGATAGCAATTTACAATTTAAAGTATTCACTTTTATTAAATCCTTACCGATATTCTCGACCAATCAGGGACATGACAGATCTCAGTCAAAAAGATGATTTCGAAACTTAGATATGAACTGCCAGAGGACTGCGGTGTCACAGGGAAGGAAATTGAAAAGACAGGTATAAGCAGTATTTATAGGTATTAAAATGGACTCCAGCTAATTGATTTGTGGCTAGACAGAGAGCCAATTCATCAAACTGTCATTGCCTAAGGAACAGACCTGGAATCATATGAAAGGGAGGGAAGAATGTTGTCTCTATACAGTGGAATATGATGGGAGGATCCCTCTATAAGAATTTGGTCAATGAACAAATTTCATCTACCAGCTGGAGGGTCTAATGACGGAGCAAACAGCATTGTAGACAGTAGACAACACAGCCAAGCACTTCGTCCCGAAGAGAACAGATGGAGCCTCAGCCAGTATACACACAAGCAGCTGCACTGTAGTACAGCATTTGAATCATGTGACTAAAAAACAGGCCATAATCACAATTCTTTTGGATTAGCTCCACTACAGGCAATCAAAAGGCTTTCCTGCAACTAGAGAGTGCTACACAAGTCATTTTGCTCCCAGAGGCACAATCTAAGACATGCAAAGGCAACAGATGTTATCGGAGGCTAGCCAGCACCTAATAAAAACAGGTTTGGTCATGATTAATCAAAAATGGAACAATCTTTTCTAGTCTTTCTGGTAATCCCGTAGAAAATATTTTTATGTCTGAATTTAACAATGACATGGGCCTGAAACTCGATAACTTTGGAGGATCTTGAGATTAAAGTGTAATTCTAATCTCTGTGAATCTGACTAGTCCGTAGATAATCGTTGATTTTAACGTCATAGGACCTACCAAATTCCAGACTGATAATAACAGTTGTTTTATTTTTTAACTTGGTACAATTTTCACAAATATGATCACTCATGTGTTCACATGGAAAGCGCTTCCCTTGGAAATATCAGCGTCATTGGCCATATAGCTATAGAGGCATACCAAGGATGGATTTGTCAAGCCAGGTGATTCATCATATTTTCCCAGCTGTTTAGCCAGGCAGCGCATCGCTTACCCTTTGAACGAGGTCCTGCGGTTTGTGGTCTGACAGAATCCATGACAATGCTGACTACAGTAGGCCTATTCTTTCTCCATTGTACGAAGAACACTTTACATGCCTATTACCATTTGTTGAGAAGTTTGCATTATTTTGGAAAAAAATAAGACACTATTTATGTATTTATTTTATATTTTAGTACATAAAGATGCATTATTATCTTTTACAACAGGCTATTGTTGAAAAGGAATAAGCCTACTGATAAGTATAGATATTCATCGTAGTGTTTTACATTGAGCGCATCAGTGTACAGTAAGGTCTGTGCATATGATGCGTATGTGTGTCATTTTGATGCACTCACTCTAGAGGATGTCATATGGTTTTGAGCAAAACGCTCCTATTGAAATGTTTTCATTTTCATGTTTAGACTGCTGAGAAAACGAGATGTTGTTTAATGAAATGTGTGTAAGCTATAAAAATAAAAACTTTAACATAATGCATGTGTATCATTCTAAAGTAAAACAAGTTCAATTTTGAGAGGAGATGAGTTTTTTAAAATGGGGTGTTTAATTTTGCCAGATTTATGGATATTTGCCAACATGGCTTATGGCATTTAGAGTTTAAAAGCAAAAATCTATAGGTTGCAGAAAACATGCAAAAAAAAACAAGATATTTAACTTTCCGTATTTCATTAATCCCTACAGAGAAAATGAAGAATCTACTTGAACGTGTTTGTGAGAGAATTTAAATTCAGGGGGTCCAGGCATGATTTCATTTCTTCTGTGCTAGGTGTCGTTTGTGATGTCTGTAAAGAATAGTAATCAAATGGAATGGAACCCAATCAAATGCATGTATAGCAAACTGTGACATATAGTCCATGTACTGTATATGCATTTAGGGTGCGTCTGAATTCATTTCTGCTAGTTACACATTGTGCAACTGTGGAAATAACTGTCTAAGGGCTGGACCTTGTACTTTAATTACCTATAGGCATGCCCTGGGTATAACATGCAATAAACCAATCAGTTCAGTTTAATCTCCCGTTCCCTTTAGAAGCCTCCTGTATTGGACCTTGGAGGACTATTACTTTCACTTTTTTTAAAGACTTATGCTCTGTAGTTTCTCCTCTCTCTGTCTTCATGAATGAGGTAGAATTATTTTCTATTCAGCCTGTGCCTCACACAAACATGTTCTTGTGCCAGTCTCGTTAGGCCTCACCTCAATTTATCCATTCATTTAAATATTCAGAATATTAGCAGCGTATGCTGAAGTAAAGCTAAGCTTATAATTATTCATAAGAGTGCATAACAAAACCTCACATCTGAGTTTCTCCCAGATGCATGAAGGTCCACTCACATTTCCTATTGGTCAACATCAACGCTCCCTTAGTTTTACTTCTTTTGCAGAATCTCTTATCATTTTACAGTGATTCCTCTTCATATATGCTGGCCTTAAATGGGTTTCCTTGAATAATTCAACGTCAATACCCTCACGGTGTAGAAAACCCAAACAATTAACTCTCTTCAGTGCTGCATTGCTGCCGTTGATTTTCAGGAGACCGTGGTTAAACACTAGAGTACAGGACTGAGTCAGCCGCCCTATGATCCACATAAAGGATAAATGAGAATAAAGGCACATCGCGAAATGTAGTTTCCCCAACACCATAAATACCAAACATGAAAGGAAATACAGACATAAAACTATAAACCTCCACATTTTAAAAAAAACTGGTATCAGGCACATAGTTCCATCAGGTGTGGACAGATCCAATGAGAAAGCTTAGTCTTCACCACTGCCCTACCTCACCTCATGAGTACGGGATGTGAACTGACACAACCTGCAAGTGTATCCACACCACTCCTACCCAAAGAAAGTGGAGTCCAGTGTACCTACTATGCAAGCATTTGACCCATTTAAGTACAATCAGTGGTGCAGTTGCTACAGATATGTAGTAAATGCTGATTGGGGAAATATATATAATAGTCAAAAATACTCTGCTTGTAATCGGGTGTATGCGTATTTCATTTCTGTACCTCGGTTCTGTGTGTGTGTGTGTTTGTGGGTGTTTCTTTTGTCTCGTAGGTGTCAGCAGAGAATGTTCTGAGATGGTTCTTCACCTGCTATTTGTGGATCCGGAAAGAGTTCTACTAAAGAAGTGGAACTTGGGAAACTGGTCTGAGACTAGTTACCATCTCACCTCTGTTTGTGTGTGCTATTTTTTGTTTCGTGTGTGATTACTCTTGACTGTCTCTGATAGACTTTGATTTTCACTTGTTTGTTCTTGTTCCCTTAATGTATATCCATACATTCAGGACATAATTCAGATACTCATACGTGTCATGGTGTCAATATCTACTCTGACACAGCGGAAGGTGCGGCCAATGGGTGAGGTCGTAAGTGTAAGGAAAAAAGGAAACATGAAAAAAATCGGAGAATAAAAAACGGTCAACCACTCTTTTATTGTTTTCAGAGGTCGTCAACTTGACACTCACAAAGCAAGAGCTTACGGTCTGTGCACGAGTCGCTTGCCAAAATATGTTGAAAAATAAAAAATCCATCCCGGTCTTACACAAATCTAGCTGTAATCGGAAATATATTTTGTGCACTGCAAGCCTCCTTCTAACCACTATCCAATAAGGAGCACTCTGAGTTGACATTTAATCCCAAACCACAGCCCACAGCCAAGCACTACATTTGACATATTTGAACCAAATAAGCATATTTGCTCAACTTCAGATTAATGATTGTGTACTTTGAAAATGTTGCCATGGGTTGTCTTTTCACACACACACACACACACACACATGGTAAAACTGAAATGTTATAACCCCAGTTGCTCTTGGCAGTGTTGCTCTTCACAAGTAGCTCTCAACACGAAAATGGTTAGAGAACATTGACCTGCACATATACACATATACATACACAAACACATACAGATGTACCCATGTCCACGGGTAAGCAAACACTGAGCGACCACTTCATTTGGTACGCCTGCCTAATAGAAAGTTGGTCCCTCTTTAGCTCTCAGGACAGCCTCATTTTGCCAAGGAATGAACTCAGCGAGTTGGACGAAAGGGATGCTGGCACATTTCGCCTTCTGTGCTTTTCACTGTCGTTGCAGATAGCCGGTAACGGAGCTCCAGTCTGTATAGCTCATCTCATCTGTCAGATGCCCCATTGGTTTGAGTGCTGATGACCGGTGAGGCCACTTTCGTGATATAAATCTGAATTTAGTGCCGTTCTTGGACGATCCTAGCATTGAGACATGGAGCGTTATCCTGCTGTGAAAGCCCATCTCTATACATGAATACACTGCTGCAATGGAGAAATGCACCAGATCGGTAATGGTGTTCGGCAGTATTTGAGTTTTGAGACCGATCTAGACACACAAAAACATCTGCGTCTTGGTCTTGTCTCAGTTTCAGTCGCAATTTGTCTTGGTTTAGGATGTCTTGATTTGACAAGTCAAACTTCGTCATAATAATGTGAGATTAATTCTCAGTTACGTGTTCCAGTAAAGGGCTTTTTAAAATGGTGTTGCATGTAATTGACAGGTGGTTGGGACAGTGGAAAGAGAAAAGCAACAAACAAGTGAGCCAAATGAACATGCTGTCCTGTGACTGGAGCAGAACAATTTAGTTCAACTAAGGCAAGGCAAGTTCCTATCATTAACATTCAACAAAAAGTTTAGGAAAGTCACAAGATATGAGACAGTAAAGTAGACTTGGGAGACTAGTTACCATCTCACCTCTGTTTCTTATATAATGGACAATTGGAATTTTTCCTGTCTTTCCCGATCTGACTTCTGTGATAAAATTGGAAACCCACCACAAGTCAAATTGCAATAATTGCTGAAAGTACTGGAGGTGACATGGGCCAGCACCTTGCTAGACCATGCCCAACAATTCATACTGTCATGAGGGCAAAATTCATTCAGTAGGTGTACCTGCTGAAGCAGCCATTCTGTGGACTGTAGTGTGTGTGTATTATTTTTTATTTATTTTTTTTTATGTACATGTACGATTATCTGTTTATTTCACACTACCATCTGTACTTTTGAAGTAGTGGTATCTTTGTCCATGCTCTGGTTTCTCACAAATCAAGAGACACTAAGTGTGTTTGTTTGGATCCTCTCTTTGATAGTCTATGATGCTGGCCCGAGCAGCCGAAAGACACTAACTTTTTCCATTTCCTTATTTTGTTTTCTTTTTCCGGTGTCCCAGAAGTGCCACTGCTAAGCACCATGGGATAACATTTGTTAAAAAGGAGCCATTTCTGAGACTTTTTGATTACAAGTCAAGGGACTCATTGGTTGAAACAAGCAACGAAAGTATCTAAGTCGTTATTTTTGCCATAAAGCCAAATTTCCATCCTCTGACTCGGGTTATTTTTTGGAAAGATTTCACAGCGGAGTAAAGGTTTGGCTGCAGTCGCATCACTTCTCTCCATTTCCTCTACCATTTCCTCAAAAATGCGAAGAACGTTGCAGCTGAAAAGAAGGTGGACTTCGGTCACCTCTGGCTCTGTGTTTCGTATCCCATCTGAAACTTCAGTTAGCGTCAGCACAGCTCTGTCTTCCTCACGATACCCATTCCCCAGACTAATAAAGCGCACCGTGCCGTCCATCAAACTCTCCAAAACTCCTTAAGATTTATGAGTCAAGAAAGCACTGTCTTGTTGTTTATGTCATGCCACTGAACATTTGGTAACTTCAAATATGAAAATCTTGAGTGGTTCTCTTACTTCTTCTGCAATTGATAAAAAAAATTAAGAACACACATACACACATATATACACACACACACACACACAACAGTCAACATTTGCCTGCTTGACAGCATTGCGTCCAACGTGAATGCAAGAGTTGCCAGATGCTAGACTATTTTCTGGATAGCATTATTCCAGGTGATGCAGCCTCTAGTTCATTTGATTGTTTTGAAACAGCTCTGTAATATTTCAGCCTGAAAACTGAAATTCTCCCAATAACATGATGATACACTGCAGTGTTTTTTATTTGACTGATCTGGAATTTTGAGTTTTTATCTCTGATGTTTTTATTGTTATTTTATCTAATGAATGGATGCGGAGTAACTACATTCCTGTAGATTTCTATAAAATTGGAATAGTAGAGGTGTTCTAGCTGTTGTGATTGCTGTTACATAAAATAAGGAAACTGAATTTGATTGAGCTCTTGTTTAAAAAAATGTGTTAGCAAATGTCTCTATATGGAATTTATGAGTGGAAAGTGACTTCATTTTCAACAGTCCTTCTCACAGAAGTCACAGAAATGCCCCAAAATCTCTTCTGTATGTGTGCCATGTCCTGTTCCTCAGTTATCCATAACAATGTGTGCACAGTGATGCTGACCCTATAAGAGATTAATTCCCGTGACACTGACTAAATTCTAACAGCAAATGTCAAGAAACTGCTTACTTCATGACTGCGAAGTGTAAGTGTGAAGTGACTGTTTAAGATTGTCTTTATTGTATGTATTATTCAAAGAGAACAATTCTCTTGCCTCAAACAGTGTTATTCTTGAATTAATTACAAGTAAAACTGCTTAAGAGTCTCGTTCTGTTTTGCATTATGACTGAAATATTTTAAAGAAGAGTATACCAATGTCCCTAGAAATCTTTTCAATTTTCTCAATGTGAAAATACTGAGCCATCTCTGTAGAGGGACCATGGCTAGTTGAAAAGGATAGAGTCCAATACTGTCCCTTGGTCTGAGTGGATGCATTCTGGGAATCTGGATTAAACCACTTCACAGGGGTTTGGCTGTCACAGCAGCAGACAAGACCTTAATTAGTATTGCCAGGGCCAACTTAATTTTAAGTAATATAGAAGTTTATGTATCGTTTGAACGGCCCAGGGAAAGGTCATTTAGACCTTAACTCAAGTCCAGAATTTGCAACGAACACAGCCTGTGGTCTGTTATTCCATGGTACTCCTCCCAGACCTGCTGCTCCCAACCTTCAGCACCACCATCTGAAACCCTGGCGTCTAGGTCCCCTTCCAGCCCAACACTCATCCCCCAAACCTGATCTGGTTCTATTCCAGAAGCAGCCGCTGTAATTGGAGAGATGAGAGTCATATCTGTTTGGAGGGAGGATTGGCTTGCTCTATCCAGCACTGTAGGTGATGCAGTGAAGTATGTAGACACATGCTCTTGGCTTGGAGCTTGGATCTTCTACTTGTGATAATACTGTACCCAGACTCAGTTAGCATTAATGTAAAGACAGAAGTACCAGTAGTCATACTCTACAAAACCTCATTCAGTCAGCTGAAAGGCTGCTGGCATTCCGACCCCCAAATGAAGGGGTAGCCCCCGCCCCCAACCCCACTTCAGCTGAAAGAATGGTTCAGTTGTGCCACCTCCTGCCAGAACAGCTGAAAATCCAGGGCTGCAGGTTTAGTTTCTCAAACAGCTGATCAACATGTTAGAGATGGCATTCAAAGTCAGAAGAGTACCCATTTACATCATCAAGGCAAATGAGAAATGAATATTAGCTAAACTACTACTGGAAGGGTACAGGGAAGTTACCAAAGCAAAAAGGCATGCTTTTAAAGTGGTAGACACATGGAGTGTGGTAAAGTGGTCTTGGGGGTCCATCTCTACCTGCCAGTTTCCTCTTGCCAGATCAAAGGATGAGGTACCACTGGGCTTTCTTCAGACCTTCCAGGTACCCCTCTCTTCAGGGGAGGGGTAAAGTATATCTGAGATACAGAATTTTCTGTCCTGTAGTCAAACCAGAACCTGCATCTGCCATCTATTTTAACTGGGACTACTGGTGCTGTTCAGGGTGTGAAGCTCTCCATTACCACTTCATTTCCCAGCATTCCCTGAGGGAAAGCCCAGAGCTCTGGATAATGGCTTGGGGGTAAGGACTGTTGCCTCCCTCTAAAAGGGTGCAGTGTGCCTACGGGAAACTAGTGGCAAACTGCATTGATGAGCCCTTGCCATACCCTGACTGTGTCACTCCTCTAGTTATGTCACGTGTGACCTCTGTGTGCTTTTCCAACAAGGGGTCAGATGTTTCAGTAACCCGTACATGTGAGACTATAGGTTTTGGCTCTACCTTCTCTCCAGCCAAATCATTTCCCCAAATAGACAAAACTATTTTGAAGGCATTAACTATTTTACAGGCAGGCTAGGTTACACCCCAACTGTCACAGGACCTGTTACCCAATGACAGACAGGCTTCATATTGTGTAAAGGAACTTCAGTACAACCCATCTCAAAGCCTCACATTAATACACTGATGCCAGCAAACAAAGTATGTGACAGTGACAAAACACCCTCCAAAACTGATCGACTATCACCAAGATTGATTTGTGTTGTGCAAAAGCTTCACTGGTTGTTTAGCTGCATTGTTCTACAGACACAAAGAGCTCAGTAAAAGTAAAGGTTCATATGAGTCTAAGGCAGTCTCTCCTGGCAGAGATGACTCAGGGGAAGCCAAGGTTTGAGGTTGAGGGAGAGGCTAAGATCTCCCAGCAGAGCTACACCCTTGGCCCTCTCATTTTTGCTGTTTGAGGACTGGACACTGGGAAACAATATGTCCTTTATGGTGACAGCAAAAACATACTGGCTACACAGAGCCAGTTTTCAGCTGTTTTCTGTTTAGACCCAGGAAGATGAAGGGGGTTTCCATAAAGTTGATTTAGTCTGGGAGATAGCATTCCAGGGACATTTCAGAGAATAACATTGTGAGAGCATTGCAGATTTCTCCACAGTAGGGTCTTTGTGCTAACTGATGTAAGTAGCAACCTTCTGTGAGGGAAAAGCTTTAAACTGCTCGTGCAAAATGAATGTTTTTAATCCATTAAAGTCCTAAAGACTTCTTGTGACATACAAGCCACACTAGCCAGTCTACGCTCAGGGTCAGCCACACTAGCCAGGCTAATCTTAGGGTCAGCCACACTAGCTGGACTAAGCTCAGAGTCAGCCACACTAGCCGGGATAAGCTCAGGGGCAGCCACACTAGCCAGGCTCATCTCAGGGTCAGCCACACTTGTTGGACTAAGCTCAGGGTCAGCCACACTAGCCAGACTAAGCTCAGGGTCAGCCACACTAGCCAGACTAAGCTCAGGGTCAGCGACACTAGCCGGGCTAAGCTCAGGGTCAGCCACACTAGCCGGGCTAAGCTCAGGGTCAGCCACACTAGCCAGGCTCATCTCAGGGTCAGCCACACTAGTTGGACTAAGCTCAGGGTCAGCCACACTAGCCAGACTAAGCTCAGGGTCAGCCACACTAGCCGGACTAAGCTCAGGGTCAGCGACACTAGCCGGGATAAGCTCAGGGGCAGCCACACTAACTGGACTAAGCTCAGGGTCAGCTACACTAGCCGGACTAAGCTCAAGGTCAGCCACACTAGCTGGACTAAGCTCAGGGTCAGCCACACTAGCCGGGCTAAGCTCAGGGTCAGCGACACTAGCCGGGATAAGCTCAGGGTCAGCCAAACTAGCCGGGCTAAGCTCAGGGTCAGCCACACTAGCCGGGCTAAGCTCAGGGTCAGCCACACTAGCCGGGCTAAGCTCAGGGTCAGCCACACTAGCCAGGCTAAGCTCAGGGTCAGCCACACTAGCCGGACTAAGCTCTAGGGTCAGTCACAGGAAATAGCACTGAACACAAGGTAACAGCAACCTTAGCGTTGATCTCTGGCTTGTGACCCCCAGGACTAACTGCAATTCCACAAAGGTGTTCGATGGCGAGCAGCCCCCCCTCCCAGCACCGGCAGGCAATGGCATCGTGAAGAGCCACTGTCCACAAAACCCTGCACAGCAAAGTCAATTTTCTAGTCTACAAACCAATCACTGTGATAACCGTACAACAAATGTGCCATATGGCGGACTGCACCCGCCAAAAATCCTTGTGGGTGGCATAAACCACCCTCTGCCAACTTAACAGTTCATTAAGGCACTGTTGCTGTCCCATGGAGGCTCCCCCTCCCTGTAAGCACAAGTCAGTGGGGCCTCTTACCATCATCTCCACCTTGCCTGGATAACGGGGTTCTTATTTCCGTTCCAGGTCCCTTTGTATCCGGGCTTCATGTGAGTCACCTCCAGCACAGCATTGGTAAATATTGACTGGCTAAGTTTCCACTCCACTTCATGTATGCACAAGGCTTCTATTATAGTATGATACACTTCCTCCGGAGCCCACTGGCTGTTGTTACCATATTGGGAAGAAGCTTTGGATATGGTCTACCTCTCAAAAACCACGCCCTCATTCATCTTCTGCAGCTGTGTGTGGTGGGGCCATGGAACTATGCTGGGGGTCCTGGTGCTTCCTTGCATTATGACAATCATGTTTCTGTCATTCGTCTGAATCCACTGATCTCACACTTTATCAATCAAGAAGATCATGATCGTGATCATAGTTCTTGTTGTAGGTCTGTATATAGTGTTTCCTTCAAGACAGTTATACCTGAAGTGGGGCTACTTTCAGTCTGATTGTCTGCCTGTGGTTGCCTGTAGTCTATGATCTATGGTTGCCTTATCTCCCCTCTAAAATCATGATCTTCATTGTGAGGAAGTCTGGGTAGTGGTTGGTGCAGCAAATGATTGGCAGGAGGCAAAACTTCAGTTCACCCAGTTTTATTTACAAAAGATGTGCAGATTTAAAACATCCCCCAAAACCAGTGCAAAAATATTTACGGTTGATGAACGCTACAACAAAACTTAAGAGTACACTCCAGAACGTACAAAATAACAAAAACACTGACACCAACACAGTAGCATATGCCCATTGGCCCTACTACTGCAAACTGCTGGGTGGCTAGCTGAACCACATAGCTCAGTTTCCAAAACATAAAAAACCAGCCAACAATTTTTGGCCTGGCTTAAGTAGCCAAAGCCCCGCCCTGGGGATTCCATTGAAAAGAAAAAAAACATTTACGTCCTCCTTTTAAATATAATCTTTTTGGTCACGCATTTAAACATTGATGAATAAATAACCAATATGCATACATAAACAATTTATAAATGTGCATTGCATATCATGTCCGGTAGGAATGCTATGTACAGTAACTCCCCCTTCCACCCTCCAACATGAGGTCTCCCTACCACCACAGACACCCACCACCACCCCCCCCCCCCCCCCCCCCCTTTGTCTAACCTCTGTTTTTTCTTTAAATGAAATGAAGTTTAACCTTTTGGACATTATATAGATAGCAGAACACAAGACAATAAAATGAACATACGTATCGCTATTTATATTAGGGATACTTTTTAAACAGTATTTCTGAGGTTTGCGCATGCCTTAAAGCTGTAACATGCGTAGGTCATTGCTTATACTTTGACATCCATCCCTTAGGATTTGGCCTCCTCCTCTAAAATGACAAGGAAAAAAAAAACATTTTTCAATATCATCCAAACTTTGTACGGTCACCGTAGCTTCAAACTGACACAACTACTGATCAAATGAAATTATTTCTTGTCTCAATTAAATTTGAAGACCCTCAGAGCACCTACAAATCAAGGCACCACAAGATGTAATATAGTTGGGCTCGTGGTCCTGGATAATTGTTTTTGTAAGTTGTAAGTTGTATGCTTTGCAAAATAAATAATAGTTGTGGTTACTAACCCACCCTAATTAAATACACTGAACCCTCGTTAAACCAAACTAATTGGGGGGAAAGGGAGTACGATATAACTACGATATAACAAACACAGTAGTCACACATCGGCTGTGGTATCAAGCCATATTTACTCAGAGTTCAATGTACAACAATATTCGGGAGGTCCTCAGTACTCTATCAGCTATATCAGACCACCCGTAGTTTTTCATCGCACCCAGGCACATTCTTTGTTATTTACGCAAGGCGTCTGTTCTTTGCACACAGAGGTCCACCATAAGTAAACACTGTGTCGAGTTTGTGTTGTGTAATGTAATCTGAAATTTATTGCAAAGTGAGTAAAGGACCTTAAACCTGTGTTTCTAAACCCACCTTTGAATCATCCCAACACTGCCGACACCAAAGCTTTGGTGGTTAGAGGTCTGAACTTGTCCAGTGTTAAATACAACCGACCACACATATTGTTATAGCAGAAATAGTCCGTTATAACCGGAATCCGTTTTAACAAGGTCTGCTACAGCGAGGGTTCAGTGTACTCAGATTCCCCAAGCAAAAGCACATAGGCTTGAAACACATGTAAACCATGTATTACATCGATTAACACAAAGAATAAGAAAAATTGAATGAAGTGTTACGCTACACTAAAAACATTACCTCAATGGTAACCCAGCACCACCGGTGCACCAGTGTAGTAAAGCAGCGCTGGTGTATATCACAAGTTAACGATAAAAACTAATTAGACTGAAGGGCATTGTTTGCTACAATGCTGGAGGCATCCTTTTACAAGGTTCTTTACCGTCAGGTGCTGTCAGAGCAGCCTGTATGCACTGTACCATAGGAGCTATGATTGTGTGGAATTATCCAGGAGGGACGCAGCAATGACGCTTAACACGATCATCAAATCATTGGATAACCACACAGGCACTGTGGATATGGGCATTTTTGTCTTGGAAGACACCCTTTTTTATAACAGTATAGATAATTTGCAACATGGGGTGAAGGTGATCACACAAATTCATTATTTAGTGTTTGGTATTGACCTTGACCTCTAAGGGGATTAGTGTACCCAAACTATTTCAAGAATATGTACCTGACACTATTACGGAATCAACAGAACTCTTAACTGTTGGGCCCAAGCATTCAGTCGTATGGACTTCTTAAGGTTTCGCTACATATGCATCAATATAGGATTTAAGTTCTTTAAATATTACTTATATTCATTACTCATAATTTTTTACTGTAAAATGCTGAGAAAAATATATGCTCCTGTTTTATTTTTGACATTGAATGGTCGCGGGTCTTTATTAAAAGGTAAAGGGCCTTATAATAGGGCCTGAGTGATTACATTCCACAATCATAGCGTGACAATAACATGATGGTTATTTTGTTTATTTATTGTTTAATTATTACATCACATCCTTTTCCCCGCTGGCCCTAGTGATCTTGTGTTTCACGCACATGTGCCAGACATGCGTGTCACTCAAATCTGGCGGATCTAGCACTGTGTAGTTCTTTGTGCACCTGCCCTTTTTGCACGCTTGAAATGGAATGGAAATAAAGTAACGCTGGTTCAATACGTCGATCAACGGTTCATAGGTGTACAGCAGGCAGCCCTCAGCAATAAGGATGTGAACGCCCTCATCCTTATTCTCACACCCCGGGACTATCTCCGTATCCAAAGTTTTGTTGACAGCGTGGGAGTGCTGGAACTTCACTGGGTTCTCCAGCCAAGCATAGATGGCGCTCATCATGGCATCCATGTCCAGAGCCATAATCACATTGTACTGCTTAAAGCCATCTTCACCAACTTCAATCTGATCTTGGGGCTTGAAAAAGTCATCCTGATGGACAACCCAACAGTTAGAGTTGGGTAAACTCTTGACCAGTTTTTTAGTGACGGTGGTTTTAACCCTGTTTATTTCCCCACCGATGCAAATGATGTTCCTCGTGCAAGACTGGCCCTAGCTTTTTTCCACAATGCAGATGCATCACCAACTGCTGGAGGAATACTGAAGTCAGCATATACAAGCAAAGAGATTAATGACTTTTAACTGGCATAACCCCTAGCTTTCCTGGGCAAAACACTGGGCCACCTGCTTTAACTGTGACATTTACCGGTTTTTGAACATGAATTTCGCTTTTTAAGGTTCTGCTGTAACATTTCTGCGGAGCTCGTGTCTAGATTTTGACTAGGCAATTCCAAAACATTAAATTTCTTCTAATTTTCATTCTGCCGTTGACTTGCTTCGATATTCTGAACCGTTGCCTTGCTTTAAGTTCAGTACATGGATGACATACGCATGCAGCATCCTGTAATACAGAGAAAAATCCATTACTCCTTCAATGATGGTAATTCATCCAGGACCTGACTGCAGCAAAGCATTTCAAAACCATGATACCCCACCACTATTCATGACCACTGGATGCAGTGCCTGGTTTTCACCAGACATAACAGGCGTGATGTTCTCCAAATAGATCCACATTTGACTCATCTGTCCATAAAACGTTGATCAAGTACTCTTGGGGATAATCCAGATCGTTTTAGGAGAAGTTGACAAGACTATTTGAGTACTTAATGATCAGTGGTTTCTGCCCAGCTGTTCTTCCATTAGTCATATTTTTCTAAAGGTCATTCTGACGGAGTAGTTATGAACACGGACTGTTGCCAAAATTTAAAGAGGTGCCTGCAGGTTACTGGATGTTGTTCTTTGCAAAACCTTGCCCAGCAGAGGATGGTCACTCCTGGGTTGTGCCACTGCCCTGAACATCTGTTTTTGGATAGCGTGACCCTGTCTGCGTAGGCCCACATCTTCAGAAATCATTTTGTAACTTTCCAGACTGATAAGCATGCACTACATTTTTTCCAAAAGTCAGCCAGAATTTCTTTTAATTGAGGCAATATGTGTCCCTTAGAGACTGTGCGCTGACAAAGTCACTCTGACGGTGAGTGCCAAAGTTTTAAAGTCAGAGTGCCAAAGTCAGATTTATATTATGTCAAGTCCAAAACCAGACATGACCATATACTTAAGTATTCAAAACCCTCAATCGTAATAATCCTTTTAAAGGAGGATGATTTTCACACCTGAAAATTTTCTTTTTTGACAACGTCTTTTTTGAAAGAAGCATCACATTTTTGTGTCATTTTTTTCTTTGTTGTAGCAGATTTACTCGATATAGTATTAAAAGCCACAAAAAATATTTGACCGAATTAAATGTGTAGAATGAGAAAAAAGGCAGGAAAATCAGACAGGAGACAATGGCTTTTTCACAGTACTGTTACTGTATATAAACTCTACCAATACATAAATATAGCCAGCAATCTAAATATCTGACCCCTTGTTTACAGATAGCTAATATAGCATATACATTTTTCAATAGCCAGCGAGTAGACGAGTCCACTTGTTACTAAGTATTAAATGTAAAATTGACAGTTATCTTTTTAACGTTTTAGCTGAACATAACTTGTAGCAAATGACAACTATTAGAGGAAGGTAGCATTACTTTTTTTATCAAGAACTACAAAAATAATGCAAAAATTGAGAGTGTCTATGTGAGAGCGGATAAGTTCGATGCCTTCCGCTTTTGAACGTACCAGTAGGCCTGTGCATATATAATACTCCAGCCTCTTGAAGAGAGAACGTAACGATTTGAGGGTTCGTTTGTTTGCTCATTTACAATGACACTTTTTTCTTATACAAAATACTAAACCATTTTTTGTATGGGCTAATGAATACTACGGAACTACTTAAGTTAGACTTCATTATTTCTGTAGTATTGATTCATATTTCTTGTTGTTTTGGCTTCTCTATTGGAAAGTGTTACCGTTTTGTATCCCAACATTAACTTCCACAACTCTTCTTTTAAGAGCCTTAAAATCTGTTAACCAAATCATTTTTTAATGTTGCATCGATTCATTTTGCTGTTTAAAATACATTAATGTTTTTTTTAAGAAATGGGGAATGCAAGTAATGTCTTATAATGTAAATGCAAAGCTGGCGTAGGCCTACCTTCAATTTTAGATGCAAAGCATAAATTACGTGCTAACTCAAAAGGAAAACTTTATTCTATGTATACTGCCCAGTCTATCACAAAAATGCTACAGCGCAAAGTCGGTGCCTTCTTGTTCGATATTATATTGCTTGTTTCTTAACGAGTGGTGTTAATTCAAGTGTAACCCAAGTCTCTTACCAACCCCCAAGCGTGTTTTTTATTTTCACATCTTTTGAACAAAATAGATGGAAAATGTTATGTGCAGAGCACTTTTCGATTAGCTAGATCTTAAATTCGTCAGACAGAATGCATATAGACATAAAAGATCCAATGTACGCGTATTGTCATTGCAGGCAATGGAATCATGATGATACCAAAGGTACCAACAAAAAGTACAAGCAACCTAGTCCAGACAAGTCTCTTCGATGTTCAAAATAAATAAATAAGCTAAAAGGCGTAACGGACGGAATCTTTTTTTCCCGACACATTGAGTTTTACTTTGCAGACTTGCATTGGGCGTGTAAATCTAACTTTGCTGTTCATCACGTGATGCCTGTATTGACTCTCTGTGGTTTAAGTTAAAACTATTATTTGGCCTCGTCCATGTTAAACGTACGCTAGTATGCCCTCATTATTTCATTATTCAGTTAAAGATTATGCGTGTACATTTGCAGGAGGCATACATGTATGTAAATGCATCTTTTCTCTTTCCAGGAGATGTGCAATAATAAATTAGTGCTGACAGAATTTTCTGAAGCTTCTAAATTGAAAGATTGTGTAATTATCATACAATCAGTTAATAATTAATTCAATGTAACATTGGTATACATTGTAACAATTGTGCCAAAATGACACTAGCTCACACTACTTTACACCTTTCTGTGCAAAAATATTTAATTTAGACTGCAAATGATCAGTAGGTCACGAACATGCAGTAATGTTTGGTGTTCCAAGCTAATTTGTAACAACACACTCGTCGAAAGGCGCTTAAAAACGTTCCGTTTTGGATTGTTTTAACTTAAATTGTGACTCTTCTCTGTCCTGCCACAGTAAGTGACTGACCGTTATATTTAAATTTTAAATTGCACTGAATCATATAGGTTCACCAAAGTGATCAGAGATGTTCATAATTAAAAACTAAGAGTGCAAAAACTAAGGTTAGTAAAAAGAGGTAATGTAACAGTTTTCTCCAAGCATGTACCGTTGGTTATTGTGATGAGGTACTTCAAAGTACTTCAAATCTCAAAGTAACATGGTGTTGCTATTCATTTAAATGGTAGACTAGCCGAGGTGCCAAATTAAGCGCCGAAGTAAAGCAGTCACCGCAATCACTGAGGCAGTTGAGAGGTTTTACCCCTAAAGACTGTTTCCCCCAACGTCCATCTCGAAAGGTCATAGGTTACCATTCAAATCTAATCAATAGGAAACGTGTTAACGGCTAATGATTCCCTTGTAGAGATAAAAAAAAAAAAAGCCGACGACTGGATTGTGAAGATTGTAAGAAAGGGACAACATTCTTCTGCAAAAAAATACATTTCAAACGTTACTCAAGGATGATAATTCCGATGCGAGTTAAAAGGCATGGCGCCTATTGTTGTTGTGTCTGTGCGCCTCTTTTAACTTGAACTTGGACTTCCGACGAGACAGGTTTGTCACCCAAAAAGCATTTTCCGTCTACTAACCCTTAACCTGCACGTGCGACAGTGTGATTAAGTGCTAAAGTGGCGCTTTTCAAATTATATAGTGTAACATTTAGTTTTGATTTATGGAATGAATTTATTTGAAATTAATTATATCGTCAACATTTTAAAAAAATGCTAATGCTTAGAAAATGTTTTGCTTTTCTCGGCTATCGCAACGTTTCATATGTAATGATTTCAAGGACCTTAGAAAACTTTTAGTAAGCACAATTCAGCCATATTTTAATCTGACTGTTTTGGTTACATCCTTGTTTGGGGATTCTTGTTAATTGTACTTACCCTGATTGTCGGCAACAGATCTTCAGCTGAGCAGATTTACCATTTTGTTTCCAAAGGATGTCGCCTCGAGGTTTATTTAGATGTAGAGTATGTGTGCGCATATACATTGTCACAAACTCAAAAATTTCAGTTTTCTCTTCAGACCACTATTCTTAAATTTTATGTTTTAATAGAGGTGTTTTAAAGTTTTATTTCTTTGGTTGAAATGGCATCTTTAATAATGTTGCTTCACGTGCGACTGTTTTCTGAATTCACAGCTTCGACAAATTCTTTTGACCATGCTTTGTAAGTGTGTGTGTGTGTTTGTGTATGGAGTTTTACTGCGTTACAATACAAGGAACTACTTTAATCTGCCCATATTGCTTGAATATAGGACACAGGATGAAACACTGGGGCAATGCAATGTTGAATTAATTTAACATCATTTACCATAAGATCCATATGCTTAAAGCAGGAAACGAGAAACGTTTTTCTTCTGCAATAAACTGGGGCAAAAGGTTTTTACTCTCAATAATTTAATTTAAAGAGTTATTCAACAATTATCTACCATACAGAAGTTCGGAACTGTGTTACAATATGAAAAACACGACACAGGTGAAATTATTTAATCGTAATAACAATTGTATTACAAAAACAAATTACTTTGCGTATAATGTATTTTAATAATCTTCTGCAGTAATGTCGCATGTATAAGACTTGCATAAGGGCGACAGAAACAGTGCATTTGTAGTTACAATACTGGTAAATAAGTAGTTCCTGTCATTGTGTTTGACTGGTGCACCAAGCCCCACTGTTGTATATAGGACTGAAAAAAACTTAAATATATCGTAAGGGAGTGGAACGAAATGAACAAACAATGACAATCTGCAGACCAAATATTTCAGCAGGCGGCTGACTGTAACATGAAATGTACCACAAAATATAACATGTTGAATTTATTTTACTTTTTCTTTTTATTGTTATTGTTATTATTATTAGTAGTAGTAGCAGTAGTAGTAGTATTGTTATTATTATTTGTAGTAGTAATAGTAATAGTCAAACCGAGCAAGAAAATGTTCATTGTTCTGTCAACAATCTTACACAAACTATGACGACTTTACATTCGTTAATTAGGTTAATGTAGCCTTCTGTACCAGAGTTTACTCAACGTTTACCATTTTGCTGTGTGTGCTTGAAGTTGTGTTTTTTATTTATGAGGGTTTATTCGCCAGTGCAACAATACAGACATTGTTGTCTCTTTGATGGCGGTTTATAAATTGAACGTTGAAAAGGCTTCGTTAATCGCGTTATTTACCTATTTCCATTTTTTGCGCATTTGTAATACTTCATAAACGGATCTGAAACCAAGGATGTAATGCCTGTTAAAGAATTTGCCTCAACTGGAGACTGTTTGGGTGCTATGTTTCCCTCTGTAGCTTTATAAGAACCAACCCTTTTATTTGTTTTGTGCATTTATAAGGCGGAGATACAATTCAATATGCTGATTATGATCTTTAGCAAAATGATAGTAGGCTACAGTCAGGACACATACCTGCTTCCAAAAATGGTGATACTTTTATTATGGGTCATTATTGCCTAAAAAATACACATTCTCAACATCTTAATGAGCTGCCTGATATGGCCTTGGTTTACCTAAGAGTTGAAAAGGAGATGAAAGAAGAGGCAAATATGAAATTGTATTCTATCAACCAAGTCATCGTCCGGAAACCTGTTTAAGAATTATATCAGTTGCCAGCATCAGTATATCAAAGATGCATAAAATAGCTGCCTACAACGAATGTGCGGACACACTAATGTCCATTGTTTAGTAATGCCACAGTTGATGGTAGTTATTTACATTAATTTGAAAGTCACATATTATAACTTATTTCAGTGTTTTAGAAACAATCAATTATAATTCGCCATGTCATGAATTTACTGAGCAACATATCTATATAGGGCATAAAAATGTTCAGTCTAAAATCGACTCTGATAGAGTACGTTGTGTCGTAGTTTGACTCATATACAACCTGTTAACGTTGTTGGAACTGAACATCATTCATGTTGAATTTGAATTATTGTTTTATTTTTGAGTTGTCCATTGTATTTCTCTTGACTGTAGACCCTGTGGTGTTAGTTATAGTATTGTTGCCAGTTAGCCACTGGTTTACAGTAAAGCTTTGTGAGGATCCTCTTCCAATAATGTACAGATTTCATACACACTTTGTATTTCTAGGTTGCACTGTGGGATTACATAAACCCAGTGTTTATAAAACTGTATATCATGTTTTGAAACCACATGTTTTTGAAATAATGTGCCAAATCAAACAGGGGTTCTTTATTCCAATTGATCTATCCCGCTGTGATCCAAGACTAGATTCACTGCAATACTAGTTAATCCATGGTTAAACCACATGGTTTGCCATGAACTTCAAGCAACTTGTTAATGTATTGCTTTAGTTTTGAAAATGTCTGAAAACTTTATTATATTTCCTTGAAAATTAAGGCCACACACACCAGAAAAGGTCACTTATCATGTACGAGAGCCTAACTGAAAGGGGGTATTTTCTTGGCTTCTCACCTTTCACAGAGGTGCACAATGGAGCCAAAATGGCTTCATGCGGAGGGGAGCTTCATGGGGTTCTGAAAGATGTGAATTGTGGTTGATGCTCAACCCAAATTTTTCACAGTCCTTAGATATACTACAGTACATCTTGAGTCCTTCTACAATATTTGTTTTAAAAGTGCATAAGAGAGGAAGAACAGAAATTATATAGCATTTTCTTAATACATACAGTCCTGTTTGGATTTATGAAATGTTACTGCTCAAATAAACTAATCTTCAGAGACTTCCTGTTCGGCAGTGGAATATAAAGGAAACATAAAGCAGAGAAGAACAGAAAATCCACACCACTGGATAAACCATTAAATGGTGGATCAGTAGTGATAAGTACATTGCTGCTTTTGAAGGAAATGTTCAACTTCTGTTTAAAAAAGGTTATGGGCATAGAAGATCGTGTGGTTTTAGAATACAATTCCAAAAAGGGGTGGAAGTGATTAAAATAGCAAATTGATTGGAGAACCAATGTTATTGGGAAACTAAGTGTTGTTGCTAAAGGAAATGTGCATTGAAATAACAAAATGAGACATTTGGATTCTCCAGCTAATCTTAAAACGACTTTCATCAGGACTAACACACACACACACACACACACACACCACTTGTGTGGATGCTTTGGCATGTTTTTTGTGAGTGCGTTTTTGTGTGAACATTGCATTTAAAACTGAATCCACCATCGTACTCTTAATAAGAAAATTCCTGTTGAAATAAGTTCCCATTTAAAATAAAGTGTTGATGCAAATGGATTTATACCTAGGAAAAGGCCTTAAACCTCAATATGAGGTCGAAATTTAAAAGTGCTATTTCCCATATATATTTTGCAACACTGCCAAATCTCGAATGTAATAATTTTATAAATATCCTGTAAATAAATACATTTTAACAAAGTTACATGGGAAACGCAAGTGGTTACAATCCAGAGCTTTGCTTAGATTAGTTTCCCAGTGATCAGATTTTAGTATACCTCAGCCCATAACAGGCTCACAGTGTTAGCCTGACCACGACCGTCACATCATCTTCCCATAGGGTGTTATTGTTTTTCATTCCGGCGAAATGTATGTGGGCGCTCTCTCAGAAATCACATGCCCAAGGTAAAATGCATATATTGATTTGAAAAGATGAACTAAGGTATTGTAAACTAAAATTATATTTTTCCCCATGTACTAATATAAGATTCAGTGTTGTTTCCTACATATTTTATATGAAAAAAAAACTGTCATGTGACTGATATACAATTTATTTATGAGTTGCACAACATTCTGTGATAAATGGAAATCCCAGTATCATTTCTATACTCGAATCTACCTTTATGTTCATGCTTTGTTTTTTTTTTTCAGGGGGCTAGGATGTCATGATCTTTGCTGCAAGAAGGTGAGTTTCAGCTTTTGCATACTTATTCACAATATTATTTATTTTTTAAATGACCTTTTACATCACATTACATTTACGGTAGTGAGAACAGAATAATGTTACCCTGTCTCTGGCTTTCCACATGTAATGTAGGATTTCATTACCATGGATATCTTAAGTCACAAAAGCTAATCCTGTTTATTTAAGAATTGATCTATTATAGTATATTTTGGCTGTACCTCAGATTGCATAGTACACACTTTAAGCATTTGAATGAAAGTGCTGTATACCTTGGGTTACAGTGTTGGTAACATGATCTTATGCCTGTACAACAATTAACAGCAACAAAAGAGGCTTCCGTTTTGAAAAATGACTTAGAAAAGGTATGGATAAACTGGTTAATAGATGGATATGAACATATATAGAATATGTATAACTGAATTGGTCTGTGTAGTCAGCACACATGCATGTTTTTCATGTGAAACATCATGATTAGGGGTTAGCCTGATTCTTCTGCCATTTATGACATAGATACTTATCTTCAAGTTTGGCAAAGATCAATGGGAAAGTTTCAAAGCTAGGCTACATGTTGATGGGAAAAATACATATTTGTTTGTATATATTTTGTGCCCTTGAGTCCATTGACTCCCATTCCTCTAAATCTGACTTACCTTGGAAGCATTTTGGCTAAAAGTCTCCCTCCAGAATTTCATTTTTGTAAGCGCAACAGTCTCCAGCTTTTGTCTAGTAACATGCTACGGATGATGCTAGCTGGACTCATGAGTGAGCAAGAGGCATTTTCCTCACATGGACGTAATGTGTTCTTGCTGTTGTCATCCAGACGATTTTTATCTTTCTGTCCCAAGCTATGAATGGATTTAGCTGACAATGGACAGCACATGGCTTTGGTATGATCTATGATAAGACCAAGCTTACATGAACAAGTTAGCCTCACTAACAGGAATGAGTCAGTCAAACCTTTAGCTGCAGGTAAAGCCCTTCTCACTTAGCTTAAAGCAATGCATTGCCATTGAACATAAGCTTAGATAGCTAGCGTGCTAATATAAAGCTACATTCAATGTAGTCAGCTCAGGTTATGTGTGTTATTCTGAGGTACAACTGCTTATAACAGAGCTAATGATATCCTGCTGTACTGCTAATACAATTCTATCTCACTTGTTACCTTTAACTGTGTTGACTATTTGCAACCAGCTGTTGTAGGTCCCTAATTTTACAGTTTATACAAAGTGTTAACTTTACATAATAAAATGCAAATGGAAAAAAGAAAAGCATGTTTAGCCTGCTTGCAGAGTAAATCACATATCTAAACATGTCACAACCACTGTTACTCCTTCATGTTTTAAAGGGAGGACCATCACTTAGCTCTCGGTTGTTTTGGTTTTTTGGGGGAGCAGGAAGCATCATATAACCCAAAAAAGAATGAGTGGTTTGTGTAACCCAAACGTATGGTCGTATATAGTTTGGACATACCTATCTTATATTATCAAAATTGAAATTGTATGTAGCAATACTCATACACATGCTGTTGTTTATTGATCCTTTATGGATGTCTAAGTCTTCATTTCCTAAACCCATGTACAATTGATTATAATTATTATACTTGAGTAAGTTGAAAAGCTTGAACACAACAATATTTCTTGCGAATGTGCATATTGTGGAATTTAGGATGGCATAGAAATGCAGTATTATTCATACACTGGTAAACGTTTCATGTGAACTTAAAATAAAGGATTGTGTTCAAAGTAACCAATTATTTAATGAATTAAGACATCCTGTGTTTAATGAATAATTTAACATATATTCGTCCATCCACTATACCTATACCTGCTTCATCCGAGCTCGGGTCACGAGGGGCTGGACCCTATCCCTGGACACATTAGGCGGAAGTCAGGGAGACACGCTGGGCAGGTCGCCAGGCATTACTTAACAGTTAACAAAATACAAATTCCCGACACGAAAGTGAGTCCGAGTTTAAAATGGTGTTTTAATTTAAGCAGAGATCACCAGGATAAGATCAGTGCAGAAACAATGTTGAGGACTGCGGCATGGTGAACACATTCAGTCTGAGATGAAACCACGGCCTTGACACTTAACAGCAGTGTGTGTGTTAAAGCACTACGATGACATAGATCAAGCCAGAGTGCCCTCATATTATCTTATTGTAATTCCCCCGCCTTTTTAGCATCGTCCGCTCTTGCAGTGACTTATGACCATTCTTCTTTCTCAATAATATTGCTATTAAAAATCACGTATTTGGATGGACAGACAGACCGATAAATGTATCGATAAACCTTTTTTGACATCTCGCCTTTCTAATCAGAAACTTTGCTTGACTGCATAGAACGAGATTATTTGATTTGAAATTGGATAGGTCATTCTCACCGGAAGGCCAAATTTCACAATTTGCTTCTCGTTCAGACATTTAGCAAACAGTCTTATCTACATAAAACCGTTCCTGTGACAAAATTTTCTTAAAAAGCTTTTTGGTTTATTCTGATGATCTGCTATAATATTTATGTTGTGGCTTTATGCATTCATTATTGATTTTTAATTTTTCTTTTGCATGGCGTATGTATTTTCAGGTAAGGCAGAGCAAAATGGCAATTGCAATATATTTTTGTATCATCACCAAAATATTGCTGGCTCACTTGCAAGAAGTGTTTTACTTATACATTAAATTATCGCAAAAAGTATTTCATCAGTAGAGATACTAACATAAATATACTGTATCTGCATGCAATTTAGATGAAAAGCATAACCTCACGCTGCAATTTAGTGAAATCGTTTAGCAAATTCCTGCTGTCCGCCTACCTAGAGTGTGTGTTCGTGCACGCGTGTGTACTTGAGCATAAGGAGGTAGACAATACGGAAACACAACATGGACAAGGACTTCATTTTAAAGCATCATCATCGAGGCAGAAATAGTCGTTGGCAGACGAAGCTCACAAAGCACTAAGGATAGTTGACAAAAACACAAAACATCGGCTTTATAATTTACCATAGAGCTGGATATAGCCTGTACCGTGACCCAATTTAAACTAAAACTGTATGCTGTGACCTTCTAATGCTGAAATTCGTGGTTGAGCCGCCATTCGGAAACCGTGGGTAGCTAAGGCCAATGCGTGACTAAGTCTCAGCATCTGAAAAGTGGAAGAAACTAACATGGTCTAACGAACCGGTAACGTCTTCGACTCTTTTTCCATACATCCGGACGGGTTTATGTGTGTAGAAAGACAAAGGAAACCCTTTAACTACATTTCCTGTTCTCATGTTGAACATGGTAGTGGATGTGTTCTGGAATGGGCAGCTATCTTGTGGGAGTCATTAGGCCCGAGAATTAGCCTTGCATTGTAGAATCACGGTTATCGTATACTGCGCCATTTTAGTTGACCAGGTGCATGCTCTTTCCTCAAGACGTTTCAATATGCCCCCACTCTCACTGACATTGATTGAAGGGCGATTTCATGAGCGATAGGGTTAAGTAATACGCCCTTCATAGCCTCCCAGATCACCAGACCTAAGAAGGTTCTTGATATGGATCTAAGTCGTATGGTAGAGAGGAGCGCGAGGTAGATATTCATGTATTGTTTCATCAGTGTTATATTGTACATATATACACAAACAGACATTATTACATGTATTTAATGATAGGCTTTTATATAAAAGGAACGTTCAAAGGAATATACATACATACATTACATGTATTTAATGATAGGCTTTTATATAAAAGGAACGTTCAAAGGAATATACATACATACATACATACATACATACATACATACAGATAGAGCCGTCTGGAAGCAAACATTACACTTCAGATTTTCTCTGAAAATCTTTTATGTAACTTGAATAAATGTATAAACAAGGCTATATTATGGCATTATTTACCGTTTCATATTATTTGTTTAACTGGTTGCAGTTAAAACAGTGATATATTTATTTTTTTTTTCTGTTGTACCAATCTCTGTACCGGTTATACCAATCCCCCACCTCAAATGGACCCATTTATCTGGCATCCGAAGAACGCCAAGACATCATGTGGGGCTTTCCCAGTTCATATTTTGTGTACAGTATAATAGAGCCAGATTGTTTTTCTGGCCGAGAGGTTGCTTACTTCTGTCTGAAAACTTAGGATTAATTTGCTAGAAGGGCCACATTTACTTTGCTTTTTTAGTCTTTCCCAGTGTTACTTAGCAATTTACTTAAGCTGAGCGGCAAAAATGCATAGAAGAATCATAAAAACATTAGCATGTACGGTAGGAGTCTCACTTGAACAAGAAACGACCTGCTTTCTGTGGGACGAACTTGAATACGCCAGTATTTACACTGTAGCTATCCTGACGTCGCACAATGAGACTGGAACATTTAAGATGTTTGGGTTATACATATTTCTCTCACCACGTTCTAAAGCAAACATGAATATCTAAAAGTATTGGTACCATTTTGTCAAATACAAATTAGTTTCGAACATGAACGCTCAACTCGTAGACACCTTTCGGCAAAATTGATTGATGCTGAATAAGGTACAAGACAAGGAACGTAGCCTTACACCAGTGGACGTGGGACTAGTAACAGCAGAACAGTAGTGGAAGCGGCAAGGGCAGTATAATAAAACAGGAAACAGGTTTCTGCTTGCTCAGCTTTAGGAGAGTTTTTGAGAAGTCAATATTTCCGACGTGCTTTTCCTTAATGATTTATTGTGTTTGCTTTCATACAAAGAAAAATGGCAAAGCAATATGACCTGTCAACAGAGGAGAGCAGATCATTTTTAACAGTCATTCTTCTGGATCTTTACAACAAACACGACCAATGAAAGTATTTTCATTTACTTTTCTTATCTAGCTTATCTATTAAGTACTGCATAACCCAGCAATTAATAAACCTGACTCATCACCACGTGTCTAAATTGTGTTGGTAAATATAAGGTCACGGTTGGTAATGTCAAGTTTTTTGTTGCGCCCGAGAATTCCGAGAATGTAGTATAAAACACTCCTGCCCAAAACAGAGACTGCACAAATGCTTATGCAACAGATAAAACATTTACACATATTAGTAATTTAATTAAAAACTATGTATGTTATTGTTATTATTATCATCACCACTACTACTACTAATAATGATGATGATGATGATAATATACTCCTCAACATTTTGTATGTTGGAATTCAAGGGTAAATACAAGGAAAACCAAATTATTGTATCCAAAATGTGGCATGCTGCTGTCTCAACAGTCATTACGTTGCATAGGGTCTTTGTTTTTTATTTTGAATTAGATATCGGGTATGATGTAATATTGGTGAGCTGGTAAAATCCATAACACAGTATTAGGATATACTATGTTTGGAAAAAGGAAGGGGTGGCGTTTTCTTTTCAATTCTATTAAATTTATTTCTTACGTGACCTCGTTCATGATCTGATTCACACACTGTTCACACAAATATGCTCAAAGGGTTATATTAATCTGGAACTGACCGTGCCAATAGCTTTTAAATTAGGTCACCTTAGATGCTTTTTATATTCCGCCTGTTCCTGGGTTTAATATCTTTTTGCTGTGTTATGTTCTGCCTCAATTTTTTGCAGCGTTTTTGCTACTGAGCATTTACATGCAAAGCGAATATTTTTAGCAAAATTAGATCAAATATTTAAATACAAACTTCTGTCACACCTTTAAATTTTTTAGATTAATTTTATAGTTGAGAAACTCTAGTGGTAAGACTCAGGCTTCAAAGCATGTTCCCCTTTTCATTTCGAAAGTTTTGTAACGCACACACATAAAGACTGTTCTCTCTTTATAGACTAGTCATTGGTTATTTTTTTTCAACACCTATATTCCGGTTACACAGAATCCATTTCATATGCTTCAATTAATATTCTGGGAAAATAGTTTCAAATATTTGCTCGTGTTTTGAAAGCAGTGCACGGTTTGCTTCGAGTAGTATTCATTAGCCTGTAGCCTATATGAAGAAAAGTAATTGGGAAATCAATACATTGAAGGGCGTTATTTCAGGTGATTTTTGACAAGGCGGTAGCTGAGCTACGTGTCGACGCATGCGCACAAAATCTCACCTCACTCAGACAATCGCAATAGAACTCCGTCCGTTAATTTACACAGATATTTATTATATCATTCAATGTCCTATTTGTTTTGTATTAAATTCTGACTTGTATTAATTGTGGTTAAAAACATTTACATGGGGAGATACTGCATTCAGCAGATCCAACCTTACCTCTCTGGAGAACACTACCCAATCGTACACCAGTACACAACTATAGATCAACAGAAAAACAGTCATCAGATATTGAATGCAAAATTGTAGGAAATTAGTTACATCAACTTTTGCCCGCTTTCAACAAGCTTAAATTGAGCGAATGATACAGAAAGAAAAGACCAAGGCAGTTTTTAAACTGTTCATACTGACACGACATGAACAAAGGTGTTTACTCATGTTTACCATTGAGGAGTTTCCTTGGTGTTTTTGCGGATCCATTTGCACGCCAAGACAGTCATACCAAGAAACATCCTCTATTGTTATTTTAGCCTTCTACTGTGTATCTAGTTAGTGCTCCCAACCCTTTCTTCACTTATGATTTCAGTTGAGTTTTTGAAGCATTGCATAATGTATTGTTACAAAAATTGCAACTTTTGCGACTGTGTCAATTGATGTAAACTGTCACCAAATTCCTCCGGTCCTAATTATGCAGAAAGGCAAAAGGGGCAGACATTCCAATCGATATTTACGTTTAAAATCAACTACGCATTAATGCAGGACCAGTTTCATTATTGATTGGTTACCATCTTAGACATTTGTCTACGTTCAAATACAATATCTTAGAGATGCAGAGGTGTTGTTTAGAGTTGAAACTGCAAACGAAATGGGTTTCACCCCTCACGCCAGACATAAACACGGGAATTGATCCATTTAGATTAAGCAACTGCGCATAACCATTGTTTTCATTTTCTCGACTGTTAAGCCTTACAAGATCAAGGTATAAATATAGAGTAGGCGGACGAGGAAATTTGGTTGAACAAAATTTTTCAGTTCACTCAGTATTTTGTTGATTGTCTTGGCAATTAGTAAGACAATTTTGCTCGTAATAGATCAGTAATAATGTAATCACAAAAGCAAAATGAATGTTACACTGGTTCATTGATACTCTATATTGAAAAACCATACGACTTGAATTTATATTAGTGCTATCCTTAAAATAATTACTTCTCTTTCCTTGGCATTGATTTTTGATTTGATAGTAAGTGAAAGAGCCATGTCTCTGTGTGCATGTTAAACATTGTGCATGTGCACGTGCGAGATTGAAAACTTGTGGTCGAATCAATATCCTGAAAGTGAGACGAAACTACAGAGTACTCATACATCAGACCAAATTAGGGTTTTCTGACTGTATCTGACTGAAAAGGGCCCACACAGTCCAGAAAAAATGAATGCTCATTATACCCTGAGTTTTAATTGAAACAATAAATAAAATGAATCAAGGCGAATGAAGTACTAACTGGAGATATGGGACCGATATGAGCCTATCCGTTTTGCCTGAACTGGTGCAGATGGTCTTCAACTTTAATAACCCTTTAGATCATTTTGTTTGTATCCTGGTATTACAGATATGAAAGCATGTGATACCACTGTGATTTGGTCTTAATAGGGTATAATTCTTTCTCAATGCAGGTACTGACAACGTGTAAACAATTTAATTTCTCTTTTATTCAATAGCCTTTTGCTGCATTACGTGTCCAAGTGTTTGTAAAAAAAAATGGTAATTATAAAAAATGGCAGTAAAATTGTAAGAATGGTAAATGCCATCTAAATTCCAGTACTTATTTGCTCAATATGTGGTCACGAAACATTAAAAATGTTCAGCGGATAACAAAGCTTTGCCGGTCATTTCTCAATAACATTTGATTGCATAGTGTTACGTTAGTGATTGCAGTCATACATGGAAACAAATGTGTGCGTGATTTTCATTATAAAGTATTCCTTTTTGAAATCATTAAATCAAGACTTTTCCATTGGAATGACTCAGTCATACCCTAACACATGTCCAAATTGTGTGGTATGCGTCATCAGAATTCCAATTTATGACCTCAACTACTTCTGCGTTCGTACGCAAATGTTCAGCCAAATGGAAACATAGATTTATATGTATAATTGTTGTTGAAGTTGTATTAAACGTAAGGTCAAGCTATATTCCAACATGTTGTCGTTGTTGTATGGTGAATAAGGTCTGAATAAAGAAACAGAATAACATCTATTCTTACTCACAAATAGCATCCGCTCAGCATACTTTCTCTTTCGCACTCTTTAAAATAATATAAATTAGGTCACAGAGGGCCTTCTTACAAATTTCCAGACCTTTTTCCCCTGTGCAAAGCTCTCTGAAGCCTTTTGCACCATCGTTAGCTGTCCTAATTGCTCGTCGCTTGCATGTTAAGTCGACTGTGCAGGTGTGAAGTTCATTCTTGTCTGTCTAGACTCGGATTACGACTGTGTTTGTCTGCGTTTTTTACCTTGACCTTGGACTTCCTTGCAGCTGTCTGTTGTAAGAACGTCAATATTTGTCAACTATCAGCACAACCGTTCTAGATGCTTCCTAATCTTTAACCTTTGAATTCAAAGAGCCTGGTATATGACGGTAGTATATTCTTTAGTACAAGCTAGCTTTATTTCAGTCAGTATTACTCGCCCCGTTGGTAAAAAGTACAATAGAAGACGCTTCGTGACCAAACCTCTACACCTGAGGCATTTACTTGTGCTTCCGGGGTACAAATTGTGCACGTCGAATGTTTCTTTGAGAAAAAATGTTGCGGGTTGGTTGTACTTTTATTTTATTCAGAACGAATTGCTATGCTTTATTTAATTAAAGAGACATATTTCTGTTGTGCTATGTACATTTGCACATGAACATTCTCAAGTCCAGATTGGACAGCAGCGTTTGACAAATTGTGTATGCAAGATTGTAAATAAAATAACAGCACTTATATTTAATATTTAAGCTTCATAATAAAATAACTAAAACAACCATTCAAATTCTTTTGTATAAATAGTTAAGAAATGTTCAACCAGCCGCAGACATTATAGATGGTGTGTTATGAATTTGAATGACCACTCGCACCGGACTTAATGCGATGCGAAAAATAAATGATTTTCCATTTTAAAGTACATGAGCCCTGGAATCCTTGATCGTATTAAATAATAAAACAGAGATTAATATGAGTGTGCATTTGCGTATTGTAAGTGAATTACAGTCAGCCACCTACCCACACACACAAAGAAAAAATAATGGACAGATAGATACATGATAAATGTATAAATGTAAATTAATAAATTTAACTTGTAATTTTGATTTTAAATCAAACATGTAGATGCAAATGAAAACCCATTTTTCTAGATTATATCCTTCATGTCACATATAATGTTTGCATTTGTACTTCCCTGTGGATTGATTCTTTCACAGGTGCTGAGAACAACTAAACCAAATATTATAACTGCCTATTATTATTATTATTATTGTTATTGTTATTACAATTAGTGGTAGTAGTGTATCAGTTTTGAAATTATGACTAACTCGTTGCTGTCATCCTCGTGATTATGTTTTAATATCACAAGAATTAGGAATGCCAAAATCCGGTGTTGTTGTAAGTATTGTTTTTGTAAGTGCTCTTTATAGTATTAACACTTACTATGGGCATGGTTTAGTCTCTGGAGTTATGCGATTGTAATGTCCGTAGCTTCGGATTTATTTGCGTTTGTGCTCCTATGTCATCATTGTGCAATAACTAATACTTTTCTTTATAGACTCAGATAGCTTGCAATCACCACCTGTCTGAGCCAGGATATCAATCGATCAATTTAGCGACAACACCAAAATTTAAGTTATTATTCCACTCTGATATGAAAAGGAAAAATCATTTTCAATGTTTCAAAATGTCACCAGTTTTTCCATTAACGTGGCTATTTTTAACCCATACATATTTTCAAATATTTATTGCCAAAGTATCCTTCAGGAATATTCACAATTAGCCTTTGCGGTTTATTGTCACTCCCTATATAAAGGAAAACAATTTACATGCTCATCCATTTTAAAGCAATTACTTAAAAAAAACAAGCTTAGTAATATAGAAGAAAATCATGTTTACTGTGCATCAAGCTTTTCTGCATCGGCCAAAATATGTCGATCGCGTGTCCTGTTCTTTAAGATTAGTTTGTGTCCAAATTCGCCTTTAAAGATTCCGGATTTTAAAGTCACTTCAACCAATGAAATCATTAGATACTCTTCAGAAGAGAACCAATACCAGAGTCGAAGAAGCTATTTAAAGGGATGAGCCCCCCCCTTGTCCCTTCTCTTCGGCCTCGTTATCATGTCACGTGCCCTAGAGCCCGTGTCCAAATAATGAATTGGACACTAGGGGTCTGGGCTGCGCATGCGCCGCGTAAAAATGTGCTTGGAAATGAGGTGTCTGTCGTGGAGTAGTCGACTTTTAAAAAGCATCGGCAACCCGTGATATGACGACTTCGCTGGTCCTGCATTCACGCTGGGCGGACACCTTGATGTACGTGTATGAAAAAAGCCCGAATGAAAATAATCCGAATAAAAGCCAAGCCATGGAGGGACTAAGTGGGAATTGCCCCGCTACCCACTGCAGGGATCTGATCTCGCACCCAGCACTAGGACGGCATTCTACCAGCATAGCGACACACCAGGGCTCCGTATACTCGGATATATCTTCTCCAGATGCCGGTCGACAGTGTCCCGCACCCCAGACGTCATCCAGCGCCACTCTGGGATACGGGTACCCTTTTGGAAACCCCTATTATGGGTGCAGATTGTCTCATTCGCACAACATGAACTTGCAACAGAAGCCGTGCTCTTACCACCCGTCCGAAAAATACACAGAGCCCAGCAGTACGCTGCCCACAGAAGAACTGTCCAGCAGGGCCAAAGAGTTTGCATTTTATCCCAGTTTCGCCAGCTCCTACCAGACTGTACCGGGTTATTTAGACGTTTCCGTGGTGCCTAGCATCAGTGCACACCCGGAACCGCGGCACGAGACATTGATTCCCATGGAGGGCTACCAGCACTGGGCTCTCTCAAATGGCTGGGACGGACAGGTGTACTGTAAGGAACAAACACAGTCCGCCCATCTATGGAAGTCGCCGTTCCCAGGTATGTAAAACTACCTTGGTGTTTAAGCATGTGTAATTGGTTATTATTTTTGGGACCGTGCTCTGCTGCTTTTTCTTGATGTCATCATGAAGATATCTAAACTCACAACCTCATGATGAAATTCAAACCGTCCTGTTTATGTGCGTGTGTGAGTGCATGTGTGTGCGCGCGCGTGTCTGTGCTTGCGTGTGCGTGTGTGTGTGTGTGTCTGTGTGTGTGAGAGAGAGAGAGAGACCGATTGTGTGTTTGCGTATTTGTGTGTGTATGATGTAAATATGAATGCAACTTCTGGCACGTTTAACTTGTGAACCTCTCATTAAAATGGAAAAGAAATTGTTTGCAAAAAAATTAATGCAACCAAACGTATTTTTTGACATTTCACATTGTTTACTGTTTAGTATCTTGGGACAGAAACCACTCAGTATCTACTATAATATTGCCATGCAGAATAATGTGAGAAAACTAATGCAAATACAAAAAATACAACTGCAACTGCCTCACTAAAACCGATGGTAAATGAAAACGTGAATATGAACGACCCAAGAAGTTAACAAAATAAATAACATGTTTGGTATAAATTTGAGGCAGAAATTTTGTTATTTTTGCATCAAAAGTGGATACCATTTACTTTTCTAAAAATGTAGTAACTAATTCCTGGCACAACTCCCAAGATAAAAAAAAAATTCTGCTGTCGGAACCACAGCTCAGAGATGTGAAGATACGAAGAACCACAAGACCTCAAGGCAAAATGTGGTCCGCTCCCAAGTGACAGAAAATATTGTTGCACACATGTATCCTAATTTACATGGGCGCTTTTCAGGGTTTTGAAATTAACTTAATTTTATCACAAGGTGTTTACAGTATAGTACACAGATTGGCGCAGGTATTTTTACACAGACTCGAAGTTGGTCAATTGGATGTCTCTTTGTCATCAGAAACCAAAAAATGTGGCTAGAGGCGTTAAATTGCTATTTCTATGTATGCCTTGTCTTAAATTTGATCTCTCCAGCACATTTTCATACAAATTAACACATTGTTAAAATTAGAGTCCCGTGGCATTCTACCCGCATTTCATAGAACCTCAAAGAAATTATTATTATTATTATTATCTTTTAACTTCCTGGGTAATACTTTTATATTAGCCGAATATCCTTTTAATGTAAAGTTTATTGGGCTTCTGTATTTACCCTGAGCTTTATGAAGTTTATTCAATTTCGACTTTAAATGAGCATATTGCTCCCGCCCCGCCTCCCCCAACAACCAGCTTCCGATTCTGTCTGCCCCCTTTCGCTTGCCTCGCTTTGAGAATACATACACTCAGCCTCAATGTAGTCGCTAGAGGTACTGTTTAAGTCTATGTCAACCATATGTAAAGTGCTACTGCAGCAATGCGTCGTCAGATTTAGATTCTTACCATACGCAGGTCATCTGCACTTATTAACAAATATGGGTTTATGGCTTTGTCCACTATTTGCGCAACGTGTCGTCTTATATGGAATAGTCTTGCTCTTGATTTTTTATAGCATATCTGCGTCATATAGAATTACTAACCTATTTAAGCGGGTCACAGTTACTTGATTTACTAATGCAGTTGTCTGTCTTGTATAGTCGTAGCGAGAACCATATAATTCATATAGCGTTGTGAAAATGACATTAGGCATAACCGAACTTGCGAAAGGCATAACCGTGTACGTGTAAAGTAAAAAAAAAATCGCAGCACAAAGGATCACATCCAACTTATTAAACATTTATAACATTTTATTATCAGATTAATATTCTTGGCAGTATTTCCCCTGTTCTGCTTTTTTCTAGTTCTGGAGGTCGAGCTCAGTTTTGTTTGGGTCTTGTCCTGTTAGCCACTTTTAATGACCTCTGGATTCAAGCTGCATAGTGTTCCTCCGGACTGCTCATTCACTTAAGGTATTGGCGTGACTACAGTATACTTTTTAATGTTAGGCTGCGATGGGAATGGTATACCCCGCGCTGGCAGTTGCACTTAATGTCTTAATTTTGACATGGGTGTGCTTGACAAATTAAGATATCCCCCTTTTAAAGTGTATGGCCTATGGGGGCGATTTACTTCATGACCAGCAACGCACTCAGCAACCCATGCATTAATAAAATCGACAATATCAAGAAACAAACACATTTTTTATCCCTTAGGGGCGACACAATTGTGTTTTATTTTATTTTCCGCACGATTACCTTTAGCATTTTTAATATAGATACATGGATAAAGAATTATGCTTCCTTCGTGTAGCTCCAATTAATTAATAGAACTACGTAACACAAGGAACACATGGCACAAGGATACGGTCTTAAATATGTTTTTCTTCATAACAGTGTTGAGATACTATGCGTAGGCCCTTCTCTTTACGTTGAACATTTCACCTTGAAATGTAAACTCCATTCACGTAAATATGCAGGTACTTCTGATATCAAAACCATAATGATTACTACTTGAGAAGTACATGATCTCTCCGAGTCAGTTACCAAAATTTGAGTTCTTCCACGTCCTATGCTCACACTGGAGACTCAGTTGATAATGCCCAGCTGTTCGAATTTGGCGGGACTTAATTCAAGACAAAAAACCTGGCGGGGCCTCCTCGCGCCCGATTATAGCTTTAAGATAGATACAGTAACTGTTTATCTACACTGCAGCTGTCCCCGGCTTAGCTTAACATGATATCAACAACACCACATCGATTAGCCTACTTTGCAAGTTCCGCACTGAAGATAGCTTTTGGATTTGTATGTTATTATGATTATTATTTGTATTAGTAGTAGTAGTAGTATTAGCAGCATTATTATTATTTTAGTCTACAGAGAATAGTTGTATTATGGGTGGTGGTGATATTATGGGAGCTTACTAGTAGCTAGTTATATTTTGTTGTTGGTGGTGGTTGTGGTGGTGTAATTGTAACTATTTGGGCTATAAAGTTCACTGTCATGTTTATTCTGTCACAGATGTGGTTCCCTTGCAACCTGAAGTCAGCAGTTACCGTCGAGGCCGCAAAAAACGGGTTCCGTACACTAAGCTCCAACTTAAGGAGCTGGAGAAGGAGTACGCAGCCAGCAAGTTCATCACCAAAGACAAGAGACGGCGAATTTCGGCCGCCACCAGCCTCTCCGAACGCCAAGTCACAATCTGGTTCCAGAACCGTCGGGTGAAAGAGAAGAAATTTGTCTGCAAATCCAAAAACAACACGCATATGCATACAACTTGATCCTCTTCGGTCTTCTCCTCACCTCGTTTCACCCCACAACACTCCGATCCCGAACTGAATCTTATGTACCTGATTACCAGTAACACCCGATGAGTGCCGAATTTGTGCAACACCTTTTCATCCGCCGTACTGCTTTTCACTGAGATAAAGGACTCCATTCTCCGCACTCACCTGCTATTTTGGCTTTGGAGA